>OY728138.1:1774822966-1776022966 GCA_963277665.1 Viscum album | reverse complement strand
TTGAAAAATTGGTAAGACTATATATTAATGAAGTTGTGAGACTTCATGGAGTACCACTATTGATTTTTTCTGATCATGATCCTCATTTTACGTCAAGATTATAGAAAAGTCTTCAAAAATACGGGGATACTGAACTTCGTTTGAGCACTACCTACCACCCCCAAACTGATGGACAATCATAACGGACTATTCAAACCTTAAAAGACATGTTGAGATCATGCTCACTTGACTTTCAAGGTATGTGGGATCAATATTTACCTATGGTATAATTTTCTTATAATAATAGCTTCCATTCAAGTATTTATATGGCACCATATAAAGCATTATACAGAAAGAGATGTCGCACACCAACCTATTAGGATGATGTTGGTGAAAGAAAAGTTGTAGGCCCAAAACTGGTGGAGGAAACGATGGAAAAGGTGAAGGTAATCCAAAACCACATCAAAGTAGCTCAGAGTTGGCAGAAGACCTATGCCGATAACCAAAGGAAGGATTTGGAGTTTTAGGTGGGAGATCATGTTTTCTTGAAGGTATCTCCATGGAAGGGTTTTATACGTTTTGGTAAGAAGGGTAAATTGAGTGCAAGGTACATCCATCCTTTCAAAATTCTAGAACTAATTGAGGTTGTATCTTTCCGTTTGGAAATGCCGCCATGTCTCTCCAAAGTCCATGATGTGTTCCCTGTATCACTATTGAGAAAATACAAGCCTGACCCAATGCATGACTCACCTATGAGGAATTAGAATTGGAACCCAATATGTCTTATTGCGAAGATTCTGTCAAGATTCTTGATACAAGAGAACATGGGTTGAGAAACCGGACGACTCATCTGGTAAATGTTCTATGGAGAAACCATAAGATTGAAGAATAAATGTGGTAACCCAAGGAACTTATAATGATGAACCACCCGTGTCTTTTCATGTAGTAATATTCTAGAAATTTTTAGGACAAAATTATTTGAAGTAGGGGAGAATGTAACACCCCAATCTTTCATGGTATGCTTCTCTTTAAATAATACAGTAGCGTGTGTTGTACGAAACTTTGAGTTCAAACATTGCACAACCAATCCAACTAGCCGTTATAAATAGTAATACCCACTTTTGGAAATTTTATAAATTTTATCTTTCAAAATGGACTTCATTTTTGGTTTCGGAATATCAAAATTAGCTTAGGGTGAATTTTTGGTATTTTTCTGAAAACTTTCAATTTTTGATAAATAGTGAAAAACACTGAGTTATAGTTTAAAACCAAATTTTTATTTAAATAATTATTTATTTTATTTAAATTTATTTTAGTTAAAAATTTATACATAATACCTATAAAATTTCAAGGTAATTCATTGGAGTCGGTTTATAATAATTTTAGATATATAAATATTTTATTTAACTTTTCACCGTATTTTACCCACCTCCTAGGAGCACTTGAAAATTCACATAAAACATAATTTTACCACTTCTATTAGTGTAATTTCAAAAATCCAAGAGACACGGTTGATATCAGTTAGAAAAATGTGGTTTAATAGGATGAAAATAATTTTTGGTGAATAGTAACTTTTTACTTTTATTTGCCACAGTTAAAAGTAAATAGGGTATTTAAGGGAAAAAATGATATTATTATTACTCTAAAACATGACATAATTATGTTGGATAAGTATAATTCGACAAAAAACAACCTTAGTAATAAAATATGAACCTCTTTGGTCCCCTTGGATTAGACTAGGACACTTATTATTATTTTTTAAAGAATAGTTTAAAGAGTTTAAATCAAAGTACAATAACTAAAACATTTTTAATATTAGGATATAAATAAGATAAATTCAACTATAAATATTAATTAGAAATATAAATAGATTTCCTAAATAATGGTATTTAATTTATATTTTTTAGACATTAAATAATTTAATTTATTTATGACACAATGATGATGCAGTAATTACTTAATTAATGAAATATTAAAAAAAATTGATGTTATAAATATCCAAATAAATGTAATTTGAGACTTTTTATTAATTAAAATAATTTTATAGGTTAATATGACATATTAGGATTGGTTATATGAATTTTTTTGAAGTAATAATTCTTTTATGAATTTAGCAAAAACAAAATACCAAATAGTGTCAAAATTGACATAGAAGAGTTTTTAAAAGATATATTATATTATTAATTTATATTATATTCTTAAAACTATAAGGTTCTTCAAAAATACTTTCATAATGATAGTTGTATCATTAATTAACCACTTGGGGTTCTTTTGGAAGTATATAGTAAGTTTATTAACTATATAATATAAAAATACAAAGAGACATGGTAAATGTCAAACTATTTAACTAAGAGTTAAATCTAAAAAATAATGTTCATATAGTGACACAAAATTGTATAAAACCTATTGTTTGAGTGGTTTTCAACCCATCCCCACCTTAGAATTTAAATAATCCATTTTTGAAACATTAGAAACCGAAAATTATTTTATTATAAAATAATATTTCAAGCTTTTCCTTAGGTGCCCCTCAGCCCTCTTATAAAAGGGCACTCCCCCTTCTCCCTAATTCACACCTTCAAAGCCATTTGGCTCAGCCAACCTCTACCCAAATTACCTCTCAACTATCATCGTTTCATTCTAGAGGCTTTAATTTAGTCAGAAAGCCATCATAGGGAGCCCTTTTTATCAAATCAAAAGGAAGAACCCGAAGAAGAGGTAAATATTTCATCACCTCTTTCAAGGTCCTTTCTTCTTCCACTTCCTTTTTCTTTGTTGATTCCATTATAAAATAATAACTCCAGTATCTTATATATACTGTGATGTTATTATAAATATATTACAGCGAAATTCATTATTCTATTCATCCTTTGAATGACATGTCACCATACGTGCATACGCACGGCTTACCGTCTCCACATCGTGGTGTAAATATTATTCAATACATTATTATTTGGATGGGTATAATAATGATGTATAATTGATGTAAATAATAAATATAACATAATAATGATTCTGTATATATGATATACCATCCAATTATATATTATTTTAATATCAAAAGAATCATATCGCCGCTCGTGCGTACGTTCGGATTACCGTTTCCACAAACGTGACGAGATTCATTCCCCATCATATCCATTCAAGAATAATTTTCATTATATGATTAAAAATAATGTTTAAATAATTGATATCATTATGGATATTAATAAGATGCATCCCATCCATAAAAAATATGACTCACATAACAAATAATATAAAGGAAAATGATTCCGTTAACACCCGAAACAACGATAATACTAAGATATTATTAACAAAGCAATGTTAAAAGATCATATATGATATCATATTAATTTATATGATTCTTGTATAATTTAATAACAATTATTTCACCATTATACAGTAGTTTAACCTACCCAATACCAAGGAAAAGTACAAGGTAAGGGTTAATTTTACAATCTCTTCATTATCTGAGGTTGTTTATACATAATTATATATTGGGACCTCTTTATCATCCACATCCAGGTTTCTTAAAAATTTATTCCAAAACATTTTTACAATTTACTAGACTATGGGATAAAGTCATTTATACCCTTCTTTGTATTTTTATAAAATAGTTTGAAATGAATCGTTCCATAGTTTTCCAAACAAGGTACTTTTTACCTTTTTGAAAAAATTAAGGTAAGAATGTCTATTTTAACTTATACGGCAGGTGCGCCTATTGTCCACCGTTATAACATCATCTAAGCATCCCTTACAATATTATAAGAAAATTTTCAAAATCAACATTTTCTTTTATAATTATATGAATTTTAAATGATTTCAAAAAAGAAAGAGATCTTTCTCAAAAAAAATGTTTTGATTTCATCTATGTCAACATCCTTTGATGGATTGTAAGCTTATTTGAAGTTGATATATTATGATACAAAACTTACATATTTTATTTAAGGTATTGTGATATGTTTGACTATGGATGTGATATTTTTATACCATTCATGGTTTATGGATAATGTATTGACATTTCATATGCTAGTTTTAATACGAATGTTTATGTTATGTTTAAACCTTTTCATATAAGGAATGCATTGGACTGAGTAAGTGATTGGTGGGGTCTGCTATAGCTCCTCGATGAATTGGTAAGTATCATAAGACAAACTAGTTTCTTAGAAAAAGGCCTTGACAAAATCTTATTTTTATTCTTGTCGCAAGGCCTTGACTATGTGGTTATTATAGTCTGGCATTATGCATTCCATCATTATGAAAGTGGCAATTGATATTGCATGTAATTATTATCTTTATCTAATAGAACAACATAATAATACTTTATATTATTTTTATTATCATTATTTTAGGATTCATATTTATAATATAGAATTAATAAAAAACTACTTAATCATAATAAGAATTTTTTTCACGACTAGATTTTAGAGAGTTAGATGATTATACCTCATCAGTATGAGCCATAAGACATACCATTTATATTTAATATTAGAATATGTATAAGTTTCATTGTGTAGACCAAAATAATCATTCCAATTAGAATTAATGATTTTATTTACCTTCATATTATAATCATATTTACTTTGATATTTTTGTAGATGAAAATTATCCTTTGTGTTCCTTTTTTCTTTGAATTTGCAACATCTATTTTCTTCAATCACTTTCTTTTTCATTTTGTATAGTTTTTCAAATATCATAGAAAGATCTTATAATTAAATATCTATATATAGATAAATTTATTCATATGATTCATGAATTTTAGTTTTTATAGTAGATTCTTCATGTTTGGTATTATTTTCATCATTATAATTCATCATAGATTTATACATCATTAATTCCCCAATCAATTCCTTTATAGATAAATTTTTTACTAATGTAGATTATCATATATCTATATATATTCAATTCCATTTTTATGAAATTACTCTAAGTACTTTAGTCATTTATTAGATTGTAAATTTTGATCTCTTGAGGAAGCAACATTTTTTATAATCTATATCAATATCCCATTAATTTGTGTGATAATTTCATGGACATGCATTCTAAGAGTATTAAAATTTTTCTTTACAATGGTGTACCTTAATTTTTTGATATTATCAGTTACTTTATATGAAATATCAATCAACTTTAATAAATCATATGTTGTATTACATTGAGATGCTCTATTTAACTCATTAGTCCCTAAACCAAAGACTGTAGAATTAATTTCATTCGAATTTCGATCATAATATATTTCTTGATCATAATTCCAATTTTCCAAACATTCTTCAGGAATATAATAACATGTAACGACCATTAAATGAACCCTTATTCAATTTTTTCAAATAAATTATCATATAGGCTTCCCAACATCCATAATTATCAACATTATTGTATGAACTACGTACCATTTAAAAAGCTTCAATAGAATTAGTCATTTCAAGATGTCTTTGTCTGAATCATTAACTTAGGATTTTTAGAGCCACAAATATTCTTCATTTTTGTAAAAGAGTAAATTTTTATGAAGAACTTTGTTAAAGATATAGTACTCAACAAATAGATCTCGATTTCTTATAAATATCATATATAATCAAAACAATTTTCAAGAATAAAATATACTAGTTGATACCTACATTTGATACCACTTTTTAGATATATAAGATGATGATGAAGACCGAACATAGGGGGGTAAATTGTAATTTTCAAAAACCTAGATATATTTAGAGAACCTATCTAATTTTATAGAGAACATTTTATTCTATCATAAACATGAGTCAAAAGTGTAAATAAAATAATGGAACACAATGATATATAAGGGTTCAGGGCACAAAGATCCTCTAGTCCAATACACCACCACACTCTCACTATGTTTGGTGAGTTCAATAGACATGTGTTCTTATCATAAGTGCTTAAAATCATTGTACTTGCATTTGAAAAATTTATAAGTATTTTACAGGGCCTTTTGGTACTTTTAAAATGAACTGCAAATTCACATCTTAGTACAAAAATAATACACTTTACCATGACTGAGTCTAGGCTACCAAAACTTGAATAAATAAATAGAGAATAATTTTATTGAGAAAATATTTATATTTGAAGGTTATATAAGAAACTAAAATATGTATTCATATCATAAATAATTGAAAAAATAAAATAGATCTTCAATATTTTACAAAATTTCTTCAAATGACGTCAAAAAAAACACCAGACAGATGATTAAAACATATATGACTTCAAAGAATATATTCGATGAATGCATCATCTATATTATAGGGAATTATGTAACCATAATATGAATTAAAGGTGATAAAAACATAACTAAGTTGATCAGATAGATCAAAACATGTATATCTTGAATGTGTAACTCTAAAGGCAATGACAACCTTGTTGTTTTCCAAATATTATTTTTCTTTTTTGTATATATTAATTTTTTGATAAAGAGAACCTTGATATTTATAGTATAGGCCAAAAAAATACATATCAAACTAGATCCAAAAAATATCACATAATAAATTTTGAATATTTTAATTCGAAAAGATTCATAAATTCCTATAACAATATAAATGATTTACTATATTGAATATTATCCTATAAAATAGTTATAATGGTCCTTTGAATGAGTCATAAAATAGCCTTGAATAGATCGTTACTTCTATCAAGACAGCTGCATAAATATCAAATAATGTACTATATTGAAAACCCCATCATTGAATAGTTAAACATTTGGTTTCATTATGTGATGAAAAAACTCCAAACATATGGTTGATAATGTATAGTTTATTACAAAAGTTGGGTTGATATACCATACGTTTGTTTACTTAAACACAGGGTTCCTTATAGATGTAGGATTTCTTATCCATACTTCTCCATTAGGGTAGGGTACATGATCCATATGTGCTATTTCAAACATAGGTTTTAAAAACTATATGTTACGCTTACCAATATAGGGTATCAATTGTGTTTCTATAATACGTTTAAACGCATCTAGAATACTTCAATTTTTTTATAACAGATCAATTAATTTCATATATTTATAGAATAAATATTATAATGAATATTATTTTCCCTAAATTACCTTAAAATAAAATTCATTAGTAATATAAATGTTGGAATTTGTGATCATAAAAACCGAAAATAAATCAATGAAATTGTTTAACCAACACATGATTAACAAATGGAATAAAAACTGCACCCAAAAGCTAGGTAAATCTAAATGTGTGTTCATTATCGAGTATAATCGTTCAATATCCACAAATTTTGAATGAGATATGTCTTTTTGTTCTCACATCAATATCTAAATAAAAGAACCAAGTAGATTTTGAAGGATTTCTAGAGGAGAGGTGGGTTTGTGGGCTTCCAATGGTACCAGGATGACTGGTCTAACCGTTGGTGACTACCACCATTAATTTCCAACAAACAATGATACTGATTTTATTTGATTGTTATTATGTTCCAAATATTTCTAAGAAAATAATTTTTTTATCATTCCTTGATGAATATTGTTTTAATTTCATGTTTGTAAATAAAATATTTTTATTTTATAAAGAAAACATATGTTATGGTATGCCAAATTTAAATAATAACCTTTTTGTAATAAATTATCAAAACAAAATATTACCAAAATATAATAAACCATATTAACAGAACTCAAAAAATAGATAGCTATGGAATCATTGTCGTGGTCAGGAAAATGAGAAGAATTTGAAAAATCGCTTTCAAGAAAGTCATTTAGACTCTTTTAAGCTAAAACCACTAGAAATATTTCATGTTTGTTTACAAGGAAAAATGACCAAACCGACATTCATTGGTCAAGGTGAATGGCCCCTAGATATTTTTTGATTGATACACACAGATGTTTGTGAACCATTTCTATATAAGAGATAGGTGGGTATTCTTATATCATTACCCTTACTGATGAATTGAGCATATATGGCCATTTCCACTTGATGTTGTATAAATTTGTGTCCTTTGATAAATTCAAATAATTTAAGAATGACATAGAGAATAATATTTCAAAAAAGATAGAGAATATTTTATTGGATCAATGATGTGAATATCATAACCATGAGTTTATTAACGTTATATAAGTGTTTGGGATTCAATCTCAACTCACTCCACCTTACAAAACATAGTGGACTGGTGTTAGTGAAAGAGATACTATACCTCATGAGACATGATAAAGTTGATGATGAGACATGATAAAGTTGATGATGAGACATGTAGATCTTTCATTATCATTTTTGGGATATAAGTTATAAACTAAATTATATAAATTTAATGATTAACAACTAATGGGTAAATTGGAATTCTCTTTGAGTTATGGAGTGAAAAGAAACCCATTTTGTAGAATACATGTTTTTGGGTTTTTGATGTGTTTTTTAATGCCTTCAGAGGATACAAAATTGCATCCAATGGCACAAAGTTTATATTTATAGGGTATTATAATCATAAAAGGTATTCTACCTATCAAATCTATCAGATAAGAAAGTGATTGTTTCCAGAAAATCCTTCTTTCTTGGGAGAGAGAATGTCCTCAAAAAAGGATAGTGGGAGAAATATTGACTTTGATAAATTTATTGACGAAGATACATAGGTGTTGTCAATGGAATAGATTTCATAGGTCCTCATGGAGAATTAGTTCCCTAACGACATGTTTTTGTAGGATCACTGGAGATGTAAGAGAAATAAAGAGATATTATTATTTTTTCATCGGATATGGTGACTCATTATTGGTTGAAAATGATAAATCTCTTTCCTATAAAGAGGATGAAGAGAGATAAAAAGCAATTGGTTGGAAAGAACCATTGAATTCTAAAATAGATTCCATATATCAAAACCATGTTTGGGTTATGGTTGATGAACCAGTTGATATAAAACCTGTAGGGTGAAAATGGGTATTCAAGAGAAAACTGGACATGGAGAGTAAGGTAAATACATATAGAGAAGGGATAGTGGTTAAAGTGTTTAAATAGCATTAAATAATTGACTATGATGAAACAGTTTCAACATATTCCATGTTTAAAACCATTACAATGATAATTTATATAGTATCTTACCAAGACTATAAAATTTTGTAGATGTACATAAAAAATATTTCCATAATGGAAAATTATAGTAACATTAATATATGACACTTCCCAAAGGGTTTGTGACTCCATGTGATGAAAAAAGATTTTAATATAGTAGTGGTCTATTTATGGATTGAAGAAAACTTCCATGTCATTGAATATTAAATTGGATGAAGATATAAAAGAATTTTTTTCATTAAGAAATAATGTGATCCATGTGTTTACAAGAGTTTTATCACCAATGCAGTCATTATACTATTGTTATATATTGATGAAATATTATTTATTGAAAATCACATACTAGTCTTTAAATCGGTTAAATACTGGTTAAACAAGCATTTTTCCATGAAGGAATTAGGTTATGTAACCTATATTTTAAGGATCAAAATCATCTGTGATAGATCCAAGAGGCTAAATGGACTACATAAAAGTACATATGTTGAATTGATACTAAAAATATTTAATATGGAGCAATATAAGAGGGTATTGGTTTCAGTTTCATGTGGTATACATCTTTATAAGAAAATGTTTCCACATACAAAATATGAGAAAGATAGAATGAGTAAGATCATATACACTTCAGGGATAGGATTACTCATGTATGCCATGTTATATAATAGAGTTGATGATTCCTATGAATTGAGCATGGTAGGAATATATCAAGAAGATTTATGAGAATATAATTCATTTGTATTTAAGGATATACTAAAATATCTGAGAATGACTAAGAATATGGTAATTGTGTGTAGATGAGATGAGGATCTGGTCATCAGGGGTTATAGTGATGCAAGTTTTCAAACCGATCAGAATGATCCAATGTCATAGTCAAGATATATTTTCTATCTCAACAGAGGAGCTATGATCTGGAAGAGTTCAATGCATCTAGTTGTTGTTTAATCAATAGTGGAGTTCGAGTATATAGTGTCTTTTGATGTAGACAAATAAGTTGTTTGAATACAAAAAAAATTCTTGGATCTTAATGTGGTACATAGAATTAAGGACCCCAACACATTTTATTGTGATAATAATGCAACAATGGATCTTAAAAAAGATCCAAGGTCACACCCACAAACAATGAACATACACCAAATGTATCATCTCTTGAGGGATTTTTATCAAAGTGGTCAGATTTTATTACGTAGAGTTCCTATAGAATGTAATGTAGTGGACCCCTTGATTACATGTATATCTAATATGAAATGTGAGTATCATGTGAGAGGAAGAATACTAAAGGTTTTTAGTAGTTGTGTTCAGTTAAAGTAGGTATTGGTTGGAGTTAGTTGCCTAGTACCCAAATCTATTTACTTTATGATAACCTATATCCTTTTTTTTTAATGTTAATAAACTTCCTATCACATTGAAGTTTTCTTCTGTGTGACGTGGTATGCGATAATTGTTTATGAGTAGCTATCTCACTGGAAGGTCACATCAGTTCCTTACTATGAAGATAACCCAAAAGTACAAAGAATATATTCTAAAATTATGTTCTGTATTTGGATGAAATCATTTTAGGGACACAAATGATATAGTCAATTATTGTTGGAGACTCATATGACTTTCAGACACATTATCATGTTGTACACACTTAAAAATATCTAGTAATGGATACTATAAGAATGATACGTGCTAGTTGGATATAAACATTTATATATTTCAATGGATTTTAATTTTTGTAGATTTGTGTATTGATCCTTAGAAATTAGTAATATTATTATTGAGTGTTATAATTCATGCAATTTGAGGTTCCAAAAAACCATGATGACATATGTTCATGGTGACATAAGACAGATTAGGCGCATCATGAGTAATATTTCATTAGTGAATAATGTGGGAAATAATGTTCCATTTTTTGTATTTAATGAATGTTTATATATTAGGACCTTTTATAGAAATTATATAGCCTAAATAAATCAATTTCCTTGGTGTTCTATAGGAAAGTTTGATTTCCATAAATTCAAAGAAAGAAAAATGAAGAACATGGGTTCATGGAACCAGCATGAAACCTTCTTGGTTAGAGATATCATGATAGAGGGGTTATATTATACATAAAGAACCCGGATGATGTATTTATTTTATTTTGGAATTAAATTATTTCCCTATGGGTTCATTGGCATATTTCAAGATGCTAACCTTGTAAATTAGGCTGCTTCACCTAATTCTATTGAGAAAAAACCCTAGAGGGTCACACACTATGGTTATATAGAATCTTAGTTAAATATTATATAATTATTTATTATTATAAAGTTAAAAAATTATTCTGACACATTGTTTAATAATTAAACCAGTTTCCTTGATCACATATATTCCATCACCAATTATTCGAGAGAATATTATGTGATCAGAAAATTTAATTAATTTTTATTTTATATTTAGTGACTAAAATATTTATTTATTTATTATAAATATAATGGAGTGATATTATTTATTAATTAAATAGTTATTTTTCAAGTTCAAATGAATATAGATATAAATAGAGCCAGTTCATTTTTTGTGCACAATGAAATCAAGAGAATCCTCTCGATGCCCTAGAGAGTTATATTATCCAATAAAACTCTCAGTAACAAAGAGTGATAATCCTCCACCTTCCACTCTCAAGTCTAGGGAGATCATGGATAATCCTTTAGAAGTTATTTTCAAGGAGATCAAGGATGAATTATGGAAGTGATATGATCTTCTATGTTATCAAATGGATATTCCCACCACAAAATTTGTAGATTTGTTGGACATGTATGGATCATCTCTAGAGGGAATCAATTCTTGATTCTTACAACGCAATTATAGTTCAAAATATATCCATTGTCAGATCCATAAATGGAGAAATTATTTATTGCAAGGTAATTATTTAATTTTTTAAATTTATTATAAAAAATATGTGATGATCCTATATTTTAGCTCCAGTGTTTCATTGATTTTATTTATTTTTTGATTCAATTCCATAAATCTTAAAATTTATTATCATGTAAATATTGAATTAATAATTGATCATGAAAACATTAAATGTTTGGAATTACCCATCACACGCTTTCATTGCACATAGAACCTTTATTTATAATATGGATATCAATATAAAAATATAATATATTAGTCACTTTATTTCGATAAAAATCAATGATAAAATGGAAACATTTCTCACTTAGACATATGTATTATCATCTCCATGATTTTAACGTAGCTAACTTTAAATAACCATCATTCATGGTTTGTTGTAAAACTATAAATACTATATAAAAATATTATAATAATTTCATGTTTTTTATTCTATAAATGTTGGAATAATGACATCTTTTACCATATTCAACTAACCAAAGTCATTTTTTATATATAAGATGAATACCATAAAAAATATAAATTAAATATAATTAATTATGTAATTATGAACAAAATTTTAATAAGTGAAATAAATTGAAAATTAAAATTGAAAAAGGATATCAAAAAATTAAATAACTATCATACGTTCAATATTCAGGAAGATAGAGACACACGTGACAATTGAAACTCATGGCAGGGGACTTTATCTTAGTTTCCTTTCATTGAGGCATATTTTGATTTTATGAATATATATTATTTTATGCGGTGTATATACATCCCCTTTTATATGTTGTACAATGAATTTATCTACTCACAAGATACTTATTATTTTATTTAATATCATTTATTCATGGAGTGTATGATTCAATTATTTCGAATGTTTTTTTAATAAAAAAACAAAATTAAATGTTTTCTTTAAAACAATAATTTATCATTTTTAGCCATGTTTTTATGATTATTTTATAAATGTAGTTATATGAAAATGAAATTTTTATAAATATTTTTTTCCTTTTAACCATTTATTTCAAAAAAGGAATGTTAATATGGGAAGTTTAACTTTAATTATAAATGACAAATTGAATATTATATTTTAATGTATACAGTGATATTGAATCCTTCTACTGTCATAAACATTATTTGATGTTTCTGTAAAATTAAAATATTTCATGTTTTATTCAATGAAAAACCCTATTTTCCTATTTTGAGTATTTTTTTATTTTATATGGGTTTTTAAAATAAAAGTGTATTTTGGTATTGAAAATGGATTTTTAAACGAAAATTGTTTTTTGATATCTAAAATTTATTTTAAAATGAGTTTAAAAGAGTTTTTCAAAATTTTAATGGTGATAATGTGTAAGAATAAAATGTTTTGAAGATAATGATCATATAAGGCTGAAGTACCTTATCAAGAATAAAACATTTTATTATCACACATTTTTATCAAAAAACATTTGAATACATAATGTGGGGAACCAAAATGACATTATGTTGAGGGATAACATAATTACAAAGAGTATTAATAAATCATTAATTAAATTTAATATTTTTTATTTTACATATAGTTTATATTTTTTTAATAAATGATTAGTTTTAGGTTATAAAAAATGGTTTTTAAAATGAAAAAATAAATTTGGGAGGTTTATATTTACATATCCTCTCTTCGAAATATAAATAAAGTGTTTATTTATTTTTTAATTCTTATAATATTAATGTTTAGAAAATTATTTATGAAATTTATATATTATGCATGAAAAATTTATGTGTGAAATTAATTATAAGATATGGTGACCTATATTACATGTTAGGTGTGACTCAAGAAGATATAGTTTCCATCTATATGGACCTTAATTTTTAGTGTTTTGATCTAAAGTGTAATTATTGGATTTTTTTTGTGCATATAAAGTGGTATATATATCATCAATTGAATTAAATAATGAGTAAAGTATCATATAGGATTGGTATATAGGGTTAGTTTACACACTAAGCTGGAGTCTTATTACTTTTTTATATAAAGGTGAGGGTTTGGCTATTTTTTACTCTATCCTTACTCTTACAAAGATTCCTAATCTCATATAACTATATTACATAAATTGAAAAGTTCATGTCACTTATGAATATAGATATATGTGAATATGTTTGGATTCTATTTTGGATATGTAACCAATCCTTTTGTTTTGTGTAAAGAGTTCTAGATTAATGTTGTCTAGACACATATTTTGGGGGAATGGCGGAGAGGTTTTGTAGGTCTTGAGAGAATAAATATATATATCGAATATTATTTGATTAATTTTTTTTAATTTAATTCACAAGTTAAGTGAATGAGTATAAATAATAATAATAGTATTATTATTATAGATATGGGGTTCTATAGGGAGTAAATAAATATTAAGGGACACTTGTGTAATTATTTATTTCTAACCATAGTGTTATATAAACCAAATGATATTATTTTTCAAGAGATCTAATTCATTTTTTGTTATTGTGCACAATGAAATCTAGAGAATTCTCTCGACGCCCTAGAGAGTTATATTCACCAAGAACACTATCAGTAATAAAGAGTGATCATCCTCCACCTTCCACTCTCAAGTCTAGAGAGATCATGGAGAATCATTTAGAAGTTATTTTCAAGGAGATCAAGGATGAATGATGTAAGTGATATGATCTTCTATGTTATCAGATGGAGATTCCCACCACAACATTTAGAGATTTGTTGGACAAGTATGTATCATCTCTAGAGGGAATCTATTCTTGATTCTTACAACACAATGATTGTACAAAATAGATCCATTGTCAGATCCATAAATGGAGAAATAATTTATTGCAAGGTAATTATTTAATTGTCTAAATTAATTATAAATAATATGTAATGATCCTATATTTTATCTCTATTGTTTCATCCATTTTATTTATTTTCTGATTCAATTCCATAAATCATGAAAATTTTTATCATGTAAATATTGAATTAATCATTGATCATGAAAAAAATAAATGTTTGGAATGACCCATCACACACTTTCACTACACCTAGAACGTTTATTTATAATTTGGATATCAATCTAAAAATATAATATATTACTCACTTTATTTCCACAAAAATCAATGATAAAATGGAAACATTTCTCTATATGTTGGAAGAATTACCTCTTTTACCATATTCAACTAACCAAAGTCATTTTTGACATATAAGATGAATACCATAAAACAATATAAATTAAAAATAATTAATTATGTGATTATGTACAAAATTATAATAAGTGAAAAAAATGAAAATTAAAATTGAAAAAGGTTATCAAAAAATTAAATAACTAACATACACTCAATATTTTGGAAGATAGAGACACACATGACAATTGAAACTCATGGTAGAGGAATTTATCTCAATTTCCTTTCATTGAGGCATATTTTGATTTTATGAATATATATTATTTTATGTGGTGTATATACATCCCCTTTTATATGTTGTATAATGAATTTATCTACTCACAAGATACTTATTTTTTTCTTTAATATCATTCATTCATGGGGTGTATGATTCAATTATTTTGAATGTTTTTATTTAATAAAAAAAATGAAATGTTTTCTTTAAAACAATAATTTATCATTTTTAGCCATGTTTTTAAGATTATTTCATAAATTTAATTATATAGAAATGAAATTTGTATAAATATTTTTTTTCCTTTTAAGCAATTATTTCAAAAAATTAATCTTAATATGGGATGTTTAACTTTAATTATAAATGAAAAACAGAATATTATATTTTAACGTATACAGTGATATTAAATGTTTCTACTGTCATAACCATTATTTGATGTTTGTGTAAATTTAAAATATTTCATGTTTTATTCAATGAAAACCCCTATTTTACTTTTTAGAGTATTTTTTATTTTATATGATTTTTTAAAATAAAAGTGTATTTTGGTATTGAAAATGGGTTTTTAAAGGAAAATTGTTTTTTGATATCTAAAATTTATTTTAAAATGAGTTTAAAAGAGTTTGTCAAATTTTTTATGGTGATAATGTGTAAGAATAATTTTTTTTTGAAGATAATGATCATATAAGGATGAAGTACCTTATCATGAATAAAACATTTTATTATCACACATTTTTATCATAAAACATTTGAATATATAGTGTGGGGAACCAACACGACATTATGTTGGGGGATAACATAATTAGAAGGGGTATTTATAAATAATTAATTAAATTTAATATTTTTTACTTCACATATAGTTTATAATTTTTTTATAAATGATTAGTTTTAGGTTTTAAAAATTGGTTTTTAAAATCAAAAAATAATTTTGAGAAGTTTATATTTATATCTTTTCTCTTCAAAATATAAATAAAGTATTTATTTATTTATTTATTCTTATAAAATTAATGTTTAGTAAATTATTTATGAGGTGTAAATATTATGTATGAAAACTTTATGTGTGAAATAAATTATAGGATATGGTGACCTATATTACATGTTAGGTGTGACTCAAGAAGATTTAGTTTTCATCTATATTAACCTTAATTTTTAATGTTTTGATCTAAAGAATAGTTATTGGATTTTGTTTTTGCATATAAAGTGGTATCTATTTCATGAATTGAATTAAATAATGAGTAAATTATCATCTAGAATTGGGATATAGGTTTAGTTTACACACTAATCTAGAGACTTATTACTTTTTTTTATAAAGGTGAGGGTTTGTCTATTTTTCACTGTAGATTTACTCTTACAAAGATTCCTAATCTCATATAACTATATTACATAAATTGAAAAGTTCATGTTACTTATTCATGAGATGAATATAGATATATGTGAATATGTTTGGATTGTATTTTGGATGCGTAACCAAACATTTTGGTTTGTGAAAAGATTTGTAGATTAATTTTTTCTAGGAACATTTTTTTGGTGGATAGAATATGATTAAAAAATAATTAGAAGCATGCATAGAAAATGGGGAAAAGTTGAGATAATAATGAGTGTATAAGATGATATGTATTTAATATTTCTGTGATGTATATAAAACTTGTTAAAATATTAAAAATAAATACACTTTAAAATTCTAAAGTTTAGATTACTTATAATTTTGCACTTTTAAAGACCATGAGCATTCAATATAGGTGACCCTAATGTGTAGTTTTCCATGAATTATATTGTACTGGTTAAGAAAGTTCTAATGTAAACCTAATGGTTGGGTTCTTTATTTTTGGATTTTCATTTGGGTTACACTATTTGGGAAACCCAAAAATTTATGATACCTAAGGAGTATAGTTGAGTGAATCTATTTAAAGGATTTGGATAAAGATTTTATCCACTGAGATATCAAAGAATCATTTATGATATGTTTGAAATTTTTTTACCTAGTAAGTTAAATACACTGATAGGTTGGATGAATCAAGGTATAATAGTTTGTAACAACTTAATATTTCTTGTTCTTATTTTATTGTTAATAAAACTATCTTCTCCCGCTATCCCCTAATAATGAATTAATGAAAATTAAAACATACACATGGTACAAAACATTTACTTGGTTCACCCTCACTAGGCTACATCCAAGGAGTATACTATGAAAATTTGTTAATATTCCAAAATACAATATAGTTTGATAATGTTATAGGGTTTAAAGTGGAATCAATATCCCAATGGTATACAACCATTCACACTTAATAAGTAACTTGTCTCTACTAAAGTGTGTGCACTAAAATTATACTGAATTATTTAATATTAGGTTCACACATATGTGAGTGTTCCATGAAGCTCTATTTTCATCTAATATATGAAATCCATAATTCCATGTATGATTTTGTTCACCATAAAATTATTTTTAAAATGGTATTCTCCATTTTTGGTTCACGGTTTACCATGAGATTCCACTGTATGAAATCCACTTATTGATGCTTACTTCCTAATGCATAAAAGGATCATCCTCATGCACTTCTTCACATATGAAATTCATTACATGGTGTTTTTTCACCACATTGTAAATTATAAAGACTTTAAACTACATACTTCCTTTAATAGATTTTTGTGCTTTCTGAAAACATTTCTTACTTATAGGAAATTATGGGAAATTAGTTATTCTCATAATTTATGATTGATACTCAGTGTTAAAAAAATTATTTTTAGGTTATTATATACTAATGGTCTCAAATAAAGTATCTAATCATAAATTAATATTCAATCCTTCAATGAAAAATACATACTCAGAAATACTTTTGACTTTTAACTATGGATGAAGACCTCCTCACCTGCTCATATGATCCTCTTTCATGGTATGCATAAATCATATGCAGTTTCAAGAATGTTGTCACTCCACCAATATAACACCCCAAGCTTCCACGGTACGCTTCTCTTTGAATAATACAGTAGCGTGTGTTATATGCAACTTCGACTTCTAACACACACCACAACCAATCAAAGTAGCTGTTATGAATAGTAATACCCACTTTTTGAAATTTTATAAATTTTATCTCTTAAATTGGACTTCATTTTTTGATTTGGAATATCGAATTTATCCTAGGGTGGAATTTTGGTACTTTTTGGATAACTTTTATATTTTGATGAATAGTGAAAATTACTAAATTTTAATTAAAAACAAATTTTTAAATAAAAATAATTTGTAGTGATAAATTATAAATTTGAGTGGTTTTAAAGTATATTTAGAATATATTTTTACCATTTAATACAATTTTGGTCATTGGACATAATTTCAAAATTAAACCAGACATAAACAAGTGTCAATCATTTGATAGTTATTATTTCTTAAAAACACACTTTTTGTTTTGACAACGGGAATTAAATTTAAATTAATTTCTTCCACTTCTGTGTTTTGAATTTGAAAAAATGGATTCCCTATTTGGAATCAGATTGTACAAATTGTTTAAATAGTTTACTTTCATTTTTAGACATATTGAATAATTACTTAGGTAAATATTTTATTTACCATGGTTAAAGGGTAAATCCGGTAAATAAGGGTAAAAAATAATATTATAATAATACTAAATTACCCCAAAACACGTCATTACCTTATTGGTGGATACATGTCTGACCATGGGAATATTTGGGTCTATTTTGGGACCCCATTTAGACACTTTTAGGTGATAGGGAAACTTTATATTAATTAAGTCAAAGTAAATACAAAAATGACGTAAGCATATATCTTATAGAAAAACAATTTTTACATAAGGTTATATAAGTTATATTTTCGACTCTAAAAATTTATTAGAAAGATAAAACGTTTTCCTACATAATTGTTCTTTATTTATAATTTTTAGAAATTAAATAATTTAATTTATAAATGAGACAATGATGATGCAGTAATTACCATATTAATGAAAAATTAAGATAATTGATATTATAAACACCAAAATAAATGTAATTTGAGACTTTTATAAATTACAATAAATTTATATGTTACTATGACATTTTAGGATTGTTTATATAAATTTTATTAGAAGTAATAATTCTGTTCTGAATTTATCAAAAACAAAATACCCAATAGTGTCAAAATTGACATAAAAGAGTTTTTAAAACAAATATTATATTATTAATTGATATTAAATTCCTAAAAATCTGCAGTTCGGCCAAGAGAATTATATTATGATAGCTGTATCATTAATGGACCACTTTGGGGCCTTTTGGAATTTTATTCTAAGTTTATTAACTATATAATAGAAAAATAAAAAGTGACATGGTAAATGTCAAACTAATTAACTAAGAGTTAAACCTAAAAGAGAAGGTTAATATAATGACCCAAACCTATCTAAAACCAATTGGTTGAGTGGTTTTCGACCCATCCCCACCTTAACATTTAAATAATCTACTTTGGAGCCATTATAAACCGAATATGAATTTATTATAAAATAATATTTCTAGATTTTCTTAAGGTGCCCCTCCTCCCCCTTATAAAAGGACACCACTTATAACCAATTATGAACACCTTCAAAGCCATTTGTTTTGGAAAAACCCTGCCCAAATACTCTCTAACCTTCCATCACTTCAACCTAGAGGCCTTAGTTTGATCAGAAATCCAACCTAAGGATCCCGTTTGATCAAATCAAAAGGAAGAACCCGAAGAAGAGGTGATGTTTTCACCACCTTTTTTCAAGTTCATTTCTTCTTCAACTTATTCTTTCTTTGTTATTTCCTTTCTAAAATAATAAACATAGTATCTTCTATATACTGGGATGTTATTATTAATATGGTACAACCATATTCAGTATTATATTCATCCTTTGAATGACATGTCACCATACGTACGTACGTACGGCTTACCGTCTCCACGTCGTGGTGTAATTGTTATTCAAAATATTATTATTTGGATGGGTATAATAATGATATTTAATTCATGTAAAAAATAAATATAACATGATAATTATTCTTTATATATGATATACCATCCAATTATATATTATTTTAATATCAAAAGAATGATATTGTCTCTCGTGTGTACGGACGGACTACCATCTCCATGAACGCGATGCGATTCATTCCCCATCGTATCCATTCAAGTCTAACTTTCATTTGATGATTAAAAATAATTTTTAAGGACTTGATATAATTATGTATATGAATAATATAAAAACCTATCCATAACAAACATGACTTATATAACAAAACATATTAAAAAAAAATGAGTAAGTTAACACCTGAAACGACGATAATACAAAGATATTATTAACAAAGCAGTGTTAAAAGATCATATATGATATCATATTAATATATATGATTATTTTATAACTTAATAACAATTATTTCACCATTATAAAAGAGGTTAACCTAACCTCAACCATTTAAAAGTACAAGTTATGGGTTATTTCACAATCTCTTCATTATCTGAGGTTGTTTGTACGTAATTATCTACTGGGACCTCTTTAACATCTACATATATGTTTCTTAAAAATTTATTTCAAAACATTCTTACTGTTTTACAGAATATGGGTTAAAGTCATTTATACCCTTGTTTTACTTTTTATAATAAGTTTATAAAGGAATCTTTTTGTCGTTTTCCAAACAAGGTCTTTTTATCTTTTTCGACAGAATTAAGGTAAGAATGTATTTTTAACTTATACGGCGAATGTGGCTATTTTATGCCGTTATAAAGTCTTCAAAATCACCTTACAAGATTATAAGAATATTTTCAATGTAAATGTTTTATTTAATAATTATGGGACTTTTAAATGATTTCAAAAAAAGAGATATTTCTCTCAAATAGTTTTGATTTCATCTATGTCAACATCCTTTGATGGATTTTAAGCTTATTTGACGTTTTTTTATTATGATACAAAACTACCATATTGTATTGATGGTTTTGTGATATGTTTGACTGTGGATGTGTTATTTTTATACCATTCATGGTTTACTATGAAAGTATTGACATTTCGTATGCTAGTTTTAATAAGAATGTTTATGTTATGTTTCAACCTGTTCATATGAGGAATGTATTGGACTTAATAAGTGACGGGTGGAGCCCGCTATAGCTCCTCGATGCATCGGTAGGTATCATGAGACAAACTAGTGTCTTGGCATAAGGCCTTGACAAAATCATATTTTTTGTCTCGGCACGAGGCCTTGGCTATGTGGTTATGATCGTCTGGCATTTTGCATTCCATCATTATGAAAGTGGTTATTGATATTGCATGTGATTATTTGATTAGTAGAATATCCATGTGAATAAGTAAATTTCATTATTTTATTTTATTTTCTCCATATTATGCTGAAGTTCATGTTTAAAAGTCTTTTGTTAGTTATTCATTGCCTTAAATGTTTATGTTAATTATGAAAGTTTTCGCTATATTGTTATCCTTACTGGGCATCTGAGCTCACCCCTTTCAATGTTTTTTTCCCAGGATGTGAAGGAGTAATTTATGAATGACCTGAAGAGATAGTATGAGGGGATATGAAGACAATATGTTGTTGTAGTTTTTTTTTACTTTATGATGTAATGTAATCTTTATGAATATATCTAGTGTTTCCAAGACTACTAAACTAATCGGCCATTCGAGACTTGATCTTCTGTGATTATGACAATGTTATGTAATAATGTACCGACTTTGGGTAACTGAGGTCAGGGCATTACAATTGGTATCAGAGGAAGTTTAGTACAAACCTTAGAAGCTATATTTAGATAATCTTTGATTAGAGCACATAGTCCTAAGATGGACTTTGAGGATTAGTACAGAAGAACTTCCTAGAATTTTGGTATTGTAGTGTTTTTGTGAGTTCTCCGAGAAATACACCCATGTCTGGATACGAGCAGGTAGAGGCGGCTCTGGCCTAGATGTACCTATGGGTAAAACCCGAAAACACCACTTTGAGCTAGACTCAAACGGGAACTGGTGCACAACAACGGGCCTTGATGCACTCTTAGTTACGACACTCTTAGGGGATATGCTTAGGATAACTCTCATTTTCTTTACAAACCATTATGAAGGGTTTATGAGTATATACTTCCTCAAAGAAAACATTTTTATGATTATGGATTATATCCATAAATAGTTAAATTTATGTTAAGTGGTTATTTTGTATAGAATTATGTATTTTGCTTCATAAAATGATCTAGTTTGTGCCATTGTTTAGAAATGGAACCTAGTGGAAGAAATGGAAACTGTATCAATGCACGCACTCCATGTAGGGATTTCCTGCCTGCTCAAGATAATTATAGTGGAGCTGGTGATACAACTGGTGCTGATCAGCTTATCACTATACTGGGACAACTCACTCAGGTTATGAATAATAACCTTACCCTTATGGAGCACCCTGATCCACAACGTGGAGGATCAATGTTAGATCGCTTCATGAGGCAACAACCACCAACATTCAATGGGAGTACAAATCCATTGGTAGTTGAGAAATGGATAAGTTCCCAAGAGAAAATATTTCAGGCTTTGGGGATTAGTGAACGGGAAAAAGTTATCATGGCAGTTTACTGCCTCATTGGAGATGATGATCAATGGTGGTCATAGATTCAAAACACGAAGGAAGATGATGAAGTATCAAATATGAAATGGAGGGAGTTCGAAGATCTGTTTTTAGAAATATACTTTCCTCGTGACCATCGAGCAGATATGGAAAGGAAATTTCTGAGTCTGAGACAAAAGGAGAATGAGAATATCGCAAAGTATGAGGCTAACTTTACAAGGTTAGCAGGGTATACTGGAGATTATATATGTAAACCAAGAAGTAATATTGATCGTTTATTTGATGGGTTAAAACCATTTCTTCGTCAAGCATTAGTGTCACAATCCTTCTCGTCGTACAAATCTATTGTCTCATGTACTATCAAGATAGAAAAGGAATTCTCTAAGTCTTATGACTTTAAAGCAAAGCAAGAGAAGGAGAGATCTGCTGATCAATCTGGGAATGGAAATAAGGGGAAGAAGGGAAATGTTGAATATCTATCTTGTAGTAAATGTGGGAAGAAACACCCTGGTATTGCTTGAAAGTAATGGGAGTCTGTTACAAGTGTGGTGAAAAAGGCCACCAAGCTCGTGATTGCAAGGGGAAGAAAGAAGCTACCAATGTTTAATGCTATAACTATAGGGATATGGGAAATTATGCAGATGAATGTCCTAAGCGTCAGGGGAACTTACCTCAGAAAAGGCCCAGGGATCAAGGCCAAGCTTATGTTATCACTACTGCTGAGGTAGAAGCTCTGAAAGACGTTGTGGTAGGTAAATTAATGGTTTCCTCAAGTTTAGCAAATGCTTTATTTGATTCTGGATCATTGCATTGTTTCATATCTTCCCAGTTTTCTAAGAAAATTAGATATTTCCAATTTGATTTAACAAGGGATTTGTCAGTTAAAACTCTTAAGGGGAGTGTAATTGCAACAATGTTTTGTGAATCAGTCCCCTTTAGAGCACATAAATGTTCTTTATCCACTGATCTCGTCGTCATACCTATGGTTGAGTTTGATATAATCCTCGGTATGGATTGGCTTTCGGACCACGATGCAAAAATTTATTGTAAGAAGTAAGATGTTACTATTCTTGATGATCATGATAAAGAACACCTTATCTTTAGAGCGGAATCATCACCACCAAATTCTTACCTAGATCCACCCCTAGTAGATCAACTAAATTCAATTATTGGGGAGGAAGAGAATGAAATAAATGTGGGTGAGGAAAGGAATTTCCAAATAGAGGATATACCTATTGTGAATGAATATGTAGATGTGTTTCCGGAGGACTTACCTGGACATCCTTCAGAATGAGAAGATGAGTTTTCCATTGATTTAATTCCTAGATCAAAGCCTATATCGAAGACCCCTTATAGAATGACCACTGTAGAATTAGTGGAACTAAAGAAACAACTAGAGGAATTGAGTAATAAGGTATTTATTCGCCCTAGTGTTTCTCCCTGGGGAACTCTTGTTTTTTTGTTAAAAATAAAGATGGATCTATGAGGTTATGTATCGATTATAGAGAGATCAATGCTATAAAAATAAAAAAAAGTATCTCCTACCTCATATTGATGATTTATTTGACCAACTGCATGGAGCTCAATACTTTTCAAATATTGACCATTGATCTGGATACCATCAGTTGTGTGTGGATAAAAATAAATTCCGAAGACAGTATTTCGAACCAGGTACAGGCATTACGAGTTTACAGTAATGCCTTTTGGGCGGACTAATGCACCCTTTTTATTCATGGATCTAATGAATAGAGTCTTCAAGGAATATCTCAATGATTTTGTAGTGGTATTTATTGATGATATCTTGGTATACTCAAAAAACTAAAAAGATCATGAAATTTACTTGTGCATTATCCTGAAGACTCTGAGAAGACATGAATTATATGGGAAGATTAGCAAGTGTGAATTATGTCTTCAGGAGATTTCTTTTCTTGTCCATATTGTCTCTAAAGATGGAATCTCTATTGATCCTTCTAAGATCAAGGCAATCCAAGAATGGCCTGCACTGACGAGTATAACTAAGGAACGCAGTTTTGTTAGTTTAGCAGGTTATTATCGACGTTTCTCCTAGAATTTTTCCTGGTTGGATAACCCATTAACAAAGATCACACGTAAAGGGGTTAAGTTTGTTTAGTCAAAAGAGTGTGAAGAATTTTTCTAAGAACTGAAGAGAAGATTATTCAATGCTCTTATATTGAATGTACCATTGTCGAATGATGGGTTCGTTATTTATAGTGATTCATCGAAGAAAGGACATGGTTGTGTCCTTATGCAGAATTATAGGGCTATTGCCTATGCATCACGACAGTTGAAAATTCATGATCAAAACTATCCAACTCATGATCTCGAGTTAGCAGCTGTGATCTTTGCTTTGAAGATATGGATACACTACCTCTATGGTGAAAAATGTGAGATTTATACTGACCACAAGAGTTTGAAAGATATTTTCTCACAAAAAGAACTCAAAATGAGGCAAAAGAGAAGGATTGAATTACTCAAGGATTATGATTTCACGATACACTACCACCTGGGGAAGGAAAATAAGGTGGAAGATGCTTTGATCATAAAAGATCATGGAGTTTTGAACAATATGAGAATTGAAAGGGACTCAATTTCCATGGATCTAGTGAAGATGGACATGGGAATAACCATGGAAGGTGAAACATCAATGCTTTTTCAAATGGTTTCCAAGACATATTTACTATAAAGGATTAAGATTTCTCAGACCGATGATGAATAATTTCAAAATAATATTAAAGCTGTGAATGATGGGATATTGACAGACTTTGTGTATGAAGAAGGAATTTTAAAATTTTGGAAGAGACTTTGTGTTCCCAATATACCTGATCTAAAAAGGGAATTATTAGATGATTATCATAGCTCGAATTTCTCTATACACCCTGGGAGCACCAAAAAGTATAGAGATTTGAAGGAAAATTTTTGGTGGGACAACATGAAGAGGGATATTGCTGATTTTGTGTCAACATGTATGGTTTGTCAACAAGTGAAGGATGGAAGGCAACAGCCTGAAGAAGTCATGAATCCTCTTCCCATACCGAAGTGGAAATGAGACAATATTATGATGGACTTTTTCATGGGGATACCAAAGACTCCTAGAAGGAACGATGCAATATGGGTTATTGTTGATCATCATACTAAGACAACACATTTTTTTCTATAAGAGAAGATCTACCTGTGAAAATTCCATGGTGTAACGATGTAGAGGAGTGGTTGAACATGAGTTCCACATTGGAATTCATATGCTGAAAATAAAGAGACATTAGCATACCTTTGATGAAAATAATACGGTATGAAAACACATGAACTAGGGGAATATGGGACACCTTGTGAGTGACCAATAAGTTGTTTCATGAAATATTGCAGAGTTATGCACAATAGGTGTGTGTAAGACAAGGTATGTTTTGTGATAGAGGGGATAATACATGGTGCTTTGATATAAAGTAAACTCATGGAGCTTTAATAAAGGGGTGCCCACAAGACAGGGGGCTTGCGTGCAAGGTTGAGGATTGTATCCAACATTAGAGTGTTGTGCACAAGGTCAAGGTTTAACATAATATGATCCCTTTAACACACATTAATTAGGATGGAATTGGTTGGTAAATGATAATAAAATTATGATCCCACTCATGGGAGGACCCACAAGGAACCTGTCGTGCAAGATATCTACCTTGAGAGTTCCATCCTTTCAAAATGTAATGGAAGATCAGTCTTAAATCGGTCACATGGGTGGCTCAAATTCTAGAGGATCACCATGATGAAGGGGGTGGAATTAAATATATAGAAGAAATTTTCAGTGATGGCACAAAAGGAATTGGTTTAGGAAGATGTATTATACATAGCTATGACCTTAGACATGAGGGATGATCGCGTAAGGGGATGGTTGATGTCCTATTTGGCATCAAAAAGTCTTGTGCACAATTGGGATTCTTGTGCGCAGTACAGACCACTTGTAAACAACTAACTTATCTATTTTCTTCGCTATTTTGGAATGGATAAAACTATTTCATATTTGGAATGTAATAGTATTTCATTTAGATCTAAATATTGAATGTGAACCTTGAAACTTGAACATGACCTCCTTTGCATTCTCTAAATGCTCTATTGATTTTGATGACGGTGTTGGTTGGCCCAAAGTTGGGCGTCTGTGGCTTCATGTGGAATTCATCCCCAACAATATTACAATATTTTATAATCTCCATTTTGTGACACTATTTACTTTCAATTTCCTTTTATGTTGACTATGAACTCTTTTGGGTAATTATTGTCCTACTATCACTCTATTGAGTTATATTTACTCATATTGATCTATATTCTTCTTCATTGTTTATATAATATACTATGAGATAATATTCTTCATTCTTTCCTTTAATTTTTAGTATTTCCCTTCCCTCCTCATATTTATTTTTTAAATGATCTGTAATACCATATAAATTACAATGTCAATAAGGGTGATGTTATGTATCTCTCATATTCATTGAGATTATCTATGTATAATATTCCTTTAATTAATATGTAATATTTTTATAAATAAATTACAACATTAATTCTATTATATTCATTTTATGTTTTAGTGTTATTTACTATTCTGAATTTATTTAATTATACTTCACCAATATTAACATTTAAAAAGGTAATTTGTTATCACTCATTCAAATTGATCTTTCCCTTCCATATCCAACTTATTTATTATTTATTTATTTAAATGAATCTGGAATAATTCTATGACAAGTTATCCTAAATAATGATATTTATTTTCCTCATTAATTTATAATAATTTAATTTTATTTCATAGATATTTTATATATAATTTAAATAAAAATTTCAATTCTTCTAAGACATTCTAAAAATTTCATATCAATCTTATCAATATTAATTTTCAATGAAATTGTTCATATTTTATGTTATAAAAATTGTTCATCATTAAAATATATTTCATTACAAAAATATTATTACATATAAATATTTTATAAAAAATAAAACTTTTTTTTATATTTGGTAATTTTAATATTTCATAATAATTATGGATTTTTTTAATGTATATTTTTTATCTTCCAATGATGTATT
The DNA here is from genome assembly GCA_963277665.1 of Viscum album. Classification (NCBI taxonomy): domain Eukaryota; kingdom Viridiplantae; phylum Streptophyta; class Magnoliopsida; order Santalales; family Viscaceae; genus Viscum; species Viscum album. The sequence continues at coordinate 1,775,995,144 of OY728138.1, read as the reverse complement.
TTTCACCTATGTCAATACAAATTTAAATTCCACCCCTTCACCCTTGCTTATTTTAGATTGCCTCTCATTATACCATTTTCATAAGTAATTTCCATGGCAAAAATAATTCCTTTATTAATTATCCAAAATTCTTATATATCTATTTTTTCATGAAAATGAAATCCTTTTAAGTGGATTGATCCTACATTTCTTTTTTTTTGATTTATCATCAACCATTCATATGGACTTTTTACTAACACATTTTAATTGTAAATTACTTTTACTAAATTTCTCAGTTTTGAGGGCATTAAACTAGATAACCATACTATTCTATTGATTTGATAAAAATATTTTTATACCAGTATATCCATTTAATATATATAGAAATCCCATGTAATTCTAATAATTAGTTATTAATCAGTGTTTAAATATTTTTTTCATTATAAAACATTATGATATAATGAAATTCTTTCAATGATTTTGGGGATTAGTGGGGAAAAAATATATATCCATATAATGAATTGGGTAAAGTTATGTAATTTTATTTTTAAGTGATGTTAGGAGGAATCCCTATCCATAATTTTTATTAATTATGGAGTATAATCCCCTCCCATAATATTTGTGGGATAGGATGAGAGAACCCAACCCATACTGATTATGTGATGTGAAGAGTGAACTCAATCCACTATGTTATGAGACCTGTTATGTTATAAAGATATTTAAAAATATCAATAAGTTATAATATCCTGCAATAATTTATATATCATATTCTTATGTTATGATTCATGTTTTTGTTTCTATTGTTCATAATATACTTGTTAAGATTTCTTCATTATTAGGTAATGTACCTTGAATTATTCAATTTTACCCATATGTTTTTCATATAATAACTCCATTGATATATTCTTTAGTATAGCTTATGTTACTCATATTGAAAACTATTTTGATATTTTAATTTATGTTTTAGAAAAAAAAAAATTTACCTTTACCCATTTTCCCAGATAATGAAAAATAAAACCTTGTATGATATGTCTAGGATGAAATCAAGTTTGATAAAATTTATGAAAAAACATATAGTATTTTTTTTTCTAGGGATAAAATATTTTGATAATATTTAAATAAAATAAACTATTGGATTATATGAGTGTGTTTTAATCTTGATCTCTAATATATAATTTTATAAAATGACTTAAAATAAATGGGTTTCCTCAATTGGTATCGAAGAATGTGTATAAATTTAGAATCTAAAGTTAAAAATACTTAATTGTGAGTCAAGTAAACATTAGATGGTATTAGATTAGGTTTATTTTCTTTTATAGATTAGGTTATGGATAATAGGTTGATAAAGTTAAGTCAACCATGTTTGATCTAAAGTTTTCATAGGTTGGACATATCATGGTTAAATTGTTAAATTCATATTGTTGTTTAAATTAGATTTATTAAATATTATCATTACTAATATAAAACTCATTAGTTTTTCAAATTTCTAGAATAAGGAGGGATTGAGTGAATACTAATTATAATGTATAATGAGATAATTTTCAGAGTGAACCCAAAAATAGTCTAGGTGTTATAGTCGAAAATTTTGATACTTTAGTTATCTCATGTGAATTAATGTATGAATAATAACTTGAATAATTGTGACAACTATTTTCATATAAGGGGAAAAATCATTACTGAATCCTTTATATGATGAATACCACTATCATTTAGGGAATCTTACGATCAATTAATACTAGATAAATAGATTAACATAACAAAAAAAATATTTTAAGTTCCTTAAGAATGGAATAAAATCATCATAGTCTTCAATCATTTGGATTGTGAAGTAAATATCAGAGACCACTGACTAACCACAAAAAACCTTGGGATGGAATTTATTCTCTTTAATAAGAGTATTTCAAGGAAATATTTTTCTCATACTATCCATATATAAATATATAGATAATTCTTTAAGTTAAAGAATAACATGGATGAATTTGTTGACCGTTAAGTTGAAAACATCAAAATAATTTTAAGGTATGCCTCTAGAATATTATTCAAATGTATGAGTCATGATACTTAAAAGAATAAAATTTTCTCACAACAAAATTTTATAATAATTAAAATATAATCATAGTCCTATTATGATGGAATATGATGAGTTTCTTATTATTACCCTGTACATTGAGGATGGATTATCAATAAAACATATATATGGAGTCATATCTATTTTTATGATAACCATATTTATTTTTCAGTTCTGAGAGTAAATTAAAGTTTTGATGATGGAATGTCTGAGAGGGGCATGTAACGCCCAAAATGTTAGTATGAATATTTCTTTTATAATTTACATATGTGCCATAATTTTTTTCATAAGATATAAATGATAAATAAAAAACACTTTATTCCATTAAGTAAAATATTAAAACTTAAAATTAAAGAAATAATTTTATATTATAAAAAATTATTTGTAATTTAATTATGAAAACTATTAGAAAATAATAAAAAAAATCCAATAAGCATAAAGTATTCTTCATCATGGTCTACCATCAATATAATAGAATAAATTATATTTTTTAAAATTAAAATTATTATAAATATGGTATAAATTTTGAATAAGGAAAAAAATGAATGGTTTTAGAAAAGTATACAAGGTTATACTATAGAATATAAAAATTTTACCGTTAATTAAATGTTATCGGTAATTGTTATATGACCATTGGGATAGCTTTTATATGATCAATAAAAATGACATAAGATTCCTATTATATGAATAATTTCATAAATAAAATATGATCAACTAGATTCTTATTAGAAATTAATATTAATTATGTTAATTTCATGAAATAAACTATGTTTTATTAAATAGTTAAATATATTTTATTAACAATATTACTTATTTTGATCTATTTAAATATATTATTTAAATATAAAACTTTTCATAGATACATATTTTTATACATTTTATGGGTTATATCAATATTTATTATTATAATTATTTTTAAAATAATTATGACGTAATATTAAAAAAATAACATGTTTATTTTATTTGAAAATAAATAGTTTTTTATTCTAAAAATATAATTTTTAATACCTTAATAGTTTTTTGAAAATTATTTTTTACATATTTATTAATTTCTTAAATATAATTATTTTCATATTTTTAATCATCATAATATAGTTAGATGATTTCTTTAAATTATATAAATAACAGGGCATGATAGTAAAATGTAAAAGTGATATATAATGAAAATTTTCATTAAAAAGTCTCAATAGATGTTTTACCGAATATGTATATTTTAATTTATGTGTATAAGGATTTAAAAATTATATTTTAGATTTTAATATATGAATTAAATATTTTTTATGTTGATTCATACATTTGAATATTAATTCGTATGAAAATATTAGTGTTTAAGTTCAAATTATATTCTATTATGCCTTAACATATATGTATTTAGAATGTTTTGAAAACATATTTAATGGGTTCAAAGTATTGAGATATAAAAAATAATATTTAAATATTGATTAAATAAAAGAAATTTTTTTACATGTTAGATTATCTTCCCAACACTCATGAAATATCAATGATGTTCCTATAAGACATAGGAAAATTTAAAAATGGAGGTTTAGGTAATCTAAGTTGATTAGTTTGAGAATTAAAAAAATTAATTGTTCTATATTTTTTTAATTAATAATAAATTATTTAAATTTCAAAACTAGAATTTTAAAATTATCCTTATATTTTTAAAATAAAATTATAACTTTAACAATAAAATTAATTTTAATAGGATATACTAGAAGAAACATATTTATAATTTAATAAAAACTTATAAATACCTTATCACGAGTCATATGTGGAAGAGACCTGAATGAAGTAATTTATTTTCTTCTATTTATAAGTTATTATATAACAAAAATTACATTTTTTAATTACTATGGAATTAGTATTTGTAAAAATATCACTGAATATTATCTATAAAAGGGTCCCTCCTCTACCAAATTCCTAACCCCAACTAATGTTAAATTTCTATAATTTTCACCCAAATTCACTCCTATATAAGAAAATCTCACCATTTTGGCTTTTGGTCTTAAGAAGAAAGCCCGAATACTTCATTTCTATGAAGATCCTTAAGGGAATATTTGACTCTTCAATGTAAGTGTCATATTATCATTAATATATTTTCTCTATCTTCATAACCACTTCTTATTAAATGTGATTTAATAATTTAATTACATATAATTAACCGAACTATAGTAATTTAATAGTAGTATATTAATAAAATATAAATGGGATAATAATCATTCTTTCTTTATAGAAATTTCATGTCTGGTTCTGTTTAAATGTCAACCTGAAAAACAGGCCTCTATTTTATTAATTATAATTATATTGGTTTAACCAAAGATGAATATTTAATATAAATAGTATCAAAATTTAATATAAGTTATTTATATGTTTCTAAAAAAGTAACACTCAGACAAATTTTCATTATAAAGAAACTCAGTATGATTGGTAATGTTACCCAAAATGAACATGTTATGAATTTATTTGCGTAAAACATACCATAAATTGCAAGAAATAAATATGAAACTTTATAAATTATTTTAAAATCATGACTCCAATACCTTGAATACTGTATTTATAGTGAAATTTTGAATAAGAAACAATAATCGTGACTGCTATAGAATACTTGGAACTACTAACATAAGGTGATAGTGATAATCCATGTATAACTAATAAATAAACAATAAAAGAATATAAGTGACTAATATTAATTTAAATTAATATAAATAATTTTATAAAATAAAATATTTATACGTATTATTTTATTAAACATAGGGTTAAATCATGTTTGAGGGATGTATAAGTTAAGGTAAGAAGTTTCTCCTCTAATTATCTCTATTTTCTGTTCAAATTATTTCTTCTAAAAAATTAATATTATATGATTTTTTTCCTCAATATTTATTATTATCAATATATGTATACTATATATTTTTGGATGTCATTTTTTTAATGTAGCTTTATTTTGTCTATGAATTCTATAAAGGAACTCATGGGTCACTCTCACTCATTTGAGTTATGATTCCTTATCTTGATATGTATTATTTTATATTATGTATATATTATCCAATATATTATATTATTATATTTATCCTTTAATTTTGATTATTTAAATTTTCTCCTCATATTACTAATTTTATAAATTTTAATTCCATTCAAATTATGATATTCATAAGGAGTCGTTATTAATTTATTCACTTCATCAAGATGTTTTATATCTAATATTCCATTATAGAATATTTATTCAATTTTCAGTCAAATTCCTATATTATCATTACATATTATTTTTTGAAAATTATTTTACTATTACAATTTTATTTATTCATACATTATCCATTTTTAGGTTTCTAAAGAGATTGTTTTCACCTCTCTCTTAACATGACATTTCTATTCCATATCTTAGTTCTTTATTATCAAATTATGTAAATGTATTTGGAATATTTTTATAATAGGTTCTCTAATTTCACTTTCATTTTCTTTATTATGTTTGACCTTTATTTTTTATATATTTATAATAATATTAAAATAATAAAGTGATTTCTTCTAAAAATTCGCATAATTTTTTAAATTTATTATTAAAATTATTTTTCATTGAAATTATTTCAATTGTATTTTATAATATTTGGTTTTCAATAAATAAATATTTATTATTGAAATATTCATACTTTAATGTATTTCCATGAAAATTAAAATTTATCTTATTTGTAATTTTTTTACATTATATAAGAAAATAAATTTTTTATTAAATTTTAAATAATTTGTTATCTTCTTCTGAAAAATTGTTCATCAGTTTCAACACCCTTATCAAATCAACCCTTTTAATATTCCATATTTTATGTTTCTAATAATTATACCCTTTTCAAAATATTTCACTTGGATGAAATATTTCCTTCATAAATTATCCATATTCCAATGTATCTATAGTGTGTGAAAATGAATTATCTATCAGAGGACGATCCACTACATCCTTTATATTTTCTTCTCATCAACCATTTTTAAGAAAAAAATTCTACCATTATCATTCCATTATGAATAATGTATTCTTATTATTCTAATTGATGGGAATTCACCCTAATATCCATACCATTCAATTTATTTGGGAAAATAATGTTATATCTCAATATCCCTTTATTTTATATAGACAAATGTACAAATATAATCATTAATTATTAAGACAAGTATTGATATGTTATTCATTATTTAACATAATGATATAATGAAATGATTTTAATGAATTAGCTAATGGGTGGGATTATAATTATGTATCCCCCCAATGCATTGGGTAAAGGTTTATATCTCAAAGATTATAAGGTTTATGGTATGTGGGGAGTGAACCAAAGCCACAATGTCTATGGTATGTAGGTAGTGAACATATACTACAATGATTATAGAATAAGGGGAGTCAACCCCATGAAAAATATTTATACATGTGTATAGTGAACCTAATCGATAATGATTATTGGATTATTGGAGGAAACCGAATAAACTATGTTTTGGGGAACTAATTTTTATCCTAATGCACTATGTTATAGTGATAATAGTGATTAGTCTTCAATTTTTATATCCTATGATAATGTTTATAATATATACATATGTAATGATTCATGTTTTTATCTCTATAGATCATAATATAGTCCATTTATGTTCTATATTTTTATGTTATTACATTGAATTGTGTGATCATTCTTTATTATTCATTATATTCCATTTTCTTTATTGTATTCTTTAGGATCACTCATTTACTCTAATTTGTATCACATATGTTTCTACCCTTACTAATTTGTCGATCTCACCATTTTATAATTTTTATATATTTCTCCGGGTAATGAAGAAGAATACGTTGTATTATATGTCTTTGGGTGAAAAAAACTATAAATAATTGTATGGATGAAATGTATATTATTTCAAGAATGAGGATAAAATATTTATCTATTCTCAAAAGATACTAAACTAATAGAATATGATAATATGTTTTAATCCTAATTTACAATGTAAAACAATTTAAAATCCATGGGTTTTCAAAATTAGAATTAGTGTATGTTTGTATGGTATATATTCATATCCTTGAATCTAGATGTATGGGTTTTGTTCACTTAATCACGACTTAGACAGCTATTTGTGATATAATAGTGGATTTTAAAAATAACATTATCATCATCCATGAGATTAATTAAGCCCATGTTTTGACTAAAACTATAATTTTATAATATTGAGAGTATAAAATTTGTTTTAGGGGTTTTTTGAATGCTTCAATTGTGATTTCATGCAATGTTTTAACTTATGACTTGATTTTATCTTTATGAAATTTCATCATGATCACTTCCCTCTTGATAGATCTCTATCATTCATGGATTTCATAAGATTTTACATTGAATAAATACATTGGATACACCCCCAAATTGATATCAAGAATCTATCATGTAAATACCAAATAAAACTATATGACTTGAATATTGGTGATGTTTGTTGATGGTTTATTCCCTCTTGGGGTTGTTTTTTGGTTTATTTTGGTATGTGCTACTTATATTTGTTTTTTTTATTTTCACTTAACCATTTGATGTTTCATTTTATAAATAAAATAAATAGTATTGATAAGATGAGTATTTTATTCAATATATGTGGAAAATATTGTATTTTTTATACTATCAAAACCAAAATAGAGAAAAAAATTTCATGGTAATGGAAGAGTGATCAATAATTGAAATATGGGTTTGTTACCAAGCATATACTATCATTGTACCATGAAATTATGAATTATCATTCTAGATCATGCTAAATGAAGAAATACATAATCATTAAATTCATATGTTAGGAAGATTAGAATTGTAAACATCGTACTTACTATGATCATAATATGTTTATTCTATTTCCTATGTGGATGGGAATTTAGAAATCACAAAATAATTTAAATATATAGTAAGAAAAAAATCTAATAAACTCTATTTTGGGATAGTTTGATCTGAAGATATTTTATGTATGAAAACTACCTTTCAAACACATATTATCAATCACCATTTATTCTCAACATAAGCAATCCAATTACATCATATATAAAATTGATTATTTAAAGGGAATAACTCATACAAAAAATAGATTGATAAAAATATAAAATGATAATAATAATATCTCAATATATAATTCCACTATCTATAAACTATGATAAAAAGATATATTAAATAAATATTAAAATATAAGAGAGTCACTTATAACTAAAATTATCACCAAATAAATGAATAAATGTAAAGGTTTTCAACCTTCCATGCGAATAATCAAAACAAAAAAATGAAATTATATATAAAACCAATGCACTAAAATATGTAATAGAAAATATCAAACAAAATTGAACATTTATATCATAATAACAACAAAAAAAATTAATATTTCAGTATTAAAATTTTATATATCTAATTTTCTTTACATTTATGTTTTTATGGTGTTCTTAGCTCCCTCTTTGATCTATATATGGTATCAGAGACATTTATATCCATTACATGACGTTTACGTACATATGATATTCTTCTATATAGTCCTCACCATCACTAGATATCCACAATGATTAAAGAAATGGATGCAGAAATAACAACCACAACATTGATGTGAAGTGGGCAGTCATGAATATAGGAGGAATAATAGTCTACCCCATATTGAAAGGAATAAAATATAATGATTGGGATCTTTTAAAGAGGGTTAATCTATAGTAACATGTAATTTTGGAAGCGATAAACCTCTGGTATGATGATTACCGAGACAAAAAAATGAATTTTCCACTACTCTGTGAGATGTGATGTTTGAGATACTAGTGAAAGTAACCATAATGGACATGAATAAGAAATCATGGGACGATGTGAAGACCATATAACTAAGTGGTTTGTTTTTTTGTGAGGATAATATAATATATGTTTCATATATAATTTTAATCCATCGTGTTCAATTATGGAAATAAAATTGATAATTACATAATTAACCTCACAAGTCTCACTAATAATCTATCATCTCGGGAAATAAGACTGAGGATGAGTGGCTAGTTAAAAATTAAATCACATTGTCCCCATAGGTATACATAGGATTATATATCCACTGAGACACTAGTATACTTAAAGATATGTACTATATAGGTACTCAAGAGATGACTCAAATCCATAGAGGACCACTGGGATGTCGGAAAATTACATTAGGGTAATGGGAATCCTTCTTCTACTAACTGAGGAAGAGTGTCTTTATTGACTAAATAATATTGGATACAATTAGGTAACTTCTAAAATTTTGAAATGAAATGAAATTTGCGTTGAACATCATTGTCATGGAAATATCTATGGTAATGGTAGAGGTAGAGACAAATAGGTCAATAAATAATTTACAACATTAGGATGTGGTTTGGTAATGAATAACATCGAGTGCTATAATTTTAAAAATTATGGGCACTATAATAAAGAGTGTCTCAATCCATGACATGAATGAATGGAGGTGGTGACCTTAAAACATTTACAAGATGGTGAACCTTCAATTTTAATAATTGAACACTTTGAAACAATCAATGTGGATATCGATGTACTATAGAAGATATTTCTCAACCAGAATAACATATTATTTTTAGATTATAGAAATTAAATTTAGCACCTTGACACTATTTCCAATAACACATGACTAAATACAGGAATATGTCTGTATCAATGGATGATTCAATGAATGGAACCACAAATTTTAAAGAAATATCTCTTGTATTGATTTATAGAAAATGTGATGTAATTTTCTTGAGGAAAATTTAGGATCATATGTTTCTCAAAGGGGTATATTTTATACCTTTAAATCACATAAACATATCCAATTTATGCTAGCTCGATGGGAGTTATTGAAATGTTTTCATCAAGTATAAAGAATTTTCAATCTATAATTATGAATGAAAACTTCTAGAATCGGTGTTTTTATCCATGAACAAGTCATTCACTTTTCTCTTTCATCATTCTATTATTGTGAAACTTATATCAAATATGATAAGTATGGTATGGTTATGGTATGAATGCTAAATGAATATTATTTTTAAGCATTATGGTATCTAGGAACCAAGATTACTATGGATTAAATACCTCTCATTAATCATTTCGAGAATATTTCAACTGATACATTCTCAATAAGAATCATCATGCATTGTTCCCGTATTCCATTACGTATCATGATAACCATGGACCGAATCTAAAACATGGGATTTTTTTGATTTATCACACTAGAGACATTGGGAGGTAAAAAGTTTTATATTTATTATTTATGATCGTATTAGATTCATGTGGATTCAGGTACTTCTATCCAAGGATAATGAATTCAATTACTTCAAAAAGATTAAGTTGACAGCTAAAAATAAGATGGGTTCCTAGATTCACTACTAAAAACATAAAATATCCCAATGGTTTCAAATCGTTGAGATAGCCCCTAAAACTATTGGGATAGCCTATCGCAACAGTTTAAAAACAATTGATATGCGGGCTGTTGGGATATCCATATACTGATGGTTTATAGTGAACCATTGGTATAAGATGGTTAGGATTTCATTTAAACAATGGTTCATGATGAAACATTGGGATATATATATATATATATAATAAAAAGATTATTCGGAGACAATGTCTCTGACCATTTATTAAAATAAAGTAAAAGTACAGCAAGCAAGCAGCACATGCTATGAAAATAAACTACATATCATAAAAACCATAATCATCACCATAACCATGACCGGTTGCTTCATCCGTAGTGGCCAAATCCCATTATGATAATTCATACTACTTCAGTTTCTTAGCATAATTCCTTCCGAGGATTAAGTTTTCCAAATATAGATACTCCTCAGAAGGCTGAAAACCTTTTCGTTTGCTGATAGAGGACCTGGTGGGTATCAGCTTCAGAAAATATGAATAATCCTTCTGTTGAATTCTTCTTGGTGGAGTAGTAATAACTTCCTCCTACCTAGATACAATCTTCTTTACACCCTGATAAATGTCACTGTGAGAGGTATGTGTCCTCCTGCCAGTATTCCCCTTTTCGCTATCAGATATATCCCCCCAATTTCCAGTGATAGTCACCTCCTGATAACTATCATGCACTCCTTGTTCATGCTCAAAGTGACTGTTAGCATCAACCGATACTAAACATTGTGGATGCTCCATAGGCTCCTTACTAACATGAATCCCATCATGTAGAAAACCTTCTCTGGATATAACATCCAGGGGTTGCGAGTCAGATAGCAAATTTTCAACTACATTCCTTGTATATTCCTCCTCAATATTGGAAACCCTACCATTCTTCAAACCCTGAAAACAGTTACAAGTAGCATGCTCTTGAAAATTCCTAACCACACTATCTTTGTGGTCACAATTCTTACCCAAAAGAGGAAGCCTTATATCATCCAACTTATAAGAAACATCAACTGACACCCTTCCAAGAGACAAAGAAGAGGCAATATGAGCAATCAACAATGCAGCCCAATCCGGGACTGGTTCCACTTTATCAATCACCCGACCCGCAAAACAATTCCCATGCTCAATGTTGCCTGCCTATTGCTCAATGTGTGTCTTCCGTCCATCTGAAACCTTCACCCACCAATCATAAGAATCATGTGAGTCACCTACCTATAGATCCATAATAGGGTTAACCCTTACTATATCATTATCCACACTTGGTTCATCTTCTTGGTTTACCACATCCATCATTTCACATGTGTTTAGAACCTGATGTGCTGCAGCACTGTTCCCAGTAGATTTTGTTATAGCATTCGCATTTTCCACTAGACCTCTTGTATTGGACACACCAAGATCACTCTTCATCCTGCCAAACACCACATCCACCATTGGATTCGAAGGCACCCCCACTACCCCCACATTATCTACAAAAACACTACCAGCAGCCAATCCATAATTTTTTCAAAAACCTTCCTCATCTACCGGTGCCACTTCCTTAGACCCTAGAGTATAAAACATCGTGCGCTGCTTTAACATACTAGCCATACTCCTACCTCCACGCCTACATTTCACCAATTCATGACCCAACTTCATACAAGTTTCAAAAAATTTACCCAAGATTCATAGATGACCGACTTTTTGTATCGAAATTATTCACCGACAAAAATCCACATAAAATAAACCAATCTATGAGAGACATCAACTTAAATGCATACCCGAGGAGTGACTGGATGACAAATAGATCTATTTTTACTATTTGAGCAAATAAATATTCCTACCATGTTTCCCAACAGTTTTGAACTTTTGGTATAAGACTTTCTCAATGGTTCATAGTGAACCGTTGGTATATGAGGTTAGAACTTTATTTTACCAACATTTCAGTTTGAATGGTTGGTAAATAGGTATTCCAATAGTTATAAAAATATTATTATAGACCCCAAAAACTCACTAGTTAGTAGAATCCCCACTTCCCACTACACCTGCAAGCACCTATAATCAAAATTTTAGAAGATAATCAACACATAGAACACCTGCATTGAAAACATACTCAATGTACAATGAAACCAATAGAACATCCTCAACACACATATCCTTCAGAGAAACCAATAGATCATCAAAACATAATAAAAAACCAATATAAAAATAATGATAAAAGAGGAAATCAATTGGTGAATTTAAATAATGATCACAAAAATTAAAAATATCACATATATTCATTCACACCAAATCATCAAACATAAAATTTCATAAATATTAGTAAAAACATTTAATGGATTAATATGTCCATCATCACTATCATCCTCATCCTCATACTCATACTTATCCCCAGACTCTTACACTCCATCATCCCTTCCCTATTCCTCACCATCATCCCCACTATCTTCCTCATGATCATCCTCAACATTTCCATCTCCAAGAATATCATCTTCTTGAACACCACTAGGACTAATAACTGGTGCAATATATACCTTACACATCCTCGACATAAATAAATAACAAGACATGGTGTTCTTCGGTGTAAGTGACAGAAAAAATACTTCCATCTCTTTCATAAATTCATAATTTCCATTTGAGTATGTTCATCCACATGTATGGACCTCTTTAGCCTTTTCTGCCTTAGCCTTAACCTATGCTACCCATTCTGATTTGGTGTTACTATATAATGTAGCTAAAGTGGGCCAATACCTCATTAGGGAAACTCTCTTCCCTGGTAGAAAATTTACTCTTCCATGGTGATCATCTCCCAAAACGTCATATAAGTTATCATTTGGGCCAAAGTTGTTTGGTTCATGGGAATCAAGGGCCTCCAAAGTAGACAATTACAAATATAAATAGACTATTAAGTTAAAAATAGATCTAAAAATTGAAATCAACAATGTGAAACATAAAATCTGATGATGTGTCTATTCATTTACCATAGTTCCATGTTTTTTCTTCTCACTCAAGAAAAACAGTTTTTCTCAAGGAATACGTACTTTAATATTTAAAATCTCCCTCTACAATGACATTATGAATTAGTCAAATTAGAGGAATCAAGATAAAATTAAAATACTATCTAAAATTTATCCAATATAATGTTTCATGGAAATAAATTATTTGAATGGAAAGCATATTGAATAAATAAGATCACAACAAGTTCATGAAGGGAAATTAGAGGTGGAATAACCATGTAAAAGCCCAAAATTAAATAAAGATATAATAAAAAATTAACATGAGATAAATTCCACTAAAATTTCATATTCCAAGAACTTTACTCTAAAAAAATTGATGAAAAAAATTCAACCTCGAAATAAGTAGAAATTTTGTTTGAATTTTGTGTAATTTTTTTAAAAGGGATATAGAAAAAATTAGATATTTTATTTTAACCATTGAGATGTGAAATGATGTGGATCATTTTTTGGTTACATCATTTTTTGATTTATTTCAATTTTTCTCACTTCACTTTATTTTTTTAATTAATTTTAATATTTTTGGATCAAATATGTTTATAAATATTTTGGGTGGGTTAGGACTACTTGGATTAGTTCAATTCGGTCTAGGATATCTCATAATTGTTTGGTCTAGTTCATTTCTTTTTTTGACTTGGTTTGGATGTATTCAGTGGAATAAGACATTTATAAAAAAAGAATAATGACTCTTTATAATCAATGAAATTTTAATTTTTCTCCCATTCCAAATAATATAATGTTTTAAATGAAAAATTAAATTATAATTGTTATCTTATATGATTAACTTCTAATACATTATACATGTTTCAAATTCAATACTTTAATATTGATATTTTGAATATAAGAACATAAATCAATACCCCTTAGTATCATATTTCCATTTTCCCTTGAATTTCAGGATTTTTTCATGATTGAAGTGTCTATATTCATTTAAATTTGTTTTTTATGGTTTACTATAATATGGTTGTCGTTATAGTGACATTAAATTCTTTAATTTATCTAAGAACACAACATAGAAATTATTACATGGCATGCATACAAAGAATAAAAAATATTAGAGTCTTTCCCATAGTACAAAAACATTACAATACATGCATCTTCACACTTAATTTTAGGAATAATCAATATTTTAATCATTGTAGATTAATTTGTTTTTCTCTTGAACTCAACCAACTTTTATCTTTCTCACCTCATCCATGAGATGAAACTCTCCATCAAAAAGTCATTTGACTCTGTATGAACCAATTTAGAGTTTTTGTATTAGCTATTGGAAGAGATTATTAGGGCATTTATGACTTTTTCATGGCATAAAATCTTATTGAGGATCCTTTTAGATTTAATTTATCTATGTTATTATCTTGAGCTTTATAAGACATGCTTCATGTAAGATGACCAACATAAAAAATATGTATTTCTCAAAAGACATGATGAGTTCGTAAGATTCCTATGATGATTTTGTAAGTTGTGTCTCTTTAATGAGGTCATCTAGAGTATATCTAAAATACTATTTATAGAGATAAATAATGAGATACATTACGTGTGAAAGAAAATAAAAAATTAAAATTTGGTGGAAAATTGTAGGACAGACCTAGTCAGTAACTATTTAAATAGATTTAATCTAGATATTCGCACATAACAGATAGTTATGTACTCTAAGAAGAGTTATCCATTTAATTCAAGGATAGTGTACGCTAATAATTTATATGTTCCATATTTTTCTGAGATTATTGTAAAAATCTATTCAAACTTAATTGAGGGAAATTTATGTGTAGGATGAATCTAATGATGCTAGATAGTCTGCGGAAAATATTTAGATTGATGGTACCCTAGAAGAGAGTGACCACAAAGGACATGAAGAGACTCCAGAGGAAACCCAAGATGAGGAAGATGATAATTATGGATCAGAAACTAATGATGAACATAGTTACAACTAAGATGATGATGAGGATGATATAGAAAACCACAAGTGAGATGTTTATGATGATAGAGAATATCACACAAAAGATAGAGAATAAGATCATGAGTATTCTAGTTCTTTCGTGTTAGACTCATAAAATGATTTCATTTATTCAGGTTTTCTACTATGGATTTACATCAATATTTTATCCCTAGTGGTTTAGAAATTGATTAAAAATATCTATATATAAAAATGAAATTTTCAAGAAACCAAACATAGTTGAAAAAGATATAATTGGATGTTCAAATAGTTTTATAGGCCATTAATTTGTTCCAGACCCCAGTGGAAAAATTCAGTTCTTAATTCTTAAACATTAAAAATAACAAAGGGTATGTTTTTAGAAATTATTTAAAACATATTATGACACTTATCACCCTTGATAAGTTGTTAGAATAATAAATACTGTTAATATAATCATGAAAAAACACTTGAAAACTGATAGAGAAAACTTTTTCAATGAGCAATCTGTTTTGAAGAGTTTTCAATAAGTGTTGTTAAACAGATCCTATATTGAAGTAAATTTATTTTTAAATTTCCTTTTAACAATGGATTCCCACATACAAAAAGAATATGATAATTCCAGTTCCAAGATTTCTAAAATGTATAGAAGAATATCAAGATTTACTAAAATGGTGAAGAACTACTTTGGTAAGTGAAATCAACGACTTAAGTTTTTCAAGTGATTTTCTTTTTGTGGATAACTATTTATTGTGTTAGCTTCTTGTTATTGGCATAAAAAATGTTAAATATTGCAGGACCATAAAACTAATTCTATTTATTTTACGGTCAATTTTTTTGAGATAAAGAATAAAAAGTTACAAACATTCCCTTACATAAAAGAATGTTGATTTATATGTGATTTGGGTTTTCATGAAGCTCTAAACTATGTTTCCCCCACATTTTTTTGTATTGTCATGAAATCCTTGATAACATGGATTTAGGGATATATACAATGCATTCCCACTTAAACAAGCTTCCTTGGTGGAAGGGCACTCTACAACCCAGTCAGGAAGAGATGAAATGAGAATTCAAAAGAGATAATCCTATCTCAATTCAATGAAACTTCTATATTTAATATGGAAGTATTATTCAAGAAATATTCCTGAATTATTTTCTGAATATAAAATATAATAGAGATGAAGAATAAATTTATGAGAACATGAGATCCCACTACTAATGATTCTAGTAAATATTTCTTAGTATCGATGGAGAAGAACCAACTATATTCATAAAGTATTATGCATCAAAGTAGTTTGAGAAGATGACCAACACTCTAATTATTGTGTTAGAGTGATAAAGGCCATGTGATCCAAGAAATATAAGGATGGATTCATATACTTGAAGATGAAAAGTCCAATAGTATTATATTAAAATAGATATAATCTGAATCAGTGTTTAAAGGTGGAGTTTTGGAGGTACCTTTGAATAACAATTAAGAGGATGTATAAATACTCTATTACGTTATGTCCATAAGGGTTTTAGGAGATATCTTAAACTAGTTGGAGATATTATAAATAAACCTTTAGGTGGTGTCTACTATAATAACTAGAAACTAGAAATTACAAGATATTTTCTATTATTATTTTTAAGATTTAGGTTAATCTTGTTCGTAGTGTTTTATAGTAGGTTAGCTACACTTCAGAACTAAACCTGAATATAGAGAGTAGTATGATTTTAGGAAATATCCTTATCATGTATTTTTTTAGAAATTAATATCTTAAATAATTTCTCTAGAAGTTATCCATGCATTGGAAATGTTTTAATAAACCCCAATGATTGTAGAAGATTATATAATAGACATTAAGGAAAAAAGGGTAAGAGAACATTTTAAATCTATTCAAGAATTAATAAATATTTATATAGAAAATAAAATTATAGGGTCACCGTTATATAATCCCACTTGTAACATAACATTGGATCAAGTCATATTTATTTAATCTTATGAAATTCATGATAATGATTAAGTATCAACTAAAACCCATATAAAATCAACTATACATAATTTTTTAGGTCAATTACCAAAATCATGAACGATATTAAACACAAAAACATGAGTGTTTGAAACACCTCCACCAGATTTAATCTTCCAAAATCCGTTCAGACTAACTAAAAATAATATCCATGTGTGGTATAAAACTGATTTAATCGATCAATAGTATCACCATATGAAGGATGAAATCATCATTAAAATGGGATTTCATGGTTCCAAATCTGATATACATTAAAGTTTTTTAATAATATATCCTTTAAGTTATTAGATATAGTTGTCTTATTAATATCTATTTTATTGTATTGTAGACAAAATGAGATCTCTACCTTCACTACTTTTCATATATTTCAATGAAGATTGGTTTCTTCAATTGGTTGATTTAGGGTCTACACTTAGAACCTTTCATACTAGATGTTACTTTTTTCAAGGTAATTTGTAATTTTATTGAACCCAATATTTTTATGAGATATAAAAAATTAATTACAACTATGTAAATGAGTGTCATACCTATTTCCACTCATGGTCTGATTTTGTAGTCTTCCCCAAAGTGTGTATTTATGTCATATCATCCTAGTTTTTTATTTTTCTTGATGATTCAAAAAAACTCAATAAAAAAGTATGTATTGATGTAAATTATAGAAATTTTCATTTAAAAAAAATCAAATTTGATTAATACCTGTCACTCAGTACTCATAAAATGAGTAATCGTTTCCTTATAATATTCTAACGGATAGTCATCCATGATAGGTGTGGGCTCCAAATCCATACCAACTCTAGCACGAAAACCACTGTACAGTGAATTATTATTTCTTCTCCAGATCTCCCCTAATTCTACAAGCCATTATTTCCTCACAACCTCGCCATCTTGAAAATTTAAAAAAAGATAGAACCAAAATATTAATTCAAATAAATAAAATAATAATTTAATAAAAAAATCCAATGAACTTCTTTACCCATATTTATGCCCAAATGTTATCCTTTACTTTATTTGGTAGGTGTCTCCCTAAGGGTGGATAGATAAGAATGCTGTTAGAGTATTTGGAAAAAAAATTTCAAAGATATCCAACATGTCTGTTTGGTTTTTCCCATTATTTTTGTGTCTTCGTTTTACTCTGACACCAGTTGCAAGCATCAGTTCCACACCACACATATGTTTTTATTCCCATGCCTCTTATCGGTAGATTGAGCTATTAGAAAAGGGATAAAATATTATATCAATACATATTATAATTAAAAACAATTATGAAAAAAAATTACTAGGTTTCAATAAATATACCTAAGGCAGTCTGATTTGTGGGTGTCACTAGATCCCTAGGCACTGAAGGAACATGAACATGTACAGATGTAGTGGGTCCAACTATTTTCTCCACAGGTTCATAAGGCATTGGTGTTGTAGTTGAATAAGTAGGAATGTAATTTCTTGGTGAGAATAAAGTAGAAGGAAAAGAAGTTGGTACAAATTTCTATGCAAATTCATAACAAGGACGATAAGTAGGAATCATCAGTGGATACTAAAAAGAGATGCAGGGAGGCTCAGATGAAAATGGAGGTGAAAAATGGGTGACTTAAATATCTTGGATGTCTGTAATGAGACTACGAGATAAAAAAGAGCGGAATATGGTATGTTAGGGGAGGGATAGGGTGTGATCAAGCATTTTGAATGGAACTCCTAGTTGTAGTACCAACCCCCCTTGAATCTATAACCTGAGGACTAGAACCACTGGGTTGGTCCGCAAAAACCCAGCGATTTGGTGATGGATCAAGAATAAAATTAATAAATAAAATTATCTTTATGAATTATATATTATTGATATATTTTTTTGAAAGAAAATACTCTCAATTAGAACTGAAGGAGGGATTCTCATCTCACTGATTAGGAGATTGTTGTCAACCTTATTTTTATTCATTTCTCCTAAGTGTTTTTAATTTTCTATATTTGAAAATATATATGAAATTAATTATAAATCTATAACAAATGTGTGACCAAAAAAAGAAATAATATGCATCATGACTTAACTGTTTCATTTTTTTAGGTTTGGTAGGTTTGAATACAGTTTAATTCAATATTAGGAAATAAAAAATAAATAAAACTACAAACAATAAATATTTAAAATGCACATGAAGGTCTAGTTGGAAAAAAATATTTGTAATCGATTGTAAATCAATTTTTATAGAACTAACCTCAATAACCCAAGTTGATATAATCCAAAAGAACTGAGAACACATATGAATGATTATATATATTTCCCACAATAAATTCATGATCACAATTAAATTTGAAAATTGATGTCCTGGAGTCATTATAAGTAATAAATGGAATAGTGAAAATTATAGTAGGGATGGATTAAATTTCATCATCACCATCATCAAAAATATTTCTAGGTATTACTTCAATAAGGACACCAAATTCAGTTCACAAATGATCTTTGACAAAAAAAATATTGTTTCTCCATTGATGTCAATACATATGGTTCCTCGATAGAAAAATTTCAAGTCATGATAATAACTCAAAATCCATAATCATCAATAAATGTTGCAGGCCACATCATTAAATAAAACCACTGGAATTTCATCAAAGTGACTAAACCATGAGTGTAATAATCCAATATTAGTATTTTCTAAATGAATCCATAATAAGATACATTTTCAAATCAAGATCTACTGTCTGATACACTAGAATTATAGTCTGTTGTGGTAGTTAACATAATACTATCATGTTGTGTTCTCATGTTCTTTTCTCATTAAGTGTTAATAAATTTGTACCCATTGATCATAATTGATTTTCATTCATAAACCACATAATTGGGGCCAAAATCTAAAGCTCTTATTTCCTCAGAGATATAGCGAATAAGAAAACTCAATATGAGAAATATATATGAATATTATGATTAATTGAGTATTTATTTTTTTAATTTATAACAATATAATTTATACATTCAATTTCAACCAAGAAAAAAGTCATTGATATGAAATGTCTCTATCATTCTCAATGATAAATATTGAAGCATTCTATTTATCATTTTTATGATCCTTGCTAAAAAATAGAAATAGTTTAACATATATGTAAAATTAAATGAGATTAAATGATATATTCATATTTAATTTACTTACTTGATGTATTCATTGAAAAAATTACAATTAAAAAATTTATGTGATGTACCATCTCCCTCTCTTCAAGGATTAATGTCTTTAATGTATTTGATTATGGAATTCCTTTTGTTTAGGGAAGTGATGGAAAAATGGGTTCAATTTTCTCATACGGTTCCTCTTTATTTCTCACTGGTCTATTTTGTCTCATATTCATATCAGACAAAACAATTACTAGAAATACATATAATCTTGATCCAAGTTACCATTGATGATAAAACCTTCGAGATTATTTCTATTCTAGACCTAAGACTTCAATGTGATCATGTTTCTTTCAATTGGATATATCCAATGAAATGAAATAGTTCTTCTTAGAATTATTTATATTGGAATATGGATAGTTAGATGCAACATGTATATGAATAATGATGGATGGAATATTTTCTCTAACTCACACAAAATTTATATCCCCTCTACCAGCATTTTTTTCCTGAAAGATATTGAAAAATTCTTAGCACAAATATCTCTAAAGAAATGGAACAACAGAATAACTAACACCCTTAAATTATTAAAAAGAAGATGAAATATTGCTATTGGAATCAAGTCATACAGATGGATGTGATTATGATGAGTCTTAAAATATTTTAGATTTAACTTTTTTTGGTTGACCCATTTTGATATATTACTTCAATATACATCATGAACATTAATAGTCCCTAGTACTTCCAGAAATTGATTTTTTTCAAAACATGTCATCACACAAGAAGCTCACAGAACATTCCATTTATTTTCATTGATACACATAGGATGCAATTCTAGTCTAATTCCCTATTCCATTATGTCACACCAAGATCATAAATCATTCTTTGTCTTTCCCATGACATTTATAATAATTGAAGGCAACATTTCACATATATGCTTTTCAATTTTCATTACATCTATGAAATGATGTACCAAATTGGTTGACCAATAAGGTTCCAATTGTAATAGGTCTCTGTTGAAAAATTATTCCTCTTTCTAGATTTCGTTTAACCCTTCCTAAAATAAAAATTGAAATATTTTAATTCATTAACAACATCAGTACCACACATACATTGAAGTGGATTTTAGTTCCCCATGGTATTTTCATATCATCAATTATTATTTCTATATAGATTTTCCATTGAAAAGAATCACCTATGTCCCATAATATAGAAATAATAGAGATATTTCAGTCATCTAGATCATGTATTCTTCATACAAATAGGATATGATAGTTTTCTGTTTGTGATTCATCTGTACATAATTTCATAAGGAGGAAAATAATTGATCATCCAAATAATCACAGAACAGATCTAAAATATGTCTTTCGAACATGAATCATATGTGTGCACACCCACATAATAGTGATTTTTCAACACTTTAATTTAATGTTTCAGGTGTACATATACATCAATTTCAGGAACATAAGGTACAAATATGAATATACTCATGAATGTGAAAGGTCGTTTCATACCCATCCATGGAGGAAGGGTATAAAAGTGTATGAAAACTGGACATATGATGTGAGAAGTAACCATATTCCCAAATCAATTAAAAAAATCAGACGAAAGACCCAACCCCACATTACCCACTTCAGTTGTGAAATAAATATATTGATCATAAAATCACATCAATGAAAATACACCGTTAGGGTAAACTAACTCATAATTATTCTCCTTTCTCTAGGTATCATGCCATCACATTTTTAGGGATATTTCATCTGAAATGAAAGGATTATAGAATCTAGGGATCAATGGAAAGTGACACATTAGTTTTTATGACATAAGGGATCGTGTTCCATCATTTTTTGGCTTCCATTAGGATGTACCATATTGTTGACGCAAAAATTTGGAGGATGGTCCATTTATGCAGATGAAAGAGCTCTGAATGAATTCCGGACGTAGAAAAGGAGATATTGGGTGTAACACCCCAAGCTTCCACGGTACGCTTCTCTTTGAATAATACGGTAGCGTGTGTTGTACGCAACTTCGAGTTCTAACACCCTAAAACCAATAAAACTAGCCATTATGAATAGTAATACACCACTTTTTGAAATTTTATAAATTTTATCTTTCTAAATGGACTTCATTTTTGGATTCAGAATATCAAAATTAGCTTAGGGTTAATTTTTGTTATATTTCTGAAAACTTTCAATTTTTGGTCATTAGTAAAAAACATTGAGTTATAGTTTAAAAATGACTTTTTATTTAAATAATTATTTATTTTATTTAAATTTATTTTAGGTCAAAATAGATACATAATACCTATATAAGTTCAATTCAATTCATTGGAGTCAGTTAATAATAATTTTAGATATATAAAAATTTTATTGAACTTTTCACCATCTTTTACCCACCTCCTAGGAGCATTTTCAAATTCACATAAAACTTAATTTTACCACTTATGTGAGTGTAATTTCAAAAATATGAGAGACACGGTTGATATCAGTAAGAAAAAAGTGGTTTAATATGATGAAAATATTTTTTGGTGAATAGTAACTTTTTACTTTTATTTACAATGGTTAAAAGTAAATAGGGTATTTAAGGGTTAAAATGATATTATTATTACCCTAACACATGTATTAATTCTATTGGATAAGTATAAATTGACCAAAAACAACCATAGGAATAAAATATGAACCTCTTTGGTCCACTTGGATTAGATTAGGACACCTATTATTATTTTATTTAAAGAAGAGTTAAAAGAGTTAAAATCAATTTCTAATAACTAAAACATTTTTAATATAAGGTTATACATAAGATAAATTTGACTATAAATATTAATTATAAAGATAAAATTAATTTCTACATAATGGTATTTTATATATATTTTTTAGACATTAAATAATTTAACTTATTTATAACGCAATGATGATGCAGTAATTACTTACTTAATGAAATATTAAAATAATTGATGTTATAAATATCCAAATAAATTTAATTTGAGACTTTTTATTAATTACAATAATTTTATAGGTTAATATGAAATATTAGGATTGGTTATATGAATTGTTTTCTAAGTAATAATGCTGTTATGAATTTAGCAAAAACAAAATACCAAATAATGTCAAAATTGACATAAAAGAGTTTTTAAAACAAACATTATATTATTAATTGATATTCTATTCATAAACATATAAGGTTAAGAAAAAAGAATTATATAATGATAGTAGTATTATTAATTAACCACTTGGGGTTCTCTTGGAAGTATATAGTAAGTTTATTAACTAGATAGTATAAAAATACAAAGAGACACGGTAAATGTCAAACTATTTAACTAAGTGTTAAATCTAAAAGATAAAGTTAATATAGTTACCCAAACCTTTATAAAACATATTTTTGGAGTGGTTTTATAACCATCCCCAGCTTATCCTTTAAATAATCTATTTTGGATTCATTAGAAACTGAAAAGTATTTTATTATAAAATAATATTTGTAGCTTTTCCTAACGTGCCCCTCACCCCTCTTATAAAAGGGCACTCCCCCTTCTCTCTAATTCACACCTTCAAAGCAATTTGGCCCAAAAAACCTCTGTAAAATACCCTATCAACTATCCTAACATAATACTAGAGGCCTTACTTTATTCAGAAAGCCAACCTAAGGAGCCCTTTTGATCAAATCAAAAAGAAGAACCCGAAGAAGAGGTAAATATTTCATCACCCCTTTCAAGTTCCTTTCTTCTTCCACTTCCTTTTTCTTTATTGTTTCCATACTAAAATAATATCTCTAGTATATTCTATATACTTTTATGTTATTATAAATATGGTACAACTAAATTCATTATTCTATCCATCCTTTGAATGACATGTCACCATACGTGCGTACGTACGACTTACCGTCACCACGTCGTGGTGTAATTATTATTCAACAAATTATTATTTGGATGGGTATAATAATTTTGTACAATTGATGTAAATAATAAATATTAGATAACAATTATTCTTTATATATGATATACCATCCAGTTATATATTATTTTAATATCAAAACAATGATATTTTCGCTTGTGCGTATGTACAGATTATCGTATCCACAAACGCGATGAGATTCATTTCCCATTGTATCCATTCAAGATTAATTTTCATTAGATGATTAAATATAATGTTTAAAGACTTTATATAATTCTGGATATGAATAATATATATCCCATCCATAACAAATATGACTCACATAACAAATAATATAAAGGAAACGAATTTGTTAACACCCAAAACAACGATAATACTAAGATATTATTAACAAAGCAATGTTAAAAGATCATATATGATATCATATTAATGTATATGATTCTTGTATAATTTAATAACAATTATTTCACCATTATAATGGAGGTTAACCTACCCTCGACCAAGTAAAATTACAAGGTAAGGGTTAATTTCATAGTCTCTTCATTATCCGAGGTTGTTTATACGTAATTATCTACTGGGACCTCTTTATCATCCACATCCAAGTTTCTTAAAAATGTATTCCAAAACCTTTTTACTATTTACTAGACTATGGGATAAATTCATTTATACCCTTGTTTTAATTTTTATAAAATGGTTGGAAAGGAATCTTTCCGTCATTTTCCAAACAAGGTACTTTAATCATTTTTCGCAAAATTAAGGTAAGAATGGTTTTTTTTAACTTATACGGCAGGTGCAGCTATTTTTTGTAATTATAACATCGTCTAATCTTACCTTACAATATTATAAGAATATTTTTAAAATAAATGTTTTCTTTTATAATTATATGACTTTTAAATGAATTCAAAATAGAAATATATATTTCTCAAAAAAAATGTTTTCATTTCATCTATGTCAACATCCTTTGACAGATTTTAAGATTATTTGAAGTTGATATATTATGATATAAAACATCCATATTTTATTGAAGGTTTTGTGATATGTTTGACTATGGATGTGATATTTTTATACCATTCATGTTTTATGGATAAAGTATTGACATTTCGTATTCTAGTTTTAATATGAATGTTTATATTATGTTGAAACCTTTTCATATGAGGAATGAATTGGACTTAGTAAGTGACAGGTGGAGCCCACTATAGCTCCTCGATGCATCGGTAGGTCTCATGAGACAAACTAGTGTCTTGGCACAATGCCTTGAAAAAATCTTATTTGTAGTCTTGGCACAATGCCTTGACTATGTGGTTATGATAGTCTGGCATTATACATTCCATTATTATGAAAGTGGCTATTGATATGGAATGTAATTATTCAACTCTTATAATATCCATGCGAGTAAGTAAATGGAATTATTTGATTTTATATTTTCCATATTATTCTGAAGTTCAAGTTTAAAAAGATTTTGTATTAGTCTTATACATTACCTTAAATATTTATGCTTATTTATGAAGGTTTCTGCTATATTGTTATCCTTACTGAGCATATGACCTCACCCCTTTCTATGTTTTATTTTTCCCAGGATGCGAAGAAGTATTTTATGACTGACCTATAGGGATAGTCTGAGGGGATATGAGTGTGGTCTATGCAAAAATTGTTGTTGTAGTTTTTCATTTTATGATGTAATGTAAATCTTATGAATTTATCTAGTACTTCCGAGTATACTAAACTAATCAGACTTTCGAGACTTGATCTTTTGTGATCATGCCAGTGTTATGTAATAATTCACTGACTCTGGGTAACTGGGGTCAGGGAGTTACATTTGTTATCAGAGGAAGTTTAGTACAAACCTTGGAATCTAGATTTAGATAAACTCTGATTAGAGCACATTACCCTAAGATAGACTTCGAGGATTAGTATAAAATTCATAGAATTTTGGTATTGTAGAGATTTTGTGAGTTTTCCAAGTAATACATCCCTGTCTGGATACGAGCAGGTAGAGGTGGC
The DNA here is from genome assembly GCA_963277665.1 of Viscum album. Lineage (NCBI taxonomy): Eukaryota > Viridiplantae > Streptophyta > Magnoliopsida > Santalales > Viscaceae > Viscum > Viscum album. The sequence goes on along the minus strand of OY728138.1, from coordinate 1,775,968,826 downwards.
TCTAGCACAGATGTACCTAGGGGTAAAACCTGAAAACACCGCTTTGAGCTAGACTCGAACAGGAACTGGTGCACGACAACAGGACTTGTTGCACTCTTGGTTATGACACTCCCAAGGGATAAGCTTAGGCCAATTCTAATTTTCATTACAAACCATTATGAAGGGTTTATGAGTATATAATTCCTCAAAGAAAACATTTTTTATGATTGTGGATTATATTCGTAAATGCAGTCATTCCATGTAGGGATTTCCCTCCTGCTGAAGATAATTATAGTGGAGCTGGTGATACAACTGGTGTTAATCAGCTTATCAATATACTGGGACAAATCACTTAGTTAATGAATAATAACCTCAAACTTATGGAGCACCCTAATCCACAACATGGAGGATTAATGTTATACCGCTTCATGAGACAACAACCACCAATTTTCAATGGGTGTACAAATCCATTAGTAGCTGAGCAATGGATAAATTCCTTAGAGAAAATATTACATGCCTTGCGGAGTAGTGAAAGGTAAAAAGTTTTCATTTCAGTTTTATGCCTCATTGGCGATGCTGATCAATTGTGGTCATTGATTCAAAACAAAAGGGAAGATGATGAAATATCAAATATGGAATGGAGGGATTTTAAGGATCTTTTTTTAGAAAAATACTTTCTTTGTGACCATTGAACAAATATGGAAAGGCAATTTCTAAGTCTGAGGCAAATGGAGGATGAGAATGTTGCAAAGTATGAGGCTATCTTTACATGGTTAGAGAGACATGTTGCAGATTATATACGTAACCCAAGAAGTAAGATATATCATTTCATTGATGGGTTAAAACCATTTCTCCATCGAGAATTAGTCTCACAATCCTTTTTATCGTATGAGGATATTTCCTCATGTGCTATCAAGACAGAAAAAGAATTCTCTATGTCTTACGACTTTAAAGCAATGTAAGAGAAGAAGAGATCTGTTGAACCCTCAGGAAATGGAAGTAAGGGGAAGAAGGGAAAAGTTGAATATCCATCTTGTGGTAATGTGGGAAGAAACACCCTAGTACTTGCCTGAAGGGAATGAGAGTCTGTTACAAGTGTGGTGAAAAATGCCACCATGCTCGTGATTGCAAGGGGAAGAAAGAGGCTGTCGATGTTGAATGCTATAATTGTAGATAAAGGGGGCATTATTTGAATGAATGTTATAAGCGTCAGGGTAAATTACCTCATAAAATGCCAAGGGATCAAGGCCACGCTTTTTCTATCACTACTACTGAGGTTGAAGCTCCTAAAGACGTAGTGGTAGGTAATTTAATGGTTTCCTCATGTTTAGAAAATGAATTGTTTGATTCTGCATCATCACATTGTTTCATATCTTCCCAGTTTTCTAAGAAAATTAGATATTTCTAATTTGATTTAACAAGGGAGTTGTTATTCAAAACTCCTAAGGGAAGTATCATTGCATCAAAGTTTTGCGAATCAGTACCCATTAGATCACATAAATGTTCTTTATCTTCTAATCTCATTGTCATACCCATGATTTAATTTGATATAATCCTCAGTATGGATTGGCTTTCGGACCATGATGAGAAAATTTATTATAATAAGAAGGAGGTTACAATATTTGATGACGATGATAAGGAACACCTTATCTTCAGAGAAGAATTGTCGACACCTTATTCTTATCTAGATACACTCCCAATAGCTCAACTAAATTCAATTATTGGGGAGGAAGAGAATAAAATAACTATGGGTGAGGCAAGGAATGTTCAAATAGACTATCTACCTATTGTGAAAGAATATGTTGATGTGTTTCCATAAGATTTACTTGGACATCCTCTAGAACAAGAAATTGAGTTTTCCATTGATTTAATTCCTGGTTCAAGGCCCATATTGAATACCCCTTCTAGAATGGACACTATGGAATTAGTGGAACTAATCAAACAACTAGAGGAATTGAGTAATAGGGGATTTATTCACCCTAGTGTTACTCCATGGGGATCCCCTATCCTTTTTGTTAAGAATAATGATGTATCTATGAGGTTGTGCATTGACTATAGGGAGATCAATGCTATAACGATAAAGAAAAAGTATCCCCTACCTCGCATTGAAGATTTATTCAACCAACTTCATAGAGCTCAAAATATTGACCTTTGATTTGGATATCATCATCTGTGTGTGAAGAAGGAAGAAATTCCGAAGACATCATTTTGAACCAGGTAGGAGCATTACGAGATTATAGTAATACCTTTTGGATTGACTAATGAACCCTCTATCTTCATGGATCTAACGAATAGAGTTTTCAAGGAATATATCAACGAATTTTTAGTTGTATTTATTGATGATATCTTTTTATACTATAAAAGATATGAAGATCATGAAAATCACTTGTGCATTATACCGAATACTCTTAGAAGACGTCAATTATATGGGAAATTTAGCAAGTCTATGTTCTGGCTTCAGAAGATTTGTTTTCTTGGCCATGTTGTCTCCAAGGATGGAATCTTTGTTGATCCTTATCTGATAAGAGAGATACAAGAATGGCCAGCACCGACAAGTATAACTGAGGTACGTAGTTTTATTGGCTTAGCAGGTTATTATCAGCATTTCATCCAGAATTTTGCCCGATTGGCTAACCCATTAACCAAGCTCACACATAAATGGGTGAATTTTTTTTGGATAAAAGAGTGTGAATAATATTTTGAAGAACTAAAGAGAAGATTATTCAATGATTCTATATTGACTCTACCATCAGGGAATGATGAGTTTGTTATTTATAGTGATGCTTCAATGAAAGGACTTGGTTGTGTCCTTATGCAGAATGATAGGGTTATTTATTATGCATCACAATAGCTAAAAATTCATGAGAAAAAATATCTCACTTATGATCTTGAGTTAGCAGCTGTAATTTTTTCATTGAAGATTTGGAGACACTATCTCTATGGTGAAAAATTGGAGATATATACTGATCACAAGAGTTTGAAGTATATTTTCTCATAAATAGAACTCAACATGAGGCAAAGGCGATGACTTGAACAACTCAAGGATTATGATTTCAATATACACTACTTCCCGGGGAAGGCAAATAAGGTGGAAGATGCATTGAGTATAAAGGATCATGGAGTTTTGAACGAGATGAGAGTTGAAAAGGATCCTATATATATGTATCTAGTAAAGATGGATATGGGAATCACCATGGAAGGTGAAACAACAATACTTTTTCAAATGGTTTCCAAACGATCATTACTATAAACGATAAAGAGTTCTCATATGGGTGATGAAGAGTTTAAAAAGAAGATTAAATCTGTGAATGATGTGAGACTGAGTGACATTGTGTATGAAGATGGAATTTTGAAATTTGGGAAGAGACTTTGTGTTCTCGATATACCTGATCTAAAAAGGGAATTCTTGTATGATTCTCATAGTTCCAATTTCTCTATACAGCATGGGAGCACCAAGATGTATAAAGATTTGAAGGAACATTTTTGGTGGCACAACATGAAGAGGAAGATTACTGATTTTGTGTCAATATGTATGGTTTGTCAAAAAGTGAAAACTGGAAGGCAACATCCTAGAAGAGTCATGAAACCTCTTCCCATACATGAGTGGAAATGGGATAATATTACAATGTAATTTTTCATGGGACTACCAAAGACTCTTAGAAAGAATGATGCAATATGGGTCATTGTAGATTGTCTTACCAAGTCATCACATTTTCTTGATATAAGATAAGATTTACCACTTGAACAATTGGTAAGACTATATATTAATGAAGTTGTGAGACTTCATGGAGTACCACTATTGATTTTTTCGGATCATGATCCTCGTTTTACGTCAAGATTATAGAAAATTCTTCAAAAATCCGGGGATACTGAACTTCGTTTGAGCACTGCCTACCACCCCCAAACTGATGGACAATCATAACGGACTATTCAAACCTTAGAAGACATTTTGAGATCATGCTCACTTGACTTTCAAGGTATGTGGGATCAATATTTACCTATGGTATAATTTTCTTATAATAATATCTTCCATTCGAGTATTCATATGGAACCATATAAAGCATTATACAGAAAGAGATATCACACACCAACCTATTAGGATGATGTTGGTGAAAGAAAACTTGTAGGCCCAAAACTGGTGGAGGAAACGATGGGAAAGGTGAAGGTAATCCAAAACCACATCAAAGCAGCTCAAAGTAGGCATAAGACCTATGCCGATAACCAAAGGAAGGATTTGGAGTTTTAGGTGGGAGATCATGTTTTCTTGAAGGTATCTCCATGGAAGGGTTTTATACGTTTTGGTAAGAAGGGTAAATTGAGTGCAAGGTACATCCATCCTTTCAAAATTCTAGAACTAATTGAGGTTGAATCTTACCGTTTGGAAATGCCGCCATGTCTCTCCAAAGTCCATGATGTGTTCCCTGTATCACTATTGAGAAAATACATGCCTGACCCACTGCATGACTCACCTATGAGGAATTAGAACTGGAACCCAATATATCTTATTGCGAAGAGTCTATCAAGATTCTTGAAACAAGAGAACATGGGTTGAGAAACAGGACGGCTCTTCTGGTAAATGTTCTATGGAGAAACCATAAGATTGAAGAAGAAATGTGGTAACCTAAGGAACTTATAATGATGAACCACCCGTGTTTTTTCAAGCAGTAATATTCTAGAAATTTCTAGGAAAAAATTATTTGAAGGAGGGGAGAATGTAACACCCCAATCTTTCATGGTATGCTTCTCTTTAAATAATACAGTAGCGTGTGTTGTATGAAACTTTGAGTTCAAACATAGCACAACCAATCCAACTAGCTGTTATAAATAGTAATACCCACTTTTTAAAATTTTATAAATTGTATCTTTCAAAATGGACTTCATTTTTGGATTCAGAATATCGAAATTAGCTTAGGGTGAATTTTTGGTATTTTTCTGAAAACTTTCAATTTTTGATGAATAGTGCAAAACACTGAGTTATAGTTTAAAACCAAATTTTTATTTAAATAATTATTTATTTTTTATAAATTTATTTTAGATAAAAATATATACATAATACCTATATAATTTCAATTTAATTCATTGGAGTCGGTTTATAATAATTTTAGATATATAAAAATTTTGTTTAACTTTTCACCGTATTTTACCCACCTCTTAGGAGCACTTAAAAATTCACATAAAACTTAATTTTACCACTTATATTAGTGTAATTTCAAAATTCCAAGAGACATGGTTGATATCAGTTAGAAAAATGTGGTTTAATAGGATGAAAATAATTTTTGGTGAATAGTAACTTTTTACTTTTATTTACCATAGTTAAAATTAAATAGGGTATTTAAGGGAAAAATGATATTATTATTACTCTAAAACATGTCATAATTATATTGGATAAGTATAATTCAACGAAAAACAACCTTAGTAATAAAATATGAACCTCTTTGGTCCCCTTGGATTAGACTAGGACACTTATTATTATTTTATTTAAAGAATAGTTAAAAGAGTTTAAATCAAAGTACAATAACTAAAACATTTTTAATATTAGGTTATACATAAGATAAATTAGACTATAAATATTAATTAGAAATATAAATATATTTACTACATAATGGTATTTAATTTATATTTTTTAGACATTAAATAATTTAATTTAATTATGACACAATGATGATGCAGTAATTACTTAATTAATGAAATATTAAAACAATTGCTGTTATAAATATCCAAATAAATGTAATTTGAGACTTTTTATTAATTAAAATAATTTTATCAGTTAATATGACATATTAGGATTGGTTATATGAATTTTTTTGCGATGTAATAATTCTTTTATGAATTTAGCAAAAACAAAATACCAAATAGTGTCAAAATTGACATAAAAGAGTTTTTAAAAGAAATATTATAATATTAATTTATATTCTATTCTTAAAACTATAAGGTTCAGCCAAAAGACTTTTATAATGATATTTTTATCACTAATTAACCACTTGGGGTTCTTTTGGAAGTATATAATAAGTTTATCAACTATATAATATAAAAATACAAAGAGACATGGTAAATGTCAAACTATTTAACTAAGAGTTAAATCTAAAACATAATGTTCATATAGTGACACAAAATTGTCTAAAACCTATTGGTTGAGTGGTTTTCAACCCATCCCCACCTTAGAATTTAAATAATCCATTTTCAAAACATTAGAAACTGAATATTAGTTTATTATAAAATAATATTTCAAGCTTTTCCTTAGGTGCCCCTCACCCCTCTTATAAAAGGGTACTCCCCCTTCTCCCTAATTCACACCTTCAAATCCATTTGGCTCGGCCAAAATCTACCCCAATTACCTCTCAACTATCATACCTTCATTCTAGAGGCTTTAATTTAGTCAGAAAGCCATCATAGGGAGCCCTTTTTACCAAATCAAAAGGAAGAACCCGAAGAGGAGGTAAATATTTCATCACCTCTTTCAAGGTCCTTTCTTCTTCCACTTCCTTTTTCATTGTTGTTTCCATTATAAAATAATAACTCCAGTATATTATATATACTGTGATGTTATTATAAATATATTACAGCCAAATTCATTATTCTATTCATCCTTTGAATGACATGTCACCATACGTGCATACGCACGGCTTACCGTCTCCACGTCGTGGTGTAAATATTATTAAATACATTATTATTTGGATGGGTATAATAATGATGTATAATTGATGTAAATAATAAATATAACATAATAATGATTCTTTATATATGATATACCATCCAATTATATATTATTTTAATATCAAAATAATGATATCGTCGCTCGTGCGTACGTACGGATTACCGTTTCCACAAACGCGACGAGATTCATTCCCCATCGTATCCATTCAAGAATAATTTTAATTATATGATTAAAAATAATGTTTAAATACTTGATATCATTATGGATATGAATAAGATGCATCCCATCCATAAAAAATATGACTCACATAACAAAGAATATAAATGAAAACGAATCCGTTAACACCCGAAACAACGATAATACTAAGATATTATTAACAAAGCAATGTTAAAAGATCATATATGATATCATATTAATTTATATGATTATTGTATAATTTAATAACAATTATTTCATCATTATAGAATATTTTAACCTACCCAAGACCAAGGAAAAGTACAAGGTAATGGTTAATTTTACAATCTCTTCATTATCTGAGGTTGTTTATACGTAATTATCTATTGGGACCTATTTATCATCGACATCCATGTTTCTTAAAAATTTATTCCAAATTTTTTTTAAAATTTACTAGAATATGGGATAAATTCATTTATACCCTTCTTTGTATTCTTATAAAATAGTTTGAAATGAATCGTTCCATAGTTTTCCAAACAAGGTACTTTTTACCTTTTCGAAAAAATTAAGGTAAGAATGTCTATTTTAACTTATACGGCAGGTGCACCTATTCTCCACCGTTATAACATCATCGAAGCTTCCCTTAAAATCTTATAAGAAAATTTTCAAAATCATCATTTTCTTTTATAATTATATGAATTTTAAATGATTTCAAAATAGAAAGAGATATTTCTCAAAAAAAATGTTTTGATTTCATCTATGTCAACATCCTTTGATGGATTGTAAGCTTATTTGAAGTTGATATATTATGATACAAAACTTCCATATTGTATTTAAGGTCTTGTGATATGTTTGACTATGGATTTGATATTTTTATACCATTCATGGTTTATGGATAATGTATTGACATTTCATATGAAAGTTTTAATACGAATGTTTATGTTATGTTTAGAACTTTTCATATAAGGAATGCATTGGACTGAGTAAGTGATTGGTGGGGTCTGCTATAGCTCTTCTATGCATTGGTAAGTATCATAAGACAAACTAGTTTCTTAGAACAAGGCCTTAAAAAAATCTTATTTTTATACTTGGCACAAGCCCTTGACTATGTGGTTATTATAGTCTGGCATTATGCATTCCATCATTATGAAAGTGGCAATTGATATTGCATGTAATTATTATCTTTATCTAATAGAACAACATCATAAGACTTTATATTATTTTTATTATCATTATTTTAGGATTGATATTTATAATATAGAATTAATAAAAAACTACTTAATCATAATAAGAATTTTTTTCAGGACTAGATTTTAGAGAGTTAGATGATTATACCTCATCAGTATGAGCCATGAGACATACCAATTATATTTAATATTAGAATATGTATAAGTTTCATTATGTAGACCAAAATAATCATTCCAATTATAATTGATGATTTTATTTACCTTCATATTATAATCATATTTACATTGATATTTTTGTAGATGAAAATTATCCTTTGTGTTCCTTTTTTCTTTGAATTTGCAACATTTATTTTCTTCAATCACTTTCTTTTTCATTCTGTATAGTTTTTCAAATATCATAGAAAGATATTATAATTAAATATCTATATATAGATAAATTTATTCATATGATTCATACATTTTAGTTTTTATAGTATATTCTTCATGTTTGGTATTATTTTCATCATTATAATTCATCATAGATTTATACATCATTAATTCCCCAATCAATTCCTTTATAGATAAATTTTTTACTAATGTAGATTATCATATATCTATATATATTCAAATCCATTTTTATGAAATTACTCTAAGTACTTTTGTCATTTATTAGATTGTAAATTTTTATCTCTTGAAGAAGCAACATTTTTTATAATCTATATCAATATCCCATTAATTTGTGTTATAATTTCAAGCACATGCATTCTAAGAGTATTAAAATTTTTCTTTACAATGGTGTACCTTAATTTTTTGATATTATCAGTTACTTTATATGAAATATCAATCAACTTTAATAAATCATATGTTGTATTACATTGAGATGCTCTATTGAACTCATTAGTCCCTCAACCAAAGACTGTAGAATTAATTTCATTCGAATTTCGATCATAATATATTTCTTGATCATAATTCCAATTTTCCAAACCTTCTTTAGGAATATCATAACATGTAATGACCATTAAATGAACCCTTATTCAATTTTTTTCAAATAAATTACCATATAGGCTTCCCAACATCAATAATTATCAACATTATTGTATGAACTATGTACCATTTACAAAGCTTCAATAGAATTAGTCATTTCAAGATGTCTTTGTCTGAATCATTAAATTAGGATTTCTAGAGCCACAAATATTCTTCATTTTTTTAAAAGAGTAAATTTTTATGAAGAAATTTGTTAATGATATAGTACTCAACAAATAGATCTCGATTTCTTATAAATATCATATATAATCAAAACAATTTCAAGAAGAAAATATACTAGTTGATACCTACATTTGGTACCACTTGTTAGATATATATGATGATGATGAAGACCAAACATAGGGGGGTAAATTGTAATTTTCAAAAAACTAGATATATTTAGAGAACCTATCTAATTTTATAGAGAACATTTTATTCTATCATAAATATGAGTCAAAAGTGTAAATAAAATAATGGAACACAATGATATATAGGGGTTCAGGGAACAAAGATCCTCGATTCCAATACACCACCACACTCTCACCATGTTTGGTGAGTTCAATAGACATGTGTTCTTATCATAAGTGCTTAAAATCATAGTATATGAATTTGAAAATTTTATAAGTATTTTACAGGGCCTTTTGGTACTTTTAAAATGAACTGCAAATTCACATCTTAGTACAAAAATAATACACTTTACCATGACTGAGTCTAGGTTACCAAAACTTGAATAAATAAATAGAGAATAATTTTATTGAGAAAATATTTATATTTTAAAGTTATATAAGCAACTAAAATATGTATTCATATCATCAATAATTGAAAAAATAAAATAGATCTTCAATATTTTACAAAATTTCTTCAAATAACGTCAAAAAAACACCTGACAGATGATTAAAACATATATGTCTTCAAAGAATATATTCGATGAATGCATCATCAATATTATAGGGAAATATGTAACCATAATATGAATTAAAGGTGATAAAAACATAACTAAGTTGATCAGATAGATCAAAACATGTATATCTTGAATGTGTAACTCTAAAGGAAATGACAAGATTATTGTTTTCCAAATGTTATTTTTCTTTTTTGTATATATTGATTTTTTGATAAAGAGAACCTTGATATTTATAGTATAGTCCAAAAAAATACATATCAAACTAGATCCAAAAAATATCACATAATAAATTTTGAATATTTTAATTCTAAAAGATTCATAAATTCCTATAACAATATAAATGATTTACTATATTGAATATTATCCTATAAAATAGTTATAATGGTCCTTTTAATGAGTCATAAAATAGCCTTGAATAGATCGTTACTTCTATCAAGACAGCTGCATAAATCTCAAATAATGTACTAGATTGAAAACCCCATCATTGAATAGTTAAACATTTGGTTTCATTATGTGATGAAAAAACTCCAAACATATGGTTGATAATGTATAGTTTATTACAAAAGTTGGGTTGATATACCATACGTTTGTTTCCTTAAACACAGGGTTCCTTATAGATGTAGGATTTCTTATCCATACTTCTCCCTTAGTGTAGGGTACATGATCCATATGTGCTATTTCAAACATAGGTTTTAAAAACTATATGTTACGCTTACCAATATAGGGTATCAATTGTGTTTCTATAATACATTTAAACACATCTAGCATACTTCAATTTTATTATAACAGATCAATTAATTTCATATATTTATAGAATAAATATTATAATGAATATTATTTTCCCTAAATTACCTTAAAATAAAATTCATTAGTAATATAAATGTTGGAATTTGTGATCATAAAGACCAAAAATAAATCAATGAAATTGTTTAACCAACACATGCTTAACAAATGGAATAAAAACTGCACCCAAAAGCTAGGTAAATCTAAATGTGTGTTCATTATCGAGTGTAATCGTTTAATATCCACAAATTCTGAATGAGATATTTCCTTTTGTTCTCACATCAATATCCAAATAAAATAACCAAGTAGATGTTGAAGGATTTCTAGAGGAGAGGTGGGTTTGTGGGCTTCCAATAGTACCAGGATGACTGGTCTAACCATTGGTGACTACCACCTTTAATTTACAACAAACAATGATACTGATTTTAATTGATTGTTATTATGTTCCAAATATTTCTAAGAAAATAATTTTTTTATCATTCTTGATGAATATTGTTTTAATTTCATGTTTGTAAATAAAATATTTTTATTTTATAAAGAAAACATATGTTTTGGTATGCCAAATTTAAATAATGACCTTTATGTAATAAATTATCAAAACAAAATATTACCAAAATATAATGAACCATATTAACAGGACTCAAAAAATATATAGCTATGGAATCATAGTCGTGGTCAGGAAAATGAGAAGAATTTGAAAAATATCTTTCAAGAAAGTCATTTGGACTCTTTTGAGATAAAACCACTAGAAATATTTCATGTTTGTTTACAAGGAAAAATGACCAAACCGACATTCATTGGTCAAGGTGAATGGCCCCTAGATATTTTTTGGTTGATACACACAGATGTTTGTGAACCATTTCTATAGAAGAGATAGGTGGGTATTCTTATATCATAACCCTTACTGATGAATTGAGTATATATGTCCATGTCCACTTGATGTTGTATAAATCTGTGTCCTTTGATTAATTAAAATAATTTAAGAATGACATAGAGAATAATATTTCAAAAAATATAGAGAATATTTTATTGGATCAATGATGTGAATATCATAACCAAGAGTTTATTAACCTTATATAAGTGTTTGGGATTCTATCTCAACTCACTCCACCTTACAAAACAGAGTGGACTGGTGTTAGTGAAGGAGATACTGTACCTCATGAGACATGATAAAGTTGATGATGAGACTTGATAAAGTTGATGATGATAAATGTAGATCTTTCATTATCATTTTGGGGATATAAATTATAAACTAAATTATATAAATTTAATGATTAACAACTAATGGGTAAATTGGAATTCTCTTTGAGTTATGGAGTGAAAAGAAACCCATTTTGTAGAATACATGTTTATGGGTTTTTGATGTGTTTTTTAATGCCTTCAGAGGATACAAAATTGCATCCAATGACAAAAAGTATATATTTATAGGGTATTATAATCATAAAAGGTATACTACCTATCAAATATATCAGATAAGAAAGTGATTGTTTCCAGAAAAGCCTTCTTTCTTGGGAGGGAGAATTTCCTCAAAAAAGGATAGTGGGAGAAATATTGACTTTGATAAATTTATTGATGAAGATACATAAGTGTTGTTAAAGGAATAGATTTGATAGGTCCTCATGGAGAATTATTTCCCTAAACACATGTTTTTGTAGGATCACTAGAGATGTAAGAGAAATGAAGAGATATTATTATTTTTTTCATCAGATATGGTGACTCATTATTGGTTGAAAATGATAAATCTCTTTCCCATAAAGAGGATGAAGAGAGATCAAAAGAAATTGGTTGGAAAGAACAATTGAATTCAAAAATAGATTCCATGTATCAAAACCATGTTTGGGTTATGGTTGATGAACCAGTTGATGTAAAACCTATAGGGTGAAAATGGGTATTCAAGAAAAAACTGGACATAGAGAGTAAGGTAAATACATATAGAGAACGGATAGTGGTTAAAGTGTTTAAATAGCATTAAATAATTGACTATGATGAAACAGTTTCAACAGATTCCATGTTTAAAACTGTTACAATGATAATTTATATAGTATCTTACCAAGACTATAAAATTTTGTTGATGTACATAAAAAATATTTCCATAATGGAAAATTATAGTAACATTAATATATGACACTTTCCAAAGGGTTTGTGACTCCATGTGATGAAAAAAAGATTTTAATGTAGTAGTGATCGTTTTATGTATTGAAGAAAACTTCCAAGTCATTGAATATTAAATTGGATGAAGATATAAAAGAATTTGTTTCATTAAGAAATAATGTGATCCATGTGTTTACAAGAGTTTTATCACCAATGCAGTCATTATACTATTGTTATATATTGATGAAATATTATTTATTGAAAATCACATACTAGTCTTTAAATCAGTTAATTACTGGTTAAACAAGTGTTTTTCCATGAAGGACATAGGTTATATAACCTATATTTTAAGGATCAAAATCATCTGTGATAGATCCAAGAGGCTAAATGGACTACATAAAAGTACATATGTTGAATTGATACTAAAAATATTTAATATGGAGCAATATAAGAGGGTATTGGTTCCAATTTCATGTGGTATACATCTTTATAAGAAAATGTTTCCACATACAAAATATGAGAAAGATAGAATGAGTAAGATCATATACACTTCAGGGATAGGATTACTCATGTATGACATGTTATATAATAGAGTTGATGTTTCCTATGAATTGAGCATGGTAGGAATATATCAAGAACATTTATGAGAATATAATTCATTTGTATTTAAGGATATACTAAAATATCTGAGAATGACTAAGAATATGGTAATTGTGTGTAGATGAGATGAGGATCTGGTCATCAGGGGTTATAGTGATGCAAGTTTTCAAATAGATCAGAATGATCCAAATTCACAGTCAAGATATATTTTCTATCTCAACAGAGGAGCTATGATCTGGAAGAGTTCAATGCATCTAGTTATTGTTTAATCAATAGTGGAGTTCGAGTATATAGTGTCTTTTGGTGTAGACAAAGAAGTTGTTTGAATACAAAAAAAATTCTTCGATCTTAATGTGGTACATAGAATTAAGGACCCCAACACATTTTCTTGTGATAATAATGCAACAATGGATCTTAAAAAAGATCCAAGGTCACACCCACAAACAATGAACATACACCAAATGTATCATCTCTTGAGGGTTTTTTATCAAAGTGGTGATATTTTATTATGTAGAGTTCCTATAGAACGTAATTTGGTGGACCCCTTGATTACATGTATATCTAATATGAAATGTGAGTATCATGTGAGAGGAAGAATACTAAAGGTTTTTAGTAGTTTTGTTCAGTTAAAGTAGGTCTTGGTTGGATTTAGTTTCCTAGTACCCAAATCTGTTTACTTTATGATAACCTATATCCTTTTTTTAATGTTAATAAACTTCCTATCACATTGAAGTTATTCTTCTGTGTGACATGGTATGCGATAATTGTTTATGAGTAGCTATCTCACTGGAAGGTCACATCAGTTCCTTACTATGAAGATAACCCAAAATTACTAAGAAGATATTCTAAAATTATGTTCTGTATTTGGATGAAATCATTTTAGGGACACAAATGATATAGTCAATTATTGTTGGAGACTCATATGACTTTCAGACACATTATCATGTTGTACATACTTAAAAATATCTAGTAATGGATACTATAAGAACGATACATGATATTTGGATATAAACATTTATCTATTTCAATGGATTTTAATTAATGTAGAATTGTGTATTGATCCTTATACATTAGTAATATTATTATTGAGTGTTATAATTCATGTAATTTGAGGTTTCAAAAAACCCTGATGACATATGTTCATGGTGACATAAGACAGATTAGGCGCATCATGAGTAATATTTCATTAATGAATAATGTGGGAAATAATGTTCCCTTTTTTTTATTTAATGAATATTTATAGATTAGGACCTTTTATGGAAATTATATAGCCTAAATAAATCAATGTCCATGGTGTTCTATAGGAACGTTTGATTTCCATAAATTCAAAGAAAGAAAAATGAAGAACATGGGTTCATGGAACCAAAATGAAACCTTCTTGGTTATAGATATCATGATAGAGGGGTTATATTATACATAAAGAACCCATATGATGTATATCTTTTATTTTGGAATTAAATTATTTCCCTATGGGTTCATTGGCATATTTCAAGATGCTAACCTTGTAAATTAGGCTGCTTCACCTAATTCTATTGAGAAAAAACCCTAGAGGGTCACACACTATGGTTATATAGAATCTTAGTTAAATATTATATAATTATTTATTATTATAAAGTAAAAAAAATTATTCTGACACATTGTTTAATAATTAAACCAGTTTCCTTGATCACATATATTCCATCACCAATTATTCGAGAGAATATTATGTGATCAGAAAATTTAATTAATTTTTATTTTATATTTAGTGACTAAAATATTTATTTATTTATTATAAATATAATGGAGTGATATTATTTATTAATTAAATAGTTATTTTTCAAGTTCAAATGAATATAGATATAAAGAGAGCCAGTTCATTTTTTTGTGCACAATCAAATCTAGAGAATCCTCTCGACGCCCTAGAGAGTTATATTATCCAATAAAACTCTCAGTAACAAAGAGTGATAATCCTCCACCTTCCACTCTCAAGTCTAGAGAGATCATGGAGAATCATTTAGAATTTATTTTCAAGGAGATCAGGGATGAATTATGCAAGTGATATGATCTTCTATGTTATCAAATGGAGATTCCCACCACAACATTTGTAGATTTGTAGGACATGTATGGATCATCTCTAGAGGGAATCAATTCTTGATTATTACAACGCAATTATAGTTCAAAATAGATCCATTGTTAGATCCATAAATGGAGAAATTATTTATTGCAAGGTAATTATTTAATTTTTTAAATTTATTATAAAAAATATGTGATGATCCTATATTTTAGCTCCAGTGTTTCATTGATTTTATTTATTTTTTGATTCAATTCCATAAATCCAAAAATTTATTATCATGAAAATATTGAATTAATAATTGATCCTGAAAACATTAAATGTTTGGAATGACCCATCACACGCTTTCATTGCACATAGAACCTTTATTTATAATATGGATATCAATCTAAAAATATAATATATTACTCACTTTATTTCGATAAAAATCAATGATAAAATGGAAACATTTCTCACTTAGACATATGTATTATCATCTCCATGATTTTAACGTAGCTAACTTTACATAACCATCATTCATAGTTTGTTGTAAAACTATAAATACTATATAAAAATATAATAATAATTTCATGTTTTTTATTCTGTATATGTTGGAATAATGACCTCTTTTACCATATTCAACTAACCAAAGTCATTTTTTATATATAAGATGAATACCGTAAAAAATATAAATTAAACATAATTAATTATGTAATTCTGAACAAAATTTTAATAAGTGAAATAAATTGAAAATTAAAATTGAAAAAGGATATCAAAAAAATAAATAACTAACTTATGTTCAATATTCAGAAAGATAGAGACACACGTGACAATTGAAACTCATGGAAGGGGACTTTATCTTAGTTTCCTTTCATTGAGGCATCTTTTGATTTTATGAATATATAATATTTTATGTGGTGTATATACATCCCCTTTTATATTTTTCACAATGAATTTATCTACTCACAAGATAATTATTATTTTCTTTAATATCATTTATTCATGGAGTGTATGATTCAATTATTTCGAATGTTTTTTTTAATAAAAAAAAATTAAATGTTTTCTTTAAAACAATAATTTATCATTTTTAGCCATGTTTTTATGATTATTTTATAAATGTAGTTATATGAAAATGAAATTTTTATAAATATTTTTTTCCTTTTAACCATTTATTTCAAAAAAGGAATCTTAATATGGGATGTTTAACTTTAATTATAAATGACAAATTGAATATTATATTTTAATGTATACAGTGATATTGAATCATTCTACTGTCATAAACATTATTTTATGTTTCTGTAAATTTAAAACATTTCATGTTTTATTCAATGAAAAACCCTATTTTCCTATTTTGAGTATTTTTTTATTTTATATGGGTTTTTAAAATAAAAGTGTATTTTGGTATTGAAAATGGATTTTTAAAGGAAAATTGTTTTTTGATATCTAAAATTTATTTTAAAATGAGTTTAAAAGAGTTTTTCAAAAAATTTATGGTGATAATGTGTAAGAATAAATTTTTTTGAAGATAATGATCATATAAGGCTGAAGTACCTTATCATGAATAAAACATTTTATTATCACACATTTTTATCATAAAACATTTGAATACATAATGTGGGGAACCAAAATGACATTATGTTGCGGGATAAAATAATTACAAGGAGTATTAATAATTCATTAATTAAATTTAATATTTTTTATTTCACATATAGTTTATAATTTTTTAATAAATGATTAGTTTTAGGTTATAAAAAATGGTTTTTAAAATGAAGAAATAATTTTGAGAGGTTTATATTTACATATCCTCTCTTCGAAATATAAATAAAGTGTTTTTTTTAATTCTTATAATATTAATGTTTATAAAATTATTTATGAAATTTAAATATTATGCATGAAAACTTTATGTGTGAAATCAATTATAAGATATGGTGACCTATATTACATGTTAGGTGTGACTCAAGAAGATATATTTTCCATCTATATAGACCTTAATTTTTAGTGTTTTGATCTAAAGAATAATTATTGGATTTTGTTTGTGGATATAAAGTGGTATATATATCATCAATTGAAATAAATAATGAGTAAAGTATCATCTAGGATTGGTATATAGGGTTAGTTTACACACTAAGCTGGAGTCTTATTACTTTTTTATATAAAGGTGAGGGTTTGGCTTTTTTTCACTCTATCCTTACTCTTACAAAGATTCCTAATCTCATATAACTATATTACATAAATTGAAATGTTCATTTTACTTATGAATATAGATATATGTGAATATGTTTGGATTCTATTTTGGATATGTAACCAATCCTTTTGTTTTGTGTAAAGAGTTATATATTAATGTTGTCTAGACACATATTTTGGGGGAATGGCGGACAAGTTTTGTAGGTCTTGAAAGAATAAATATATATACCGAATATTATTTGATTAATTTTTTTTAATTTAATTCACAAGTTATGTGAATGAGTAGAAATAATAATATTATTATTATTATTATAGATATGGGGTTATATAGGGAGTAAATAAATATTAAGGGAAACTTGTGTAATTATTTATTTCTAACCATAGTGTTATATAAACCAAATGATATTATTTTTCAAGAGATCTAATTCATTTTTTGTTATTGTGCACAATGAGATCTAGAGATTTCTCTCGACGCCCTAGAGAGTTATATTCACCAAGAACACTATCAGTAATAAAGAGTGATCATCCTCCACCTTCCACTCTTAAGTCTAGAGAGATCATAGAGAATCCTTTAGAAGTTATTTTCAAGGAGATCAAGGATGAATGATGTAAGTGATATGATCTTCTATGTTATCAGATAGAGATTCCCACCACAACATTTGGAGATTTTTTGGACAAGTATGGATAATCTATGGAGGGAATCTATTCTTGATTCTTACAACGCAATGATTGTACAAAATAGATCCATTGTCAGATCCATAAATGGAGAAATAATTTATTGCAAGGTAATTATTTAATTTTCTAAATGAATTATAAATAATATGTAATGATCCTATATTTTATCTCTATTGTTTCATCCATTTTCTTTATTTTCTGATTCAATTCCATAAATCATGAAACATTTATCAAGTAAATATTGAATTAATCATTGATCATGAAAAAAATAAATGTTTGGAATGACCCATCACACACTTTCACTACACCTAGAACGTTTATTTATAATTTGGATATCAATCTAAAAATATAATATATTACTCACTTTATTTCCACAAAAATCAATGATAAAATGGAAACATTTCTCTATATGTTGGAATAATTACCTCTTTTACCATATTCAACTAACCAAATTCATTTTTGACATATAAGATGAATACCATAAAACAATATAAATTAAAAAATAATTAATTATGTAATTATGTACAAAATTATAATAAGTGAAATAAAATTAAAATTAAAATTGAAAAAGGTTATCAACAAATTAAATAACTAATATACACTCAATATTTTGGAAGATAGAGACACACATGACAATTGAAACTCATGGTAGAGGAATTTATCTCAATTTCCTTTCATTGAGGCATATTTTGATTTTATGAATATATATTATTTTATGTGGTGTATATACATCACCTTTTATATGTTGTATAATGAATTTATCTACTCACAAGATACTTATTATTTTCTTTAATATCATTCATTCATGGGGTGTATTATTCAATTATTTTGAATGTTTTTCTTTAATAAAAAAATTAAATGTTTTCTTTAAAACAATAATTTATCATTTTTAGCCATGTTTTTAAGATTATTTCATAAATGTAATTATATAGAATTGAAATTTGTATAAATTTTTTTTTCCTTTTAAGCAATTATTTCAAAAAAGGAATCTTAATATGGGATGTTTAACTTTAATTATAAATTAAAAACAGAATATTATATTTTAACATATACATTGATATTAAATGTTTCTACTATCATAACCATTATTTGATGTTTGTGTAAATTTAAAATATTTCATGTTTTATTCAATGAAAACCCCTATTTTACTTTTTCGAGTATTTTTTTATTTTATATGAGTTTTTAAAATAAAAGTGTATTTTGGTATTTAAAATGGGTTTTTAAAGGAAAATTGTTTTTTGATATCTAAAATTTATTTTAAAATGAGTTTATAAGAGTTTTTCAAAAAAAATTATGGTGATAATGTTTAAGAATAAATTTTTTTGAAGATAATGATCATATAAGGATGAAGTGCCTTATCATGAATAAAACATTTTATTATCACACATTTTTATCATAAAACATTTGAATACATAGTGTGGGGAACCAACACGACATTATGTTGAAGGATAACATAATTATAAGGGGTATTTATAAATCATTAATTAAATTTAATATTTTTTACTTCACATATAGTTTATAATTTTTTATAAATGATTAGTGTTAGGTTTTAAAAATTGGTTTTTAAAATCAAAAAAATAATTTTGAGAAGTTTATATTTATATCTCCTCTCATCAAAATATAAATAAAGTATTTAATTATTTTTTAATTCTTATAATATTAATGTTTAGTAAATTATTTATGAAGTGTAAATATTATGTATGAAAAATTTATGTGTGAAATAAATTATAGGATATGGTGACCTATATTACATGTTAGGTGTGACTCAAGAAGATTTAGTTTTCATCTATATTAACCTTAATTTTTAATGTTTTGATCTAAAGAATAGTTATTGGATTTTTGTGTGCATATAAAGTGGTATATATTTCATGAATTGAATTAAATAATGAGTAAATTATCATCTATAATTGGGATATAGGTTTAGTTTACACACTAAGCTAGAGACTTATTACTTTTTTTGATAATGGTGAGGGTTTGTCTATTTTTCACTCTAGCTTTACTCTTACAAAGATTCCTAATCTTATATAACTATATTACATAAATTGAAAAGTTCATGTTACTTATTCATGAGATGAATATAGATATATGTGAATATGTTTGGATTGTATTTTGGATGCATAACCAAACATTTTGGTTTGTGAAAAGAGTTGTATATTAATGTTGTCTAGGAACATTTTTTTGGTGGATGGAATATGATTAAAAAATAATTAGAAGCATGCATAGACAAAGGGGAAAAGTTGAGATAATAAAGAGTGTATAAGATGATATGTATTTAATATTTATGTGATGTATATAAAACTTTTTAAAATATTAAAAATAAATACACTTTAAAATTCTAAAGATTAGATTACTTCTAATTGTGAACTTTTAAAGACCTTGAGCATTCAATATAGGTGACCCTAATGTGTAGTTTTCCAAGAATTATATTGTACTGGTTAAGAAAGTTCTAATTTAGACCTAATGGTTGGGTTCTTTATTTGTGGATTTTCATTTGGGTTACACTATTTGGGAAACCCAAAAATTTATGATACCTAAGGAGTATAGTTGAGTGAATCTATTTAAAGGATTTGGATAAAGATTTTATCCACTGAGATATCAAAGAATCATTTATGATATGTTTGAAATTTTATTACCTAGTAAGTTAAATACACTGATAGGTTGGATGAATCAAGGTATAATAGTTTGTAACAACTTAATATTTCGTGTTCTTATTTTATTGTTAATAAAACTATCTTCTCCCGCTATCCCCTAATAATTAATTAATGAAAATTAAAACATACACATGGTACAAAACATTTACTTGGTTCACCCTCACTAGGCTACATCCAAGGAGTATACTATGAAATTTTTTTAATATTCCAAAATACAATATAGTTTGCTAATGTTATAGGGTTTAGAGTGGAATCAATATCCCAATGGTATACAACCATTCACACTTAATAAGTAACTTGTCTCTACTAAAGTGTGTGCACTAAAATTATATTGAATTATTTAATATTAGGTTCACACATATGTGAGTGTTCCATGATGCTCTATTTTCATCTAAGATATGAAATCCATAATTCCAGGTATGATTTTGTTCACCATAAAATTTTTTTTAAAATGGTATTCTCCATTTTTGGTTCACGGTTTACCTTGAGATTCCACTGTATGAAATCCAGTTATTGATGCTTACTGCCTAATGCATAAAAGGATCATCCTCATGAACTTCTTCACATATGAAATTCATTACATGGTGTTTTTTCACCACATTGTAAATTATAAAGACTTTAAACTACATACTCCCTTTAATAGCTTTTTGTGCTTTCTGAAACCATTTCTTACTTATAGGAAATTATGGGACATTAGTTATTCTCATAATTTATGCTTGATACTCAGTGTTAAAAAAATTATTTTTAGGTTATTATATAGGAATGGTCTCAAATAAAGTATCTAATCATAAATTAATATTCAATCCTTCAATGAAAAATCCATACTCATAAATACTTTTGACTTTTAACTATGGATGAAGACCTCCTCACCTGCTCATATGATCCTATTTCATGGTATGCATAAATCATATGCGATTTCAAAAATGTTGTCACTCCACCAATATAACACCCCAAGCTTCCACGGTACGCTTCACTTTGAATAATACAGTAGCGTGTGTTGTACGCAACTTCGACTTCTAACACACACCACAACCAATCAAAGTAGCTGTTACGAATAGTAATACCCACTTTTTGAAATTTTATAAATTTTATCTCTTAAAGTGGACTTCATTTTTTGATTTGGAATATCGAATTTATCCTAGGGTAAAATTTTGGTACTTTTATATTTTGATGAATAGTAAAAATTACTAAATTTTAATTAAAAACAACTTTTTATATAAAAATAATTAGTAGTGATAAATTATAAATTTGAGTGGTTTTAAAGTATATTTAGAATATATTTTTACCATTTAATAAAATTTTGGTCATTGGACATAATTTCAAAATTAAACCGGACATAAACAAGTGTCAATCATTTGATAGTTATTATTTCTTAAAAACACACTTTTTGTTTTGACAACGGGAATTAAATTTAAATTAATTTTTTCCACTTCTGTGTTTTGAATTTGAAAAAATGGATTCCCTATTTGGAATCAGGATGTACAAATTGTTTAAATAGTTTACTTTAAATTTTAGGCATATTGAATAATTACTTCGGTAAATATTTTATTTACCATGGTTAAAGGGTAAATCCGGTAAATATGGGTAAAAAATAATATTATAATAATACTAAATTACCCCAAAACGTGTCCTTACCTTATTGGTGGACACATGTCTGACCATGGGAATCTTTGGGTCTATTTTGGGACCCCATTGAGACACTTGTAGGTGATAGGGACACTTTATGTTAATTAAGTCAAAGAAAATACAAAAATGGCATAAGCATATATCTTATAGAAAAATAATTTTTACATAAGGTTATATATGTTATATTTTCAACTATAAATATTCATTAGAAAGATAAAACGTTTTCCTACATAATGGTTCTTTATTTATAATTTTTAGACATTAAATAATTTAATTTATTTATGAGACAATGATGATGCAGTAATTACCGCATTAATGAAAAATTAAGATAATTGATATTATAAATACCAAAATAAATGTAATTTGAGACTTTTATAAATTAAAATAAATTTATATGTTACTAAGACATTTTAGAATTGTTTATATAAATTTTTTTAGAAGTAATAATTCTGTTCTGATTTTATCAAAAACAAAATACCCAATAGTGTCAAAATTGGCATAAAAGCGTTTTTAAAACAAAAATTATATTATTAATTGATATTAAATTCCTAAAAGTCTACGGTTTGGCCAAGAGAATTATATTATGATAGTTGTATCATTAATGGACCACTTGGGGGTATTTTTGAATTTTATTCTATGTTTATTAACTATATAATAGAAAAATAAAAAGTGACATGGTAAATGTCAAACTAATTAACTAAGAGTTAAAACTAAAAGAGAAGGATAATTAAATGACCCAAACCTGTCTAAAACCAATTGGTTTAGTGGTTTTCGACCCATACCCACCTTAAACTTTAAATAATCTACTTTGGAGCCATTATAATCCGAATATGAATTTATTATAAAATAATATTTCTAGATTTTCCTAAGGTGCCCCTCCTCCCCCTTATAAAAGGACACCACTTCTAACCAATTCTTCACACATTCAAAGACATTTGGTTTGGAAAACCCCTGCCCAAATACTCTATATAATTCCATCACTTCAACCTAGAGGCCTTATTTTGATCATAAATCCAACCTAAGGATCTCGTTTGATCAAATCAAAAGGAAGAACCCGAAGAAGAGGTGATGTTTTCACCACCTTTTTTCAAGTTCATTTCTTCTTTAACTTATTCTTTCTTTGTTATTTCCATTATAAAATAATAAATTTAGTATCTTCGATATAATGGGATGTTATTATTAATATGGTACAACCATATTCATTATTCTATCCATCCTTTGAATGACATGTCACCATACGTACGTACGTGCGGCTTACCGTCTCCACGTCGTGGTGTAATTGTTATTCAAAATATTATTATTTGGATGGGTATAATAATGATATTTAATTCATGTAAAAAATAAATATAACATGATAATTATTCTTTATATATGATATACCATCCAATTATATATTATTTTAATATCAAAAGAATGATATTGTCGCTCGTTTGTACGTACGGACTACCATCTCCATGAATGCGATGAGATTCATTCCCCATCGTATCAATTCAAGTTTAACTGTCATTTGATGATTAAAAATAATTTTTAAGGACTTGATATCATTATGTATATGAATAATATAAAAACCTATCCATAACAAACATGACTTATATAACAAAACATATTAAAGAAAATGAGTAAGTTAACACCTGAAACGACGATAATACAAAGATATTATTAACAAAGCAGTGTTAAAAGATCATATATGATATCATATTAATATATATGATTCTATTATAACTTAATAACAATTATTTCACCATTATAAAAGAGGTTAACCTAACCTCAACCATTTAAAAGTACAAGGTATGGGTTATTTCACAATCTCTTCATTATCTGAGGTTGTTTATACGTAATTATCTATTGGGACCTCCTTAACATCTACATACATGTTTCTTATAAATGTATTTCAAAACATTCTTACTATTTTATAGAATATGGGTTAAAGTCATTTATACCCTTTTTTTACATTTTATAAGTAGTTTATAAAGGAATCATTTCGTCGTTTTCCAAACAAGGTCTTTTTTATCCTTTTCGACAGAATTAAGGTAAGAATGTATTTTTAAATTATACGGTGAATGCGGCTATTTTATGCCATTATAAAGTCGTCGAACTCACATTACAAGATTATAAGAATATTTTCAATGTAAATGTTTTATTTAATAATTATGGGACTTTTAAATGTTTTCAAAAAAAAGAGATATTTCTCTCAAATAGTTTTGATTTCATCTATGTCAACATCCTTTGATGGATTTTAAGCTAATTTGAAGTTTATTTATTATGATACAAAACTTCCATATTGTATTGATGGTTTTGTGATATGTTTGACTGGGGATGTGTTATTTTTATACCATTCATGGTTTATTATGAAAGTATTGACATTTCGTATGCTAGTTTTAATACGAATGTTTATGTTATGTTTAAACCTGTTCATATGAGGAATGTATTGGACTTAATAAGTGACGGGTGGAGCCCGCTATAGCTTCTCAATGCATCGGTAGGTCTCATGAGACAAACAAGTGTCTTGTCACAAGTCCTTGACAAAATCTTATTTTTAGTCTCGGCACGAGGCCTTGGCTATGTGGTTAAGATAGTCTGGAATTTTCCATTCCATCATTATGAAAGTGGTTATTGATAATGCATGTGATTATTCTATTAGTATAATATCCATGTGAATAAGTAAATTGCATTATTTTATTTTATTTTCTCCATATTATGCTGAAGTTCATGTTTAAAAGTCATTTGTTAGTTATTCATTGCCTTAAATGTTTATGTTAATTATGAAAGTTTTCGCTATATTGTTATCCTTACTGGGCATCTGAGCTCACCCCTTTCAATGTTTTTTCCCAGGATGTGAAGAAGTAATTTATGAATGACCTGAAGGGATAGTATGAGGGGATGTGAAGACAATATGTTGTTGTAGTTTTTTTTTACATTATGATGTAATGTAATCTTTATGAATAGATCTAGTGTTTCCAAGACTACTAAACTAATCGGCCATTCGAGACTTGATCTTCTGTGATTATGCCAATGTTATGTAATAATGTACCGACTTTGGGTAACTGGGGTCAGGGAATTACAATTGGTATCAGAGAAAGTTTAGTACAAACCTTGGAAGCTAGATTTAGATAAACTCTGATTAGAGCACATAGACTTAAGATGGACTTTGAGTATTAGTACAGAATAACTTCCTAGAATTTTAGTATTGTAGTGTTTTTGTGAGTTCTTCGAGCAATACATCCCTGTCTGGATACGAGCAGGTAGAGGAGGCTCTAGCCTAGATGTACCTATGGGTAAAACCCGAAAACACCGCTTTGAGCTAGACTCAAACGGGAACTGGTGCACAACAACGGGCCTTGATGCACTCTTGGTTACGACACTCCTAGGGGATATGCTTAAGATAACTCTCATTTTCCTTACAAACCATTATGAAGGGTTTATGAGTATATACTTCATCAAAGAAATTTTTTTTATGATTATGGATTATATCCATAAATAGTTAAATTTGTGTTAAGTGGTTATTATGTATGGAATTATGTATTTTGATTCATAAACTGATCTAGTTTATGCCATTGTTTAGAAATGGAACCTAGTGGAAGAAATGGAAACCGTATCAATGCACGCACTCCATGTAGGGATTTCTTGCCTGCTCAAGATAATTATAGTGGAGCTGGTGATACAACTGGTGCTGATCAGCTTATCACCATACTGGGACAACTCACTCAGGTTATGAATAATAACCTTACCCTTATGGAGCACCCTGATCCACAATGTGGAGGATCAATGTTAGATCGCTTTATGTGGAAACAACCACCAACATTCAATGGGAGTACAAATCCATTGGTAGTTGAGAAATGGATAAGTTCCCAAGAGAAAATATTTCAGGCTTTGGGGATTAGTGAAAGGGAAAAAGTTATCATGGCAGTTTACTTCCTCACTGGAGATGCTGAATAATGGTGGTCATAGATTCAAAACAAGAAGGAAGATGGTGAAGTATCAAATATGAAATGGAGGGAGTTCGAAGATCTATTTTTAGAAATATACTTTCCTCGTGACCATCGAGAAGATATGGAAAGGAAATTTCTGAGTCTGAGACAAAAGGAGAATGATAATATCGCAAAGTATGAGGCTAACTTTACTAGGATAGCAAGGTATACTGGAGATTATATATGTAACCCAAGAAGTAAGATTGATCGTTTATTTGAGGGGCTAAAACTATTTCTTCGTCGAGCATTAGTGTCACAATCCTTCTCGTCGTACAAAGCTATTGTCTCATGTACTATCAAGATAGAAAAGGAATTCTCTAAGTCTTATGACTTTAAAGCAAAGCAAGAGAAGGAAAGATCTTCTGATCAATCTGGGAATGGAAATAAGGGGAATAAGGGAAATGTTGAATATCCATCTTGTAGTAAATGTGGGAAGAAACACCCTGGTACATGCTTGAAAGGAATGGGAGTCTGTTACAAGTGTGGTGAAAAAGTCCACCAAGCTCGTGATTTCAAGGGGAAGAAAGAAGCTTCCAATGTTTAATGCTATAACTATAGGGATATGGGAAATTATGCAGATGAATGTCCAAAGCGTCAGGGGAAATTACCTCAGAAAAGGCCCAGGGATCAAGGCCAAGCTTATGTTATCACTACTGCTGAGGTAGAAGCTCTGAAAGACGTTGTGGTAGGTAAATTAATGGTTTCCTCAAGTTTAGAAAATGCTTTATTTGATTCTGGATCATTGCATTGTTTCATATCTTCCCAGTTTTCTAAGAAAATTAGATATTTCCAATTTTATTTAACAAGGTATTTGTCAGTTAAAACTCTTAAGGGAAGTATAATTGCAACAATGTTTTGTGAATCAGTCCCCATTAGAGCACATAAATGTTCTTTATCCACTGATCTCATCGTCATACCTATGGTTGAGTTTGATATAATCCTCGGTATGGATTGGCTTTCGGACCACGATGCAAAAATTTATTGTAAGAAGTAAGATGTTACTATTCTTGATGATGATGATAAAGAACACCTTACCTTTAGAGCAGAATCATCACCACCAAATTCTTACCTAGATCCACCCCCAGTAGCTCAACTAAATTCAATTATTGGGGAGGAAGAGAATGAAATAAATGTGGGTGAGGAAAGGAATTTCCAAATAGAGGATGTACCTATTGTGAATGAATATTTAGATGTGTTTCCGGAAGACTTACCTGGACATCCTTCAGAACGAGAAGTTGAGTTTTCCATTGATTTAATTCCTGGATCAAAGCCTATATCGAAGACCCCTTATAGAATGACCACTGTATAATTAGTGGAACTAAAGAAACAACTAGAGGAATTGAGTAATAAGGTATTTATTCTCCCTAGTGTTTCTCCATGGGGAAATCCTATTTTTTTGTTAAAAATAAAGATGGATCTATGAGGTTATGTATCAATTATAGGGAGATCAATGCTATAACAATAAAGAAAAAGTATCCCCGACCTCACATTGATGATTTATTTGACCAACTGCATGGAGCTCAATACTTTTCAAATATTGACCATTGATCTGGATACCATCAGTTTTGTGTGGATAAAGAATAAATTCTGAAGACAGTATTTCGAACCAGGTACAGGCATTACGAGTTTACAGTAATGCCTTTTGGGCTGACTAATGCACCCTTTGTATTCATGGATCTAATGAATAGAGTCTTCAAGGAATATCTCAATGATTTTGTGGTGGTATTTATTGATGATATCTTGGTATACTCAAAAAACTAAAAAGATCATGAAAATCACTTGCGCATTATCCTGAAGACTCTGAGAAGACATGAATTATATGGGAAGATTAGCAAGTGTGAATTCTGGCTTCATGAGATTTATTTTCTTGTCCATGTTGTCTCTAAAGACGGAATCTCTGTTGATCCTTCTAAGATCAAGGCAATCCAAGAATGGCCTGCACTGATGAGTATAACTGAGGAATGCAGTTTTGTTAGTTTAGCAGGTTATTATCGACATTTCTCCCAGAATTTTGCCTGGTTGGATAACCCATTAACAAATCTCATACGTAAAGGGGTTAATTTTTTTTAGGAAAAAGTGTGTGAAGAATGTTTCTAAGAACTGAAGAGAAGATTAGTCAATGCTCTTATATTGAATCTACCATTGTCAAATGATGGGTTCGTTATTTATAGTGATTCATTGAAGAAAGGACATGGTTGTGTCCTTATGCAGAATTATAGGGTTATTGCCTATGCATCATGACAGTTGAAAATTCATGAGAAAAACTATCCAACTCATGATATCGAGTTAGCAGCTGTGATCTTTACTTTGAAGATATGGATACACTACCTCTATGGTGAAAAATGTGAGATTTATACTGACTATAGGAGTTTGAAGTATATTTTCTCACAAAAAGAACTCAACATGAGGCAAAAGAGATGGCTTGAATTACTCAAGGATTATGATTGCATGATACACTACCACCTGGGGAAGGAAAATAAGGTGGCAGATGCTTTGAGCATAAAAGATCATGGAGTTTTGAACAATATGGGAATTGAAAGGGACTCAATTTTCATGGATCTAGTGAAGATGGACATGGGAATAACCATGGAAGGTGAAACATCAATGCTTTTTCAAATGGTTTCCAAGCCATATTTACTATAAAGGATTAAGATTTCTCAAACCGATGATGAATAATTTCAAAATAATATTAAAGCTATGAATGATGGGATATTGATAGACTTTGTGTATGAAGAAGGAATTTTAAAATTTTGGAAGAGACTTTGTGTTCCCAATATACCTGATCTAAAAAGGGAATTATTGGATGATTATCATAGCTCGAATTTCTCTATACACCCTGGGAGCACCAAAAACTATAGAGATTTGAAGGAAAATTTTTGGTGGGACAACATGAAGAGGGATATTGCTGATTTTGTGTCAACATGTATGGTTTTTCAAAAAGTGAAGGATGGAAGGCAACAGCCTGAAGAAGTCATGAAACCTCTTCCCATACCGAAGTGGAAATGGGACAATATTACGATGGACTTTTTCATGGGGCTACCAAAGACTCCTAGAAGGAATGATGCAATATGGGTTATTGTTGATCGTCTTACCAAGAAAACACATTTTTTTTCTATAAGAGAAGATCTACCAGTGGAACGTCTAGAATGACTATATATTAATGAATTTTTGAGACTTTATGGCATACCCCTATAGATTGTTTCTGATCATGATCCCCATTTTACTTCAAGATTCTGGAAGAGTCTTCCAAAGGCCATGGATACTGAACTTCATTTGAGCACTTCCTACCACCCTCAAATAGATGGAAAATAAGAACAGACTATTCAAACCTTGGAAGACATGTTGAGACCTTTCTCACTTGACTTTCAGGGTATGTGGGATCAATATTTACCTCTGGTAGAATTTTCCTATAACAATAGCTTCCATTCGAGTATTCAGATGGCACCATATGAAGCGTTATATGGAAAGTGATGTTGCACACCAACCTGTTGGGATGACATTGGTGAAAGAAAACTTGTAGGTCCAGAACTGGTGGAGGAAATGATGGAAAAGGTGAAGGTAATCCAAAACCACATCAAAGCAGCTCAAAGTAGGCAGAAGAGCTATGCCGATAACTGAAGGAAGGATTTGGGATTGTAGGTAGGAGATCATGTTTTCATGAAGGTGTCTCCATGGAAGGGAGTTATACGTTTCGGTAAGAAAGGTAAATTGAGTCCCAGGTACATCAGACCTTTCGAAATTCTAGAACGAATTGGGGCTGTAGCTTACCGTTTGGCAATGCCGCGAAATATCTCTGAACTTCATGATGTGTTCCACGTATCACTGATGCGAAAATACATGCCTGGCCCAACACATGTACTCACCTATGAAGAATTAGAACTGGAACCCGATCTATCTTATTACGAGGATCCCGTCAGGATTCTTGATACGAGAGAAGAAGTGCTGAGAAACTGAATGACTTGTCTGGTAAAAGTTCTACGGAGAAACCATAAAATGGAAGAAGCAACGTGGGAACCCGAGGAACTTATGAAGAAGAGTCGCCCGACTCTTTTCATGTTGTAGAATTCTAGAAATTTATTGGATGAAATTATTAGGAGGGTAGAATATAACACCCCAATCTTCCACGGTATGCATGTCTTTGAATAATACAGCAGCGTGTGTTGTACCCAACTTCGAGTTATAACACACACCACAACCAATCAATGTAGCCGTTATGAATAGTAATACCCACATTTTGAAATTTTATAAATTTTATCTCTCAAAATAGACTTCATTTTTGGATTTTGAATATCGAATTTACCCTAGGGTGAAATTTTGGTACTTTTTGGATAACTTTTATATTTTGATGAATATTGAAAATTACTAAATTTTATTTAAATACAACTTTTTTAATCAAAATAATTAGTAGTGATAAATTATGAATTTGAGTGGTTTTAAAGTATATTTAGAATATATTTTTACCATTTAATACAATTTTTTTCATTGGACATAATTTTAAAATTAAACCGGACATAAACAAGTGTCAATCTTTTGATAGTTATTATTTTTTTAAAAACGCTTTTTGTTTTGACAGCGGGAATTAATTTTAAATTAATTTCAGCCACTTATGTGTCTTGAATTTGGAAAAATTTAATCCATATTTTGAATCAGGATATCCAAATTGTGTAAATAGGTAACTTTCATTTTTAGAAATATTGAATAATTACTTCGGTAAATATTTTATTTACCATGGTTGAAGGGTAAATCCGGTAAATAAGGGTAAAACATAATATTATTATAATAATAAATTACTATAAAACATTTCATAACCTTATTGGTGGATACATGTCCGACCATGGGCATGTTTGGGTCGATTTTGGGACCCCATGGAGCCACTTTTAGGTGATAGAGACACTTTATATTAATTAAGTTAAAGTAAATACAAAAATGACGTAAGCATATATCTTTTAGAAAAACAATTTTTAAATAGGGTTATATATGCTATATTTTAGACTATAAATATTCGTTAGAAATATAGATAGATTTAATACATAATGGTATTTTATTTATAATTTTTAGACATTAAATAAGATAATTTATTTATGACACAGTGATGATGCAGTAATTACCATATTAATGAAAAATTAAGATAATTGATATTAAAAATACCCAAATAAATTTAATTTGATACTTTTTATAAATTAGAATAATTTCCTAGGTTACTATGACATATTAGTATTGTTTAGATAAATTTTTTGCGAAGTAATAATGCTGTTATGAATTTATCAAAAACAAAATACCCAATAGTGTCAAAATTGAAATAAAAGTGTTTTTAAAACAAATATTATATTATTAATTGATATTCAACTCCTAAAAATATAAGGTTCGTCCAAGAGACTTATATTATGATAGGTGTATCATTAATGGACCAATTTTGGGTCTATTTGATGTTTATAGTAAGTTTATTAACTATATAATATAAAAATACAAAGTGACATGGTAAATGTCAAACTAATTAACTAAGAGTTAAAACTAAACGATAATGTTAATATCATGACCCAAACCTATCTAAAACCTATTGGTTGAGTGTTTTGAGACCCATACCCACATTAAAATCTAAATAATCCACTTTTTAGCCATTATAAACCGAATAAGAAATTATTTTAAAATAATATTTCTAGATTTTCCTAAGGTACCTCTCCACCCCCTTATAAAAGGACACCACTTATAACCAATTATTCACACCTTCAAAGCCTTTTGGATCGGCCAAACCATGACCAAATACACTTTAAACTTCCCTCAATTAAACCTAGAGGCCTTATTTTGATCAGAAATCCATCCTAAGGATCCCTTTTGATCAAATCAAAAGGAAGAACCCGAATAAGAGGTAATGTTTTCACCTCCCTTTTTCAAGTTCATTTCTTCTTCAACTTCTTATTTCTTTTCTATTTACTTTATAAAATAATAACTCTAGTATCTTCTATATACTTTGATGTTATTATAAATATGGTACAACCATATTTAGTACTCTATCCATCCTTTTAATGACATGTCACCATACGTGCGTACGTACGGTCTACCGTCTCCACATCATGGTGTAATTGTTTTTCAAAATATTTTTATTTTGATGGGTATAATAATGATATTTAATTCATTTAAATAATAAATATAACATGATAATGATTCTTTATATATGATATAACATCCAATTATATATTATTTTAA
Organism: Viscum album; assembly: GCA_963277665.1. Classification (NCBI taxonomy): domain Eukaryota; kingdom Viridiplantae; phylum Streptophyta; class Magnoliopsida; order Santalales; family Viscaceae; genus Viscum; species Viscum album. The sequence goes on along the minus strand of OY728138.1, from coordinate 1,775,936,117 downwards.
TATCAAAATAATGATATTGTCGCTCGTGTGTACGTACGGACTACCGTCTCCACGAACGCGATGAGATTCATTCCCCATCATATACATTCAAGTCTAATTCTTATTTGATGATTAAAAATAATGTTTAAGGACTTGATATAATTCTGGATATGAATAATATAAAAACCTATCCGTAACAAACATGTATTATATAACAAAACATATAAAAGAAAACAAGTAAGTTTACACCCGAAACGACGATAATACAAAGATATTATGAACAAAGCAGTGTTAAAAGATCATATATGATACCATATTAATGTATATGATTATTTTATAACTTAATAACAATTATTTCACCATTATATAGGAGGTTAACCTAACCTCAACCAAGGAAAATTACAAGGTAAGAGTTATTTCACAATCTCTTCATTATCTGAGGTTGTTTATACGTAATTATATACTGGGACCTCTTTATCATCCACATCCATGTTTCTGAAAAATGTATTTAAAAAAATTCTTACTATTTTATAGAATATGGGTTAAAATCATTTATACCCATGTTTGACTTTTTATAAGAATTTTATAAAGGAATCTTTTCGTCGTTTTCCAAACAAGGTCCTTTTTAACCTTTTCGATAGAATTAAGGTAAGAATGCCTTTTTAATTTATACGACGGATGCAGCTATTTTCCGTCGTTATAAAGTCATTGAAGCTTCCATTACAAGCTTATAAGAATATTTTATACGTAAATGTTTTATTTAATAATTATGGTACTTTTAAATTATTTCAAAAAAAGAGACATTTCTCTCAAATAGTTTTGATTTCATCTTTGTCAACATCCTTTGATTGATTTTAAGCTTATTTGAAGTTTATTTATTATGATACAAAACATCCATATTTTATTGATGGTTTTTTGATATGTTTGAATGTGGATGTGTTATTTTTATACCATTCATGGTTTATGAATAAAGTATTGACATTTTGTATGATAGTTTTAATACGAATGTTTATGTTATGTTTAAACCAGTTCATATGAGGAATGCATTGGAATTAATAAGTGACGGGTGGAGCCCTATATATCTCCTCGATGCATTAGTAGGTCTCATGATACAAACTAGTGTCTTAGAACAAGGCCTTGACAAAATCTTATTTATAGTCTCGGCACGAGGCCTTGTCTATGTGGTTATGATAGTCTGGAATTATGTATTCCATCATTATGAAAGTGGTTATTGATATTGCATGTGATTATTCGATTAGTAGAATATCCATGTACATAATTAAATGGAATTATTTCATTTTTTTTCCATATTATGTTGAAGTTCAAGTTCAAAAGTCTTTTGTTAGTTATACATTGCCTTAAAGTTTTATGCTTAATTATGAAAGTTTCTGCTATATTGTTATCCTTACTGAGCATCTGAGCTCACCCCTTTCAATGTTTTATTTTTCCTAGTATGTGAAGAAGTAATTTATGAATGAACTATAGGGATATTATGAGGGGATATGAAGAAAAGATGTTGGTGTACTTTTTTTTACTTTATGGTGTAATGTAAACTTTATGAATATATCTAGTGTTTCCAAGACTACTAAACTAATCTGTCTTTCGAGACTTGATCTTTTGTGATCATGTCAATGTTATGTAATAATGCACCGACTCTGGGTAATTGGGGTCAGGGAGTTACAACCAAAAATAATGACCTCATATCATGATCATGTTATCCTCTTTTGTGATCCATATGTTTCTTAAACGATCAAAAAATCCTCATATAGTCCACCTAAATCATACATGGTCCACATAATCCTTATGTAGAAACCTCCATTTTCTATTTATTTTTATAACCAAAAATTTGGAAAACACTGAGATATTTCACCATCATAAAAAAATTATTCTACTAAAATATCCCCTTTTCAATAAACATTTTTCAATAAACACAATAACTGAAAATATCTAAATTTCCAATGAAGGGTATTTTTTAACAATTGAAAATTTTATTTTCTACCAGATATAATCATGGATTCTTTGCATTCTCAAATTGGTGTATTTTATCATAAAAAATGTATCATGTATTACTAAATTGATATTTTGTATGGGGTCATCATTTTTGTGTGATTACTTTAGGTAAAAGTCATTGATGAAAATATGTAACAAATAATGCTCAAGTTTAGATATGTCTGTATTATAGGTTATGAATTACTTCATGATAGTCATATAGATATACCTCATAAGTTTGACCAATATAAATCTTCATGATTTTTATATGATGTTGAGAAGGTTTCTGAAAGTGAACCATTTTAGTCTTTTGAATGTGAATGTTATAGAGGTTAATTTAACCTACTTTAAAACTAGGGTAATAGATAATGGGTGTGTGTAACACATTTGTGTTAAAAAACGAGTTAGAGATAGAACGTAATTTAAAAATAATTAATCAAGTCATCATGTAGGTAATGGCACCTGATTTTGTACATTAGAATTTAAAATTTAGCATTTAATTTTACCAAGTGGATTAATAGAAAAATCAATGAAAAATTATTATATTCCCCCTAGAATTTTTTTTATTTAAGTATCATGTCTGGAAAAGAAGGTGTTCTCAGTCACTATTAAGAAAAGAGTTATTCTATATATGTTAATGACATGATTTATGAAATTATGAATCTGATAAAGGGTTTATAAATTGTTGACATGTAAAATACACATTATAATATTTAAAATAAAAAGACCAGGATAGATTTTAATCCCATAAAACTTTGGAAATATTTAATTGGATATATAAATGAGAAATGAATCCAAGGACTATATAATGTTTTATTTTTGGAACAATTAAATTATGTAATGTTTAAAAAAAATTACATATTTTTTACTAAGAAATATGAAAAAACAAAATTTTAGTGGGAATGGTAAAAGTAATTGTGGACTATTAAATTCCTTGAATGAAATTGTATGTGGTCTAATAAATAATCAATCTTGTGGGAGTTTATATGAAGTTTGTTACATTTACCAATGAATTTAGTTGATAAGGATACATGTTTTGAAAGAGACACATGTTTGAAACTTTTTATAAGATCAAATAGTTTCCAAACGAGGTATAAAATCATCTAGGATGAAGTATGGAGATATGTCAATTAGATCAGGGTGATGAATACTTGATCATGAAATTCATTGATCATTTAAGTGAATATGGAATTGTATCCTAACTCACTCGTCATGGAATGCTATAATTGAATGGTGTGTCTAGTAGGAGTAATCATACATTTTTTGGATATGTTTCTCTCAATTATAAGTCAATGTGAGATTAGAATTTCATTATAGAGTTAGATCTAAATGTTTCTAAAAATATACCAAATTATGTTCTATATAAAGAAATCATAAATAAACTATATGATATTTGGAATAGGAAATGACCCATTATGTTTTTATATAGTTTTGAAAATTAGTATCATTCATTAAAATTTTTTATTATGATTTTATTGACTAAAAATATAATAAAATATTATTATTTTATCAAAATAAAACTATGAGATATTATTTCTATAATATTAAAAAACACAAAGTGTTTGTGGCTCAACAAGGTGTTTTTCTTGAGAAAGTACATATAATTTAAAAATTAAGTGAGAGTAAAGTAGAACTTAATGGCATTCAAGAATAATAAATAGGAATTGGTTTTGAGGTCATGGATGATTTAGTTATGTAGGGTTATTGAAGAAGATCTTACTCATTCCATATAAGAACCTAAAAGGTATTGTAGGATTCCTCAAGAGTGTCAAAGATATTTATTTTTTAAGTAACAATCAGGATCTATGTTATCATTGAGAGGGGGGGTGAAACATTTATCTTTTCCTATTATATTTTTTTATCAGATGATACAACCATTTCATCCCATTAAAGAGTTACAACTTCTCTGAAAAAATTACATAAGAACATTCCATGGGTTCACATTAATTAAAAGGTTCAATACTTAGTAAGAGTAGATGGTCCATGGCCTGGTCTAGAAATTATCCAATGAAACACTATCCAATAATAAAAAATCTACTTTTTGGTTACATTAATAAGGTAATGTCATTACACTTATGTTCCACTATAATAAAATTAGTAGTTCACGTGCTCTCCATAAAGACAAATATGTAATAAATATTTTTTAACAACCTTTATGAACCATCATCAATAGGCTCAGTACATTTTCACTATGGTTCACGTACTTTCTTAAAATTTAATATTCTTTTAGAAACATCTTCTTCATGTTATTTTCTTGTTGAAGTGAAAAACCTGCTTCTACAAATTCGATATAAAACTCTCATTAATATCTTAATCATCCAGATTCTCCATCCAGTTGTCTATTATGAAAACTCCATTTAGTTCCTTCTAGAAACCCTTACCAATTTCTTACTGTCTATTCATATATTCACTATTAAACATAGTATATCCAATAAATTTATATGAAACTTTATTTTTTGTCTTCTATCTCGTTCTTCTGATCTAAACTCCTATGTCCATTACTGACTTCTTCTTTAACTATGAAAGTCCTTGGTTAGAAACATCCTAACCAAACAATGGGTTTGATATTTCTTCCAGTATAACTATATGAAAATTATCCTTCCTAATTTAGTTCCTTAATTGCATGAATATTACTTCCCACAATACTATAATAACACTTTATTTATATTACCCATTGAAGGATCACATGCAAGAACTGCAATTTATATTTTCACATATTGAAAATATGAAGTTCAAAACACCCTCTCAAAAAAACTATCTTGGATTATTATAATAAATTATAGAGTATTCTTAAATTTTATCATAAACCCAATCATACATTTCTTTCAACAAACTCCATTATATATCAGTGATAATCACAAATCATCCTCCTATAAAATTTGGAACTATTAATGATCAACAAACATCTTCAAATTTATATCAATATGAATACTTCATAGTAAAATTTTATTTCATTTATACATTTTAACACTTAAGTAGACATTAAAATCATTATATAAAATATTAAATCCATTATTAATCTATCTGATTATTCATCTAAAACTTTGATAGAACTTCTCAAATGTTTTTTCCAAATAGTTCCTATATCTGGTGCATTACTTCATAACTCTCTATCTATTTCCTTCATATGCCATCATTTATCTAATGATCAAAATAAAAAACATCCATATAATAATCCATGAGCCACATTATCTTCAAAAATTTAAAATTTTCATCCTGATATAAATTTTAGAAAAAGTTTTATTCGATGGTATATTTCTTATTTTACTTTTTCTATAGAAATTCATATGTTTAAAATTAATTCGATATAGATTGTTTTGGTCAGAGTATGACACTCAATAAGGGGGCATGAATTGAGTTCCTTTAAAAATTTCTGTTAAAAATTTTCTTTAAATGATTCCCTTAAATTAAAAATTAAATGGCCAGTTAATCAATGTAGTGAATTTATAATAGTCTGATTGTTCAACTAATTTCTAAGAAGATTGATTATTTCTCAGTTACAACAATATGAGATATTGATACAACTTTTGAAAAAAATTAATCAGATTAACTATTTATAAAAATTATTGAAGACCAACCATCAAAGTGAAATTTAGTTTCCTAAGTTATTTTTAAAAATTGAGAAAACTAAATTTGATAAAACAATAGATATAAAATACTAGGTTCAGTCTCAAGCCGAGATTTAATCCTCACCACTTGGCCATCACCAATCACCTAGAAATCTATATAGATAAAGGATTTGATCCACACCCTATATCGGGGTTTACAAAATAGTATTCATAATGTCCAGTTCAGAGGACCTCTACCATAGTTTTAGGAGGGAACAAAATAAAATCAGGTCACTCAAGACCTCTTCCACAGTTTATTACTGGATAAACAAGTGTAAAAAGATAAAAGTGTAAGGATATATAGTATAAAATAGTTCATTGTAAGATATTTTGTGTGTTTTACAAAGATATTTACACACTTCATGAAATGGTAATAAAAAGTCACACAATAGAGAAATAAATATTAGATAGTGTTTAAATGCTCTGTGCATTTTGATGTTCAACTCTAGACTCTTTGATGTATCAAAATTGAAGTTGGATTCCTTTTCTGAATGTAGACACTAAAACAGAGTGTCGTGAAGAACTATGTTTTGTATTTCAAGAAGGTGATATGTTATTCTCCTTAGTTTCAGCTGGATGGTGCAGAGATGTTGCAAATTTAATGAACAACAGTTCTCTGATTCACTGAAAGCAGTAATGAATATTTCTTTATATGTTCTTCCTTTCTGTATGTTTCTCATGTGGGTTGGCTACTATGTGTACTTGTGTCCCCTTTTTTGTTTGTGTTCTTTTCATGTGATCTTCTTTGTATATATATTCTTGTATCCCAATAATATGTAGGTTTTGAGGTAGATTTTGTAACTCTTACTTCTAACATCCTTATTTAAGATGTCTGAAAAAAGAATTAAATTAACCAGTCGCATTAAAACACTCAAAATATGAACATTAGAAGTAATTTTAAATAAAAGAAATTGTAAACATTCTACTGACGAGTCCTCTGTTGGTATTTTCTTCTATCGATGACTCTTTCCATCTTTGTGTCATTCTATTTGTCCTTCCATGTGTCAATGACTCATTGCGCCAGTGAATCATTTTAACTGTTGGTGAGTCCATTCATCGATATCACCATGTTTCGGAAGCACCATGAATTGGTAGCACCATGAGTCGGTATCCCCATGCATTAGTAGGTCCTTGATTCAGTAGGTCCTTCTGTTGGTAGGTCCTTATGTCGAAAGGTCCTTATGTCGGTAGCTCCTTGCGTCAGTAAGTCCTTGCATCGGTAGGTCCTTGTGTTGGTAGGTCCTTAAGTTGGTAAGTCTATTGAACTATATGTGACTCATTTGAACTATCAGTGAGACCATCAGTATTGTGAGTGTGTCGACTACACTAACATGGATTCATCTATCTGTGAGTCATTTTCCACTATCGGTGACTTAGAAAATATTTCGGCTTGGATTTTCATACAACATAAATATTATCAGAATGTGTTAAACTTATATTTGATCATAGATAATCATAATTACACATATTAAAACTTAAATTATCATGATTGAAATGATTAGGCATGATTAATAAGAATTGACATGATTTGGGATTATTAAAACCATTAATACTAGTGTGGATGGCCAACAATTTCCTACGGTCCAACAATCTCCCCCTTTCTGATGATCAAAAACCATGGAATTATAAAGTACAATAATTTTAAGAGTAATAAAATCATTCTAATTATCATATCCCATTATTGATGAATTTTATAAATATAGAGATAAGGTTTAGAGGTAAAATAAATAGTAATGGTATCAAAAGAAAAAAAATAACAGTATCAAATAATAATGACTTTTTTTCTTATATGTAATTAAAGTTATGGAATATAAAATACATAAGAGTTATATCTAAGGTAAAATAAATAAGGATAATTCCAAAATGTTCTCCCCCTTTAGGGATTATCAAAATGTGAAAAGGTATAAAAAAAACTATTCTCCCCATTTTGATTTCAATCAAGAAAGAAATAGGTAACATGGAATAAGATGTATCATAGAATAAAAGATATAACACAAATAGATAAAAGAAAAAATCACTGAATTCCATTAATCAATGAAGTAAAATGTATTATAATGGTCAAGGGAAATATAATAAAAGACAACCAAGAAGCCCTATTAGAGCGTTATCTACACTACTTATCCGGATCAATAGGTTCCTTCCCTTTCTCAAAGAAATTAATAGAAGGTATAATAGGTTGTGGATAAGAATATGGAAGGTTTGAATGGATCTTTAGAGGAAGTAGGATCACCCCTTCTGGAAAATTAGGTGTAAATTTGGGTTTTTGTTGAGACAAAACATGAGGTTGAATCTGATCTAGGATCACTGGTTAGATCTAACTAAAATCTTAAGAAACTGTCATCTGAGGTGGAGGTATTGACCCAGCAGATCCAATAGGTTTAGTATTAGGAACCAAAATTGCTTCACTGCACATGAAGGTATGTCTTTAACAACATGATTAAATCCTGAATGATTTCACCACGAAATTTCATAGTTTTCTCAATGTCATATTTATTCTCTATGAATTTTTTTCAAAAGAGGAGCGAAGTCCTTCATTTTATTGACTTGTTCTTTGAATTGTTTTGTAAGTAGAGGTAAATTCAAATTCTATTCCAAATACATAATGTGACATTTCAACTAGTTATTGGTGTAAATATTAGAGAAATATGAATTATTCCTCTTTGTAGGCTCTTCCTGGGTGGAAGATTCTTCCTTGGTATAACATCTAACCATATCAGGCACACAATTAGTGTTCTGATAAATTTTATAAAGAAATTTAAAACCAGAGGCACCAAATATAGCTTAAAGATATTCCTTAAAAACATTTCTAATAGCCTCACTATCCAAGGCCTGAGATTACTGACTAGAGGTGGAGGGATCAATAGGAAGTGAAGTATGAGTCGTCATAGCATTAAGAATAGTCTCCAGACAACCTTTATACTCAGAGGTCAGATTATTGATTACATAGAAAATCCTATTCATTTGTTTTCATATCTTGGTTGTGTTTGAAATAATTGTTTTAGCTATTATGATTACGTTGGGTTGAATTTTAGTGGTAACATTTTCTAAAATTCTAATTGCATCAGGCTCACTCACACCAACTATCTGAACTGGAGTAGGAGCAACTTGTACAAACTTATTCTACTCTTCTATAGATGATTTGAGATAGATTAATCCATTACTCAGTTGATTTTTTTCCATTATAGGTTGGTGAATCACATGTACCATCTGTGATTGCACTGATACAATCAAAGATGAATAGAATTCATCCTCAAACCTTTAAAATCCTGCTTTAGTGACAGAGTCACTAAGATGGGTCTCAACTAATGGTTCTTTGTCAATAGGTAAAAAAACTTCATCATATGAGTCTTCATAATCCATGCCAAGGGCTACATATCCAGGATTCCTTTCCCATTCAGACATAACATCATCCTTCAAAGGATTTAGAGTTTCAAGTCTCACTCTTTCAACTTGATGCTCCTCGCCAACTTGATCTCTCCTCTCATGAGGCTCCCCTTCAACTTGAGCTCTTCTATCTTGAAGCTCCCCCTAAATCTATTCTCCCTTCAATGGTTTCTCACCCTCAACATGAGGTCTCCTTATTTCATATAGTAATTGAGGTTTATAGATCACTTGAAATTCCACTTCATCATAATCGTCAACATTTCATCTTTCTTTAAAAACACTTGTCTAATCCAAAGAATCAACCATCTCTACATCTCCAACATGATCATCCCTATAAGGGTAACCACACTCTCACTATCTTTAACACAACTTTCATCATCATCATGACCATAGGCATACTCTTCACTTCCATTTCTATTATAATTTCCATCACATTCTCTCGCTTCGCTACCACTGCCACTTCAACTTTCATCTTCTCCACTTCCTTCTTCTCCTTCTGAGCCACTGGACATTCTAACATGTCATACACTACTTGAGACTTCTATTTCCTCATCTAATTTTTTTTTCAACTGTGGTCTCATTAGAGGGTAAATAAATTGAGTACATGGAGGCCCAAAATAAAAACCATTTTTTCTTCTGTAGTGTTGGGATCACTCATATCATCGATAGGTGACCCTTTATCTCTTAATGGTGTGGTAGGCTCTTATTTGTCATCTGATGAGTAAATAACTCCCCCATATGGTCCCATGATAGGATCATCCATATTCCTTGTCTTAATTGGATGGTCCATTGGATTGAACTTATCATAAATCTCATCTTCACCCCCAATATATTCTTTCCTCAATGGGTTCCAATTGATCTTCATCCTTTAGAGTATTTCTTTGCATAAGAAGATCCCACTGTACTCAGAAAAAAATCATATCCTTTACTAACACAACATTTCTCATTCAATAGGGATGAGATTAAACTTGAATAAAACATGAAATTTTTTTTCAAGAAGGCTTTATCATTTCAATTATGGGCACATAATTATATCCACATAGATTTACCTTAATCCAAGTTCTTAGTAGAAAAATAAAATAGACATATTGATACATTAGAGATTTAAATTACTCTTTACTAGTAAATATATGATGTTGTATAAACTTGAAAAATATTCTACACTCCCTATATAACTCTTAATAAATGGGTCTGATGTGATTTTCATTGTCAATAAGCTCATTCAGAGCTGTCTCAAAGCAGAAAAAGTCACTCTTAGGAGGAGAACTACCCTAATAATGATCAAACAATCCCTCATTGAGTAACTTAAGGAATTCATCACATTTTCTAGATGAAAATAGATTTTCATTCCTTTCACTATGGCCTTAATCCAGAAAACTTCACTACCTTCTTGCAGAAACTCCACATTCATATAAAAATTTTGAACTAACTTCTAATAAAATGTCTTTCATTATCAAATAACCACTCAAGACATCCCTAATCCTCTAAGACACTGAGAAAGAAAGGCTTTTTCTCCAATATCGATTCAACAAGAACCTCCTTTTCTTGAGTCACTACATAGTTCTCCAGAGATGGATTCATTGTTCACGAACATTTTCTTGATTCCCCTTTCCATTTCATAGCTGCATGAGACATGAAACTTTTAAGAGCTCAATTCACACGTTCCATTCCAATTGTTCAGTTTGAAGGTTGAAAGGTGAAAGTTTGATGGTAGAGAGAGAAATATCTGAGTGAGTGTAAGGTTAATGGATTATAGTGGGTCAACTCAAATTTATATCATTTAGGGATTTGAAATCACTAAAATGTGAAATTGTGAATCGGGTTTAACAAACTAAAAAAATAGTGTTGTTTTGTTAAAAACATAAAATAGATAAAAATAGTGATTTATTTGTGTTAGCATGACATATTTCTCATAACACTAATGGTGTTGGCTTCACAAGGCATTGGTGTCGGCATGACAATAGTGTCAGCATGACATAGTCATCAGTGTCAGTATGGAAACTGGGTGAACATGACAAATTCATTGGTGTCATCATGACATTGTCATCTTCATACTAGAAGTGTCATTATGAAAACATCACTTAAAATTATAAAAGTAATAACAACATAAGGTTCAATAGATTTACTATTCCTAATCACGTCTGAGGTAGTTCATTATTTTAGTGTTTAATGGCTTAATGAAATGTCAGGAAGATGATGTTCAGTGCCAACGAACTCTAAAGTTATATCATTTTTTTTATAATGGTCTCTCAAAAAGTGATATCTTACATCAATGTGTTTTTTATTAGAAAGTGAAATTATATTATTAAAAATATTAATAGGACTTGATTTATCACAATTTATAGGGACATGTTGGAATTGATATCCATAATCTAGTAATGTGTGTTTCATCCATAAATTTTGTGCACAAAAACTACATGTAGCTATGTATTCAGCTTCGGTAGTAGATAATGGAATGTAATTTTGTTTCTTTCTACACCATGAAACTATAGAATTTCCCAAAAACCAATACATGCCATAGGTTCTCTTTATATCTAACTTACATAGACCCAATCCAACATCTGAATAACTCACCAAATCAAAAGGTAGTCCTCTAGGATAGGAAAATCCTAAATTAGTTGTATACTTTAGGTATTTAAAAATAATTTTTATAGATTTTAAATGATATTATTTTGGGTTTTCTTGAAAACGTGGAAACATTCCCACAGTAAACATAATATCTAGCCTACTAGAAATTATGTAGAGTAACCTCCCAATAATTCCTCTATAAGTGATTTGATCAATAGATTTAACATCTTCATCAAGGTCCAACTTATAAGTGGTACTCATTTGAGTTTCACTAATCTTAGAGTTTTTGAATCCAAACCTTTTTAAAAAATCCTTAGTATATTTTCATTGATTCAAAACAATACCTTCTATATTTTGAAATATTTGAAATCCAAAGGATGAATTTTAGTTCACCCATTAAACTAATTTCAAATTTACTTTGCATCATCTTTGAAAAATCCACACAAATTATTTTTAGAATATCCAAAAATAATATCATCTACATAAATTTGACAACTGAAATAACTGTGTAAATTCATTTTATAAAAATTGTAGGATCAATAATACCTTTTGTAAAACATTTAGAAACAAGAAAAGTGATGATCCTATTATACCAAGGTCTTGGATCTTTCTTTAAACCATACAGAGCTTTAGTTAAATAAAAATGTGATTTGGAAAGTGGGGATTGGAAAAACTAAGGGGTTGTTCAACAAAAACATACTCAATTATATATCCATTTAAGAATTCACTCTCTACATCCATTTGATAATGTGTGAAATCAAGATGTGTTTCATAGGAAAGTAGGATTATAATGGCCTCAAGTCTAGCTACTTGTGAAAATGTTTCCTCATATTCAATCCCTTATTCTTTACTATAACCTCATGCAACCGATATAGCTTTGTTTCAAACTATATTACCAGCTCCATCTACTTTATTCCTAATCACCCATTTAGTGCCTATAGTTATGGTGTATTTAGGGCTTTCAAAAAGTTTCCATACATTGTTTTATTCAAAATTATTTAGCGCCTCTTTCATATCCATCACCCAAAATTCATCATTGATAGCATCATTGATGTTCTTAGGTTCAATTTGTGACTGGAAAGCTTGATGTTCAACCTGATTTTAGAGAAATTCTCTAGTGTGTATTCCTTTGTCTAAATATCTAACTATATAATCTAAATAAAAGTTCCTTGATAGTTCAAACAGGTCTATAAAAATAAGGGCTAGTCACTTTAGATTCTTCTACAGGTTTGGGTTCATTATGACTAGAATCTGAATAATTTCCTGAATTGTAATTTTTAATAGATTCCTTAAAAGGATGGTCAGATGATTTAGTATTTATGTTCATATTTGACATATCATTATCATGATTTTCTAGAAAGGTATTTGAATCATGGGGATCTATATCATCAAACATGACATGTACATAATCTTTAACACATCTGGTTCTCTTATTAAAGACCCTATAGTCTCTACTATAAACTGAATAACCTAGGGAAATTACTCTATCACTCCTGGAGGAAATTGTTTTTATATTTTCCTCAGTTTTAAGAATACAGGCTTTGCAACCAAAAACTTTGAAGTAGTTACTCTTGTCTTTTCTAATGGGCCACAACTCATAAGTAGTTCTCTTAAGGATAAGTCTAATAAAGAATGTATTGATTATATAGCACTCTGTAATAAGATGTTATACCCAAAAGTATATAGGTTGGTCATACTCACCAATCATGGTTCTATAAATTTCTTACAGGGTACTATTTCTTGTTTCTAAAACTCCATTTTGTTGGGGGTGTACTAGAAGAATAAAATTTATGACTATAGACATTTTGTGAGAAAAAGGATTCAAACACTTGATTTTCAAACTCATGACTAGGGTCACTTCTTAGGGTGTTAATTCTAAGACCACTAATATTTTCTACAGTCTTGCATACTTGGTAAAAAGAGAGAAATATTCACTTTTGTGATCCAAGAACAAGGTCAAAATATATGTTGAATAGTCATTTACAAGAAAATAGACATAATGTGTCCCAATTATACTTGAAACTATAGATGGTATAAATAGATCAATGTGAACCAACTCAATAGGTTGAGAAGTTGAAACTTATTTCTTTGGTTTGAAAGACATTTTTTCTATTTACTTTTTTGACAATGATTATATACATTGTCATTTGGAAACTCATGTTTAGGTAGATCCATGACTAAACCTTTTCTAGTAAGCTTTCTCAGTGAGTTTGTATTGTAGTGCCCTAATCTTCTATGCTGGATCCAGGACTCTTTATGAAAATCATTCAAGCATGATACATTTTTAGAAATGAAATAATCTATGTTAATAGAATTAACATTATCATTTATAAGAGAAAAAAATACTAACTCATTTTTGGAATTGAAAACATTCAATGCATAATTTACAAATTTAACATTAAATCCTTCATAACATATTTGATAGATACTAAGTAGATTTTATTTTAATACATCAACAAAAATTTCTTTGGAAATTAAAACTGAGTTAGAGTTACCAATCTGGCCAAGGCCAACGATTTTTCCTTCAGAATTATCACCAAAAGTGACATGTAAACCATTAATATTTATCAAGTTCTTGAAACATAAATAATATCCTATCATATGTATTGAAAATCCCCTTTCCAAGTACCATAATATTTTACAAGATCTCTTCAAACATCTTTCCCGCAAAAACAGATTAGACAGGAATAGATGTTTGTACCCAGATTTTTTGGGCCCAATAACACTAGTAATAATAGCTTTAGGAACCCACATTTTCTTCATGGGTTTAATTTAATAATCATTTATATTATTTAAAAAATAAACATTATTTGGTCAAAAAAACATGAAATAGTAGAATATGTTCCAAAGATGGAAGTTACAGAAAATTTTCCAGAACTAGGCATAAATTGGAATTTTCCATATTTTGATACAAAAAGAGTTTTACTTACATTCCTATTTACTTGTTGGTATGATATTCTAGTATTATATTTAGGAGATACTTGTTTACCCAACATTTGAAGTAACATTTCATTACCATTGGTAAACCTTTCTAAATCCATTTTTAATTTCTCATTTGACAATTTAAGCTCATTATTTTCTTTAATAAGTTGGTAATTTTTCTATTTTTTATAGAATGTTTAGATTTAACTATGGTAATAAAAACATGATATATAATTAAATATTTTTATTTATAATTTAATTCATGACAATTTTCCTCTAGAATATTTCAATATTCAAACATTTCCTCACTTGTCATACTTTTAAAATCACGTTCATCGCCAGAATCGTAAGCATTATGTTCAAGAGAGATTAGTGTTACATCAGATGTGTTTGTCATTAAACAAATATTTGACATATTATTCTTTTCGTCATGAAAGGATTTTGAGTTACTTGATATGTTCTTAGAATCACTTCTTGTTTCCTTCATGGACTTGTTATACTTTTTTTCCTTATCATCATACTTCTTCTTGTACTTTAGCTTGGGATATTCAACCTTTACATGTAACATTATTTTTCACTCATAATAGACAATTTCATTTGAAGTGTCACTTTTCCAATCCTTTTTTAATGTCCCTTATGATCATATTTTCCTTTGTATTTTTTATTTATAAAGAATTTCTTCTTTTTATAAATTTTCTTAAACCTTCTGGCTATTTGAGCCATCTCTTCATCACTTTCTATTGCTGATTTTCCATCCCTTGAATTTTTTTATTCATATTGAGCTTTGTCCTTCTATTTAGATACATTATATTTGAAAGTAAAATAATTTATTTTGAGTTCATCATCCTTTTCTTTTTTTACTTTTATTTCTTCCTCATACATCATAAACTTTCCTGTCATCTCCTTTACTCACAATGTGTTGAGATTACAAGATTCTCTTATTGATACAAAAGTACCCCTCCATCTATTTGGTAAGAATCTAAGTATTATCATGATTTAATCCTTGGTTAAAAAATATCTTCCTAGAGAGATCATAGTGTTCATAATTTCATTAAACCTAAGAAACATGTAAGAAAATAGGCACATCAGGCTTTATCATAATATTATCATACTTAATAGTGTAAGTGTTAAGTCTCATTTCTTTAAAATTTGATGTTCCTTTATCGGAAATTGATAAAGTGTGCTAAATTTCTTAGGAATATGTACAAGTAAATATTCTATTAAATTCATCATCTCCAAGTTCACAAAACAAATAATTCATAGCTTTGAAATTGTTATTATAATTAGTATTTGTGGCATCACTCATGGTATTCCTAGCAGTCTTTGGTATTTCATATTTATCATCTATAACTATCCAAATATCATATTCCATACTATATAAATCATTTTTCATCTTAATATTCCATTGGGGATAGTTTTATCCCTTAATGTAGGGAGGTCTATTAGTAGCAGCACCTTCCAACGTATTATCCATACTAATGAAAATATTTTTAAAGAGATAAAAATTTAGAAGGAACAAAAAAATTGAGATCCTTAAAACACAACTAAATCACAGTTTAAAACATTGAAAAAACATTTTAAATCATTTGGTACCATATTTTGGTTGGAGTTGGATACTCAAAATGGTTGTTGAATTTTGTTCCTATAAAAATTTCTATTAAAAATTTTATTTAAAATATTCCCCCAATTTAGAACTTTACAGGCCAGTTAAACGATGTAGTGAATTTATAATTGTCAAATTTTTCAACTAATTTCTCAGAAGATTGATTATTTATCAATTATGACACTATGAAATATTTATACAACTTTTGAAACTAATATAATAATACAACAAAGTTATAAACACTACCCAAGACTAACTATCATAGTGAAATTCAGTTTTCTGAGATATTTGTAAAAATAGAAAAAATAAAATTTGAAAGCATGACGGTTATAAAACAAGAGGTTCAATATCCATCCTAGCATTAGTCCTCTACACTTAGTGATCACCTACCATGATTCAATCTATATAGATAGATGATTTGATCCACACCTTGGATCAGGGTTTATAAAACAGTACACATATTGTAAAGGCCACAAGACCTCTACTACAGTTCTATGTGGGAAAAAATACAATCAGGTCACTCAGGACCTCTTCCATAGATCTTCATGGGATAAACAGGTGTAAAAAAGAAGTTATGTGGGGATATCTAGTATCCTCCAGTTCAGTATAGGAGATAGTGTGAGTTTTTTGGAGAGATAAAAAACACTTCTACAAAAGGTAAAAAAATACACACAATAGTCAATAAGTATTAGATAGTGTTTCAAAGGCTCTGTGTGTTTTTCAGTTCAAATATAGACTCTTTGAAGTATCATAATTGAAACTGGAGTCTTTTTCTAGAAGTAGACACTAAAGCAGAGTGTTGTGAAGCGCTGTTTTCTTTTCATGCACTCTTCTTTGTATATATATTCTTGCATCCCAAAAATATGAATGTTTTGAGGTTGATGTTATACCTCATACTTCTAGAATCCTTATTTAAGATATCTGCAAAAAGCATTAAATTAATCTATCACATTAAAACTCTCAAAATTTTAACTTTATAATATTAAATAAAATTAATTTAAAATAGTATATTAGTGATTCCTTTGTCGGTATCTCATTCTGTCAGTGGCTCATTCCATCGGTGTGTCATTATTTCATTCTTTCCATGTGTCAGTGACTCATTTTATTGGTGACTCATTTTAACTATCGGTGGGTCCTTGAATCGGTAGCACCACGCATCTGTATCACCATACATCAGTAGCACCATGTGTCGGTAGCACCGTGTACTGGTAGGTCCTTGCATACGTAGGCCCTTGCGTCAATAGGTCCTTACGTTAGTAGGTCCCCACATCGGTAATTCCTTGCATCGATAGGTCCTTGCATTGGTGGGACCTTATATTATTAAGTCAATTAAACTTTTGGTGACTCATTTGAACTATCAATCAGACATTAGGTCTTCCCAGTGTGTCGATTTCAATGATGATGAGTCATCTATCATTCAGTCATTTTGCACCATCGGTGACTTAGAAAATATTTATTCATGGACTGTCTTACAACATAAATAATATAAGAATGTGTTAAACTTATATGTGATCATAAATAATAAAAATTACACATATTGAAACTTAAATAAACTAGAGTTAAATTATTAGTCTTTATTAATAATAACTGAAATGATTAGTGATTATTAAAACCATTAATACTAGAGAGGGTTGCAAATAGTCTTCTATAGTCTAATAGATTGAGTCCAATTGGCATTCATCCATTATAACTTTATGCAACAAAATTCCTCACCATATTCCCTTTTAACATATTCAAATTCAAATAAATAAATTTCAACAATTTCATTCTATAATTTCTTTACATCCAAAACATTATCTGACTGCATATGTCTATAAATCTTCTTCATAACTTCATAATATGTTCTTTTTTTGTAAAAATCAATTTCTCCCACTTTTTAAAATTCTTAGACCATAATATCATTCATAACACATGATGTTGGAAATATTGACTACAAAAAATATGCATATTTCTTTTCACCAGACACTCTGTCTAGTGAACATTGTAACAATTTATTCATCTATTCAAATCTCAATCCAAAACCCTCATTCTAGAATCATATTTTTGATGGACTCTAACTAGAAAACCTAGTCTGTTTAACTCCATTAATTTTCTAATTATTTGAATAATTAAAAAACATTTATGATTTATTTTTCTATGAAATAAGACAAAAACATTCTTAATATCTTCGATAATAACTTCCTAAAAATTCAACCTCATAAAAATCCATAAAAAACATGGTCTCAATAATCCCCTATTTAGATTTTGTTTTCAAATAAGGAACACAAATCACTAAAACTTTTTAAATCAGGAAATGGATCATTTACCCACAAATTATAAGCCTAAATTAGGGAAATAAATGTAGGAAACAAGAATCATTGAACAATAATACTATTTTGTCTATAATATGTGACATGATAAATCTTCTTAACAAACCCTTTCCTTATTCAAATAACATTAAAAACATATTACTATGAGAACTTATTTTTCAAAATAAACTTTAGAAAATTGTTAAAATTGACAACACATGATGAAATCATAACTTACCCCTGCTATAGACTCTAATTAAATACAAGATTTCTCTTGAATGTTATAAAACATACCAATAAATATAATTAGGTTACAATATTTTTCTCTTAATGAATCACACAATCCATAGACAATATTGAGAGGGGACATAATGATGTCCATTTTTTCTTAAATAGAGGGAGGATGAATACTCATTATCTATGTAAGTTTATAAAATGTTTCCATTGGAATTGGTTTTGTGAAAATATCATTAACTTTCTGTATTTTAGTAACAAGCCTCAACTTTATTCCATTTTTTTACACATGCACATTAATGTTTTGATATCTTATATCAATATTCTTGGAATAACAATGTTTCCATATATATTTAGTGAAATTTATAACACCTTTATTATCACAACCCTAGAGAAAGAGGAAATTCATATCTAAAAAATCCTCCCAACTATATCATTATTTAAATAATTTGTATTATATATTGTGCAGAAGAAATATACAAAACTTTTTTTATAATAATATCCACTATTTTTTATCCTTAAACTCCTAATAGCACATATTTTTCTCATGAACCACACTCCAACATTTGTTGGTTTATATCATTTACACTTCATGCATAATTTGAAACTATATATCTAAAAAATCTAATCATTCATTTGCTTCAATATTTCAAACTGATATTAGCTATTCCTTTGATATATTTGAGAATTCTCTTTCCATCCATGGGATGATATTCTCTTAGTGAACGTTGATACCTGAAACATACTTTTACAAATTTCACTGTATAAATCCATAAAGTTGATAGTTACAACATACTTCCAACAAACTTTCTAAACCCTTAATGATTTACCTCCTTTCTTTCCTCATCTTTTGATAACATTGTTACCATAGAAATTAGTGTAGAAATTGTATTTGAGTCTCTCATACCAAACTTCCTCAAAATAAACATAGAATTATTATCTTGAGATTGGAAAATATATTTCTTCTTTTATGAGATCTATAAGTCATTAAAGTATTTCATTTCTTCAAGAATGGGAATTTAAAAAAGGATTTAATCTCCTCATTTAACCTTCAACAAGTTTATTCACTATTTCCTATAAATATAATGTCTTCAACATAAACATTCACCATGAGGGAAACCTATTTATTTTATTTTATGTCGTGGTTACTATCAATTATTCAATTCTTGATGTTCAACTTACTTAAGTGAGTATCCAATTTGGAATACCAAGATATCAGGTACTTCCTCAACCCATAAAAATTTGTCTTCAACAAGAACACCCAACATTCATATTTTCTAAAAACAAAGATACATGTTTATTCAATATAAATTAATTTATAAGGCTCTCCATTATGTAAGGATAATTGTAAATCCATCTAAAAAATTTTATATATTTATTATGAAGAAATATAAAGAATGATTCTAATTGTTGACAATATTGCCTACCAAGAAATAGTCTCATCAGAATCAATGCCTGAAATTTGAAAATAACATTTATAAAACAAACATCACTTATTTCTTATCTCCTCACCTTTCACATTCAACTTATTTATGTTCACACACTTTATATTTATCCCATTTTTACTATTTTGTTTGTGTACAAGTTCCCTAGAATCATTATTTTCTATTTTATATAGTTCTTTCTTCATGGAATCAATCCACTCTTGATCTACCATAACATAATCAATATCTTCTAGTTGAACCATGGAATATAAGGATTTATTTGTTACCAACATTAATTTATTCTAGTTTAAAGTCATTTTAATTGATCTCTAGTGATGTTATAAACTTCCACATTCTACCTCATCCTAGGACGAGATAAAAATAATTGTTCTTTATTGCTTGAGAAATATAAGTCAAATATCCAACTTATAAAACTTAAACATTATTACTATAATTAATAACTTTTATAAATTTTTAACTACATACTCTTCATCTTCCCATTCTTCTATATCTATAATTTTTTTAGAAACATTCTTATCAGATAGTTCAAGAACATTCATATCTGATGAATAAACCATATTTCACAGTCTTTATTATAACACCTATATATTCTACCATTATAAGGGTATCCAAAAAAGATTCCATCAACACCTATATGACCAAACTTCCCAATATTTTCACAAATTATTTTTTTAGTATAATTAGAGATTCCCCAAAAGGGGAATTATTTTTTGTTAAATACAAAAAGTACTATAGAATTATAAAAATGATTTTTTATAGTAGTCCCTTTTCAAATAAGATAAGAGATCCTCAGGTACGATATAGTACCAAGTTAACTAAGGATTAGTAATACCTTTATTGGAAATTCAATCATACAAGTAATATTCCTCACGATATGCATGCATGAGGATGTAGTTCATGAAAGAAAGTGATTCCATAAAGTTGCTTCATCAGGCTATTAGCTTCTATTAAAGGTGAATAATTCCATTTCTGATAGCTTTCAGAATAGTAGTGGAATCACATTAATTGCACAAGTTAAGGTAACCTTATTTATTTTCAATTTTCATTGAATTAATAATATTAATAATTTCTGCATCAAGGGATGTGAAGATTCCACAAGGACCATAGAAGCATCCCATTACTTCACCAATTTCATTTTTGAAAATCACATCATATCCAGAAGGACCTAGATTTCCCCTTGAGGCTCCATTTATAGTGAATTTCATCAATCCTGGATGTAGATGAATCCATATAACTTACAAGGTTCTAGAAGGGGTATTTTAAATCACTTTAATGACATAATTATTAAGAACAATATTATCATGTATTGAGTTATCACAATAACAATTTTGAATATCATTTACATACTTCATAACAGCAATGAAACCCAAAAATACTAACTACATGATGAAGGAAACAAAACCATTAATGGGTTTATTTCTACTAGTATATATGGTGTATATGACTTCATAACATTCCATTAGTAAAATATTCAGCGCCTGTTGAGAGAGAGTCATCTTAATTCATGTCTGAGGGTTATCTTGGAAGTTGGCTATATAGGGCATACAAGTTTAAAAAAAACATTCTATTACTATCCAAAAGGAAGTGTCCATGCCACAATAGAATAGTAGGTGGTAAATGTCCACCTAATTTTGGTTTCATATAACATATCCTAAGAATATATTAACACCAAAACCCAGCATAAAATCATCAGTAGGGAGTTTAAAGTACCTTATAATCCAAGAAAGGGAGAATCCAGAATGAAGAATTTATCCCCTGCACCGAACCTTATCCTATCTAGTTGTATTCTCCTATAAATCCTCTTGGAAGAAATACATTTTAGATAGCCTCTAATTTTAGGAAGTTTCAAAAATAATATTATAATCACCATTAATTAAGGTACAGTTCAACACTAGTCGATTGATATCAGTAGGAAAAACATACACGGATTTCTCAATTTTTTCTTTGATCGACACATTTGATTCAAATGAAGGATCAAAATTTTTAAGATTATTGATAATATGAATACATATGCTATTTTATAACAATAAAATCAGTATTTTTTTATTCTAGCTAGACAGTTAGAAATCATTGAAATGATAGATAAATAATTCTTGTGGTAAGGAAAAATAAAAGAATCCAAATATTCTAGGTTCCAAATTATGATCCTGCTAAAAAATATAGATCTCAGAAAATAAAGATACTCCTAACACTTATTGAAAATCTTACAAATGAAGTCATCCATCAAATATTTATTGAATTTATATATATTTTAATCCCAATCCCACCATATTTAATTTTTCTAAAACATTATTTCCATGGGGAAATCACAAGTCATCTTCGGAGAATGATTCAACTCCGAAAAATAATTTTTATTGAAGTGAGAATACCCTTATTGAGAGAATTTATTAATTTATAAAACTTGATAATGTGTATTTTTTAAGATATAATATATTTGATATGGCTTACCCATTCAGCCATCGAGAGTGTATTCAATTTCGAGCACACAAACTGATTTCTAACCCAGATCACAATTTTAGAAAAATTACTGACGCATGTTTTTTCTAAAAACATAGGGGAAAAAAGATTTTTCAATAGAGGAACACCTTTTATAATTCAAATATCATTAATGATATAAACATTTCTATCTGTAAAGATATTTTTTCCAAAGTATAAGAATGAATTATTCTAACTGATCTTCTACCCTAACACATTATCATATTAAAGGGGATATTTTTTATATTTTTTATGTTTCTTTTTTACATTAAGTGAATATGATGTTTTCATCAACATAAAATATGTGAGTGTGGGAAACAAGGCCTCTAGAAGCACTGATGGGCTTGAGATTATTATATCCTTCCATTTTGAGAATAATTTTACTTAAATAATCTTCAATAATGGATAAAATAATGACAAAGAGAGGATCATGTTTCCTTACACCTTTCCTACATCTGAAATAGCCCTCGTGGGAACCATTAATAAACACTGAGATATGTGATAAGATAATAAGTATTCTTAACCATTTTATATAAATTTCATTAAATACAAAATTTTTGAAAACCCAACAAATGAAGCCCCAGTATGATGTATCAAAGTCATTTTAAACATCAATACTGAGAGTTCTTTTAACCCCTTGGGTGTATTTTCTAAGAATATCCCCACATTTAGAATTATTAATTGCACATTATTGAATATTAATACCTTTTATGAATCCAAATTAGTTTGGAGAAAAAATCCAATTGAAAATTCTAGAATTCCTTTTAGAAAGAATTTAGTTTATAAATAGTATTGAAAAGATCCATAGGTCTGATTATATATATATAATTTTATTCATCCACTTTGGATTTAAGTGAAATAAACTAATAATTAATTCCCCAGGTCAACTTTAAACCCTTGAATAGATGAGTGAAAAACATTAAAACATCCCAATAAATAATATCCCAATAGTTTTGAAAGAAAGAATTTGTAAACCTATCTGATCTAGGAGAGTGACCATAGTTTAAACTAAAAACATCATATTTAATCTAAAAATTCAAGTGGTACAACAATAAGTCTTACATTTTCCTCATCATAATTAGGATTGGGAATGATACCTTACATGATATATATTATATCATTGTTTCCATCAAATAGGTTATTGTAAAAAGAAACAATATGAGCAACAAAATCCTCTCTTTTATCATAAAAAACCCCATTATCGTTGATAATAACCAGGGGTCTACTGATTTTCCTGGATAATTAATCAAACCTAAAAAATACGGTATTTTGTTCACCCTACATAATACATTTAACATAAAGGCACCTATTTCCCAACATTCTTTGAGGGTTAATATAATATTGAGGTCATGTATAGTCATATTTTTCTACTTAAGACCTATATAAAAATCACGACAAGTTTCACTCTCTCTGATGGTGTGAAGTAAAGATTTAAGCTGAATAATATTTTAATTGATGTGGATAAAGTGTTTCGGACTCAAAATTTTCAATATTCACTTGAGAACATTGATCTTAATAATATAATACAAGTCATTGTCCTTCTAGTTTAAGGACTTACATTTATCATGAAACACATTTTTATATTCAAGATTCAATATCCAGGAATTGTTTAATATGAATAGTAAAGTTCATTTAGTTTCTCTAGTAACATGATTTTCCAAAATAAGATGATGATTTTAATTATATCATGAAATGGTGGATCATGAAATAGAGGCCCAAACATCAAGGTCTGAATAATTAATAGAATCCGTATCCAATTTATTATCCACCACTTTATTAAGGTGCTTCCTATGCCAATTATATTTAGAACTAACTAGGTTGACTTCATAAACTATAATATTATGAATGAAATACTTAAAGACTCTTGTTTAAGGAGAAGAGTAAATCATACATATCCTCTTATCTAGATTAAGAATGGCATTGAAGCCTCTATGAAGAATCCATAGACTATTCACCATGTTTCTTGAAACCTATATATTCATCCATAAATCCATTCTTTCTGGATATACAGTGTAAGCTTATATAAAATAGATAAATGGTTTCATTCCCAAAAAATTATAATATATGGTGACCATATGATCTGTAGAACAGAAAGATGATATTATATCCAGTATATAGTGAGATAATACCAAATCCTTTTGATTCCATTAATGGAATGATTAGTGATTAATAGTTGGTATACCATCTTTCCAAGAGAAGAAATCTTTTCAAAAAATCCTATTAGGTTCAGAGAGACCTAGAAGATTAGGATCATTTTATTTATAAAAATACTAATAGAAATAATTGTTTTAGGGTTTTCCTATCCCTAAAAATTGTAGAACATAATCTTAATTTGAATATCTGTTTGAATCTGGAACCGCCTTACTTATTTTGACCAGAATTTTGGTTCCTGGATAAATTTATGCATGTAATATATTTCTTCTCATCCTTGCTTGAACTATCAATTCAGCCTTTAATTTTAAAATTCAGGGAATGATGAGAAACCTTATGTTCTTGAAACAAGGAGATTCTTGAAATTCATCTCGTAAGGAGTCATATCTGATTTAAAATTGTAGAAACAACAATTTTGAACATAAACGTCTACTCCAATAGATTTCCTCAAAAAATGATAAGTTTCATTGTTGATAAACAATGTTCCTTCCATATCCACCAAAATTATATTTATTCTTTCAGAAATGCTATTTTTTGTGTTATTTATGATGCACTAAACACGTGTTGAATTCCATGATTTTCAAGATACACTACTAGAAAGAGACTCTATACCCACACCCATATACTAATGGTTCTCAAAAACCATTGTTATATGTGGTCATATCCAAGAGGTTCAACGAAACCACTGTATATTCCATTTTAATGAAGTCTATCCTAGTAGTTTTTTTCAACCATTATGATAAACACCTCTTTACCAATGGTTTTAAACAACCATTGATACAGAGTTTCCCCAAATACACTACGAAACTATAACCTGCTTATTTCCAAATCAATCCACATTATTTCCTACCTAGTGATCCATCATATTCCCCATCCAGTGATCCGTACTTATTTCCATTCATTTGGTTTCTTCAACATGCAATTTTTTAGTTAGAAATGAGTTATATATTCAATAACCCCATGAAAATTCTAAAAGAATAACATTTTATTAGATAGTGTGTATGACATGAAACAACAACCAAAGAAAAGACCATAACCTCTTGATACTTTATAACATATATTAAAATTAAAATTAATTCAATACAATGCATAGCTTGCAGTTAACACAATACTGAGTTATCTTGCATCACTCTCAACAATGAGTTTCATTGATAACATGCATTACATGTAAGACCATGTTTTACTGAACAAAAATATATTATTAAAATATTATTATTAAAAATAATAAGATAAAACAAGCTATAAAATTGTAAATTTTTAATTATATTAACTAACATTCAGATATATATGGTTGAATTAAATGGTTATAAATTAATGAAAAATGAATATAAGAACAATTTTTATATAAAAATGGCATTTTTATAAAAACGATTAGTAGGCCCTAAAGGCATTAGATCATAATAAATTAATTTAATTACTATTAGTGAATGATATTAATTTAATATATATATATATATATTCAATATTTTTTTATATTCATATAATTGATTTTATAGTCCTATGGTAAGAATAAACAATGTTTTATGCTTAAAAATTGTATTTTTCTAAAAAGGAAATTTGGAACCATTTAATAGAACACCTTCTTTAAAAATAAATTTTGGAAATTTTATAAATTTAAAATGTAAAAATAAACAAAAAATTTCAAAGATTTAACCTCACAATTAGTTTATTGTGCATTTTTTGTATTTTTTGGTGAAGATTCATTTTTTGATGAATATGAAAGAATTCTGAATTTTAATTGAAAACTACTTCATCACGAAAATAATTTATCAGGTTGCATAATATTTTGAATTGGTTTTAAAGTTTAATTTGTAAAATTTTGCATCTATTAATCATATTTGGGAAATTTTAATCAATTAAAAATGAAATTGGACATACGAACATTTCAAACGTTTGAACATTTTCACTTAAAAAGCCCATTGTTTCGTCATGTCAACGGGATTAAGATGAAATTAATTTTTGAAAATTTTTTATTAGAACATTCCAAAATGGATTACATATTTAAATAAGAATAATTTAAACTTTATAGAATGTTCAACTTATTTTTTGGAAAAAAATATTAGTGATATAAATTTAATTTAATTGCATTCATTAAGAGAAAAAAATAGCTTAATAAGGGAATAATCCTTTACCTTAAGGTGCTAAAAACCTAGAAACTTGTCCAAAAAAACATTTATGGCCATATTTCTATATTATACTAAATTTTATTTAATTTGATTCATTATTGTAGGAATATTCAGCAAGGGATACCTCCAAATAGTTTTTACCCTTCTACTTTTACAAGAATGCCACTCCCCTATAAAAAGGCACTCACCCTCACTTTTTCAAACCTATCAAGACCATTGGATCTTCTAAAAATTGAAACAATTGGATCAAAAAATACCTATATTCTTCCTAGAAGCCTCACATTTTTTCATAAATTCATCATTGGAATGATTTTGGTATAAACCAAAATGAGTTACCCGAATAAGAGGTAATGTTCGTTTATTAACAATTTTGATTCATTTCTTCCTCCACCCATTAAATTATTTATATATCTTTAGTATATAAAAAAATTATTCTAAATGTAATTATATGTTTTTTTCTTATGGGTGTGACCTAAACCAACACTCACTTCAATAAAATGGGATACACAATCATCATCCGTGTGTATTGCAGACTACAACCTCATTTACCAATGTTGTTCATTATTATATTACCTAATTACATGGTTTGAAATAATGATGAATTTAACATTTATATATAATATATATATAATGTTTTAAATGAATTTATTCTTGTGTAATTTATATATAAAAAATAATTTCTTTCTTTCTATTTTGGGGGAATTTGATTACATCGTTTGAGGACTTGTGGACTACCACCTCCTCAAAGCGATGTGATTTATTCCCAGATATAATGGAATGTATAAAAGATGTTTTTAATAAACATATATGATATATATAACATAAATATGATAATATAATGTTAATATAAATAAAAACACACACACACACATGGATTTCTTTTTAAATATGATAATGAAATGAATATAGCTTTCATGTGTACGTACAACCTACAATCTTCATGAACAGTGCAATTAATTTACTATCTCAAAATTTTATACAATATTTTAAATTCATATATAATGAATATATACTATATTTAAATACATTTTTATTTCTTTGAGATGATTAAATAATTATTTTAATAAGAAGAAAAAAATAATAAGTCAAAATATACTCAAAAAACCTCACAATTAACACCCGAAATGATGAAAATAATGATTGATTGTTAACGAAAGCGTAGTAAGATATTATAATAATATCATTTATGATATTAAAAATCTGAGTATGGTTCTATTATAAATTAATAACATGTTTCTAAACATTAAACAATAGTTTAAAGGATGTTCATCCAAAAAGAAATGCAAGGTAAGATATTTCTTCTCAATTTATATTCCATTGATACTTATTTGTTGTTATGAAAAAATTCACTTTTATGTGGGGTATATACTGAATTTTACATGTAATATCACGATTAATTATCTATTCATTGTATTTTAAGTTTAAATTTGAATAATTTCATCAATGGGTATTTTAATTACATTTACCAATTGGTAATGAATTTCATAAATCCATTT
This sequence comes from Viscum album, assembly GCA_963277665.1. Lineage (NCBI taxonomy): Eukaryota > Viridiplantae > Streptophyta > Magnoliopsida > Santalales > Viscaceae > Viscum > Viscum album. The sequence goes on along the minus strand of OY728138.1, from coordinate 1,775,907,849 downwards.
CTTTTAATTGAGTTATATTACTTACACATTATCGTTAATATTATATGATTATGAATATAATGTATTTTGACTATATATTTCTTCATTTAAACATTATTTATGTTTATTTATATCTGATATAAAAAATTGATTCATTAGTTGATTATCAGTTCTACGTTATGGTCTTCTCAAGGGTTTACATAACAATCTCTTTTTATTCAAGATTGTTTACACATGAATTTATATTGAAGAAAATTATTAAATGTTTTATGTACAAGACCTTTAATTTCATTATCCACTATTTATTAATGATATTTTTCATGTAATTTTACCATTCTTCACTATTTTATACTGGAAATGTTTTAGAATTGTTTTAAGAAATCATGACTTCATTTCTCCCTCTGGCTAGAAATATTTTTTCTTTCAGAAACATGTTTTATAATTTGTTTTCAAAAATGTTTCTATACTTTTAAAAATGATTTATTAAATTAATATTTACTCTTTTTGAATTTTATAAATGTTTTCAAAGGAATATTATTGTCTCTTTACAAAAAAGTGACTTTTTAAACCTTATTACTGTACAAAAAAATGCTCTTTCTATATTATATGACATATATAGATTTATCAGTCATGATTTCATAGAATATTCATTTGAAAGTTTAAAAAGTTAATTTTTAATGAATTTTTTTTTAAATTTATTTTCCAAGAAAAATATTTTTAAAATAATTTTCAAAATGAAAAATATATTTTATTAAAGAATGTTTTTTAAATATATTTTTATTGTATTTCTATTCATCAATGACATTAATTGTTATTCTTAATATATTGGGTATAATTTGTATTGATACCATAATTATTCTTACTCAAGATGGTTAATCCTTGATTTTTTCAAGGGTAGTATTGAAATCCACTTTCATGATTAATTTTGGTAGTTCCCTTGAAATATTCACATTCCTATGACAAATGGACATTAATTTTCACCTAATTATCCATATCATCTATCATGGATATGTTTATTGGGTAAACCATATAAAGTTTTTTACATATGGTGTTTACTTTGAAATTTATTTTATTTAATAGGAATTATTGATAAATATGTATCCTTTAATCAATACAGATATTTGATAAATAAATTTTTTCATGGATTTAAATTGATTATTAAATATATGATGGATGATTTGGACATGCATGACATGTTTTGGGTGATGATTAAGGAAAAATACTCAATGAATAGATAGTTTCATGAGAAGAAATTAGTTTTCAATAAACCATTTGAGTTTGGTTCCAAGAAGAATCATATGGGTTTTTACCCACAAACATAAACTATCTTGAGAACATGTATTAACAGTATAGTTGTTCATGTGTGAGAGACATGATTTCCAATATTAAGCAATACCTTTATATCAGTTATTATTATCCATGATATTTCCACTATAAATAACTATGGATAAATTTCATTATCAGTATATTGATTAAATGGCATATATTTTTAGTTATTTACCCTTCAATATTTTTTACTCACTTATTTTTCAGTTATTGATTACATATAATGTGTTCCTAGTTATTTACCTTACTATATTATTATTCTCATTGATTAATAGTTTATTACACTATCTTTACACTTAATTAGTATTTTAGATCACCCTAATTTTTTTCCTTTCCCCAGGATTCCATGAAGAATTGAAAGAATTATATTCAAGGATATTCATGGTGGAATAAAGTTATTATCAGAAAAATTATGTTGTAATTTATGTATTAATTTTTAACACAAGACTCATGTATGTATCTAGTTTACCAAGGCTACAAAATTGTTTGGTCTTTTAGGATGTAATTTTCATGTATTTATGCTATTAAATGGAAGTAAGGCAATAAATATAGTATTACTGGGGTCGGGTCACAAAAGTTGGTATCAGATCATTTTTGGTAGAAACCTTGGGAACTAGATTTAGGAAACCATGGATTAGGGAACATAACAATATAACAGAATATGAGGATTAGCATATAAGCACACATGTCTTCATTAAGATTAGATTTTCTATACCATCACATGATTATGATATTATGGTTGATTACAATTTCTCTGTATTAAAAATATCTTTCTAGGATTTATATAATGGGATTATACCAAGATTAATGACATTTATAGATAAATTTATAGAAAGTATAGGTTTTAGTGGATTTGTTTTGAATATTAATGCCCTTAAACTTTAAATACATGAGTTTAATTGTATTAATAAAATTTAGATCGATATAAAAATAAGATTATTATAATTTATAAGAGAGAATATTTTGTATAGAAAAACCTAGTAAAAATGTTATTTAATGATTAAATTCACTTCAAGGATATCTATAATAACTTTTGAAAACATTAAATGAATTAAATTTATTTATTTTAGAAAAAGGAAACCCCATATTCTTGGTGACAACCTATTGAATTTGCTGAGGAAGTGGTTCTTAAACCCATGACCGAAGGATGATAAATGTTTCATGCCTACCACTGGCTTATATGATGTCTTGGATAATATATCATTGTTTTTAGTAAAACAATTTGATTACTAAATATTAATGATAAAACAAAAATATTAGTTTTTTTTGGTTTAGTGGTTAAGGTATTAACAATATTAGTTTTTTAAAATAGTTTGAGACATATATAAAGACTTGTTTTATGGATATTATGATTTGTTAAAGGAGACTTATATTGCTAAGGCATTAACAAATTCATTTTTTGATATATATTTCAACGATTAATTTACTAATTTTACATTTATCTAATCAAAACCAATGGATTAAATTATAAGTATATTCCTTGATAATAAAGTAAGTCTTCAACTCTAGGAAAAGGGTCTTGAAATAAAAATGTTATCCTATTATCAAATATTTCTATGATATCAATGATCTTTATTCAGACCTAGATTTTATGGATTATGGTCAAAACATTGTCATGAAAATGTTCTATATCACTCTACATTAGAACATGATAGTTAGATTTCTCTTCTATGTCCAGGTTTTCACTAATGTCGTATTTGAAGGGCTAGGTTTATGGAAACCTTCTCATTTCCCTATCCATCTTACTAAGAAGATGTGTTATTAACCCTATTTATGATATGGGTTCTTCTACAATAGTATTTTCATATATAAATATCTCAATTACTAAGACAAATCTTCAATTTCTAGGATTAGGTTTATTTATGGTTGGGAGAATGTAACACCTGGAAAATTCTAAGATTATAACATCTTATTTGATAACGTGTATGCTACACAACTACAAGCTAAGAAAAGAATATAACCTCTAGAGAATTTATGATATATATACTATTTTAAATAAACTAATTACATTATATATCTTGTAATACACACAATAATGAGTTATATTACCTTTCATGTAATAATGAGTTTCTTAGATTACTTTTGTTACACGCAAGACCGTGTTTTACCAGAAAAAAATATTATTAAAATATTATTATTTAATATAATAAGATATAACCTAGATGTTAAATTAGTATTTATAAATATTATTAAATAGAATATAAATATATTTTATTGAATTCAGGGGTTACCAATTAATTATAACTTTATATAATAACCAATTGAATATAAATGTTATAGTTTTATAAAAACTATTATTATACGGCAAAGGTGTTTCATCATAATAAATTAAATTTATTACAATTAGTAAATGATATTAATGAAATATAGAATATATATTTAATAATTTTTTTATCGAATATATTTTATAGGAATAAGGTAAGAATAAATCCAATTTTACACTGAAAATTTTATATATCTAAAAATGAAATTTCACTGCCTTTTAATGCCACACCTATTTTAAAACAAACTTTTGGGAATTTTATAAATTTTTAATGTCAAAATATACTCTATTTCAGAAAATGTAACATCAAAATTATCTTTGGGTGATTTTTTGGTATTTTTCTAGGAATATTTTTTTCTTTATGAATAGTAAACAATACTGAATGTTAACTAAAAACTACCTTTTCATCTAAAAATTTTATAGGGTCCAATTAAATTTTAAATTAGTTATAATGTTTAATTAGAAAAATTATACATATATTAATACAATTAATTTCATTGAAATCAATTGTATATTGAAATTGGATATAAAAAATTGCATATTTTTAAACATTTTCACTTTAAAAACCCATTGTTTTGTCCTGTCAATAGGATTATATTTAAATTAATTTCTGAAAATTATGTGATTGTAATTTTTAAAAATGGATTCCAAATTTAGAATAATAATAATTTATAATTTATATTAATTTAATATTTATTTTTGTCCAAAAACAAAATTGAAAGTAATTAAAAATAATTACATTGAATAAGAGAAAAATAGCTTAATAAGAGACTAAACCATTAACTTAAGGGGACAGATAACCTAGAAACAAGTAAAAAAGAACTTTTATGGCCATATTTAGACCATTTACTCACATGGATATGATATTTTTCATTATTTGAGGCACATGATATAAAGTAGACTTCCCAATATTGTTTACATTTTTATATTTACATGAATTCCTCCTCTCCTCCACTATATTAAGGCACTCACCCCTTAATTATTCACACCTCCCAAACCCTTTTTCTGATAACAAAACACACACAAATAATCTCCAATAATACATATACACATCATAGAAGCCTCAATTTGTGAATAAAACCAACCAAGGAATGATTTTTGTATAAACCAATATAAGATACCTGAACAAGAGTTAACGTTATTCCAGGATCACTTTTGTTTAATTTGTTTCTCCACCACTTAAACTCTATATATATCTCGATTATATAAAAAATTCAGTATAAAAAATAATATGATATGTTTTTATCTAAATGTTTTAACCTTAACTAACACACACTTCCAAAAAAAATGGGATACACAATCATCATTCATGTGTATGTCGGACTACAGCCTCACAAACTGATATTGTTCGTTCTTTCATCACCACCATCCATGGTTGGAAATATTATTGAATTTATCATTTATATATGATATATATAATAATAATTTATTTATTTATTTATTCTTATTTAATTTTTATATAACACATACATTCATTCTTTTGATTTTGTTGGAATATAATAACATTATTTGTGGATGTGCAGACTACCATCTCCTCAAAGCGATGTGATTCGTTCATACATACATGAAATGTATTAAGGATGGTTTTAATATAAATATGATATATATATATAATAAATATTATATTTTAATGTTCATTTATATATATATATATATTTATCATTAAATTTTTAAATACGATAAGGAAATGAAAGCACTGTTCATATGTGCGTATGACCTACCATCTCCATGAAAACTGAATTTCCTTTCATATATCCAATTTTTATGGATTATTAAAAATAAATATATTTAAATCATGGTTCACATATTTTCAGATATTAAATAATGATCTATCTAATAAGAATAAAAATAATAAGTGAAAACATACATGAAAAACATGACAATTAACACTTGATAAGAAGAAAATAATAAAAGATTTTTAACAAACCAGTAATAAAATATTATAAGTAGTTCATATAAAATATTATAAATATTATTATGGTTCATGAATAAGTTAATACAATTATTAAAACCATTATTTATGAGATTAAAGTATGTTCACCCAAAATGAAACGTAGGGTAAGAGACTTCGTCTGAATTTACATTCCATGGAGACTTATTAGTTATTACTCCCTAATTCAATTTTATATAGAGTATATAATTCCTTTAAAATTTAATATCCTGATTAATTAATTATTCATGGAATTTTATTTTTCAATTTTAATTATTTATTATAATGGTATTTGAATTTCATGTTATGAAGTGGTAATGAATCCCTTAACTCAATTTATTTTCATTGAGTTATATTAATTCATCATTTTATTTAATATTATATCATTATGAGTATAATTAATTTTGAATATATATTATTTCATTCAGAATTATTATATGTGGATTTAAATTTGATATATATAATCAACTCATTGGTTGATCTTCACTAAAACATTATATCATTTTCAAGGGTTTACACTATAATCCCATTTTATCCAGGACTATTTACACTTGGATTTAAGTTGATGTAAATTACTCTATAATTATTCAATAAACACTTTAATTTTCTTATACTCTTGTTATTTATGATATTTTTCATTTAATAGTACCATTTTACCACTCTTTGTATCTTAAAATCATTTATAAAATGTTATAAGAAAACTCAACTTCATTTTTCTTTTTAGTCGAAAATTATTTTTCTTTCAAAACCATGTTTTATAAAAACTACTTCGATTTTTTTATCCTTCTCAAAATTAATTATTAAATAAATTTTGACCACATTTTCCTTTTTAAATTTTTTTTAAAATGATTCTTCTTTTCTTTTTCTGAATAATGAACTTTTCTATCCTTTTTACTGTGTAAAAGGAATGTTCTTTTCTACATTATATTTCATGTAAAAATTTAACCATTGTAATTTATTTGAATATTCCTTTGAAAGTTTAAAAGGATATTTTTTAAGGAATTTTTTTAAAAGTGATTTTAAAATTAATGTATTTTTTCAATTTTTTTCAAAATGAAATTTTTTTAAAGATCTTTTATTATTTATATTAATAAATGAAAACAACCATTATTCTCACTCTAATGGGTATACATTGTATTGATACAATACTCATTCTTCTTTTGTATATTTTATGATTGATTTGTTCATGTATCATATTGGCATTCACTTCCTTCATTCATTTTTTGTTTACCCCTTGAAATATTCACTTTCCTACAATCATTGGAAATTAAATTTACACTAATTATCCATTACACTAATAATTGATAAGAATATTTCATAAACCATATACCTTTTTTACATATGATATTTACTTTTAATTTTGTATTATTTACTAAAACAATATTGATAAATCTATATCCTTTACTCAGTATGAATATTTGATAAGGTGCATTATTCTCGAATTTAAATCGATTATTTGATATTTGATGAATTATTTGGGAATTAATGACATGGTTTGGGGACTAGTTAAAGAAGGCCCCTCAATGCATCGGTAGTCTCTTGAGATGAACTCTATTGTAACAGCCCCTTAGTGTTTGTTTCTGAGCACACAGACAAAAATTGTCTTGATAATAGGTCTTGATGGTATTGTTTTTCATGTTACAGATACATAGAATCCAATAACTAATATTTTCCTTCAATACAATTATTATTAGTTTGAGAAATTTGCTATGAAAAAAATAAATGGATACATTTAATTATCATTTTAGGGATTAAATGGAACATGTTTTCATTTATTTACCTTACTATATTGTTTAACCACATTATTATCAACTATTGATTACATGGAATGAGTTTACAATTATTTATATTTCAAAATTGATTATTCTCATTGATTCATTATTTCGTCCACATTACATCACCCTTATGGATAATTTAATCTCACCCTTATTTTTTTTATTTTTCCAAGACTCTATGAAGTATAATAATAAATATATGAAAGGACATGCTAGTTTGAATAAAGTTATTATCAAAAAAATTATGTTTTATTTTATGTATTCATTTTTAATACAAGACTCATGTATGTATCTAGTTTACGAAGACTACTATATTGTTCGGTCCTTTCTGACAAGTTTTCCTTGTATCTTATGCCAATTTAACAGTAGAAAGGCACTATCTCTGGGATTTATAGGGTCATGTTGCTACACCTTCTACCAAAAATCATTTTAATTTTTTATCTACACATAAAAAACTGACCAACTAAAATCAATTTCATTCCCCTTCTCCATCAATCTCTCTTCCCTTAAGGTTTTCATTTGATTATTCATGAATATCAAATTGGTATGTTCTAAATAATTCATGTATTCTGTCAACTATCATTTTCATTTATTTTCTTGGTCTAAAATAATTACCAATGTTTTTTTATCTGATTAAAGATTCATTGAACCATGGTTAGTTTTAAATTTTTTATTGAATTGATTAATAAATCTGATTGTTTATGAGATTTTTTAAATTGAGTTACAATATACTTTTATATAAATTAATATAATCCTATTGTATTTATGATCTCTATATAATGAATTCATGTGTATTTAAATATTTATACATTCTATATGATTATTTTAATAAATATTTAATATTTCTTGTTCTATGATACCTAATAAATCTTGTTAATACTATTTTTCATACATGTTAATACATTTTGGGTTTTATTGTGAAATGATTCAGAAAAAATATAGTGTTAATAAGGGATACTTCATAGCTAGGTTATAGGGATATCATCCACCAATATAATTTTTTTTGATTCTCTAACCATTAAAGACAATATACACCTCAACCTCATCTACACTAGCTTTATAAATATTCTATTAAAAATTTAATAATTAAATATAACATGATAAGGTGATGGAGAATTATATTATATTCTTAGAATGATAAATAAACTTACTTCTTCTGATAAAGAATAATTATATACCAATAGGTTAAATCATGTTATCATATTGAATAATCTTTTTATATTATCAAAATACATTAAATGTTGTATTTTATTGTGTATTGTATAAGCCTCAAATTTTAGAGAGTGTCTTAAGAGGGAAAGTCCTTGAATAGGATTAACTATTAAAGTGTATAAAAATATGTAAATCCCACCCACATTATTGGATAAGCCTTAATAGTTAATGAATATACATATAGGGGTAATCCTATCAAATCTTATAAGATAGCCTAGATTTTCAGAAAACTCATCTATAGAGAAATTCAAACACAAATAGTAGCCAATATAAATCCATATGAGCCCCATCAATGTCATTAAAAATCAATTGAATAAATAATGATAAAAAAAATAAGAAAATACCTTATCCAAGATGGATACCTTAAGAAAGTATACCTTATAAGAAATATCATCTACCATGATGTATAAACTATTTAACAAAAATTCCTTAATGTGATAATATTTTTATCATCAAAATATCTAAATATGAAATAATTTGTCACTAATAAAACAATTTTTATTCCATACACTATCAAAATATCTTTACTTCATGGTCACCATTGATTATAAATATCATTAATTATGCAATAAAATTTTCTCTATAAATTTAGACATATCCCAATGGATTGATCATAATTATCCAAGAGTGATCCTTCTTTATATAAGGATTTTCCATCATATAAACTCTATTTTACATAGTCTCCCAATTTTTTCCTTGTTAGGATGACCCACAATAGATTAACATTATCATCAATCTATAAAAAACTAATTTTCTAGGATCCCATAAAGGTACTACATCTGGAATTTTTTTAAGTAACCTAATTCAGATGCATCCCCCTTAAAATTATTTTATTAATTTCAATCATGTTGTAATCACTTCGTTCACTTGATCACAATTTTCTCTCATTCACACATTGTTCACACTTTCTCATTGAATCTCACAGTTTACATCACACATGCATTTAATTTAATTTTTCCACATTTTTATACTTTTTATCTATTTTACAACCCAAATTTAACTTTCATCCATCGATGTATACACTTAAAAATTTATTTGAACAAGAGAAAAAATAAAAACATAATTATAAATGAAATTTTGTGTAGTATTATGTATGTTATTACTCATTGATATAATTTAACTCAATATCATGTTTTTCTATTTTTAGTATTTTATTGTCTTCAATATTATTATTCTCATATATACTAGTGTGTCTGTAATGATTTTATTTATAGTGAACAAATATCATTTCCTTAAATATATTTTCAATTTTAATGAAATATTGTTTTATTGATTTTATGACATGTCATATAAATTTTATTTACAAAATGGATGATGTTGTATGTATGAAACAGATTATATTTCAAGAAATTTTCAAAAAAAATGGAAGATATTTTTAGAGTTTTTATTTAACAATTCATCAGATATTGGTCACAAACACTTCTTATGTTATTATTGTGTTAGAAGAAATTGGATAATTCGTGAAGAATTTAGCTACCATATAACCAAATATGTTTTTCAAAAAAACTAATATGAATGGTATCACAGAGGGGAGAAAATTAAATCTTAAAAAAATTCATGATCAGAATAAGAAGACTAGATTAGAGATTTTATTAGAAGACCAATTTCAGTTTATTCTTCATTATGATAAGAAAAGGATGATGGACTTAGAAGACTTTTACATAAGAATGCATGATGTATATAATGAAAATTATGATGTTTATATGGTAAAATTTTAATGATGATTCCATGACTCAATTATATCGAAAATTTGGTAAAATGAAAAAGATGAAATTTTTAGTTCAACTATTTCATGGGAAATACATGTATGGGAATTTTAATACAGTCATTAATTACATTATTACATTTTTAAAAGGTCATTCTTTTATATGATCCATATATTCCCATATAACATTTTATTTCATTGATGTTAGTTGAGGAACATTGATTTTTATTAAAAAAAAATCATGTTTTCTTAAAATATTAAATCTTATTATGGGAGGAGACTACTGAAAAAATGATTGTACAATATGTTTCACATCCCGATAGAATACAAACACTGATGAAAAATCATCTCATGTTACAAATAAAGTAATGTGGAATATTATAGTGATTCTAATACTCTAGAATATTTTCATGTACGATGAAATATAAATAAAATTACAATGTAATGATTATGAGAGAGAAATAAATAAAATGTTGAGTTTATTCATCCTACAAATGGATTCTCATGGAAGAATTTTTTTTATCGATATCTTGATTTCAAATGTGACATGTGTAATGTGAGTATGGGTCTTTTATTTGATAGTTTTAATCAATTTTAGAAGATTCTTACTTCATATAATATATGGTTGGTTTTCATACACATTTATAACCTTCCTCCATTAATGTGTATGAAAAAACCATTGACTTTTTTCATTATACTCATATTTGGACCTCTTAATCTAGGAAATGAGATAGATGTATGCATGGAAATTTTAATAAAAGAGCTAAACCATATTGGGAATGTGGGTGTGCACACATATGTTGAATGATTAAAGATATATTTCAGAAGTGTACCACACTTATGTGAATGAAAATTTATTTTTCTGCTTATGAAATGATTTATGGATAGAGAACAAAGGGAACACTATCATGTCTTATTTTTATGAAGATTTTATGATCCAAAAGACATAAATATCATTTTAGTTTCAATTTCATGGCACAATGAAGCTTCTTACCAATGGATCATCCATATTATAATAATTATCAAAGGTTTCATAATACTAGGGAGACTGAAAATCCACCTCAGTGTATGTTTGGAACTAATATTCTTAATTAATTAAAAAAATTCATTAAGGAAGGTTTTAATGAAATATGGAAAGAGGAATAATGTTTTCACTGAAACCAATTACAATTGCAAGAAGAAAATTATCTTATATGAGTTTCCTTATTTATCAACCAATCTGTTACATCATTTCTTAAATATAATTATTATTAAGAAATATATATGTGAAATGTTTCTTTCAATTATTCTAAATGTAAAAGGAAAGAAAAAATAAGACTTATGATCTCAGTATGACTTGGTGGATTGGGAGATCACACCAAAATTGAATTATGTGTCTATCAATGAAAATAGATGTAATGTTCTGTTATCTTCTTATGTGATGAAACCAATATAAAAAATCAATTTCTAGAAGTAATAGATACTGTTGAGGTTTCTAATTGATATTAAAGAAAAATATCAACATGGGTCAACAGGAGAGTGTTAAAGATGAAGTCTTTGAAGACTCGTGATTATCACACCCTTCTTCATGAGTTGATTCCAATAGTAATATACCATCTATTTTCCCATTATGTGAGGGTGTGACTTATTAATTTTTTCCATTTTTATATATATCTTTGGGATAAGAAGTTGTCTAAACATTTCTTTCACAAAATATAGGTAGTAACACAATTAATTTTTTATAACTTAGTGAAAATACTTCTTCTATATTTTTTCACATGTATGTTTCATCTTAATGTCCATATTCAAACAAAAATACTTATTAGATGACATGTTTCTTTTTTGGATATATCATATAGGAAGAAATTTTTACACATTTAAGTCTTATGTATGGATCATTATTCATCCCAAAGGTTCTATCGTGAAAGGATACTTCGATCATAATTGTATGAATTGATATTAAATTTATTTGTTTTGATGTGACTATGAGATGGAACATACCAGTGAAAATTTAATAATATTAGTATGAGACAATTAAACCCAGTTTTCCATAAATTCCCCAAACATGGGGAATTACCAAATCATATATGTTGAAAATGTTAAGCCTTCAAGAGCAGGAGATGGCACACCGTGCAATTTTTTTTAACAGTGATTTTTTGGAAAACTACATCAATTAAGTAAATTTAACATCTATACTAATCACATATCATGTAATTGTATATATATATTAAAATATTTCTATTTTTTAGAAGGGAATATAAAAAATTATTATTTAAAAATTATCGTTATTTATATTTAAGAATGACAGAGATTATTCATAGAAATGTTTTTTTATACTTGGATAAAATTGAAGGTTGATGTATTACTCAAATAAATTAATAAAATAAATATTTTATTAATTGTAATATTCATTTACATTTTAGGTATTCTTTTTTCATTTTGACTCTATCTTTGAGGATATAAGAGAATTGGATGTTAGTCACAATTCCTTGGTCTATGAATTAGAATCCATTATTGTCAATGGGTAGATATTTATCATCATTGAATGAGAAATTAACATGAGAACACAATATATTGGGGTTATGTTAATTACCATAATAGATTGTTATTCCAGTGCATCAGATAGTAGAACTTGATTTGAAATATTATCTTATTATAGAGTCTCGAAGAAAATATTAATATTGGATTATTACCCTCATCGTCTAGTCACTATGATGTAATTCATGAAGTTTTATCCGATGACGAAGAAAAATAGTTATTGATCATTGTGGATTTTGATATATTGACATTACTCTCACGCTTTTTACTAATGAGCCGTATATATTGGAATCAATGGGGAAATGGATTTTTTATGTAAAAGATTGTCCATAACCTAAATATAATGTCAGTATTAACATAATACTAATAAATATTTTTGATTATGGTGATGATGTAATTGACACCATACCTACTCCCATTAGCCTATATTAATTTATTACTTATGATGATTTCAATATTTTAATTTTCAAATTTTATTGTAAAACTGAATTCTAGGAGGAGAATCTGTTGAACCATCCATATGTGTTCTCATTTATTTTTTTAGCTCGACATGGGCTGTAAGGATGGTACTATTAAAATTCTTTTACTATTGATTACAAATATTTCGTATCCAACTTGACCTTCCTATGAATTTTCAATATATATGGTTGCAATTTTAGTTGAGTTTAATTTAATAATATTGAATTGTATTGTATTAGAATCTACAAAACCAAACAGAATATAAATAATTATATTGAAAAAATAAGATAAATTGAATTGAACATATTAAACTAAATAAAATGAAAATAAAAACCAATGGAAACAATGGCCTAACCAAAAAAATGAAAAAAATGACATAACCTAATATATAAAGAAAATGACCTAAGAAAAATAAAAATGAACAAAAATGACCTAATCAATTGAACAAAATAAAAAAAATTCCTAAGATAAGTAAAAATGGAAAAATGGCCTCATCAATTGACCAAAATGAACCAAATGACCTAACCAAAATTAAATTGGATCAAATTGAAAATATAAGAAAACTATATCATACCCATGAAAAACATGCTAATTTGAACATATTTAATTTTCCATGACATGTATTTTATGTTTTTATATTGTTCCCACTAATTATAAAATGATTTTTTATATCACTATATATCCTTTATTTGGTTTTAAAATTGGAAGTCCTTAATTAAATCATGTCTCATATTTTTTCTTGTTTGGATAACACAATATTTATGAATTTATAATTAGTTCCATTTTTTTCAAATGCAGGAAATGAAAATCATTAATGATATATGAATGACAAATATTACAAGAAATAATCCCCGAATTAGAGATATAGGCATCCCCCCTTTTGTGATAATTGAGAGTATTTTATTTCAAATATATATATATATATATATCAAAAACTAGAATTTCATGCGATTAATTTTGTTCTAATCATTTAATCAGGATCCACCACCTAAGTGACAATTATTCTTCGACCAGTATAGTAATACCAATGATCAGCCATATGATATGGGGGGGGTAATAGATCTATGTGCTCCTCTAGACGTACCCAATCACACCATATATCTTCCATTGAAATATCATCTAGCACACCTTTTTATCTCGTACTGTAATTAGATACACCCAAGATATTTAGGCTACATTTGTTTTCTCCACCATTTTCATCTAAGCCTCCTCACAAATCTTTCCCTTATCTGATGATGGATCCTACTCCCCATCCATATGATGCATTCCATTAACATCTATGTTATATTCTTTTCTTTATTCTTCCTTATTCCTGAGCATAAATATTCATGATACTTAGACTTCTACTTCAAAACATTCTAAGCCTCTAGAGAAGACATCAGTTCTAAATCCATTTTTACAGGTTGATGTTTCTTAAGATCCAAGGGATCCAACAATTCCAACAAATCAGACTTCCCTATGTATATTTATTTAAACCTAGTAATTTTTTTACCATATTTAATTTTAATTATAAGATGTGTTAATATAATATTTATTTTTCTTTAACATCTGGATATTATACTAGGCATCGTGGGAATACATGCATACATGTGGTGTTGAACCACTACACATAGATGATGGTGGAGTACAATAATAACAATAAAATAATTGAAAAATAGGGATAAATATATTACTTATATGGAATAAATTTCCAAATAATTTAACATCATTCATGTTTGGTGAATCTCTCAGAGAAACCTTCCAAATTAAGTAAAGGATAATTCTTCATAACAAATATGGGTATGAAAATTCATTGGATTTAAGGTTATATTATTATCATATTTATATGAATAAATTTTTTGGTGCTAGTTTTGTTTTTAATTTTCCTGATTTTCAGGCCTCGAGGATAGAACAAATCATGGAATTAGGTGATATATGGATATCATATAAGTATGGGTTTTATAGTGGCTAGTGTGTAAGGGTTTGTATGTATTTAGCTGCCACACCTATCATGAATGAGTGTCCAGTATCATATTATTAGGTAATGATTTCTTATTAAACTAGTACCAAGTTCAAGGTATTTATCAAATTTGATGGTTTTGAATGAAAATTACCATGATTTTCAATAATAATATGTTCTATATTATTGAAAATTGTTTTTTAGGAAGAACCGAGAAGAATTAAAAAATAAGGATGAAAAAGTTTTAATTATGAAAAGTGTCATTAGAGGAATATAGTTGACTAGGATGAATAAATTATACATTATGGAATTTCAATGAATTTCTAGTCTATTGAATAGATATAATTCACTTGTGTAGTAGGATTCTCAGTTAAGAAACTGATTATTTTCCAACACATTGCTAATAAGAATTATGTTCATGTAAATTTGAAGATTCATCTCAATATTGTTAAATCTAACCAGATTTATGATCCACCAAATACAGTAGTAGAATTTATTAGTAGGATCCAAAAATGGTACTTGAGAATCACTAACTAAGGCATGTCATATCATCTAGGTTAAAATTCAAGGAAATAATGATCTCCACATTTCGTTATCGAAAATAGATTAAACAGAACAAACAATAATGATTTAGAAAAATTGAATTATTAAAAAATCATGTCTAATAGAATCAATTTTCTGTTTAAAAAAAGTTTTAATTATGAAAAGTGTCATTGGAGGATATATTTAATGTTAATGTATCATGGAATGCATGACACATTATAGAATCATTGAATCTTTGTAAGAAACTAGAACTTCTTTTTCGGGAATGGATTTTTATATTTGGGGTTTTTGATAAATAGATGTGTTTCTAGAAATTTAAGTAGTATATGTCATGTACTTAAGAGTACATACCATGTACCTGGTTGTTGAGGGTAGTCATGTTCTGGCCGTGTAATGACTGAGTACATTTCCATGGGAGGTGACCTGGAGGCCACCTAAAGCAAGGCCTGGTAAAGGCCTATACACGCCATCTATCATCAAGGAACATGCCATGTATTTTTATTTTTAATTGTTATGTATGATTGAGGTCGCGTCTCATCGATATAATTGTTTTCTTCTGAACTCGTATCGTCCATGAGTGATAGATATCATCATTTCTTCTCTGATCCCCCATTTAGTCATCTATTCTCCGAATCAAACATAATCAATTGCATTGGAATCACTAATGTGTGTTCTTCCTTCTTTTAGAACATCTTCTCTTGATTTCTCCTCTTTTGTGAGATATCCATGGTAGAATGTTTTAGAAATTTTTATATATACATGGTTTTCTTGGTGGATTTGAAGGTGAATGATCAACTATATCGATCCTACAACATCGAGGTAGGTGGTTTGTTCCATTATGTAGATTCTCTTTGAATTATATAAGCAAAATTTCACAATACCCTAGTTTAGGGTATTGCGTGTTTAGGTAATTTAACCCCTTAATTCATGTTATGGCTTGATTTCTTGATTTAGGGATCTTGATTGAGAATAGGGTTCAATTACATTTCTATGGATGTGTTTCCCATGTTTGAACTGATATTGGCCATTAGGCCTAGTTTTTTCAATTAAGATGATCTATTTTCAATGCCTAGTGATATTAGGATGGAGTGATATTATTTGAAATGATCATGCCTTTCCTTTTAGATCTTTAGACAAGTAGTATATTGTGATTTAATTTGGATTTTGGATATCGTTTGCGCATGATTGACTTACACAGGACTCTGGGAACCTGGTGTAGTTAGACCCTAGAGGAAATAAATGTTGAGGGCTTTCCCAGAGTGTCTATTATACTTTTTCGTTGTGAGACCATAGAGAGGATGCACGTGTGTTCTCCCTCAGAGTGTCTCTAGTTCCACGTTGTGAGACCACATGGGGAATTGGACGTTGAGTACTTCCTCATAGTGTCTGTAGTTTACAATTGTGAGACCACATGGGGAATTGATGGTGAGTGCTTCCTCAAAGAGTCTTTGTTTAAGATAAACCAGAGGTGTTAGACTATGATAACTTCCCAGAGGGTTGATTTTGATTGTTTGGTTGATTATATTGATAAATGTAAATGGATGTAGATGAAACTATATGATTGTTTACTTTTGATTACTTCCTTGTTTATTACTTCATTTTTCAAATTTCCTTCTAAATATATATTCAATGACTGATTGGCATAGATCATTGGGTGGTTGCTTATTGAGATTCATCTCACACCCTATTTGGGTCAAGATTTTGGCCCCAAATAGATTATATTATTGTAGGTGTAGATAAGTTAGAGAACCCTTCTACATCAAGTACTTGATTTCTGTGGAGATGGAGAGCATGGGACCAAGCTAGGGTTTGCGATGCTATTGGATATTATTTACATTTCAGTAATTTGGTTTCTGTTTGTATTCTAGCATTGTGAGTAGTTTAGCTGTTTTTCTAGACATATGTGTCATCCATAATTTATATATGTGATCCAGTTGTTTATTTACTTTTATTCTTCATCTTTTTACTTATTGTATGGTATTACTGCTTCTGATGTTGTATATTATTGTTATTCTGTAGCATTACTCTGCCATTGAGGGAATAGTTTCCCCATTATCACACCCAAGCCCATCGCTGTTAGTCGGCAACCTATGGCATTCAGGGAGATATGCTTTACGCCATGTGACCAACTAAGTACGAGGCACCTTGGTGAGGTACTCATAACAAGGACGTTAAAAAGTGGTATCAAAGGCATTCTTTTTATTCTTTGACTTACTATTTGGAGCCTATAGATAAGGATATAAAGGAATAGACAGTTGGTAATAAGTTCTGCCCAGGACTAGCTAACATGTGTATAAGAAAAATCCAATATTCCTTGAATATTGAAATTTTTATGGTTTTTCAATTATAATAGTTTAGTTGATTTCACCATTCGGTTATTCACATGTTTTGTGCTATTATAATTGACTTTATAGAGGTTTTACTTCTGTTGCAACCCAATGAGATGAGGGTATTCCATCTCATGCATAATATAAGAACTTGATAGAGATCACATGTCATGCATACTTGTCATTCCATTTAGGGTACATTACTAATTATAGGTTACTGTGATAGGTGTTTTTCTAGACATGCATGACGTTTTTATAAATCCCTTGATAGAATGCCATCTATTTTGATAGGATATTTGAATATTTAAAGTATTAGTTGAATGGACACCAAACTTTGGGTCTTGAGGTGTTATGGGCCCTCACGGATCATAATTAGGTGGATCATGTGTTGGATTTAACTATTAGTCCATGTGATATACATGATTATGATGTCAAGATTTGATTTTTGGGGAGTATGGGCCCCCACAGATCAAAATTTGGCACTTTGATGTTTGTTTTAGTGTTTTTTATGGGTGTTAGAGTATTTTTTGAGGCTTACTGTCTGGAAAACCCTAGAATACACGATATGTATTGATGAATACAAGAAATGCATCCTTATGTTTGGGAAGGAAAATTTTTTCTTAAGTACACACTATGTACTATATGTACACATCGTGTAATTATTGACCATGTGACTAACTGTTTTGGTAGAGACATGGGGTTGGGAAATATTTGGTGGAACATGCCATCTACCGAACGTATGCTTTGTGTTGTAGAGACCATGTGTCCTGTCCAGTGACTAACTACATGGATGGATGAAACTCAGGTAGTAAATTTCTTGTCCATCTTGAACATTTCGTGTAGATTCATTCGTGTATTCAATCTTGTGACCAACGACACGGGTCAGTAAAGTCCTTCTAGTACATGTCGTGTCTGGAATAAACAAGTCGTGTAGTTTTATTAAAAGAGAACTGTGTGGTTTAGACATCTAGAGGAACTCAGGAAGGGGAAAATGATTCAAGTACACTTTGTGTCTCAAGGAGAACATGCCATGTGTAAGGGTGTTACATGACTAGTTTTGGAAGAAGTGCATGCCCATGTAAAATCCTAAGGGGGCACGCCATATAGGGGTTATACATGTGGTGTATCCCTATATTGAAAAACATGATTATATTATTCTCTTATTACTTTCTTGAATATATAAGTTACAGTCCTTGATAATCTTAAACTAAAGTGTGTGCTTGACCTTTTAGATTCGTACCTCTGCGACGTCCTCCGGTTGTATTACAGATTCAGGGCAAAGATCAGACACCATACATGGTGGAACAAGGTCCACTAGAAAATTCTCCAATCATGCCCGTCTTGGTACCAGCCGTCATTCCAGATACATGGGCTGATGCACAGTTCCGAGAAGGCTTCTTGAGGTTTATCCAGACCTTCCAGGGAGTACCGCATTCTGCCCCATCTATGGAATAATTGAGGTGGGTCTTTCAACAGCAACATCCTCATACATTCTCAGGGGATGGAGGACCTCAGGCATCAGATTCATGGTTGGAAGCCATGTTGTAAATCTTCTACCATATGGATACTTCACCATAGAGGAGGGTGAAGCTCGCTACACACATGATTTCGGATCCCTCCATGTGATTGTGGGATGTGATATCACAGCTAGGATACCATCAGGTTATATCTTGTGATAACTTACAGCATGCTTTCTTTGATTACTTCTACCCGGAGTCCTTGAGGGCCGATCAAGGCTGAGAGTTCATGAGCCTAGAACTGGGTAATCTCTCATTAATTGATTACTCTTCTCACTTCATAGAGTTTCAGTGATTCACACCCATTCCAAGAGGTGATGAGTTATTTCTGGGGAGGAAGTTTGAGGATGGTCTCAGGCAAGACATCTGATTTCAGGTGAACATCTTATGGTTGACTTCCATCACCTCTATAGTCAATCAGGCACTGATCACATAGCACAATCTAAGGTATAGTGGGGATATGATCCCAAGAATATCGATATCCGAATTTGTTACCCCTTCGATTTACAGAAGAAAGCACCATAGGGAGTCTATGCATAGAGATCCCAGGAGGCGGGATACATCTTATTGTAGTCAGGTGGTGTGCTACCAGTGCGGGGAGAGTGGGAATACAAAGCCACATTTCCTGAGAGACCTATTGGAGTGCCAATCTTATGGAAATATGGGTTATATTTAGTGCTTATGATAGTTTTTATCACTAGAAGTTGTTGGTGGGGGTTCTATTTTGACTCCTCGTACCAAAGTAGAACAACCAGTCCCACAACAGTCAGAGAAATGGAGTTCTTCAGGCCGTTCAGACTGAGATGGATGTTGTGGCCATAGTGGTCAGACAAAGGGTTTTTGATAGCCGCAGGGTAGAGTAGCTCAAGGATCACAAACATATTCACAGGGCCATATCACAGGTTAAGAGTTTGTGATAGATCAGACCCAATAGGAGTAGGGTCTCAGACCCTCTACAGTTAGAGGTATGATTCTACTTACCTAAGTTTTAGCTTCTGCACTTTTCGGTACACAGTCTTCCCATAGTTTAATATCTGTTACCATTTTAGAGATCCTTGGGCTCTGTATCTTTACTTTTGCTGATATCATGGTGTTGGAAACTCCGTTGGGAACTAGAACAAATATTGAAAGTCGGTGCAAGGAGTTCCCTCTCGAGGTCAGCGGGTGTCACTTCTTATGGGACATTTATTTCTTAGAGATAATGGACTATGATTTCTTTCTCAGAATGGGCTAGTTGTTTCCCCTCTCGGATGTTTTCTATTTCAATCATCATAGGGTGAGTTTCATGTCACTAGAGGGTAGGTATCTTCTATATAAGGGAGAATGGGATGTCCAGGCGAGCAGAGATGGACCCGACCATCATGGGTTGGGAGGAGTTACAGCCCAGATTGGTAGTCTATATCTAAATGACTTGGGGACTTCACAGATGTACTTTTCACTAGTGGTGGATCATTTCAGAGATGTCTTTCTAGAGGAATTTCCAGGTTTTCCTATAGAGTGATAGGTAGACCTTTCTATTGATCTTGTGCCCGGAGTAGCACCAATCTCCATTCCTCCTTATAGTATGGCTACACTAGAGTTACAAGAGCTCAAGAAGCTGTTAGAGTAGTTAAAAGAAAAGGGTTCCATCTAACCCAATACTTCTCCTTGGGGTTCTCCTATCCTATTTAAAAAGAAGGTGAATGGTACCCTCAAGCATTGTGTGGATTATCAGAATTTAAACTAGTTGATGGTCAGGAACCGATATCCCTTTCCAAGGATTGATGATCTCTTTGATCAGTTTCGAAGAGCCCAGGTGTTCTCAAAGATCGAATTGAGATCCAGTTATCATCAGTTGCATGTTAGACCATTAGATATACCTCTTACAGCCTTTCAGAGCAGGTATGGTCTATACGAGTATGTGGTTATGTCATTCGGTCTCACGAACGTGCCTGCAGTTTTTATGGAACTATTGAACAGAGTGTTCCATCCATCCTTAGACTCATTTTTAGTGGTTTTGTGGAAGATATCCTAGTGTAATATCACACTCAAAATGACCATTCTAAACATATTAAGATCTTTTTTAGTACACTAAGAGAGCATCAGTTATATGCTAAGCTCTCAAAATGGCACTTTTGGATGGACCAGATTCACTTCCTGGGTCATGTTATCTTAGAGACATAAGTATCATTAGACCCTGGTAAAGTGAGATCAGTAGTTTCCTGGAATCATCCAAAGAACTTCTTTGAGGTACAATGTTTTTTAGGGTTGGCTGGTTACTACAAACATTTTATACAGGACTTTTCATGCTTAGAAGAACCACTAAATAGCCTGACTAAGAAGGGTACAAAGTACTTGAGGAAAAATTACTGTGAGTCATCCTTTCTGGAGCTGAAAGGGAAGTTGACTTCAGCACCAATACTAGTTTTTCCAGATTCAGGAAGGATCCACACTATTTATTGTCATGTATCAGTTATCTGGATGGTAGCGGTGCTTATATTGGGGGAAGGTGACGTTGTGTACATGTCTCGGTAGTTGATGCCACATAAGAGGAATTACTTGATGCCCAATCTTGAGTTAGCTTCAGTTGTTCATGCTCTACGCCATTGGATACATTATATTTTGGGAGAGAATTTTAGGGTTTTCACAAACCACAAAAGTCTCAAGTTTATCTTCACTCATCGTGATCTGAATTTGAGATATTGAAGGTGTGTTTAATACCTTCAGTACTTTGATTTTGAGCTTGCCTACATGCCTAGGAATGGAAACATAGTGGCTGAGGCATTGAGAAATAAGACTCAGATATAGGCAGTACACGAGTCCATTAGTGAGTAGAAGCTTAGGGCTTTATTCTCTAAGGTTCTTTAGGAGCTGCAAAATAGACATGGGAAAAAATTTCTTTCTTCTGTAGAAGTTACCTCTACCCTACTTGACTGAGTAAGAATAAAGAAACTATCATATTCTGAAGGCCTTATTCTACGGGAGAGTGTGTCAGGAGAGGTCCTTATTCATGGATGGACAATAGGTGAGGATAATATCTTTCATTTCTAGGGATTCATATGGGTGTCATTAGACATACACGAGGAGCTGATGCGGAATTTTTATTCTTCAATTTGGGAAGTTCATCCTAGTGTCACCAAGATTTATATAGATCTACACTGTCAGTATTTGTGGCTAGGTATGAAGAGATATGTTGTTGGTTTTGTGATGAGGTGTTCCACCTATCAGCAGGTGAAGGTGGAGCATCAACAACCAGCAAGACTTTTGCAGCAGTTACTCATTCCTGAGTGTAAGTGGAATGATGTCGTGATGGACTTAGTGATAGGTTTACTAAGTTCACCTTGACAGAATGATGAAGTTTTGGTTTTCATTGATAGACTCATGAAGTTTGAACACTTTTAACTGATCAAAGAGACCTTCAGTGTTGATGATCTAGGAAGGTTGTAGATCTGAGAGATTGTATGCTTACATTTGGTTACACACTCCATCATTTCAGATAGGGATTCCAATTTTACTTTTTAGGTCTAGTAGGGACTACAAAGGGAACTGTGTATACAGGTACTTATAAGTATATCTTACCAACCCTAATAAGAGTGCCAATCTGAGCATACGATTCAGGTGTTAGATGACATGCTTCGATCATGCGTCATAGATTTTTGAGGTTATTAGGAGAAGCACATACCTCTGGTGGAGTTTTCCTACAATAATAGTTTTCAAGAGACTATTCAGATGAATCCTTATGAGGCTTTGTATGGTAGGCCATGCTGATCACCCCTCTATTGGCTGGAGGTAGGAGAGACACCTATGCTGGGACCTTGTCTTGGATAAGAGACCACGGATTAGATAGAGTTGATTAAGAAGAGGATGGATACTGTGTAGTAATGACAAAAGCCTTATGCTGATTGACAGAGATGACCTCTAGAGTTTGAGGTTAGAGACCAAGTTTTTCTATGGGTCACATAAGGGTTGGGACATAAGAGGATTATGAGATAGGAAAAGCTTTCGCTGAGGAACGTCAGGTTATTTGAGGTTTTGGAGAGAGTCGGGCTAGTTGCCTATTATTTGCAGTTAACTCATAGGTATTCGGCGATGCATGACATTTTCCAAGTTTCTCAGCTCTAACGTTTCTTCTCATACCCATATCATGTTTTTCAACCTGAGGAGGTTGAGTTGGAGGTGGATGCATTGTTCGAGGAGCATCCTATTAGGATTTGTGATCACAGTGCGAAGGTTCTTCATGGCTGGTCTGTTCCACTAGTACGGGTGCTATGAAAGAATAGGCGAGTACAGAATAAGACTTGGGAGAGGAAGGCCAATGTACAATCATAGTGTCCATAACTATTCAATGATTATTTTTCATTGCCACCTCGTTCGGGAAATTCAGGGATGATTTTATTTAAGGGGGGATGTTTGTATGATCCTGGATCTTCTTTTTCAGCTATGGATCATGATTTCTGGTGTATTTGAGAAAAAGGTGAGTTTATGTAAATTTAAGGAATACACGCCATGTACTTATGAGTACACGCTGCGTACCAGGTTATCGCGGGTAGCCATGTACTATCTGTGTAATAGCAGAGTACTTGGACAAGTGAGGTGACCTAGAGACTGCCTAAAGTGGGGTTCAGTAAAGTCATATGCACGTCATGTATCCATGGGGAACATTCGATGTATTTTTATATTTAATTGTTATATCAGACTAGGGTCATGTCTCATCGATAGAACTTTCTTCTTCTAAACTCATCTCATCTAGGAGCAATGAATATCACCATTTCTTCTCTGAGCCCTCATTTGTTCATCTATTCTCTGAACCAAACACTGTCAATTGTGTTGGAATTTCCAAGGTGGGATATTCCTTCTTTTAGATCCTTTTATCTTGATTTCTCCCCATTAGTGAGATATCCATAGTTCAATGTTTTATACTTTTTTGTAGATCTATGGAGATCTAGGTCAATTCAATGGCTGTGGCTAAACTATATTAATCGTACAACGTCGATGTAGGTGGTTTATGACTTTCCATGGATTGTATTTGAATTATATATGCAAAAGTTCCCAATAACCTAGTTTAGGGTATTGCACGTATAGAGAATTTAACCCTTTAATGCCTGATATACCTTGATTGCTTGAGATAGGGCTCTTTATTGAGAATAGGGTTTAATTAACTTTCTAGGTATGCGTGTTCCCATGTTTAAACTGATATTGGATATTGGGTCTATTTTTTCGTGTTAGGATACTCTGTTTTCCATGCCTAGTTCTGTTAGGATGGTGTGATATTATATGACAAGTGTGTGCCTTTCCCTGTAGCTAAGTAGCCATGTAGTATATTGTGATTTACTTTCGCTGTTGGATATCATTTGTGCACGACTGACGTACATAGGGATGTGGGAACCTAGTGTAATTAGACCATGGGGGAAATGGATGATGAGGGATTTCCCGGAGTTTTTATTATACTTTTACGTTGCGAGACCGTAGGGGGATGGACGTGTGGGCTCTCTCAGAGAGTATATAGTCCCACATTTTGAGACCACAGGGAGAATTGGATGTTGAGTTATTCTCCATAGTTTCTATAGTTTAATGTTATGAGACCACAAGGGGGAATTGATGGTGAGTGCTTTCACATATAGTCTTTTTTTAATCGGAACCTTAAAGTTTAGACTATGAGTACTTCCAAGAGGGTTTCTTGTGATTTTTTGGTTGATTATGTTGATAAATGTAAATGAATATAGATTAAACTATATGATTGTTTAGTTTTGAGTACTTCCTTTTTTATTACTTCATTTTTCATATTTCTTTCTAAATATATATTTACTGACTGTTCGTCACAGATCTTTTGGTGGTTGCATACTAGGATTCGTCTCACACCCTATTTGGGTCATGCTTTTGTTCCCAGAAATATTATATTATTGTAGTTATAGATAAGGGAAAGCACGCTTTTACTTCAGTTACTTGATTGTTGTGGAGATGGAGAGAAAGGGACCAATCTAAGGCTTGCGATGATATTAGAGTTTATTTACTATTCATTACTTTGGTTTCTATTTGTATTCTAGCATTGTGACTTGTTTGGATATTTTCCTAGAAATATGTGTCATGCATAATTTATATATGTGATCTAGTTTTTTATTTACTTTTAGTCTTCTGATGTTTACTTATTGTATGGTATTAATGCTTCTATTGTTACATATGATTTTTATTCTACTGCGTTACTCTGCCAATGAGGGAATTGTTTTCGCACTATCACACCAAAGGCCCCCGTTACTAGTCGGCGGCCTCTGGTGTTTGGGGAGATGCGCTTGAGGCCATGTGACCAACCGGGTATGGGGCACTTGGGGGTGGCACCTAGAACCAGGGAATTTCAATCTTCTAATTTTTCAAAGGAGAAGACCATTAAGTATTTGCTTGGATTTGAAGTGTTTCTTTTTGCATCAATTGAAATAACCATTATATAAAGACTATCCCTCATCCATTGGAACGTAATAAACCATTACATATTTATTAGGGACTATTATATATTGTACTAATCATTAGGCTTAAATCATCACCTATTGTAAAGGAATGGGTATTATACAATAATATATCTACTAGTTTGAAGTAAATGAATGATAATCAAATAAAAAAATATAGAAACTAACCCAAACCTAACATACCAAACCAACCCCTATGAACTGAAAAAAAATACAATGAAAAATAAATAGTGAATCAAATAGAATCCAACCAAGATAAACTATGTTGAAAAATTTTGACATGAAAAAATGAAAACCAAAATAAAACAAATCCAGAAAAATTTGACATGAATAAAACTAAATTTTATTAAATCAAACTGAACAGGTCTTATAAACCCAACCCAAATTTTACTAAAAAATATAATCTAACAATAATGAATTAAATTGAATTAAAAAACAAAAAAATCAATGATCTACAAAGAAAACAAAAAATTTCTGTTATAATTTTAATCAAGAAAAACTAAATATATATGACTTAACTAGCACTAAATAAACCAAAACTGAATGAATATGAATCTATAAAAAACTACAAAGAAGGATTTAAACCAAAAAAAATGCATCACAAACCAACCAATCCAAAACATAACTAAATCAATAATTGTTTTTTTACAATACCAAATTTAAGTGGTTGGAATCTGATGAAACTAAACAAACCTAACTGGAAGAAAAAATGAACATGAAAAGAAAAAAACCTAAATGTACTATTCAAGACATGATCCCTAATTTGAATAAAAAATTAAATAAATCACATTGAAATAAATAAAATTGAATTTAATTGAATTGAAATAAATGAAATGAAATATAACTTCACTAAAATAATATAATGTAACATATAACAAACTAAATCATACAAGGGATGAAAAAACTAAATCAAATTCAAATTAAAAGTTATAAATAAATATAGATGAATCAAAATAAATAAATCTAATCTATAATAAACCAAAATGAGTTAATATGAAAAAAAAATCAGTTGAACATAATGAAATAATATGTAATAAATTGAAATTGAATATTATTTATCCAAATTGAAATGAATTGAACCATACTTAACCAAATTTAATTAAAATATATGAAATAAAATTATACCAAGTAAAACTGAATTGGAACTACAAGTATGAAAACCAAGATGACCTTACATACTCTCATGATAACTGAGAATTAACATTATTTAATCAAATAAACAATAAATAACATCCATTCATGTTCCTTTTTAATAAAAAACACCTATATTGACCATAAACTATCATCAATATCCATCAATGAAAAATTTACCTTGCTTTTCCCAATCCTAACTCATTTCTAATTAAATAATACAAACTAAGAAAACAAATAGGTACACATCTATTATCCATATCACCATTCAATTTCACCATATTATACATATATTTAATCATGATTAGTTTTTTCAATAAAGTCATTTAATTTAAATTATTTAATAATTACATTACCCTTATATCCATGGAAATAATATACACAAACAATAATTTTTAAATTCTACTTTAAGTTAATTTTTCAAATCATTATTTAATAACATTATCAAATATACCATTTTATTATATAAAATATCTTTTTTCAACCTACTCATATCATACCAGCATAAAGTAATCAATCGTTATAGAAAATATTACTGCATCATTGAGTATATCCATTTGATTTTAGTTTTGAAATTAATTATTGGCATACTACTTTCAATAATGGTTTTGTGCATTGAATTTCATTATAGGGTGAGGTTTTGAATATTGAAGGATGTGTACGTCGATCATTTTTTTTCTCGAGTAGAAATATGATAAATGGAAGTCTGATAAATAAACTAAAACAACAATAGATTGTAAGTTTTACGTTGTTGGTTTCAAATTTTATTATATATTTGGTAACTAAATAGTCCATTTATATGTGTAACTATGTGATTTGGAGATCGTTGATGAGTAGTAATATGAAAAATTTGGGCTAAACGATAAATTACATCAGGTTTTCAATGATGAGAACCATGATAGCGTACATTGTTGACCGGGGAAGAGTATTTTGCTGACTCGATATTAGAAAACTATAAGCTAGTTATGGATGAAAAGAGTTAGAAACAATTAATGAATATGAAACAAAATCTTAGGGCCAAGAAAAAGTGGCCCGAAAAATGGTCATACAGAAGTGTGAATAGAATCAAAGGTCCAACAATGAATTTATGAAATTTATTGCAGTCTTATTTTAATCACTTACACCAGATACCTATCAAGATTTTGATGTATATATGTCTATGATGAATACATTATATAGTGAACCAGGAAGGGTTCCTTATAGTGTCTGGGATGATGATGCTCTTGGTGATAGTGATGGTGAGGTTGATGGTGTAGATGGCGATTAGAATGATGAAAAGGATGATGATGGAGATGACAATAAGGATGATAGAGATGATGGTGATGGTGATGGTGATAGTGATAATGATGGGGGGAAAATTTACCCTTTAACTTTTTGATTGATATTTATGAAATTTTATTTTTGGTTATTAGTTCTAAATGAATACATGTGAAGTTTAGAATGTGTGTTATCCCTGATTGAATGAATTAATTTGTTTCCTATGTTATTATTGTTTTTATATTGCTTGGTGATTTATATTTTTAGGTAATTAACATATATATGGTGATGATTTGGATATTTGTGACCTTTTTTGTAGGTTATGGTGGTTGTTTCAGGTTTTGGGTGGGGGTGCTGTAGATCTGGTTACTGTTTGGGCTTGGTGGGGCTATTATGGCCTGGTGAAGTAAGGTGGGTAAATACCTATAGTTATGTTTTAATTGTTGGTATATACCTATACCAATGATTTGAACTATTGATATAGTCATATACCAATGGTTCGAAACCATTGTTACAGGTCTATACAAACGGTTCCAATATAATCGTTAGGTAAAATATAATATTATTTTTCCTATAACAACAGTTCACTAAAATCCATTGGTATAACCCATTCCCAGTAGAACATGAATGAATGGTCAGGAGAACTGTTGGTATATTCTATACCAATGGTTCTTTATTCTATACCTACAATTTTGAACTGTTGGTATATCCAGAAGTGATAATCTCTAAACTCCCAACTTGTATATTCACTAGCATTATCAGTTTGAATATTCTTTACATTATATCCATATTTGTTTTATGAACTTCCCCTAAAACTCATAACTATATTAAGATCGACATATTTATCTTTTAAAAATAAAATAAGGTTAATATGAATAAATTCATCAATGAAATAAATAATTTACTTGTATCCATGTCTTTATTGTTTACTCTTATTCCCATAAATGTTAGAATGTATCATCTCCAATGGATGGGTTGAATGTACCTCAAATTTCTTATGTATTGATTTAGTAATCTACCATTTCTGGAAAATGGAGCTCCAAAAATCTATTCATCTTATCAGGTCTGGATTATCATGAATACATTTTCTATTTATAAGCTTTTTCATGTTCCCCTAACACATATAATTTATCAATTTATTCCACAAATAATTGTATTCTATCATGCCTAGATAAAATAAAGATTGAAATCGCTAAATGGGGAAATGATTCCATTTTTTGGCCTCTCATAATAATTTTCACATATTCTAAACTCTTAAAAACAAAACCATCTTTTATGAATAAAGATTTGTTATCTTCATCACAATGTTTAAAAACACTTAATAAATTGTGTTTCATCCCATTGAAAATCAAAGATCCTTTTTATTTTAACTTTTATTTCCAAAGGATTATATATCCAATTAATTTGTTTTTAAGTGACTCATAATCTCAAAAAGTTACTATTTATTCTTTAAAATCATTCACATTATGTAATAAAATAAATTCTCCTGTCATATTTAAAGAACACCCACTATCCAAAATCCATGATTATTCTCCTTATATAGTTTTGAGGATAGTTTCAAAAAATTACACTTTTTTACTTACTTTTCTTTAATAATGCATGTATTTTGATATTTCATACAAAAACATCATTATAATAGTATCATGATAATAAATCTATTTTCAAGACTATAGGCTAATCAAATATTTCACAAGTCATTTCCATGGATTAAAAATTATTTCCAGTCTAAATAATAACTTTATCTAAATGTCTCTTTTCACTGGGTTGACTTGATCTAAAAATTTTCTTATGGTTTATCCTAGTTTCACAATAATGTTAATGATTGAACCAACACATATATGGTGAATTTCCAAATCCTCTACAATTCCAGCAGTAATTATAGAAATCATATATTTTTTGTAACTTTTATATTGTTCAAAAATGTGTTTATATTTTTCATAAAACTTATTACTTTACACATTGATATTTTTTATGCACTAAGTTTTTAGATAACTCCTCATATTTTATTCTTCATATTAGATTTACTCCATCACAATATAATCACATGAAGTATAAGATTTTAGTTCTGACGTTATAAACTTTAAAAAAAAATTGGGTTTTCAAATCCTCTAATTTTAGTTACAAACATTATATTCTTCAATTTATATTACTTATTATTAGATTAATTATTATTATCAAATTTTTATGATAACTTCTGTACATCATTCTTATATTCACACTCTTTATAAATTTAACTAATATTTATATTGAGTTTTAGAGGTTTGTACCTCCTTTCTCAGCTTTAAGAGGTATTTTATTATAAATTTGTAACTAATACTCATTCACTTGACACTTTTATTTTAAATTTTGGATTAGGTTGTTCATTTCATCAACAAACTTCTTCAAATTATCAAAATCATTTAGAAAATTTTATTTTTATTCAAGTAACGATTCTTTATTTTTTGCTGAAATATTTTCCTATTCTAACTACGTTTTCCCCTATTAAGTCTTATGATTTTTGAAGACATTATTTCAAATATATTTTGACATAAAATCAATATGAGTTTCTTTTCATATCCATGACTACTTGTTTTATCACTAGTAAATTTTTCATCATTCATTTTTTAAGTAATATCTTTTCATCGTTAAAATCATGTGTGTTTTGAGCTTCTTCTTCACTATGATAATCTCTATCACACTTAAAAAATTAGTCTATAATTTTCTATTTAGAAAACATATTATACTTTTTCTTAATATGATACTTGGAATTTTCAACTTTATTCTTAAATGATATTCTTAAATCTATGTAACTTCTTCACTTTATTAATATTACTTTTTTCACGGAAAATTTCTAAGAAAATTTCTTATAGCTCCGTAGACATAAATGGTCAGTGGTAACCTCCCTTTTTACTTTCCTATTCCTCTTTTTACATTTTTGTAAAAATAATATATAAATTTATTAGAAATATTACTATCATTTACTTCAATGTTAGATCCTAAAACTACTACTTATTCATTTACATTGTTATCTTTTCCTTTCATAGAATTATTGAAGGATGTTTATCGATTATCCTTTTCTTTTTTCTTCATACTTTTTACATTCTTATTTTGTAAGAGAGGAGAGTTATATGTAGATCATCCAATGATAGAGTTTTATGATATTTATCTTCCAATGATGATGCATCCATATAAAATTTATTCAGAACAATTCATAATATCTTTTAAATAATGGATGAATCTTCAAACATCTCATGAATTCATATTTTGGTTCTCACAATGTAATTACTCCTTGTAAATAATTTACCAGTAGATTCATATTCACCAATCATAAGATCATTATACTTAAAATTCTCAATTTATAACTCTCATTCTAAAGTTTAATATTTCCATCATAGTTGTTTTTCATCTTCCACAAGTAGCCCTTAGTTATTAAAAAACCTTTAACTCTAAGAACCTAACATTGAAATAGTTAGAAAAGAATATCATTTTGGGCTCTTGCATCATTTTCAAATTTCTTCATATCAATAGATCTTAATGGAATACACCTTGCATTATATGGGAAACCTCTTGTGGTAACATCAAGAACTTATTAATCAATGGACATAAGTTATGGTAACATTTTATCATTAAAAATATGATAGTTCATTCCATAAAATACTAGAATTTCCTTACTAGACTCATAATTAGTAACATCACTTAAAACTTCACTTTTCATCAAACATCATCAATGATAGAGTGAAAGGAACCTTACCTTTGATACCATTAGAATCAATATCTTTGTGACCATTGAGGGGGGGGGAGTGTGAATCAATTATATTTTATTTTTATACTTTATTCTTATAAAAAACCATCACCTTCTCTTAAAGAGTTATTAATTTATTAAAAACAAGCACACAATAACATTCTACTAGACCATAAGTATTTTAAATTTTTACTACTATGAGTAGCTAGTCCTTGGAATATTTTGAAAATAATTAAATACCACATAATCCATAAGAAAATAATATTATTTATGGTTATATCATGTAGGTAATATCCTTACTTATGAATTGAAATATAATAAGAAAATAGTGAATATGAAATCCACCCAAATAAGTATTTATCAAATATTTTTTAACAAATTTTAGAAACCTTCCCCAATAGGATCAATAAGTTTTCACTATGCTATTTACACTTTCATAGTTTTTTATCTTCTTATAAAAACTTTTTCTTCACATTATTTCACCATAGTAGGAAGGAACATGCTTCTCAAAATTATTTTATAAAAAATATATCTATTCCCAATTCATATTAATTCTCTATCTGACCATCCATCGATAAAAATCAGTATGTTGTCTTCTAAAAACCATTAAACATTTCATATGATATGTCTATATATTTATCTATAAACATAGTCTGTTTCATTACCTAATATGAATCATTTCCTCGAATCTTATTTCCATCCCATCTAATCACAACTCGTCGGTCTATTACAATCTTGTACTTTAATGAAGAAGTTCCGTGGTTGGAAACTTCCCAATCAAACAATGGATTTTAGATTTCATCTAGTATCACTATTCCAAAATAATTCTATATCACTACATCTTTTTTCACACATGAACAATTATTCCCTCCACATTTTAATTGAACTATATTTATAGTATCAATTAAATGGGAATATGTGAGAATTTCAATTTATTTTCACACATAAAGGAAAATAAAAATTCAATAATCCTGCACAGAAAAATCACTTGGATGGTTTTCATATTAACTAGATTATTCTTAATTTTTCTCGTAAATTTGAGTATCTTCTACCATCAAAAAATCCCTTTAACCTCGTCTATAATAAAAAATTATTCCACTCTTGATAATTGGAACTTAAAATGATCAACACAACATCATTAAATTTTTAAATTTATTAAAAAATCATAAATAACTATTCTATCAATTACAAATTTTACCACTTAATTGATCAGAAAACAATTTGTTCAAAATATCCCTTCCATCGAGACTTTTTAAGATTATTTTAATTAAAAGTTATTAGTAAGTTCTCAAATGTCTTTCCCAAACAATTATTTTATCTGATTCCTTTCATTAAAACTCTATATTCATTACCTATATGTGGAAACCTATATATGATTATATTAATACACAACATGTGTTTGATAATCCTGAAGCAACTCAAAATTTACAATGTCGTACATGTCTATCTAATATAAATTTTATAAAAATTTCATCTAATAGACTCTATTTTATTTTATATCATCTAATATGACTTCATTAGTTTAGAATTTATCTAATAAGAACTATTCTAGCTTGGACTTTTCCTGTTTTGACTTTTTCCAACAAAATTCATCATCATCATTCGTTTGAGCTTTAAAAAATAAAATTGAAAAACATCACAAATGTAAAACTCAAGCTTCAAGAAATAAAATCTATATCCGATAGAATTTTTCCAAAAATATTCTTCAGATTTTTTTAGTATGATATTTTTATGAAAACCGAATTTCACCCTTATCTAATAATTCATAGAGCATGTGATATTTTAAAACTCATGATATTGGAACACTGATGACAAAAAACATCACCAAATTTCACTTCACCCAACACTTTTTCTGATGAAAATTGAAAAAAATTCATCATTTGTCAACATCAATATCCAAAAACCACAGTATGAAATCAAATTCTTGATGGACTATGAATTTTTCCTCCATAAGGTTTTATCTTATAGTTTTCCAATTTTTTGAATTTTAAACCAAACATTAATGATTTATGTTTGAAAAAAGAAACCCAAAACATTCTTAACAACCATCATTTCACCATCAAGTAGCTTTAGCCTCTTCAAAACACCATGAACCATCTTGGAACCAATATATTTAATATATCTAATTTTATGAAGAAATATTCATAGGAGATGAAACTACCAGACATTCATAGTCCATATACTATTTGTATGCTGATAAATGATTAAAATCCATTGGATCTAAAATATAATTCATGTATAGTATCCATGTTTGG
Organism: Viscum album; assembly: GCA_963277665.1. Taxonomy (NCBI): domain Eukaryota; kingdom Viridiplantae; phylum Streptophyta; class Magnoliopsida; order Santalales; family Viscaceae; genus Viscum; species Viscum album. Next base: position 1,775,873,556 of record OY728138.1, on the reverse strand, counting down.
AACATGGTGGATGAACCTAAAGTGGTGAGACCCACTAGATGAAAGTGGGTTTTCCATTAGAAAAGTGAAATGGATGGTATATAGTATGCTTATAAATCACACCTTTTAGAAAAAGGTTATAATAATATTCATGGTATTGAATATCAATAAACCTTTTTACCTATTGTGATGTTAAGTTCAATTTAGTTATTGATGTATATATTAAATGAATTTTATTTTGAGATATATCTAATGGATATAAAATTTATCCTTAATGGTAATTTATTCAATGACATGTATATGATACAACTTGAATTTTTTTATGTTTCAAATGAGACTAGTATTTTGTTCAAGATTCACGTTTCATTTATGGATTGATGAATGACTCCAGATTTACAATATATAGTATTATTATTTAATCAAGGAGTTTGGTTTTGTAAAAAACATAGATGATTACAATGTAAACAAGTGTAATAATTTTAGGGTTATATTTTTTCTACTATTGTATAAATATAACTTACTACATATCAAAAACAATATCCTCACCCTTTACTCTATGAAGGTGTGGCTGAGTAAGTACTTATCAATGAAATTCATTGGTGAAGCAGCCTACATTCATGGTCTGAGGATCTATAGAGATATATCTAAGAGGATTCTTAGACTCTTTTTGGACACTTATGTTGGTACTGTTTTAAAGATATTAAACATAGATAACTCTAGGATGTTTCTTTTCTAGTATCTCATAACATGGATCATAGGTATAATTAGGATCCTTTTAAAGAGTTAAAAAGGATAGATAGAATTTCTCATGTATACTTAATTGGATTTATCATGTATACCATATTATATAACTAATATAAAGACACCTATGGTATTTTAATTACCTTCAGAGACCAAACCAACCTTTTCGAGAGCCACTAGATTATTATGAATAATGTTGTTATGTACTTAAGAAGGACAAAGGATGTATACTTGATATTTAGAGGAGGAGATGAGATATTCATAAAGTGTTACATTGATTGAAGTTTTCAATATTTCCTCAATGATAAGAAATCTCTATCTAGATTTGATTTTTTTAAAAATGTATGAGATATATATTGTAAGTGTTCCAAACAAGCCATCATAAGGGACTCAAAAATAGTGGTAGAATAAATCATTACATTACATATTATGAAAAAAGTTATTTTTGTCCAGAATTTCATCTTTGAAATAGTGTTTGTTCTTAGAAAAGAGATAAAAATAGAGCTTTACTATGAAAATAATGGGTATATTTATCACAAAAATGAACCCCTACATCTCTAATGGTCTAAACAAATCCCTTGAATATACCACTATATACAAGTGGTTATTTATTCAGGAAATATTATGATATGTTGGTTGGATACATATAATAGTGTTATAGATTCATTTACGAAACATTTATTATTAAAGAAGCATGAGGGACATGTAAGTTATCCATTTATATGATACTAAGTTATTGATGTAATCGTTCTATAACATGTCATGTTATTATAATAAAGGAAATATGTATTTAACATTCATTATTTTATGGTGTAGTTTACATTACACGATTGGTGGAATGATAATATCCTCTCAAAGTAAATATTCGAGTCCCTAATAGATAGTAATTTCATAGTAATATGGGTTCTGATGATATATAAAATTTATCATAAGTAGTGTTCTCAGGAGTGAATAAGAAGAGATATATTATTTAGACTGAACCAATATGTATATGGTCATTAATATACTTATGGTTATATTCTTGTAATAAATCATTTTTACCTGAGGTTGAAAAGATACATAGCATGATAACCTTCATACATTGGTACCTTTATTATGAAAGTCATTGTTAATTAACTAATCAAGGGGAGGTTGGGTATTTTACCAATCATGTTGTCAGTTCTTGCATGATCAAGATGATATTTGTCCACAAGTATTATGAGTGAAGAAATCCAAAAAATGATTTAATTATATCAAATAAATGAATGTACATTCTTAGTTGAGTCGCATGAGATGTGTCCAACTACTTGGATGAGGTTCATGTGATGTGATCATTTTCTAGATGAATGGCATGTGATGTATTTATCGATCTAGTTATTATTTTTTGGAGAATCCTGAAAGAATGTTACGTCATATACTATATTGACAATATTACATGTTTGGTGATCATTGATGTAATAGGAAAATTGATTAAATAGGTATATAAATTATTTACATAATATATATATATGGGTATATGTCCATATGTGATATGATTATGTTTGATGGTTATCACACTAGACCACCTAATATATTGAGTAGCACTGAGGCTTTATAAGAGATTGATCATTACATACATATATGAATTTTGGATTTCATATATGTTTTCATGGATCCTAAGGACCACATGTTAACATTATTAAGACATTGGAAAATGATTACGTTTTGTAAAAATTTTATATTACAAAATAAATATATCTTATATACCGTATCCAAAAGAGACTATATGTATTCATAAATAGGTGTGATGTTTTTGATAAAGTCATTATAGATTCTAGTGAATGCAATGCATTTTTGGGTGTTACCATAAATTATATATCGTTGATTCATATATATGAATAATATATTTATATGAATATATCCTTAAGAAGTATGACACACTTATGTTTGTGCCAATGTATCCTAGTGTGTATGGAAGGAAACCTGAGACTAAGTTGCACCCAAAATAACGTGTTATTTTAGCATGAAATACCCCTACTTATCCTACATGGTTCTTAATTAATAGTTAATTAAGAATGAAATAAATATTGAAGGTGATTTTAATTAATGGATTTTAAGGAATGAAACTTTAACATGAAGTAACATATTCTTTGAGATAGAACCAGATATAGATAATAAGACAAACATTAGTCAATAAATGAAGTAAATCTGGATGGATATATAAATGAGATGAGATATATCATATTGATTATTATGGATGTATATATTATTCATTAATCCTTTATTTTTTTCTGGATTATCATTTACTATGGTGGTGGAGGTGATATAATCCTTTAGATGATCAATGGACAATAGGAATGTTATTATATCCCAAGGGTAGTGTAATCCCCATAGAGGTAGGAAGATTTTTTTCTACCTTATTGATCATAATAATGATTTCTAAATCAAAATATAGGTTACTAAAACAATTACAAATCTATGTTATTCTATATAAATAACATGAATGTTTATTCTTGAAGATGGACTAGGTTGTGTTATAGGGATTACCCTGATAATAATTATGAAATAATCCTCTAAAACCCATCGCCCCATGAAAACATAAAAAAATTGATATAGGGTTTCGTTTTATCTATATAGGTGTTCAATATTAAAATATAAATGATAATCATGTTAAAAGTAATTTTCATATCATATAAAATATGATGAATCCACTTGGTCTAATCTTGTTTATCAATCTGAGGATAAATTTAGGCATTATTTGAGGTGAATTTTAGGCTCCAAGATTAGGTGGTGTTTGTTAGATATAATCATATAGTACTAGTGAAAATCCATGATATATTTTTATTTATTTTTAACTAAATTACTATAGTCACTGGTTCCTTCCCCCATCACCTCACAAATTACCAACAGAATAATTGTTTTAAAACCCCCCTCTTCATGTTCTTAAAATTATGTGGTATTTTTGTCATTTATATAGATCCTTGTCTTCTACTACTGATCTCATATATTCCATATATCCTCCCAATTAAATATAAAAAACTCTATACTAGCATTACATTATTTTAGTTATAGGTTATTCTTTTGAATATATCATGGCAGATGAGTGCTTTAGAGTATTGTTATCACAAAGAGAAAAATTCAATAGATCCCCCAATATTTCTACAATAACATTTTTCTATAACCTATTTTATTTCTTTTTATGAGTGAATGGATTCCCAAAATTCATTTTCTATGTAATTTCATGGATGATATTATAAGAAGTATTATTATTTATCATACTACTAGGAAATCATGCGAATAGATTTTTCAATCCATTTCCTTCCAAAATTGTGATGTGGGTAGTGTTATCTCAACATCGTAAATCATAGATAACCTTTAAAAACAAAAGGGAAACCCACATTGAACGGACCATTTGGACTAGGACCACATGAACAAGTTAGTTTCTTATAAAAACCATCTTTTTAACTTTATAATATATATAAAATCCAAAAATACCCATTTACCCCAAAAAAACTGTTTCAAATATGAAATTCCAACCATTATCCATATAAAAACAAAGATAAATCAAAGAAAGATTTAGAAAATGGGCATATATAATCAAAAATTCAATTATATAAGTTAAACATGAATTTTTGAATCCCAATAATAATGTTTACTCTTAAATAAAATCAAATGAAATTGAATCCCCTACCTTAATTTGTGGAATTTTGTCCCCTTTGATGAAATCAACTGGTAAGGGAATCATACAGTAGACTAGCCCATTTGTTCCCAAAATGCACAATTTCTACAAAATATAACCATGTAAATCATAATAAAAAGACTACTAGGGTTATAGGGTTAAAGAAAAATAGATAAACCTAGGGAAAGAGAGAAGAGGAGATCAAACTTCTTGATTCAGATGATGAAACATCAAATGAACACTCCCAATCAACTTGTAGATGCTTAAAAGGAGAGGATAAAACCTTAGAGAGAACCCAAATATGATCGGGTAGAATGGGGTTCCATGGGGTGACATACACTAATTAAAAATAAATATAAATGATAAAAATACACAAAATTGGGTAGTCTACATGGTTGTCTCAAATAGTTTTCCAAAGCATGCACAAACTATGAGGAATCCAATATCCCACACTGAGTAGGTCTCATAGTTATCTGACATTGTTTCATTAACCATGAATATAAAATGATCTCCCCTCTATAAACCATTTCAAGGTCACATTTTTTCAACTTCATGGTTTCCAAATCATGCTCTTTAATAGTGAACCCTTAGAAAACAACAAAATACCCAAAATTCACAACTCGAAAACCCCAAAACCCAAAGGGGAAAACAACCAAAAAAATACCACCAATAATGTGACACCCCATGTTTTCAATGATTTCCTGTCATATACTCAGAATTATCTACCATATCAATGATTCCCCTAATGATTTCAATCTAGGCCTTAGTATCTTGAGGACCAATAGTTCCTAGTAATAATGGTGGATATTGTAGCTGAATGTATTAGGAATAATAAAGAATCATCCTTTGTGCCTTTCTACCATGAGTAGGTAAAATATATGATACTCTGAGATGGGTTTTGTTTAATACATGAACCACTAGATCAGGTATGTGATAATGGTCAGATGCAGGATTCTTTATATTTCGTAGTGGAGCTAGAACACCCTCATTACTATGAGAATTCTAGAATATCTAAGGTGATATTTTTCTAAAATTACAAATAAACATTTAGAATTCCTATAGTGAAATTATTAAAATAAAATATTATATATTTTTATGTAATACATATATGATTTATATTAGAATACATATCCTTAGCGATACCCATATGAAAGGTATAGACCTCTTACTTTTACCCAAGGCTCAAGCCTAATCCTCTATTTCTACATGTTAATCACAATCATAATATACAAAATATAATGGTTAAAAAGAGTTCAATTAACTAAATCTAAAATAGAAATATCATGACCATAGAAAAAAAACATGGAATTTAATTTAAGAACCATTATGCAAAAACAATATATATATATATATATATTACATTTGATCCTACAGGCATACTCATGTTTTTTGAATGCACCAAAATCCCATAAAACAATAACACAGATCCCATAAATAGTAAATTTGAGATCCATTAACCATGATCTAGCTAGGAATATTTAAACTCCCAAACCCAAGTTTCATAATACTTATCATGTCTTAACCATAACCCAAAAAGAAAATTATGGAAACCCTAGGCCTTTTATACCACTTTGTAATATCCTAACCCAAATCAGTAGGTCCAATAATATGAAACCATGGCATGTCACTTTTTTTAAAACAAATATGGTTGTTTACTCTCTTGGGTTCGGCGATTCTTGAGGTTAAAATTTTTAGTTTTTTCAAATTTTCATGGGATTCACATTTAGGATCACAATTTCGGAAACCATGCCTTAAAAATTGTATGCTCTCTGATGTTTTATATAAAGTCATGTTTTACATAGTTTGGTAAATATGGTAATGCCACCATGAGACCTATGGGGTTTCAGGGAAGTGGATATTACACATTGTGTGTATGGGTAGGTAAACCATGTTAGACAGCTATTAAACTTACTTGAGTTTAGGTATTTGTTTTTTATTTCAACATCTTTTTAATTGGGTATTTCCCCACAATATTCCTTACTCGAACTCATCTAAACTTGGTTACTCATAGGGATATATCTCCCTATTAAAACTCCAATATATTAATTTAGAGTGTATATTTCATGATTATTAATCCATATTTAAGGACGACATATTCTCCTCTCTCTTTATCAGAGTTTATTTTCATTCCCCCTCTAAACCTATAACACTAAAGGCCATGTGGGCTGATTTTAAATCTTAGGGTTATGTAAAAATTAGGGGTTTTGTTTTTTAAATGTTTTTATCCATATCTAAAGCCATATTTTGGGGACTTACATCATAATACATATATGTTTCCACCAATTATGGTAGGTGTTTCCCTTAATATTAGTTTTATTAAAGAGTTATTTAATATAAATATATTTTAAAAGTATTTCTGATCCAAATTAATTATGTTTATGATACTTAGTTTTCTATTATCAAAGTTTCTATATACTATATTATTATTTTCTTTGGGGATGTTTTCAAACATTTGATTCACTGTCACATTGGTTTTAAATGGTTTCTTATGAATTTTAGGTGTTTAATAAAATTCTACTAATAGTTTTTTGTAAGTAAATATTGGTATATTCTGGTTTAGACCAATTTGATTTTATAAAGTTCATTGTTCATTATTTCAAAAGGCAGTTTCCTAATTTTAATATGTTCCCCGATATAAAAAATGAAACATGATTATAAATGGTCTCCCTTTTTATATAAATACTTTATCTTATTTTAAATATCTTACCTTGGTTTGATAAAGTTGTTTTAATTTTAAAGGATTTTGAATTTTTGAAAAGTGGAGTGTGTATCCTCTTGATTTTTTTTGTTTTGGGAAATAAAAAATTAATTTTTTAAGATTTTTGGGAATGAAATTTGTTATGTGCTCCTAGAATTTACCTTGTTTTGTTGGTGAATTTTAAAGAGGAATTATTAATAAGTATTTTGATTATTTTTTGGTGTTATGTGAATTTCCAATGAAATTTCATTTATTTTAACATTGATATTTAAAATTAATTTCAAATTCATGGATTTAATTTCAATTAAAATAATCCCCATTTATAACATTGAGGGATTTTGGTTTATTGATTAGGGTTTAGAACGTAGTAGATCCATATTTTTATCCTTTTCTTGTTCTTGTGTTCATTTGGTAAAAAGTTTTATGAATTTTCATTCATGTATTATGAAGTTTGATAGGGTCTCATTATTGGCAGGGGTGTGTTGGATTTGGAAGGTTTATTACTGATTTATCATTGTTTCCTTTGAGTTTTATACAGTCATGTAATTGATATTGGTTTTCTAGTGGTCCATATCCATTATTTAGGACACGATGAGACATAGGATACTATGTGGGGAGTCATGTTATGTAAGGTAATAATATGGTTATTTATACACTATCTAGTATCCCCGAGTAGAATATTATAACCTAGAAATGGAATTATTACTAATGAGACAAGTTTAGAGTGATTGGGGGGATAATTAGGTGGCTATTAACTTTCCAATTGCTAGATCAACTCCAATTATATCATATAATCACTCAATTAGTCACTAGGTAGTTTCTTCATGGTTTGTATGATATGTTATTCTTTTTTTATGTTTTCTTATTTCTTTTTTTTATATTTTTCTTTAGAATAATTTGATACTTTGATTATTTTTCTTGAGAATTATTTTTGTAATTCTTTCCATATTTTAATATTTTTCATTTTCATAATATTTATTATGTATTATCATTTTTTTGGATTTTAACTTACCTATTATTAGTTCCAGTGTTCATGTAATTGTTTTTAAAATGGAAAAAAGATATGTTAGGTTAAAATGAATTCCTTGATAAGAGTTCCATTTTTGAAATGATACTTTTTGAAATGTCTTATAAAACTATGAGAAGGTTAGTTTTTAAAATGATGAATTTATTTTAAATTTATGTATGTATAAATTATATTACATTAAGAATGTATTTTTAAACCATGTGATGGTTTTTTCATTGAAAGTTGTTTTAAGAGAAAATAAAGGGTATTAGCTAGTTTTGTTTTTTGAAATGAGAGTTGTTTTTTTTTTGAAAATTTAAGTAAATAGTTTTTTGTAAACTAAACTACCTTGTTATGTCATCTTTTAGGTATTATTAATAAATTGAATGTTTAAATAATTGAAAAGATGTAATATTCTATACTTTTATTTTTTTTATAAATGAAATAAATGCATACCTTTTTATTTTTTTTATTTTAGTGTAATTGGATTTATTATAAATAGAAAATAATGGACTCATAGTGGAATCCTATTAGAATTTGTCTCAGACAATCCAATACCAAATTGGTGGGTTTTAATTCTCCATGTTTTTTTATAGGTTTTTGACTTATGACTTATAGGATGTATTTTTACTACTCTCCATTGTATATCTAGCATTTTTTGAGTTATGGTGGTGACTTGAGAGTAACATGGAGATGTTGGGGTTTCACTCCCAGTTTGGTTTGACCATTTTCATGGGATATGGTGTATCATTCTCTTGGAAACATAATTTTATTTTTAGTTTAGTTTAGTTTTTTTATTTTTTAATGTAAAAATATTTGACTAAAAATTATTTCAATTTTCTAGAAAAATATTATGGAATGATTTTGGATATTATTTTTTTCAATGTCCTGAACTATTATGAATAAAATTCTCATTTTTATTCAATATAATGTCTTATTATATAATATGGTTATAGAAAAAATGTGAACTTATTTAATTTTATTGTATACAATTGGATTTTAATTACCGTTATGTATCTTTACCGTCAATAATATAGTTGTTGAACAGTGATCACATAACTATTATAAATATAGGGTTTTAACAAACCCATTTGACATAGACAAAGGATGTGATGGCCCCAACAAGTATAATTTCACCCTCTAAACCCCATTTATCAAAGATTACTAGGGAGATAAAATTTATATTCTTTTACCTATACTATAACCAAGCTGATATCCACCAACTTAAGAATGAGAAAAACCATTTACAATAGAAGTTTAAGCTCATCGAGATCACATCCCAAAACATGTTTACCAAATGACCCCATGAAATACCCACTATTTCACACCTTATACTTATAGTTTATGCAAGTGTATTAAAGGGGTATGTATCAAGAGTCTAGAAATAGGTTTATATCCATTATTTTTTATAAAATACTGAATATATTTTCCCCCTATCATTGATACATTGTAAATGATATCTAAAGCACAACTAGTATTTTTGGTTAATATTGAAATTCAATTAAGAAATATATTTTGATTAATTAATAAATTTATGGAAATAAATAATATTTTAATAAAATATTATTATTAAATAACATATATTAAATATAAATAATCATAATATTTTTATGAAGTCAAATATAATTTTTATTAGGGTTTGAAAATTATTATTGTCAAAGAACCAGTCAAATTCTATTTTAAAAGTGGAAATTAGAATATTTTTAAAATTATTTATATAAAATGAATATTATTTTTTGTATCAGGATGTATAAATTATATCACGGTTAATTTTTGATAATTTTTTAAGATAGTTGAATTTTTGGGTAAAAATTAAAAACAGTATAAATATACATTGTGTTTTATGACATAATAATGTCCTAATAGTGATGTAATAAATACTATAAAAGTAATACTAGAACTAATATATTTTTTAAATTTAAAATAATTTAATTTTATGTTTATTTTATTTATTTTATAAATCCTTAATGAATCCTTTAATACTTACAATATATTTTAAGCTTTGAAAATCATTTTTTGAGATGTTACTCACCTCCACATAATCAAGGGCCTTATTTAATTATCTTATTCCCTTAGAGATATAAAATAATTTAAACCAATACCCATTGGAATAAAATATCTAAAAAACCCATTGGATGATTTTTGGTTTTGATTATTTTATTATGTAGAGTCAAAAACATAAATAATAAATAAATCCCCCTCCTTTCTTATATAAACCCACCTAGGCTCCAATTCCTCTACACTAAAACTCCTTGAATCATGAACACACTATACCGTATAATATCTATTGTCTTATCAAGGCTCCATAATGATTTCAATAATCCCTTCCCAAACCTTTTAGGTCACACACTAAAGCAAGTGATTTCTCTCTTCTTATTTCCATTCAATCACTTCTTTTATGTTATGTCTTTTAAAGTTCCATTTTCATAGGTTGGAAAATTTTATTACATAGCCCACATAAAATGAATTTTATTTATAAATTATGGGATCCCATTTCACTATAACTTATACATCATATGAACCATTATGTACACCCGTTACTATATCGATATTTTGTAAAGGAATCTCATTCTTCCACTCTCCTCTTTTATCACTCACTCCTTTTATATTTTTTATTTTAAATTTTAATTATCTTATGTTGGGATATATTCTTTCATAAACCCCTTAATTTACATTTCATGTATAAATTATGAGATCCCCTTTTACTCTCATTATGCCTCCCATGATCCTTTATATCCACCTATTACAATATAGAAATTTTTGTAAGGATTCTCCTCTATTTTTATGTTTCATAATTAACTTATGACTTATATATAAAAATTTATAATTTTGAGATATGATTTTCCATGTCACTATTAATTCCCATTTTACATAAAAATTATGATAGTCCCCTTTCTCTATCATCTAAATTTTTTATGAATTTTTATGTAATGTTATACTATAGGAATTTCTCTATGATTTTCCAAGACAAAAAAAATGTATAGTGAATTCCATACCCATTATTATATCAAGGGTATCAAATTTTATTATCATATAATCATTTATTAGAGACTTACATGTATATATTCCATATTTATTGATCATGGAATAAATTATATTGATGAATGAATTCATATTGTATGATATATGTAGAACAATTAATCATGAGAATGAAATGATTATGATGGGTGCACCAAAATAGTGCTCTAATGTATTGTGTATTGTTTAATATCAGGATAAGTTAGGTAAAATGGTCTTAGAAGATAGCCTTAACTCAATCTCCTCTATTTTCAATGATCCTTGACTCATTCTCCTACATGTGTAACGAGCCTTTAGTCTTTCCCATATACGCGCATTGATCCATGACTCATGCTTATTTCATGTTATAAGTTGTTTCCACATTTTCCATGTAATGATTACCATGATATATCATGTGTTATTATTCATTTTACTTTTAAGGTCTATTTATATCTATATTGTCTAATATGTATTATGTTCTTCGTGTTATTCCTTATTTATTCCCTTTCTGGGCTTTATAGAACACACATTTTATTATGTTTGTCCCTTGGTTTTTTCATACAGTTCTAAGTTCATAAGAATATTGTGATAATGTCTAGGAAGTGTTCAATAATTTTCTATATTCAATTTTATAAGATTCTATATAAAGTAACTAACTAGAATTATTGATCTTTTTATGTAGTATTAAGTGTTATTTTAAATAATAAAACATGTAATAATGTATAATAAAGAGTAGGGTCGTTATATTTAGGCTTGATGGAATTCTATTTTTTAGTAGTTTTATTTTTCGAATGGTCATCCAAAAAAGGTAACATCATGCTATGTTTTTCTAGGAACCAATGTTGTTACTGGTTTTATAAGGGAGAAATCATTCACATGACAAGTATTTATAGCAGAATGACTCAAATGATGTGTTTGGTTCATTTAGTATGGTTTACTAAAAATGGTTTTAGAGTAGGCTATAATTTAAGGGTAAATTTATAATGGATCTGAGACTATTAGAGATCTAGTGGTGGGAGTAGATGAGTTCGTGTACATATATTACTCACTCTATACATTTAGTTTCCCTGTTATATGAAGTGTTTTAGTTTTTTTTTGGATTTATGGTGGGTTAATATTGAGATATTTTAATGTGACATGCTGCTACACTAATTTATAGAATACCCAAATAAAATTATTTGGAAATTACTACTATTGGAGTGAATCTTGAGGTAATACAAGGGGAACACAATTAAAATGTATAATATTTCTAACTTTTCCGAGCCCATGAAAACCATTATAGATAATTCCAGTCTCACTCAAATATATAGTCTATAGTCTGAAAACTCATGCTTCAAAAACATGTGCAGTGCAGAATGTCAGAATTTTTTATTAACTTTTTTTCTATCATCCTCTGTTATGTTCAAAGTTTCTTGTTTATACATGTTTAATTGAATAATTGTGGGTTTTGAAAATGGTTTGATGATGTTTTAAAGTAATTTTTTATTCTTGGGTAACCTAGGTTTATTTTGAAAACCTGGTTTTTTAATCTTGAGTTACTTTGGTAAAAAAGATTAATTATATCACAAATTATTTAAGTTTATGGCTTCTCTGAAAATAATTCCAAGGGATTACATGGTAAAATTATTATAGTGGTATGGTGTGTGTGGTTTAAGGGAAGTTTGTATCTAAGAAATGATTTATTATGTCATTTGGTTTGACCTATTTAATTTTACTATATTGAACCTATTGGGTGTTTTGAAATGCAAAGAAGGCCATGTTAGGAATTATTGAAATGATTTCTTAAAGGATGTTTCTAATATTTTTTCATCTTATCATGCTTTTTAACTATTGTTATAATATTTATATTTATTTGAGTATGTGTTTTATTTTTTATAGAATGTGACCCTGAATAAAGAGTTATAAGGTCAATAGGTAAATATTTTTTTTTTGTTGTCATCGTGATCCCAAAATAGTCTTCCCAGCTTTAGACTCTATACTGAATCATGATGGAGTGGTATGGAATAGTACTTCTCATCTTATAGATCATGTACACGAGTTTATAAATTGGAATCAGCCAGTGTTTAGCTGTGATAAGGGATCTAATGAGATCAATGAGTGACCAACCAGGATCAATGAAATATTGGGGTCACTCATAACTCTAGTATCATCAAGTGTGTGGTTAACCATTCCTTTTTCAAAGGATTAGGTTTGGATTTGTGAAAGTATGCTATCCATGACCACCCATTAAATGATTTTTATTTGGGATATTTGAATGCCACCTTCATGTAGTAGTTTTATCCAATGGAATTGAGAGTTTATAAGGTAATCATGTTATTGAGTTTCTATCAGGATGACCAGACATTGAATGATTATATAGACCATTTCACCAGACTAGTTCATTTCTCACCTGATTTGTTTATTGATGACTCAATAAAAAATTAATTCCTTTCCAGATGAATTAATATTGCTCATAGATTTGTGATATTTCAGTCTAGACTGACTAATTTCAAGGAATAGGCAAATAAGTCCATCATTATGGAAGTATTTTCTGTAGTTAATCTAGTGGAAAATTATGTTGCGACCATATATAATGTTTCATTGAGTATGCAGAAGAATCCAGTTGTGTACTATTAGTATGGGAAGTATGGGCATGCTAATACTTAATATCTAATAGTTCTAAGGAACCTTCATCAATGTCTCTATCTAGGAAATATTTATAGAATTTATAAAGAAAAAATACCAAAGAAGGAAAAGAGGTACATAATTATACATTGCTTTGAGTAGTGATCTATATCATTATTTACACCATTATAATATGATTTTTTTGGTTTTTTTAGAGTCCTATTTTATAACCTATATTTTATTTGATGTTTTTCATCCCTTTCATACACAAAATATCATTTAATATAATGAATGATAGATATTTTGGTTAGTATTACTATATTTTGTGATTTTTATAAATTATTCCTTTTCATTACCATTTTCACTATTTATGGTGTGACCATTGTTTGAGAATTTTTTAATTAAGGAAATGGTAATGAATTCAATGAGGGATGGGGTGTCTAGGACAAGACTTTGGTTTCTAGATAGACTATATGATATCTCGAGTTTAGTTTTCATTTAGAATTACTATGTGTAGGTTCATTAAAAGTTAGTCCTTGAGTTATCCTTTGAGAAGTATCATGACCCAAAGTTATAATTCATTGATTCTTTGACAGGCATGTTTAGTTCATGGGTTGTTTCTATTTCTGGTGAATATTTTTGTTTCTTTTTGTTGTTTTCCCATATGATTTTTTTAAGCTAGGTTTCCATGGTGGGTTGATCATTCCTATTTGGAGATGATCATTCATTTGATTTTAGTCTTCTAATGACTCACAATTATAAAAAAAATTATAAATGGTAAGGAGAACTATTGTAAATATCTATGTATTTCATTGGTTCTGGGAGTTTTCCTCTTGGATATTCAGTTGGGATGTGTCATTACTTGTGGAACTTTTGACCTCATATGTTCTTTATGTGTTGTGGTCTTTTTAACCTTTTATTAGATTTGGTACTTGGAAAGAACTTTTAGGTTTTGATATAGAAGTATGGTGGAGTTTTTGAATTGAATATATACCATGGGAGTGACCATCCCAATTTTTTTTTAGGAATATATTAATATAATTTGTAATTCTTCAATAGTTTGTATGTCAATAGTTTTTTTGGTTTTCTTGAGAAGTGGTTTGTTTGGGTTCCATGTTATAGTCTAATGTTAATGAGATCATATTTTTGTTAGACCCATATCATTAGTGGGGTAATATTTAACCTTCCCTTGAATTGATATATTAAATACTTTTTGGTAGTGGACTTTTTAGGGGTGGAAAGTGGCATGGTGGATAGAATTATAACACCCCAAATCATCAAATTTTCTATTTATGTAGTTTTTTCCTAACATTAGTTTGGGGTGTCCCATGTTTGAAATATTGAGTTATTATATATTATTCAATGTTTAAGGGTTATATGCATTTTTTGGTAAACAATATAATACAAAATGTGTTTTGTCAATAGTTTTTATAGAGGGTACCACACAGTATATGCACAATTTGATAAAATGTGTGAGATAAAAGTGTACCCACTAAGGTTTTAGTGGGAGTCACATGGTTTATGCATTTCTAGGTAAACCATGTGAGAAAAATACACAACCAAATAAATTTGGGGTATTTTGGACATTTTAGGTGAGGGTTCACCTCGCTCGCGGCTCTCGCCTTCGCTCGGCGGTGATGCCCCAGCCTGTGGATGACCGAGGTTCCAGCCCCCTCCTCCCCGGCAGGGGGAGGGGGGACCCTTCCTTCATCCTCGTCGCGTCACCATTTTTTCCCATTTACAAACCCGGCTCTTCTCCCACTTTTCCCTTCGATCCCTATTTTCCCTAAGGTCCTTGACCTTCATGAAGGTTATCCTCAGCTTGCGCTTTATTCAAATGAGTTCTTCGCGGCTTTGGATCATCACAGATCTACACTTGTGGCTCGATTTAGGGGTCTTCATCCTTCGGTTGACACTTTTGACAGGTTTGTCTTCGAATCCTGGGGTCTTCAAAATCATGTGGTGGTGGGTCTTCTTGATTGACGCCAGATGATGATTCGCTTCTCATCGGAGGAGGATCTGGTCATCGCCCGGTCCAGTGCTCCTCAGATGCTCGATGGATGCAGTTTTCTCCTCTTGAGATGGTCCTTCAATCTCAGCATGCGTCGTGATCCGATGTCGGCTGCGGTGTGGGTTAGTTTTCCGGAATTGTTTCTGCCTTTTCAAAACCCTTCAATTATATGTAAGCTGGGGAACATGGTTGGAAGGTTTCTGTGCTCTGATTATCGCACATCCGCGGTTTTCCATCCAATTTTTCCTCACGTTTGTGTTGATGTTGATATCTCAAAACCTCCAACAGAGTGGTTGTGGATTTCGGTCGGTGAAGATATAAGATGGAAGAAGAGGGTGGTGTTCGACTGGTGGCCTACGTTTTGCTCAGGATGTATCAGACTAGGCCATTCGGATTCGGAATGCCATCGTGGGTTCTGAGATAGGTCAAACACGGTGCAGGTGGATCCGGTGGGGCTCTACCAGCTGAGGGTTTGTGGAGTTTTGGGTGAGCCTCAGGAGAAGCGTGGGGAGGACCTTAAGGTAATGGACCTGGTCAGGTTCCAGAATGCTTCAAGTGCTGAGACCAGTTCCCAGGAGGCTCAGAAACAGGGGGCTTCGTTGTGTTCATTAGGAGATGAGTTGAATTCCACATGATCTGTGAAGTTTGTGGATCCTAAGAAGGATGAACCACGGGTTGCAAACATTTTCGCTCGGCTGAAACAAGATTTGGGGATAAATGGGGTTGAAATGAAGAGTCCCCTGGCAGTGTCTATGGTGCATCCTTTAGCTACATCCTTTCCTACTGAGGAAGGGGTTGTGATCTTGAAGGACATTAACATGAAAACACAGTTTATGGGCCGTGGATATGAGGAATCCACTGGACCTAATGTGGTGCAGGGGAAGTCTTTCGTGGCAGCTGCATCTTCTCAATGCAGACAAGGTAAGTTGGATGGAGACACTATCTTGGGTCCCTTAGATCCAAACACCCTCAGTGGTATCCAGGCTGTATCTAGAGGGGGGAAATTTGGTTTGGAGAAAAAGGAAAGTACGAAGGAGTTCCTAGGTAAGAATGGGTCACTTAATGTTAGCACACCGTTAAGGGTGGAGAACCGTTTTGAGGGCTTGGAAGTTCACGAACCTCCGTTGTCTTAGGAAAATCATTTTGATAGACTGGAAATGCAAGAAGAGGAGCATGTGGGTGATGACTCAGTGGATGACGGTCAGAACCATCCCTCCTGGGAAAGTCTGGATGGTGCTTATGGGAATGACCCCCATAGCGCAAGAAAGAAAAAAGGGAAGAAAGGTAAAAGTGACGCAGGGAAATGCATTGTTTTCCAGGGGAAAAATCCCAAAGGACGCAAAGACTATTCTCATCTACCAAAACTGATGGAAACAAGGTCAGCAAAGAAAGAGGGATGTATGGTGAAAAAAGGCTCAATAGACAGGGCAAGTGGCATCTCAAGTCGAGACACAGGTGTGATGGAGGAAGAGGTTAGAGAGTGTCTGAAACTCATTATTCACTCCAATGAAGAAATTCCTGGGAAAGACCTTAGACCCAATGCCTCTAATGAAGATATTTTAAGAATTTATGAAAGAGGTGTGAAGGTTGAGGTTAGTGACGATCAAGGAGAATGGATTGACATGCAAGATCGAAACATTGCTCGGGGCTTCAACCAAGGTAAAATCACCATGGAAGAATTCATTCAGACAATGGACAGAATGATTTCTCACCTCGAAGTCCTTATCAGGGAGGATCCAGACACTCAAGTTAGTACCCTACACTGGGAATTATATTGAGTGTCTGACTTGAATCATTTTAGTCTCATGTTTAATAATTTTGTGAGCTCCTTTAGCACATAGTGATTTATGTTTTGTGAACAATGGTTTCCCACCTGTCCTTAAAGTGGCTTTTTAATAAAAATTTATATTTGGATGGACTATGATCCTCTCAATGAGTACTACCACTCTTACATGATTCTCCTTTGGTTTTGGGGTGGATCATTTGTGTTTCTTCATCTAGATTAAAATGTGAGGCCTTCTCCTCTCCTCCTCCCTTAGTTATCTTCCTTTAGAACTCTTTTATTTTAAACCAAAAGGCCATTTTTAGATGGTTTTAAAGGTTAAATATGTGATAATATTTATATTTTGGTTCTTAATGTTTGTGATCAATCTCTTATGGCATATCCTGGTGGTATCTATAATTGGTTACATGTTTCCACCACTAGAATATTTTGTGTAAATTATGATTCCATTTATTGAAACGTTACATGATTTATTGAAATTTTTAAATTTTTCTTGAGATAAATTAACTATGTAAATTTTAAATAGTTTTGTGTTATCAATGGTTCTACATTATATATTGGATTTTCCTTTGTAAATAATGAGTGAAA
This sequence comes from Viscum album, assembly GCA_963277665.1. Lineage (NCBI taxonomy): Eukaryota > Viridiplantae > Streptophyta > Magnoliopsida > Santalales > Viscaceae > Viscum > Viscum album. The sequence continues at coordinate 1,775,855,512 of OY728138.1, read as the reverse complement.
TGCATGGTGGAATGGAACATTTGTTTTAAATAGTGATTGATGCATTTAAAGTGTTTGATAATATTTCATTGTTATTTTTTTCAATAAAAAAATGTTTCATGGTGTATTGGAATAATTTATTTTTACAAAGTGATGAGTTATATGCTACTAATAGAGGAATTTTTTAAGATGTCACCTTGTTTAAAAAACATGCTTATCAGGGGTCCCACTTATTTTTTTAATATCTTTCTATTTTTTTAAAAAAGTTAATCTATTGTAAAGAATTTTGTGTTAATTTTAAAGGATTTTTATGTTTTTACAATAGGTGTGGTTGTTTCCTATTGAGATGTTTTTTTGGGAATGAAGACATTAATTTTTTGAGCTTATGGGTGATGAAATTTTTTGCATGTTCCCAAAGTTTACCTTGTTTAGAAGGTGATTTTAAAAGAGTATTTTCTAACTGTTATTTTGATTATGCTTTGGTGTTATGTATGTTACCTTTAAATCTCATTTCATTTAAAATGGATTTTAAAAAAGGATTTCCAAAGCATGGATTTTATTTTTTTAATAAGACACCCAGTTTGGAAGCTAGATGGAAGGTGGTATTTTGGTATATGTTTACACCCTAGTAGAGCCCCATTATTATTCCTTTCATATGTTTTTCTGAATTTTTTTAAAATTTATATAAATTTTTATTCTTGGATTATAAATTTGGATAAATTCTCATTATTTAAAGGGTTTTTTTGGAGGTGGAAGGTATAATATTGATGGGTTTTCTTACTTTTGGGAGTTATATTTCCCTGAGACTGACATTGGTTTTATAGTGTTCCACCTCCATTATCCATTACCTGAGGATAAATAGGATACTAAGTGGGGATTCAGGGGACAATGGAGATTCTAGTTGAGAGGTACACACTCTCTAGTTCCACCTAATTTAATGTTATGACATGGCTCAAAGATTATCAATAAATATAACAGTTAATAGTGGTCTGAGGGATTAAAGGTGTGAAAATTAACCTATCAGCTATTGGATCCACTCTTTTCACATCACGTACATGCACTATAAGTCATTATATTCTTTACTCATTATATATATATATATATATATATCATATTTCAAGCCTTGGTTGAATATTTTCATGTGACTTTATTCTCATTTTTCTTGAGCTTATTTTAATACCATTATTTTTATACTTGGGAATTATTTTTGTAAGGAATTAATTGATTTATTATTGTCATTTTATTTGTTTATCATTATATATTTTTAATTTTTTATGTTCTTAATTTTATAATGAAAATGTTTTGTTTTCATGTGATGTGTTTTAAAAATAGTAAAAAGAGATGTATATTTTAATTGAATAACTTGAAAAGTGATTCCTTTTTTAAATTTTTTCTTCGAAATTTTTTATAAAACCATGAGTGGGTTTTATTCAATATCTGAAATGTACTTATTTATAAAGTATTTTACTTTAAAAATATATCTTTAAAACTATGGGATTATTTTTCATACAAATATTTTCTAATAGATAAGAACAGGGTTTGGCTTTTTTTTCTTTTTGAAATGTGAGTTGTTCGGTTTTAAAATGGTAATAAAACAATTTCTAAAAGTACACTATCCGGATATGTCATATTTGATGAATTTTTATAAATATGGTCTTTAGAGAAATGATAAAAAGGTATTAAATTCTATTTTCATTTGTAATAAAGGAAATGAATACATACAATATTATTATTTTTTAACTAAGGTACAAAGATTCTTCTTAAATTAAATATCATGTTCTCATCGTGGTATACAACTAGATTTTGGATCAAAACCTTCATGCCCATGTTTTTGGGTATCCAGTGTTCATGTTTTCTACAGGTTATGAGAGTTTCAATTATCGGTCAACTTGTTACTTCTCTTCATTGATAAACAGGTATTTTCCAATTTATGATGGTTATATTAGATTCACACAATGATATTAGGGGTTTTTGAAAATTTTGGTGTAACCTATTATTGTTCAAGTTGTATATCGACCACTTATGTCACCTTATTTTATTTTTAGTTTGGTTTTATACCCATTTTTTGTAAATTTGAAATCTTTATTTAAAATTGTTTCAATTATAGGGAAACTGTTTTGGAAAGATTTAGGTTATTATTCATTTTTATGAATCATTTGGTAGGAATTAAATTTGGTTTTGATGTATTATTTTTAACTTGTTCATCCAATTTAAGGATACCTCATGCATGGTTCCCTATTAGAACCATTTTTATATATGTTTTTTTAGGGTGAAATGTTTTGCATATTTTCACTTGTGATGGATTGGTAATTTTCCAGATCCTAGGGTGAGTAGGAATTCACCTCAATCCTTTTGGTGGTATGTGTTGGGTGAAGTGTCTGGTCTTCATAGGCCAGCTCATTAAAAAGACAATGTTCCACAAAACCTAACTCACACATCCTTGTAAAAATGATGCTTCTGACTTATAGTGAAGGTCTAAGGATACATATAGAGTATATACACTCTATAGTCATAGCTATAAATGGAAAATAATAACATAAACAAAATCCAACTATAAAATATAGTATAAGAACATATTGATGAATGATATAATAGATTTAATGTCAAGTTATACAATAAACAAACCCCAAATGTGTATATCTATAAGAATATACAACAAAACTAGAAGAGATAATAAATAAAAGATCCATCATAACTATTTGGAGTCCACACCAATACAACTTATATATCCTAACTATAATATCCTCAGCATCCTATTTTTGGGACCCTACAATCTCTAGATCTTTGACTATGATATCTATGTGTGCACTAAGATTCCAATGCTGGGAGTGATTATAAACCATTTTGGATACCAAAAATGTTTCATAAACATAATTTAAAATTATATTAATTTGTTTGAGATTATGGAAACCTAAACTCAGACACAAGAATACACCAAATCATATACCGAGTGATCATGTTTTAACCAAGATCTTATGAATCTTGATCATACCTTATTAATTTCCATGCAGGAACAATAACATATGTAGTAAAAAATCATGATTCAAATCACTCTATGTAACTATTTCCACTACTATAGATAACACATGTTCCATGTCATATGACCACCTACTATCCTTTGATGGTACACATTCTTTCGACACTTAAAAAATGGAAATATACACATAAATAAGGATTTTTCATCATAAATCATATAATTCTTCTGACCTGCTTCCAATTTCATATGAAATTATCCTCCAATGGGCCAATCATGTGCTATGAACAGGGACTAACAATCCAATGCAGAGACACATCCAATGAGTCATGTCATCATAACTCCTCATCTAGGAATCTAACTAAGTTCATTAAGTTCATATATCTCCTTGAACACTGAGATGGTTCCACTCCCCTAGAAAAAATAAATATATAAAGTATGATATATAAAACAAAATCATTTCATAAAAAATATTCAACAAAAAAAGAATATTAAATAAACAACATACAACATATTAATAAATTAAAATGTCATATAATATAATATTCTTATGGTCCACCCATGAACACAAAATATACCACATCATAGACCATGTTGGTAAGGACATCCTACCTCAAGTGTAACACCGTTATTATGTCATTAAAATACAAATGAGTCAAGTTACATGCCAAAAATATCTATATCCACCACCATTGAATCACATGATAACTCTAAAATTATGGTTTAATAGGAAAACCACAGAAAATGGTAAGACTATATTAAACATACTATAGAGGACCTAATATGGTCAACAGTCTAGTTTTTATGATAATTATAACATAATTCTATATATTTAGTTATTATTGATCTAATGGAATTATTTTTTTAGGGATTTGGGATGCCTAAAATCATCTAAGAGTGGCTCCAGGTTAATGGAATAATGAGGGAGTTGAATGAGGAATGAATGTGTGATTGAATCGTATAATTATCTCAAAAAGACATCATTCGTAGTGTGAATTATGGATCAATATCATGAACTCATGGAATTGATGATACACTGAAAATTAAGTTACCTCAGCATAAACCCCTAAAGGACCTAGTCATGTTACGAATAAATTTTTACATTTTGAATGACTTTTCACACCCTCAATGAAAATTATCTTCTTCTTCCTAGAAACCATTTACTTCATGATTCTCTATTAATGAAATTAATCAGGTTTTTTATCCAATTTCTAGATTTTGATTCATTTCCTTCTATGATAACCTATAATAGAAATCAACTCATTTAATTTCACTCTTAAATATTCATAAGATACTAAAATTATGTGTACATTAAAATTGAGGATGTTACACTTTCTACATGACAAAAACCTTTGGTTTATCGGGAGGCATGTATGAATTCATGTGGCATCACCGATATGATCATTGTTTGATTTGTGTAGAATAAGATGTTATAGTAGAAAATAAATTGACGAAATTGTAAAAATATAATAATCTTATGTCAATCTTGTATTGTACTCTTTTTATGATAATATCAAAATATAATGTATTTTATTTTTAAAGTGTATGAGATTCAAGTATAACTATTGTTCCCCCAACTATATCAATCCCTAGAAAAGTTTTGTTAGCCTTTCATTTGAAGAATCAAAACCTTAGGGAATTAAAATGTAATGCAAGACATTACACTTGGAGAATTAACCAATAGGATCCCAAAATATTAATATCCAAATCCATATAATTTTTCATCCATATTCCCATTAACTTCCTCAACTTCCAGGATAAATCCATGTGTAAAAAGTTTTTATTGGATACCTTGCATAGCGATAAATAAAATTACAATAAAATTAGATTCTTCTTCGAATAATATAATTTTGAAGATCATATACTAAACTCTCCCTTTTAGGATCCCTTCCCACCTATCCCAGATGTCATCAAAATTTCTAATTTTCTTAGGAAGTGTGTGTGATGGTTATTTTTATTTTCCATGGACTTTAATTTAATGCATATGTCCTGTAACTTAATCAATGTCTATGGATCCATATAAGCTTTTTCTAATAATTATAATTCTCTCTCTATATTCTATAATCATTATAGGTGCTTCGGGAGGATTTTTTAGGTGATTGATGGACGTAAAATATTTTGGTACATTTTCAATACACTATAGAAAGAATTAAAATCCTATATCTATCTATATAGAGGTCGTGGATAACATAATATGGGGGGCTCTATATGCATTGGGGTTAAAATATTTTACATGGGTTGTCATATGCAGAATTATATGTTTAACCACGTATAAAAGCTAAATATAGGCCTTTATAATCATGCATCACAAAACTATGGTTCCATGGATGATTTCATAAATTTATTATCCATGAAAATAGTTTCTTGGTGTTAACACTATCCCCATCATAAATATTGGGGTAATTTATTAGTATTTCCACCTGTGTTACAATTTTCCATTCCACTAATTCCTTTAAATATATTGTATTCATAGATTGGTGCTTCTCTTAATTCTGAAACATATAAAATCATTGATATGTCCCCCTATTTGAATATATAACCAATATAATCAGTAGTATTCATGTAACTTCTTGACTTGAATCACCTCTTCAATGGTGGTCGAATAGGTGGGTCATGTGACCTCAAGAACATCTCCCTGAATGCTAGAGTCTGCAGACTAGTAGTGACGGCCTAGAGTGTGTATGTGGGAGACTATTCCCTCATAGATCATATTATGCACAAATATTAACAATATATTGAATAGAGGAATCATAAAAAGAATATAAAGTAGCAAAAAAATTAATAAATAATTGAAAAATAAACAGAAGACGATAATTAAAAATTTAATAAAAGCAGCTAATGTGAGATTATACAACAGATGAATGCATTTCATGGTGATGATACTTTTCTAAAATCAGTACACAATACTGCATGATGGGAATAAATAGAAGGTACCAAATCCCAAAGGGTGTTATCCATGAGGATCCTGGTCTCTAGCTCAATCCATTACTCCTAACTTCTATTTACAAATAGCACAACATAAGAAATAAATCATGGTATGTAGTCCTGTGAACAAGAAAGATCTACACGGGTACCCAAGTACAATGGAGGCCCGGTTAGGGTATGTTATATAAATCTTAGTATTCTGGAACCACCATTATCTAGACCAATCCAAAAAATTCAATATAAATTTGGAAGTGTGACATATAAAATAAACATCAAGTGATAACAAGTTAGTAATAGAAACTCGGTCTATGTTCCTAAACGAAAACCCCTCTCGTACCACCTTTTTCATACTATGAATGAATTTAGAAGAAGGTAAATGTGAAATAATAATGTGTGTACCCCTTACAAAGTAACAATGAAACTAAAAGTGGTGCATCCCAAGATTATTCTTAGGCTTGGGGTCTAATTTCTATACCATCACATAAGTACGCTAACAAGCAAGAGAGAAAATTAATAAGCGTATGCTATAATATAATTAGAAGCAACATGTATAGCATAAGTAATTTAACCAAAGTAGTCATTCAATGTTATTCAACCAAATATAGAGTTGGAGTCCAAGCCCATCCTAAATGTATCACTATGGTACATCCTTCAATTTATCCAATACCACCTAGTCCGTCTATGGAAATATTCTGAAAGACCATGTATCGCTCAAGGCATGGTTTATCATGAGTCTGTCCCAGGTATCACACATAAGGGGTTGAGTATCACCCAAGGATTGGCATAGAAACTTTTATAATGGGTTTATCCTAGATTTTCCCTTAGGTAACTTGTATCACTCATGAGTATATAGAAATCCAAGGGAGACCCTCATTTGGAAAATCCTAAGACATCTCTTCCCCAGCATGTCATGGAATAACCACCTGAGCACGAGAATCAATCCATGAGTCCTTAATACCGAACCCATGTTCTCACTTAGACCATATCTAGTGAACCATTATAGGAAAATAATATTTCAAGGAAAACATCAATTCAAATATCACCTGGAAATAATATAGATAAATCACATTTTGAGACTAGCACTATGAGCCACAATTTATTAAATTAATCAAGTAAAATAATCCAAGCCCTCAACATGTCATAATAAATTTATCAAAAAAGTAAGCACATCACAATTACATGAAAATTTTAGAATTTTAATATCTCAAGATAAGAATCTTAGAATATATATCAAACCAATAAAACAGGGAATAAAGATTAGGCACATTCTTGAGAAACAGAACATAATCAAAATATCATGGCATCAATATTCCTCGAACCATAGGTTATAAATGACATTAAATGATAAAATCAAACAAGCTTGTTCCAGCATATAATTAAATTCAAACCATCAAAATACATTTCTAACATAATGCATAAAGAAAAAATGTCATCTAGGATGGGAACACCCAAAGGGGTGGCCAGGAGTTATTAAGAACACCCCAAATGGGTTTCAACATAAGCAAAGGCCACAACGAAACGATATAACAAACAAACAATTTAATTAGTGAGGAAAAGGCATCAATGGGATGTTTCAGTGAGCAGAAAAAAGGTGCGACATGGCATAAGAAACAAAGTAAAAAGAATAGGGTAGACACCCTACACTAGGAATTTTAATTACATTTTGTGGCACACTTAGGAGGTTTCTTGGCTCATCTATCTTTTTTCAAGGAAGAAACATCATTTAGAAAAAACCAATAAGGGTCATGTACGAGAATTCCATTTAACAATTATAATGTCAGGAAAAAAGAGACATCAATGCACTAAGGAAGGAAAGCATTAAATTCTATCACTAAATTTTTATATTGAAGGAAACACACCTCAACAGAGGGGTTTCATTATAAAACCATGAAGTATCTTATCAAACAATCATTTATCACATTTAATCATCTTATTAAATTTATCAAAGGAAAAATATAATCTAAAACCATACTTCATTAATTTTAAAACTAAGAACGGTGTAATAAGAAATTATTTAATGAATTACTAAAATTAAAGAGGTATGTAAAGGGAACCTACCTCGAAAGGAGAACCAATTCAACCTTAGAAACTTTACCAATTTATCAGCGACCACTCAAAACTTATCCACCCACACACATATACCAACATATAAATATATATATCCCTTAACCTAGTGCACTTATTCTTTATATCATGAGGGAATACATGAATGGAGGTTATATATATATATACATATTATGAATACTTAAATACATGTGTGTGTGGACCTCAAAAGATGATCAAAACATCCTAGAGAAAAATATAGGCATCCTCAGATGGTGGCGGTGAAGTGAAACATCCCGAATTGATTCTCCTTCTATGGTGGTTTCTGAAATAGAAATGAACAAGACTCGAGAGGCCATTCACATACCCTTGACGAATTGAAGGTAAAATGTGATGAGATTGGAATAAATAAGTCGAGAAGGAGGGAGCTAAGAGGAGATCACATCGTATTCTACTGGATATCGGATAGGTTTTACATTGTGCTATAAAGAGTCATGGCCAATGAGGGTCACACCGTAGGGGTCCAACTAAGGGAGCTTGAAGGCGATGATGACCCTGGAGGAGAGGAGGAAGATACTGGTCACGCTCATAGGGTTACTAGGGGGACATGATGGATAAAGGAGGAGAAACATTGTGGGTCTCTTAAAAAGAGACTAAACTAATTAAATAATAGATAATAATAATTATAATAAACATAATAATACTCATAATAATAATGAAAATCAATTAAATATTAAATTATTATTATCATTTAAACATTCAGGATTATTTTCCAATTAAATTTACATTTAAATTATTTTCTATTTTCACTTTCATTTAATTATTTTAATTTATTTAATTAAAAACACACGTCACAGTGTCAACTATCTGAGATAAAATGGTTCATATGCTCTGTTTAAAAAATGGCATATCCAGCTAATGGAAAAATTTAATTTCCATTTATTTTTCTTGAGGTTGAAAACACGAGACGTTAAAAACTTCTCACATTAGAACTTGTCATCCCTAAGAATCCTTTGGGAATGAAGTAACCCCAATCCAATCTACAAGGTTCATGAAGGATCTCACAAAATTTTACATTGCATTTAAAAACACCCAACACACCTTCAAGCATTGATTTGGAAAGTGGAACATAATCCATTAAGATATGAGACAATGCAATATTTCTAACTAAAACACCAAGAAGGTACTTATCCAATCCAATTTATCTAGATACATGACCATGTCATCATATCATTAAACATCTCGACAAATTTACTTACCACCTTAGGATTTAATATTAGAAAAGTGAAATTTCTGAGTCAGGAAACCTTCCAATGTCAGAATTGCTTACCGGAATCACACTTAAGAATTCTAGAGAATCATATCATGTGATTTCTAAAATGGATAAAAGGGTTCAATCCATATCGACCTCAAATCCTAGGTCGAGCCAAATTGGTCAAACATTAAAGAAGGCACTCAACTCAGATGGTCGGCATTTTACAATCTGAACTGTGATGCCTTCTTCGAATGTATCTCATATTCACCGAAAAAACAAACACCAAATTACATACCTAAATTCTAGTGACATTCCTTTATTAATGCATCACTAAGCATGATAATAATTCTTGGATAAACTCATATTAGAAATACATGAGTATAAAGAACAATCCTATGGTAGTTAATACTCCATGATTTCAAGTGAGACATTGGTACAAGTCCAAGATGTCTATATTAGAGAATTAACTGATTCGAGAGTGGCATCAACTCGGTGGTTAGGTCAGAAGAAACAGATTGTATACAAGTGTTCATTCAACACATTCCTACATAGGAATCTAAGGGTTTCTCAAGACCAACCAAGAATCGATTAATACCATTCATTTAGCATGAAAAAATGAAATAACTAATAGAACAAGCCTAGCCGATTTAAAACATTAGTGTAGTGTATGTCTGACACACTCTCAGTGCACTTAGACAATGTCAAGTAGGGGGGATTCTTGTCGCTAAGTAGGATACACTAAGTGGATTGAATAGTTTCCAATCAACTCACCCAAAACAAAAAAAGTATAGTGGAACCATAACTAGTCAACTCACATTAAAAGAAAATCATCTTCAACTAATGACGCACTGTTAATAATCGGTCATCAATCTTTTGACTCTTGAGGGATCCCATGATAATTCTAGATTAACCACTATATCCCACCCATGATCAATGGTTTTAATCAAAGTTTTCATACCCCACTAGCCACACTATGTCATGTTTCTGAGAAAGCACTAACATTATTTGAATTTCACAAGCTTGTCGGCATATAAGCCAGAACTAACCTTCTATAATGGTCATCTTCGGTTGTGTTCCTTCTACCTGTAAAGACACATATTTACTAAAATTGACATGAAAGTTCCCACTTTAAGGGTTTCAAAATAATCAAAAGAATTGATAAATTGTCTTCTTAAAAGCATGCTAGGTCAGAACCGCTATAAACAGAAACGTTTAAACAATTATTATGAAATCCCAAATCAAACCGACCAGTTTGTTAAAACACCCGAGTCTCTAGAAATCATCTTGATCATGGGGATTCACTTGATTTCTTTTTTCCCAGGTCACTCTACATCGAATATGACTTGAGACCGCAGTCAACAACACTAAGTTTTCCATCATTGAGGAATAAAACTGAGAACACTCATTTGAACGAGGGTGTCATTTAAAGAAAGGGGTCCGACTAGGGAAAACATAACCTAACCGATACCAAAAAGGTAGAAAACTCATGGAAATAGCCAGTATTTTAAGTTATAAGGGTGATACTTACCATGATATATCCCCTTACGAGGAACAACTGTTGACTGTAACATTGGTTCATACTACAAAAGACACTAGGATGAAATGTTCATCATCTAACACATTGTGAAAACACATAGTGTCTATGGAAAACTCTCGTTCTTCTATTCCAAGGAAACTCAAAGAATCATTATTGACCAATACACAAGGGTCTTAAATAGAGGACACCACTACATATTCCATTTTCAAGACACTTTCTTTTAAAACTATTTCATAATACAACATGAACACGTTCAATAATCCAGTCATAGGGGTGACCATCTACCAATCCATAAAGTTCCCATACACTTTATAGGTGGCATTTGGTTCCCATTTAATTTCAACCAATAAATTTTAGTAAAAGCAAAAATTTACATATCAAACAAGCTATCATGTCAACAAAAGAAGCTAAGAGAGAGAAACATAATGTAATCTCAAAAGTGTGGAATATTAACACCAAAGATGGTTATACAAACATGAATGATATTAAATATAACAACATAGAGTGGCATTCCAGGCACTCAATATGAATCAATATGAAAACTAAAATGCAACTACATGGCATGAACTATGCATGGAATGTGAATTTCTATGTGCCTAATATAATGCAAGATATGTTTCATCCTTACCTTAACATACCAAGGGTGAAATACCATAAAATCTATAAATCCATAAGCATCAGAAATTACACCAATCAATTGATGTGAAATCATATCAACTGTTATATTTAACACCGTAAACATTAATTCCCAGCCCAAGAAATTTGGTCATTTCTTGTAGGTGTGGTGATCAGTCCCAAGAACAGTTATTAACCAAGCACTGACATATTCCTATTTCCATTTTTACCGAACTAATATTATTAAGACAAAGGAAGAGTACCACCTATGATACCACTTTGTAACATCCCGACCCAGATCACCTCTAAGACGGTGGCTAGAATAGTGGGTCATGTGACCTCAAGCACTTCTCCCCAAGCCCCAAAGGCTTCCAACTAGTAGTGAGTGCCTAGATTTTTTCCGTGGTGAGACTACTCCCTCATAGATCAGAATATTAATATCAATTAACAATATATTAGATAACAAAATCATTACAAGAACAGACAGTATAAGAAATAATATTAAATAATTGAAAAAGAAGCAGAAGTCGATAATATTTTTTTAAATTGGATAATGCCATATTATACAATAGATGAATGTATTTCATAGTGATGATACATAATTGAAAGGAGTAATAAATAAATAATGCCAAGAATAAATAAAATACCCCAATGTCCCAAGGGTTCTCTCTATGAGCCTTCTAAGCTCCAGCTTAGTCCTTTGCTCCTAACTTCTAGGTAAAAAAATAAAACATATGCAATAAATCATGGTATAGATTCCTATGAAAGATAATTGTCTACTTGGGTACCACAATACAATGGAGGCCTGAGTAGGGTGTGAGATATAAATATCAATAGGCTGGGACCATCGGTGTCTGGACCAATCCAGAAAATGAAATATAATTTAAGAACTACTCCATAAAAAATAAATAGTGAGTGATAACATGTTAGTAATAGAAACATGGTTCGAGTTCCTAAATGGACAACCTTCCCATACCACCTACTTTGGCATAATATAGAATTTAAAAAAAAGCACCTATTCAAGAAAAATGTGTGTATAAGTGCCAAAAGTAACAAGGAAAATCAAACAGGGAACACATAATCTTTTAATTATTATTAGGGTCTAATGCACATGCCATCAGATAAGTATGCTAGCAAGAAGAGAGAAAAGTCACATGTTCGTGATCTAATATAAATATAATGAACAAGTATATAACAAGAAACTTAACCAAGGTGGTCATTCAATGCTATTCAATCAAATCTCAAGTTGAAGTATGATCCCTTCCCAAAGGTATCACTATCGTATATCCTTAAAATTATCAAATACCACCATTCTTGTCCATGGAAACATTACAAAAGATTAAGTATCAATCGTGGTATGGTTTATCATGAGTCTATCCCGAGTATCTCACATAAGGGGTCGAGTATCACTCAAGGATTGGTGTATCCACTTTTACAATAGGTCCATCCTTGATTATACCTTAGGGAACTGGTATCACCCATGAGTATATAGAAAGCACATGGATACCCTCATCTAGAAAAGACTAAGACATAGGTTCCCTAGCACGTCGTGGTATAACCACCCGAGCACGAGAGTCGACCCATGAGTCCTTAAAACAGAACCCATGTTCTCACCCGACCAATATCTAGTGAACTATAGTAGCCATATCACATTGCAAAGAAAACATCAATACATATATCACCTAGAAAGAATATAAATAAATAATGTTTTCAGACTAGAAAGATGAGCCACAAGATATTTAAGCTCTCAAGTAAAACAATCCAATCCATCAACATGATATAAGTAATTTATCAAAAAATTCAGCAAGTCACAATTATATAAAAATGTTATCATTTTAATATCTCAATATACGGATCTTAGAATATAGATCATACCACTAACACATGGAATAGAAATTATGAACTTTCATGAGCAACAGAATATAAACAAAAGAACATGGCATCAGCATGACTCTAACCATAGGTTATAAATAAAATTAAATGATACAAGATAACTATATTTTTCAAGAATTGAAATCAATTCAAACCAATCACATTACAATTATAACATAATTCATAAGAAAAAAATTATATTTAGGCTATGCACACCCAAAAAGGTGGCCAAGAGGCAAGGTGAACAACCCAAATAGGTTACACCATAAGCAACGACCACAATGGAACGATAGAACAAACCAGAAAATTTAATAATTGGTGACAAGGTATTGTCAAAAGGGTGTAGCGAGCATCACAAATGTGAAACACGACATAAGAAATGAAGTAAAGGGAAGAGGGTAGGAACCCAACACTGGGAATTCTAATTACATGTTGAGCAATACACTTATGAGGTGTCTTGGATTGTGTATCATTTTTCAAGGAAGAAATGTCATTTAGAAATAACCAAGAAGTGTCATGTACAGATTCACCTTTGGTAGTAGTTTCCACAACATGAATGAACAAGACCTGAGAGTCTACTCACAAACCCTCAACGAATTGAAGGGAAAATGTGAAGAGATCAAAAAAAATAGCTACGGAAGGAGGGATCTAGTAGGAGCTCATGTTTTAGACGAGGGATCTCGAAGAAGATCGTATCCATGGAGTAGAGGAGGGAGATTCATGTAACGTGCCTAGGGTTACCAAGGGGTTCACGTGATGGATGAAGGAGGAGACCCATTGTGGGTGTCTAAAAGAGAATAAACTAGTTAAAAAATATAAACATAGTTATTATAATCATGATAATAATAGTAATAATAAATTTAATAATACTCATAATACTAATAATGGAAATCAATTAAATATTAAATTATTATTATCCTTAAAACATTCATTATTATTTTCCAATTGAATTTACATTTAATTTATTTTCCATTTTAACTTTAATTTAATTAATTTAATTTCTATAATTATAAACACACATCACAACGTAAAATCTCAGAGAGAAAAATGTCTGGAAACTTGGTTTTACAACCATCATGCCCAGCTAATGGAAAATTTTAATATTATTTTCTTTTATATCCACTTCAAAACATGGGATGTTACAACTCACTATCTTGGGAACTATCATAAACTATGTCATTAGTTATTAATCCACTAGGAAATCATTTTATAGTTTTATAAATACTTCAACTTCTTCGTTCATGATGCGAGTATGATCAATTTGATTTCATAGGACTAAATCTTAATGTGATCATTATTCCTTACACCCTCTAAACCAATGATTAATGGAATATATTCCATAAATATTCTCAAGTATCCTAATTGATAAATATAAGGGAAAATAAGGATATTCATTTTTCAAGGTAATATAATGGAAGCATTATAGACTATATAAATATTAGTCAATGTTGTGGGTAGGGTTAGCATGTTTTCACATTTTTCTAATGGGACTTGTTAAATGATTTGTCTTTGTCTGTATATATGTTATACAATATTATTAATGATTTTAATCCATTTCACCCATAAGAATATATAATCACAACCAATTATCTCGTGTTATAACTAATTGGAGATGTAACATTTGATTAATTGTTACGTGTTCACAGGATGTGTCATGCTCAAATTTCAATATGTAAATGTATTATTAGATTATTCTATGCCTTACTAAGGAACCATTTCATTGATACATAATCTAATAAAATGATTGCGGATATTTAGACATTAATTTTTTTTTGAAAAAACAATAAATCTAATTAAATTCACATTTTTTTCATAATAACAAAATATTTACAAATCCCTATGAAATTAGGAATACGTTTCAAATAATTAAAAAATCCCATGATAACCAAGAATAGATGAATAAAATGTATTTTATTACCTCAAAATATATTTACTATTTTTCACTTATCACATATATTTATATTTCTTAATATAATTTTACTAAAAACTATTTATAAATTATGGAATGTAAATGAAACACATGTTTCCATGTGTGATATTTCTATTATAAACCAATTGTAATTATTTATCCATAACTGGAAAAATATTATAATTATTTTTTCATGTCAAACAAATCCATCTCCACCATCAAGTGTTAACATTGATACATTCTACAACACCCTTGGTCAATAGATCGTCAATTCAATTTTGAATTCAAATTAGTTTTAAATATATTATCATATAACTAATGAAATATGATCAACTATGAAATGATATATAGTTTCAGAATTGAAGAAATATTCATTTATTACTTCAATCATATGGTATAATAATAGAATATCACTTATTATGATATAAACCATGGCCTATATTGTACAATATCATATAATATAAGTAGATAGATTCATTTTTTGTGTACTGTTTTATGCTTTATAATTCTTATTATCCCCACATGGGAGATCAAACATAGTGTATAATTTTGGTGTGTCATAGATGGTTATTTTAGATTATACTCTTTTGTTTACTTATTTATTGGTGTTGATATATCATTCCTCATGTTTCAATATCTATCATGATCTTTAATTTTACTCTATTTGGGCTTGGATAACCCTAATTCCGTGGAACCATATTTTTTGCAGATAGAGGCTCCAATTTTCACATGTTGTGATATAAAAAAAATATTTCTTTCCCAAAATATCCTAATATCCCCCAAGATACATGTAAATCACCTTTTTTGATATTTTCCATTCTCACTACCTCTAGATTCATTCCATAACTTATAATATTATTTAATACCTTGATTATCAAAAAATTGATCCATTAAAAATATATTTCAAAACCAATTACATTGTAAGAACTTATAAAATAATAATATTTATTAGTACACCAACCGCAAGAAAATACTTTATGAATTCATTACATGAAAACTCCATTATACTATACACTAATATTCAATAATGTCGAATATAATTTTAAGACTCTCATCCATACAACCCATGATCAACGAGACTACTCCATCCTCATTTTTCAATATATCAATTATCATTTAATCATCTCTAGTATAGATAAATAGTTCATTACTTCCAGTAATATATTACTCATGTTATCATCATCTTATATCACATTATAATATGTCAGTTCCACATCCTCCACTACTAGTTGACAACAAATCTTTCCAAAATAAAATTAAATCAATGTGGTCTGATACATACATATTTGGAGTTAAAATTATGAATTAATTTAGAATCATTTTTGAGTAAGGATAAATTTATAATGTAACATTCAATTAAACATCCCACTGAATATAAATAATAGTCATTGTTCTAGAAAAGTATCAGTTTCATATTTTCTATACCATACATGTTCTTGAGTATGAGTTTGTATTTATATGAGTTTAATCCAATACCTAAAAATTGTTTCATATAATATATACATTTAATTGATAGGGATATGTGTTGAATTTTATCATTAATTTTTAAATTTTTGATACAAAACATAATTCATTTTTTTATGAGTTATACATTAAGATGAATGAAACATGTTAGTTTGGTTAAAGACATGAGATACACATGTTAAATGACTAGGACTATGCATACATAAAATAATTAAAAGATTTGATAAAAAACATCTATGAATATATAAAAAATGAGATGTTTAAAACCCTATGAAATACCATGGTTTTTTTTCCTCACAAATAAAACACACATAGAAGCCTAAATCTTCCAAATGGGAAGTTAATTCTAAATAAGGGTACCTATGTATCGTATTGTTTAAGGATTTTAGGGTATAGGTGATCCTAATAGGATTATTTTTAAATATCTTTATTTTATCATTAGGTTAAACTTGCATAGGTGACCCTTATAGGATTATGTTTTGGGAGGAATATAATTAAGATAGTTCATTTGATGAATTTGGTAAAGTTGTTTCATACATAAGTATCCTAGAGTTAATCATAAAATAATTGACATGATTCTCAATATAGATAGATATGTTTTGAGGAAAAAATGACAAATCATTTTTAATGGAAATATAGATCTTTAAATATTAATAAATATGATATAACATGTCAAAATTTTATTTGGAGAAAATTTAATAGACGCCTCATTCAATTAATTTCTAAATTAGGATATTCCATAAATTATGATTTAAATTTCAATGATATATGTCATAAATTAATTAATATTTAGTTCTATTATATTTTGGTTATATAATTTAATATATTTTTTTATAAATTTAGAAGTTTTCATGGTTATAATGAAAAATTTTATAAGAATAAATAACTAAATCTTATAGAATTCAAATTTTGTAATTTTTACACATTGTAATTTGATACCAGTTATTCCCTACTAATATGTAATGAATTAGAAAGACTCAAAGGTAAAATAACATTGGATCAAGGAGAAGTAGTTCTAAGTTTTGGTAATGGAGTAGGGGTTACTACATTAGAGGTATTCATATATGATTTATACCAACCAACTAGATTAATTTTAAAAATATAAAATTATTACTATATTTTTACAATAAACTTATGTTTTATTTCTATTTTTATTAGGAAAATTAATAATTTTATATCATTATTAAAATTAATTTTTATACATCGATAAATTTTTTGATGAAACTAAAAATATGGTTAATGATTTATACATTCTTGAAATGGAAATTTCATATATAAAATTCAAAATAATAACGTTAGAATTAGTGATTTAAATACCACATACCTTGAACATTGTTACCATGGAAATATAATTGAGAAACATATCCAAAATCTTTATAATGATGAATTATTGGAATAATTTGGTTATGAATCATTAAATACAAAATAATATTTGATAAAAAAACATAAGTAAAGGTTTTTTTATTAAAAATTGAGAGAGGTAAGATATGGTATTAGACGTAAGACATAGTGACATATATCTTCTAAAACATAAAATAAATCATTTATATTAAATACTTGATATCATTTACTAAATAATTTAATCAATATGGTTATTTATCTATCATTCAACAAAATTTTTAAACTTTTTAAATATTAAATGTATTCAACAATTAAAGAAAAAATAAAAATGGAAAAATTATTAAGATACTTTGATTATATTAAGTTCAGAAATAAATTATTTAAGTGATTCCTATATAATTTGAGGGATTTTTTAATTGTTAAATGAATCACTTCTTTAGGTATTCCTGAAACGAATGACATATTTTAATTGGGGGATCATATCTTATTAGAAATGGTTTAAATAATGATGAGTTATTTTGAACTTCCAATAAAATTTTGGGTTTATGATATAAAAATATATCCTTTCAAAGAAGACTATATTTTATCTAAGGGAATGAAAGTTTTAGTATTAATACAAGTAGGTCTAATAATAACGGTGACCTGAGGGAACTAATTGAGCCTTTAAATTTTTATCTCCTATAATAAATAATAATTTAATTATTGAGTAGATATTGTGTATTTACATAATATAGACTAAAATCCATTAATTGGAATGACAACATAAATGAGAAACTGGAACATATATAGATAATGAATCTGTTCACATAGTTTGGGAAATATTTACAGAAAATATTACTCAATATTGAATATAAAACTCACCATAAATTTTCGCTTGTTACAAGTAATAAAATGGGGAAAATACTCACTTCCAATTCCCAAATCATGAATTCATTTCTCACTACATTCATATAAACACCAAAATTAATGGAGATTAATTAATTTGAAACACACCACTAATTGATTTGTGATCTTTTACGGGAATCTCTATCTTAATAATCATTTTTCTAATTTAAAATAAGAAAAATATTTTGATAATTTTTAGTCATTATATTCCTTAATTATACATCCTATCTATAATGAATTAAATGTGTTCAACTAAGATCTTTCCATTTTTTTAAATAACAAAGATCCCATTATCTTTTATTCCTAATCATTTCCCAGTTTTCCATCAACTAATTTATTCCACATTAGTAGAACTAAGTGAAATTATATTTATGATTAGACCATTTATAATATTAATATTACTCAAACCCCTACACCATCACCCGATTTTATCATGGCGATTACATGAAATAAGAAAATGAAGAATATGTATGATTATGCACAAAATAAGAATTATCAAACTCCCCAAATGAACAATAATCTATACCCTATCATCCTCAAAGGTAGAACCATAACATATAATTTTTTCAAGTCATTATTTACGATACACCATGAACCAATAGTTTTACTAAGTCATAAATTGTGATAATTTCATGTTTTCTCAATTGATAAGTTTATTATCTATTCTATATATTGTGATTAATAATTTTAACCTCTTCTAACATATATATTCCCCATGATAAAAGAAAATTTAAAAGAAATTTCAATTCAAGGATAATTTTATGGAAGAAGTGCTTACTTTCCTATTATATTACAATGTTTTATTGATAAATTATACAAATACACATTCTATAATAAATCTTATCACCACATGTGGTATACCAAAACAACTATCCCCTAAAAATAGAGTGTTGTAACATTATTCAAAATAGTATTCCATAACTGTCTTTAATATCCCATTATATTATAATCTTGGAAGATATATTACTAAATAACTATCAATGAAAGGTTAATTGATTTAAAAAATACTTCTAAACATCTTTTTGAAATAGGATAATATATAAAAAATGATTAAAGTGACATAAATGTGAGCCATGATATGCATGTATCACCTTTAATGATAGTACTCCCATGTATATAGAGTTAGATTCTTAATTATTTTTATTTTTATTTCAATTAATAAGTCCCCAAAATATTTTTAAATAGAATTACTTAATTTTTAGGTTTTGGGGATGTTTTGGGAATTATTGGTAAAATGATTTAATTATTTATTTTTATGTGTATTTTATGATATTTACATTTTCTACAAAACATTTTAAAAACTAATCGAAATCAAATATTTTTTCTTCAAGATTCTATATTTATTGGGATTAAATTAATTCAATTCAACTAAGTGATAAATAGTACCATGTTAAGTCCAAATAAATCATTCAAATAGTAAAAATGTTAGGTGGATAAAATTTAATAAGAATCGTTAAATGAGGCATTAATCATTATACATTACTCCAAATGAGATGATTCCAATTTTAAATGAATGAGAAATTAGAGGTTCATAGGTAAATTAAATATCATTAAAATATTTTATTATTAAAAAATTGTTTAGATGCATGAAAATTGTAACAACATTTTTATTTATAAATGATATTTCATTTAAAATGATTAAATTCCTTATTAAGAAATAATGTTATAGAAAACACATTCTCTACTCTGGCTATTTTAAACAATTATAAGTTTTGTAAAATTAAAAAATCTATAAAGAATTATAACAACTGATAAAATATCTATTGTATAGTGACCATTATGATTAGTAAATTAAGGGTTATGATAATGTCTATTTGACATGGACAGAATACGTGATGACCTTGACTAGTAGGATCATAACCTATAAAGCCCATTTATCAGGGTTTCATAAGGATGTATCATAACTGGGATTTTCCCTTAACTAGTTCTATGTTGAGATTCATATACTAAAGCATGAGAAACCCATTTATGAGAGAAGTTCAAGCTCATCAAGATCAAAACCCAGATAATTCCCATCGAACCACCCCATATAAATATCATCACTGTATATCTTACCCTTAGAGTATTAATTGGCATAATAAAAGTGTATGTTTCTAGACCGTACCTGTAAAAATTTATATTTTTTTATTTGTTTAAATAAATATATTTATCTATTTTTAACTTTTCTTTTTAAATGATTAAAAAAAGAGTTTGATAAAAATTATATTTTGATAGTTTTAAATAAAAATATTATTTTTGTGAAATGTATAGTTTTAGTCAAGAAACTATATTTTAATGAAATAAATAATTTCTTAAATAAATGATATTTTAAAAAAATATTTATTAAATATAAATGATTATATAATTTTATGTAGGCATGAATAAATTTTATAAGGATGGAAATCTGTTATTTAAAAAACCATTATTTTTTTAAAAAAATATGGGTTTTTTAATTAAATGTTTTAAATTTAACACTTATAGATTATATAGACAGAATAAATATTATATTTGAAATATCAATTTAAAATTATTTATTTTTTGTTTTTTTATAATTTTCAATGGCGGTGGAATTATTTGGCCAAATTTATATAGATAGTATAAATATAAGGTATGTATTGCGGAATCATAAATGACCAAAGTGATGTAATAAAAACTCTAAACATAATTCAACACTAATTTTTTCCCAACAAAATAATGTGTTTTTAGTTTATTTTATTATATTTATATACCCAAAAAGAATACTTCAAAACCTATATGTTATTTTATGGTTTCAAATCAATAATTTATAAAACTAACTAACATACAAATCATAGAGGGTATTATATTAATGTGTTGTATTCATAGAATTAAAAAATAATTAAATCAACTACACTTTGGTAGAAACTATGTGAAAAAGTGGTATGGTTTTTAGTTTTTATTTCTTTATCACATAGAATCCAAAACATAAGTTTGCAAATGAATAAAGAATTGTCCCCTCTTTTTCTATATAAACACACACCAACCACCCATTCCTCTTATCTGAAAATCATATAGAATTAAATTACTCTTCCCATCCCTCTATAAATCCTTCCAATGGTTCTCTGAAGATCTCACAATGCTTTCCTATGGTTTCTGAAGTTCCCTCTTAAGGAAAGGGATCTCACTCTCTTCTTTTCGATTCTAGCCTTTTTTGTATTTAGACTTTTGAATCTAAATTTATTATATCATAATGTATGTATAGATATCCCTTTATTATCAAATTTATTTTATAATAATGATATAACAATTACCCTTTATTGTTATAACCTTCAATAATTTCGTTACTATGTCGAATTAAGGGTCCAATCCTTATCCTATTTATTCAATCATATTCTTTATGCAATTTCATTAGATTTCCAATTTTTAGTTTAGGATATTTATTTACACATCCTTCTTACTATATTTATGATTAATAATAGATTATTGACTCCTTATTCCCAAATTTCTCCTCCTATAAATTATTATACATCCTAGTTATACTACCAAAATCATCACGTGATTTTCCATGCCATTTTTTTTGAATAAGCACTCCAATTTACACTCAATGGAATCCAACTAGCCATATATATCTTTTATTAAAAAGGGATTGTAATTTATATAACCCAAAATAAATAATTATGGGGTTAAATTTGATGAAACACATTCTTATGTTATAAGATATTTGTAGCACACTTATGCATGTACATGGTATAAAAGTGAAAGGTGGGCCTGAAATTATATAGCTCTCTAATACATTGGGAAATGTTTTTATCTCATGATATGGCAGGTATGGTGAATGATAGGTTATAATAAGAACACTTAGTTATGATATCTTGGTGGATATACTTTACAATTTTTTATAATGTCCAAATTTATATTATTTCCACATTCCAATGTTTCCTTGATGTTATCATTTCATATCATTCATCATTGTTCACTATTATGATTCTCACAACTTTTATTTAATCTTGATATGCCTCTTGAAACAAATGTATTTTCTTCATAATGTTATTCTTTTATTAATAACTTACTAGGCGTTATAGATTACCGCTTTTTTATTTATATCCCTAGGTTATCCCCTGTAGTTTAAATGGATTAAAGGAATATTTGGACATTTTTCAGTGTTTTTTAAATAATGATGTTATACCCATGTTTTATGCTATTATTTCATGTACCTAATTTGTCAAAGACGCTATGACTCACAATAATATGGGGTTTCATTAAGTGTATCTTTGTATAATAAATCATTAATTATGGTTTAATAAAATATGATTTGTCATAGTTCATATTAGAGGAAAGCCTAGTTATTTTAGGAATTATGATTAGAAAAATATAGAAAGAATATTAGGGATAATTCTAAACATAGAAACACATCCCTAAAATTTGGTATATTATAAATTAAGTGGTTCCACATTCTTTCAAAATGGATATTCTATTTTATTCATAAATGAATATTATAAATAATTTATAGAAAATTTAAAAAAATTAATTTAAAAAATTAATTTAATTTTTATACTCATAATTAATGAAATATCTTAGGTTCAATTTTTTATAATTTTATTAAAATATTAATTTTATAATGAATAGTGAAATATTATGGTTTTATTTCGAAAATTTTATTTTATTTACTAGGTGGAATTATGATTTAGATTAGTTTTAAAATTTTAATTTGATCATTTTAATTTTAAATAATACTATTATGTTTTTTAAATTTATTTTATACATAAATTTAGTGTGAAAACATTTTATATTTAAAATGTGCGTCTTTTAGAAAAACTTGTTTTCATTACTTTATTCCAATTTAATTTTAAATTAAATTATTTGAATAATTTATTTTTAATTTTTAAAAACTGATTCCATATTTTTAATAAATGTTACAAATTTATGAATTATTTTACTTTTATATTTGGACAATATAATTAGTAAACAAAGTAATTTTTATTACCATAGTTAAGGGAAAATTGTGAAATTAAGGGTAAAAATAATATGATAAGGATTATCAAATTACCCTAACACTTATAAAAATTATAATTAATGAGTATGTTTCTAAAAAATAATTAATTGGTTGATTTTATGGCTCTCTATAGCTAGTTGGTTGACATTAAGTCCCTCATAGTTTTTGTTTTCAGAAAAGTCATATTTGTCACACTAAGGTTTTTAAAAAGTATAACATTTTTTATATATAGTCATCCAGAAGATATGCGTAGCCATAAATAGTATTTTGAGATATAAAATATCTATATTAATTATGTAAATTTAATTATAATTTTTATGTAATTAATAATAACATTGAATTGTTTCACAACAATGGTGCACAAGTTATTTAATAAATGGAAAAATCAAATAAATGATATTAAAAATATTAAAATAAATATAATTTGAGATAATACATGTAATAAATTAATTTTAAATATTAACTTTATATTTTTAAGATATAATAAAAAAATTAATAGAATATAATTGTTGTATTTATGTTTTTATTTTCAATGTAGTCAATAGTATCAAATTTGAAAAAAATGATATTTTATGGAATTAATATTTAATTATATTAATTATAAATCATAAAATAATATATAAGAAAAATGGGATATTTTATATTCTAAAATAATATACCTAATGAATTTATGGTCTATTTAAAAGTCTTTTTATCTATATAGTATTATTATATTTTAATAATTTGAGAAATTCCAAGAGTGCACATCCCCTCTATTATAAAAGGGAACCCATTATTCTCAATTCCTGACACTTAGAAACCATTTTGGTTCATCCAATATATTATCAAATACCTTCCTAGAAACACTAAATTAATTATTATGTTCTTATTTTGTGTATAACACCATCCTTAGTGGTGTTAACGTTTTAATCAAATGAGTTTGTCCGAGGAAGTGGTATCATTTTCCATCAAGAATTTTGGGTTTTCTATTCTTGAACATCACTCAAACCTTATTCAAATAATATTAAATAATAATTAATATATAATACATATAATTAGATGTTATTATTTTAGTATCCTTACCCATAATAACATACACTTCCACCGAATTGGTAATGAATTTATCATCCATGTATACGACGGACTACTGGCTCACAAACAGATATAATTTATTTTCCATCACCATCTTCAAATACTAGTTATAATTGTCGAATTATTGTTAATATGTTATATTACTAACACATTTATCAATATCAAAAGATAATATTTCATTTTTATTAACTTTCAATGCATAGAAAAATGATACTGTTGTTCATGTGAAGGTCTGAATTATCACATCCATAAAGTGATGTGATTTGTTTTTCATCACCATATGAAATAAATGATATATATAAGTATTTATAAATTATTAATATTGTATCAATTATATTATTATAATTATTTACATATAAATAAATACTTACCTTCTTTCTATAATGTCTGTTGATAACTGGAAAGGTTACTCATGTGTACATACAACATATCGTCTCCATGATTTTAATATAATTAATTTTACATAAACATATATTAATGGATGGAATTGAAATTATAATTGATGTATAAAGGTTGTAATTATTTTAATAATATTATTCTTTATGTGAATAAATAATAGCCACTATGACTAAATTTATCATACCTGTCATTTTGGACTGCTGTATCGAATATCGTCAGAATGTCTGATATGGTATGGTACTTGAGAATTATATGAAATGGGTGAGTTTGATATAGATTATACAAATTTTTATGCCCCATTATAGCTTATATGTGATTTTTATATAGATTATATGAAATTTTGATCCCTGTTACATCTCACGGAGGATCATAATATAAATTATATAAGGGTAATACCCATTACAACTCTTCAATACATTGGGTAATGATTATATTGGATGTTTTCCATGTGGTTATTCTATTAAAAAAATTAAAAAGTGTATAAGGAAGACAATTCTCTAAGATACCAAAAAGGTTTTTTAATTTTATGATATTGGTTTTAAATAATTTATTTCCGAATAACATGCGTGTGTTATTCTTGTGAAAGATATTAATTTCATACACTCAAAGTTATTTGAATGTAAAGGTAAATGTTAACTGAGTTTTCCTATTTTCACTAATATAATGGTTTTCCCTATTTTTATGTCCCTTACAGATATTTTTTTCTCATCCCATGTTTTTAATTATTTTGAAAGGGATTATTTATGCTTATGGATAAGTGTTTTTTCTTGTTTAAAGTCATGATGATTTTTTATGAAAAGAAAAAATATATTGTTTTAAATGTTTTATATGGTGGGAAAATTTGATACTGCTCAGAAGCACCAACTTTTTATTTTTATGTTTTGGTTAGGTATGTGTTATGACTTAATTCTATAATACTCTAAATTGAAAAGATACTAAAATGTAATATACTGAATTATTGAATTAAATATCTACATTTTGTAATTTTTAAGGTGGGTTCCATATAGTTGGTATCAAAGGATCATTTAGAGAAAAAAATTGAGACTACAATGTTTTCGTAAGAGATATGGATATCATCATATACTTATAATTTTTAGGTTGATCACAAGTTCAATGTTTTAGATTTTTTTTGAGGTTTTAAGTATATAATTTTTTTGGTGATTGATAATATTTTTTTAGATACATTTATTTTTTAGGTAATTTTGGTTTATAAAATTTTTGGGATGCAAAATTAAAGGTATGATATGACCTTAGACGTTAGAACTTTTCTTCAATGTTGAATATAATAAGGTAGATTTTTACGATGTTTCTCACATATATATAATTTTATAATGATTTTATTAATATTGTTTTATAAAGTGGAAAAACAATAAGATAGTTGAAAACCTGTCGTGTTTGGGAAGCCTGTGGAGATTGAACCCACAACCAAGGGGCAACAAGGGTGAATCACCTACCACTGGACTATATGAGTTCCATGTTTGTATAAATATTTTTCCTCATTTAAACTATCCGAATGATAAAGGTTATGTTTATATGGGATTGGATAATTATTTGGTGAATTATTAATTTATTTTATATTATTATACGTTAACTATTTTGGGAACTCTATATAATTAAGGTAAACATAATACAATGGTATTTTAGTTGTGGAATAATTGTTGAATTATATTTTGGAATCATAAATTTTTATTTTTTGGATTTATGATGATTGGGGTTATTTATAAAATTGATTAACATATCTTGGAGATTATATTATTAATTATACTACATTTTGGTATGAGACTTTAAAAGTGACTAGTGTTATTTGTATATAAATTTATCTTAGATGACTATATGGTCAAATAATTTTGATTTTAGGGTTTCAATATTTTTCTAGAATATATTTGAGGTATCATAATGAGATTTATGGGTTTAATTTTATTTATTTTTATGGAATTTTAGATATTAATTATTTTTAAGAATTATGTAATCTTTTACTAACCAATTTTGTTTTTGTTAATGTATAAAGATAGGAAGAATAATTTTTTTACCCTTTCTATATTCTATGATCCATATATGTTGATTTTAGTGCTTCAAGAATAAAAAATTCATATTAATAATTTTGGATTAAAATGAGATTTTTTGAGATAATTGATTAACGGATGAATTTATTCATGTCAAGTAAGTATGTTTCCTCATGTTCTTAGACCATACATTAAAGTAATCTTGGAATAAAAAATATTATCTATCTAATTTTCTTAACTATAATTAATTGACTTTTAAAATATGATGGATTTATGTTTTTTGATAGTTAACTTTATCATGAACATGTTCTATATCAATATATATCAATACATGGGAATTATTTTTCTCTTAGATGTCCATGTTTTCTGACATGGAAACCTAGTATGTGTTATCTAAGATAACCTTCATACATCATTTACTCTCTTTTCAAGATAATATTGTGTGCACCCTTTATACAATGTGGGATTTCAACAAAGGTATATTGAATAGATGAACCATAGTTACCAACACCAAGTTCAAAATGCAATTATACAATTTAATTAAATGGAGGAGAATGTAACATCCAAATATTTTAAAATGAATCACTATGTTCGATAGCATACAAGATACATCTCGTCAAGATTAAATAAACAACTAAATATTTTAATTAAAATGGGATAGATATATCATAGATGTTAAATTAATGGTTATGGGTATTAATAATTGATTTATAAAATAAATATAAAGTTAAAACTCAATATTAATGAATTTGTAAATCATTATAAAAAAATAAAGTCATTTTAATCATCCAAAATATTTTTTCATAAAAAAATTATTTTCTTTAATTTAATTAATAATAATTAAAATTAATTTGTGTGAATTTTAAAAAAATTATTTTAAAATTTAAAATTTCACTTTTTAACAGAAAATTGAAAAATTATCTTAGAATTATTTTTTATAATTTTCTAAAATATTAATTTTTCAATGAATCATGAAAAATAATAATATTATTTTGAAAATTATATTTTATTTAAATATTAAAATTATGCTTTGTAATATTTTTAAAATTTATTTAGATTATTTCAATTTAAATTAATAAAATTATTATTTATTGAAATGCAATTTAAAATTGAATTTAATATAAAAACATTTTATATTAAAAAAGAGCATCTTTCTGAAAAATTGGTTTTCATTGTGTTTTTATGATTTAATTTTAAATTATATTCTGCTGCTTAAGTGTGTATAATTTTGCAAAATGGAATAAATATTTTTAATCATAAATACCAAATTTAGTTTATATTTCCATTTTTTTTAAAAATACGAACAACAAACATAATAATTTTTATTACCGTAGATAATTGTATATATTTTATATAAGGGTAAACATTATTTCAAAAGGATTACAAAATTACCCATACAATTGTAAAAAAATTATTGAATGAGTATTTTTCCACAAAAATCATCCATGGTTTGAAAATATTACACTTTTTATCCACATGGTTTACATCAAATCCCTTATAGTATTTTATTTTAACAAAAGTCAAACATGTTAAACTATGGTTTTTAATAAGTATAACATTTTTAATATGTGGCCATACAGAAGCTATATTTTGCTATAAAAAGTCTTTTCAAAATATAAAATATTTATCTTCATCATGGTAATTATTTTATAATTTTTATGGATCAAATAATTATCTTAATGGCTTATACAACAACGATGCAATATATATTTAATTAAAGGAAGAATCAAAAAAATGATATTCAAAATATTAAAAAAATATAATTTTGGATAATTAATGTAATACATGAATTCTAGATATTCCCTTAACATGTTTAGGATATAATTAAATAATTTTATCTAGTTACACTTGTTTTCATGATGTTTTTAATGACAAATAATTGAATAGTTTAAAATTTGAAAAAATGATATTTTATGGAATTAGTATTTTATTAAAGGATTGATAGTTTACCACTCACGAATGGAGAATTTATGTCTCTAGATATCAATGAAGATGGACCCTCTAACCCAAGAAGGAATAGTTGTATTTTCGGTCATTTGGAGATGTTTTCAGACTATGGATTTTGTTATCACAGTGAATATAGTGATAAAATGGGTGTTTTTCTATCGGAACTTAGATCATCTGATCCCTCATGTGGAATTAGAAATTTTTAGTTCATTATTAGGGGATATTGGTCCACCAAGGAGTTTATGGAGAGTTATTATCAAAAGTACTTCACATCAGATGAATCTCATGAAGATGATTGGGTGCCGATTTTAGACTCTGGTCTGATCAGGTGGTTATAGAGAATGAATCTTGGTGGATATGGTGATCTTTGAAAATCATCAGATCTATAGTGAAATTTTTTGTGCGCCAGAAGTGATGACCTCAGAAACAGGGATTTAATGACCTTTAAGGTTGGGCGTTCTCTTCAGATTTGGAATCCAGGTGGGATATGGAGGTTTCGGTTATCGACGGTGGTGAAACTCCATGAGATAATCTAGGAAATGTTCTATGTACCATCGGTGAAGATAGATTCGAAGATTGTGATTCTGATTTGGGATCCTGGTGGTCAATGGTGATACTCCCCGCTATGGTGATACTCTGATAGGAGATGGATTTTCCTAGTGTTGGTTGATGTAGCGATGATGATACATGGATTTGAAAACCTTTAAAGTGCCAATTATGGTGGAATAATTGATGTATATTACCTTTGGTATGGGTGATAACTTTTAAAATGATATAGTGTGGATCCTTTTTGGTGGTGGTGCACACAGACTAGATCCTTGAGTGTGTTTTTTCTACTTTCGGTCATTTTGTTGTGGGGTTTAGGGCTATCTAGTCCTATGAAATATTGTGTGGATATTTGAGTGGTAGTATTTTTTCCACTTTTCTGGTTCAGTTGTGCGTTATGCACCACATTATTATGTTCGATGTTTTCTTTTTTATTTTCATGAATTAATATTTAAGGTCAAGTTCGCTCAGTACCTGAAACATTCTAGTAATATTTTAATACATTATTTTTGAAATCATAAAACTACTAAATAAAAACAATGGGATAATATATGGTCTAATATTACATTCCCATTTCATTTATGGTCCATTTTAAAGTCTTTTTATCTTTAATGATCTTATTATATTTTAATTATTTGAGAGATTCCAAGAGTTCCCCTCCCCTCTATTATAAAATAGAACCCCTTCTTCTCAATCACTCACACATAAAAAGAATTTGGATCATCCATTTTATACCCAAATCCTTTTATATAAACCCTTAATTATTATAGATTAATTATTTTAGTCAAAACACCATCCTTAGTAGTCTTCAGGTTTTAACAAAAGGAGTTTCTATGAGGAAGAGTTCCAATTTTTAACTGAGCTCTTATATTTTGTTTAATATTTCGCATCCCTCAAACCTTATTAAAACAAGATAAAATAATTACTATAGTATAATACATATAATTATATTTTATTATGTTAGTATCATGTCCCATATCCATCCCCACTTTCATCATATGGTAAAATGATTTATACTTCTTGTGTATGAAGGACTACAACCTCATGAGCTGATGCAATTCATTTTCCATCACCGTCTATAAAGACTAGTTAAAATGATAGAATTAAAGCTTATATATGATATTAATCAGATAATTATGATAATTGAAATATAATATTTCATTTTTTTCATACCATTTCATTCATATAATGTCGATAAATGCATTGGTGCATACATGTATTTGTAACCTCCACAAAGAGATGTGATGTGTTCTCCATCACCACATCACATGAATGATATATATAAGCACATTTACATATTGAATATTATATTATTAATATTAAGATCATTCTTAAAAGATAAAATAATAATTACCTTCCTTCCATAATGACCAATGAAAAATTTAAACATTTCTCATCCGTACGTACAACCTATCGTCTCCATGATTGAAACATAATTCATTTTTACAAACCATATTTAATGGATATATTTAATATTATAATTTATCTATAAAAGTTATAATTACCTCATTAATATTATTTTGTATATAATGGTATAATGACCACTATGAATAAATACATCATACCAAATTCATTTTAGACTCAAGTACCAAATATCGTTAAAACATCCTACGTCAACTTAAATAAGATTGTAATTTTTATAACATGGTTATAAGAGATATAAAAGAAATAATAAACATGAAACAGGTTGTAAATAATTTAAATAATTCACATAATTTAATTATTCAATGTGATAAAGAAAATATGTGAAAAATAAGATACATGGTTAGGTAGATTCTATTAAAAATCATCTTTTAATGCATCATTTTACAGAAGAAAAAAAAGGAATGTTTTTAACATTTAAAAAATGAATGTAATTTTCCCATTTCATGAAACCTTAATTATTTTAATATTCCATTAAAATTTGAACTTTTTATATCCATTGAAATTTTTTCATATATATGTATCATAATTTTATAAAAAAATCTTTATTTCCAAATGGAAAATTTATTTTCACTTAAAAAATTGTTAATGATATTTTCTTCAATAAAAATATATATTGTACATTTTTTTGGATATTTAGGTATTGTAAATGGTATTTTAACAGAATAAGGTATTTTGATTTCAATATTTGTTTTCCATATGAGTTTTAGGGTGTTTTTAAAAGGTTTTATGATGAAAAGTAAAAGCATAAAAATGTTTTATTTATGTTATGTCACATGAGAATTAAATAAAATGGGTGAGCCCAATATAGATTACATGATGGGATGAGCCCCATTTTAGCTCATATATGATAAATATATAGCTTATAAGAATTTTTTATCCCCATTATAATTAATCATCTTATTATTACGTCCCAACCCATTGGAAAATAATAACCTCTCCCATGTGTATAGTGGACTACTCCCTAACGAACCAATGTGATGTGGTTTTAATTTCCGTTTTACTGGGATGGTATTAAGTATATATTAATTTAAATAATTAATTAATTATATATATATATATATGATATTTTTAACATGATTATACTTCTTTAATTATAAAATCACACATACCTTACTAATTTCCATTTTGTGGGTGATACGATAATGCCTCATGTGTATATGGCGGACTACCACCTCACAAAGGAATATTATTAATTTCTCACTTACACATTACATGGAAGGTAATAAATATGAATTTAATGAATATATTCAATACATATGACATCATAATGACTTTTTAATGGTTATATATTATTTACCTTTTATCGTTTCAAGCACTGAGAAATTAGAAACAGTGTTGATGCATATGTATGACCTTAAATCTTAATGAATAATGTATTTCATTTTCTAATACTACATTTTATAGATTAAAATAAATAAATAAATATATAATATATATATCATGGGAAAATAATAGAGATTAATTAACCAATATCACGATAAGAAAAGTGAGAATTCAAAATCAAAACATATATGAAAAATAAAGCTGTTATTAACCCAAATAGAATTTTAACAAATATTTTTTAAGAAATGGTAATAATTAGTTATAAGTATTTAATATATTCATTGATATTAATTAGTAATGTTCTATATTTTATTTATAATAAAAGTAATAATTTTAAACAGTAGGCTTGAACATGTATGAAGGAATTCGATACTTTAGTGAGGGATTTTTTGATCAAATTGCCTTATTGGGGACATAAGTTTTATTATTCACCTATCTTCTTTTAATAGTATTATATACTTCGACATTAAAATTTTTTGTCATGAATAACCTAATTTTCATAATATTTATAGTTTTATTAGATTTTATTCTTTAATAGGGCTTATGATTCAACTCATATGAGAGTAGTAATGGTTTAATGTTACAATCTTATTATTTATTAGGATTTGTATGATTAAGTTTCGGATGATGACTTCTTTTGATTTACCTATATGTGAACTCATTTATTTTCTTATCACATGTTTATTTATATTGTATATTTTATTTCCTTTAATTTCCTCCCATAAAGTATTAAAAAGGGAAAAATAATTTTTTATTTCAAAAATCATTTTATTTTTCTCTTCGGTCATGAACCCTTATTCTTCTATAAAAATGTTTTCTAAAAATAATTTCAAGATTTTTATAGAATTATTTATATGATTTATAAAATACATAATTAACCATGTTTTAAATTTAATAGTATTTTTAAAGGGAATATTCATGTCATTTTCCAAACAAAGATCATTTAGAATTTATTTAAATTTTTAGAGAACTCGGTATCTTAATGTATAAGGAATGAACACAATTTCCCACTAGAATGGATATTCTTTCTTTCAAAATTATATTATATGTTTTTATATCTAATTAGAAATAAATGTATTTCAACAATATTTTATTATAATATAAATTTAAAAAGTTATTTTTATAGAAATGTCATTTTCCACCATAAATGATTCAAGTGATTTTTCATTCAAAAATATTTTCCATATAATAAGACATAATTCAATGTAACGTAATATTTACTAGGTATTTTATCCAATGATAAAATATTTTTTTATTTATATTATTTTTTTATTTTAATGATGGAATAATTTTCATGTAAACCATTTCTTTTTTATAGTTTTACCTTTGTTAAAAAAAATTTATAACCCATTTCATTTCATGGATTTTGATATGATGAATCTTTCATGAAGCTTATTTATTTTCATAGGTTCGGATATGATAAATGATTTATGATCTTGTTGTAAACATATGTATGCTTTTAATTATGTGATTGGTGGGACCTATATCTCCCACCAGTGTATTGGGAAAATCATTATATCTTATGAGATAAAAATGGGAAACAAGTAAATGGAAATGATCTACAATGAGAAATAGGCCGATGGGATTGGTCCATCTTGTGAAAATGATGATGAGGCCTGATACACTATGTATGATGGTCTTGGTAGTTATTTTTGAGAAATTAAATGGTGTCAATACTTATGTTGGTGATATACTAATATGACGTGAGATTATAGTTCTTGAATTATGCTGATTTTCACACTCTCACAAACCATTTCTTTTGTAATGATAAATATTTCTAACATAAATCATGCTTATGATCTATGGAATGTTGTGTGTGAATATTATGAGTAAATTTAATGATTTAGTAACCTTATTTTCAACATATGATTTCATATGATCATAGAATGTTATATCCCTTGTTTATCCTTTTCGAGCAATCTAATCTCTACCTTTATTATGTCTCATTTACCCATGTTATAATGAAAGGTTTTATATAGGGTATGTTTTTGAAGAGTGAGTAAGGGGGAAGATCATTTTTAAAGATGTTTAAGATATTTCATTAGATTAAAATACTATGTACATAATCTTTAATGAAAATAAGACATTATGGTACTTAGCTATGTATTTTTGAAATTAATTGAATATTCATCTATAAAGAGATTATATTTATGTATGATAATTCCAGTTCATTATAGTTGGTTTTAGATTATGTTTTAGTTAAAATTTTTAAGAAAGTATGATAAAACAATAGTGAGAATCCTTAAAATAATACTCATTATAAGAGAACGTCATGTGTTTTCATAAAGAATAAAGTGTAGTTTTTATAAGTACATCTCTATATAGAAAATACTAGTGGTAATGGTTTGAGTAAAAATGAAACTATGGGAAAAATATAAACAAGGCATGTCAGGCTTGACTCGAGAATTACGTGGTACATAAAAATCGAAACTAAATTGCACCTATTTTGACACTCCCCTATGATATTATTTTTAAATTCAAAAAAAAAATCAAACTATACAGAATAATTTTAATAATAACCATAAATGACCTTGGTTAATCCTAAGGTTTCAATGATTGAAAAGAAGATTACATTATTTATAAATCCTTTAATTTTTTGTGATTATGTGGATCTCACTATGATTATTGTTTCTCACACTATTATTTTGGTCGTATTCAGTGCATGGAACATGAAGGAACTCAGTTAATATTTAATATGATAGAAAATGTGTTGATGAGAAAAAAAATATAATAAATACATTGAATTATTTTATGATCATTCACAATCATTTTTCACAAAATATGAAAAACAATATTCACCTTAACAAAATATTGGACTCATTAAAGAAGAGTAGGATAGAGTTCGCTGAGTGAACATGTGGTGTATAACATAAAGGAATGAAGATTCTATTTTCTATATATCAAGAATGTGGGAATATTCACTGTAGTAAAGTTTTCAAAGGAACGATAGGATGTTTTATGTGTGGAGATGATGGGAACAGAGTGAGACATTATTGAGAAAAATTGAATAGATCAGTTAATGCAATGGATTTGTATAATGGTTTTCGAAAGGCATTATCTATGGTTGAATGTTATCAATTTGGAAACTATATGAATTTTACATATTGATGTCCAAGAGGGGAAGCTCAAAAAGTGGATCAATGATGTGGTACAAGTATATGTTTTGTTTTTGATGATGAAGAGACTACAACATCAATATGAAAGGAAACATTTGTTAAGGAATAGGATAATGAATCTTATTTCAGGGTTTGATAATTAAGTGGGATGATTGAAGTATTTATGTATTAGGATTCGAGAGTTATGTTGTAGATTTATTTTTAACAATGGTGTTGTAGTTACTAGAATCATGAATCATCTACGGATTATATTAATTTTTGAAGAATTTATGTCTTATTGTTTGATCAATATAAGAGTTATAGATAAAATAATGGGTTTATAATTTTATGGTTGATCATATATTCAATTTATTTGACACATATTTTGAGGTTTTATTTGATGAGAGTTTATCAATGTTAAGGATACTTTGGGAGAACTTTATGACAATAAAACCCATTGGATTTCTGTATTTTTTAGTGAAAAAAGTTATTTTATGAGAAAATAGTTTACATTTTATGGACATAATATTAATTTAATTGATAACATTTCGGTTTTATATTATCTTTAATATTGAGGTAATTATGGGTTACAAAAGTTTTTAATTTTATAGAAATTATATTAATATAGTTTTGGAAAAAGGATAACTCGCATGTTGGTTGACAACCTATTGTATCTAGAAAGGCCACGAGGATTGAACGTAGAACCAAAGGATGGAAAGGGTATAATTCCAAACACTTTCCTATGTGAAAGAGTATTTACAATGGGAAAACATGAAGAGATATATTTCTGAGTATGTATATCGGCACATGTTATGTCAATAAGTTAATGCTAGGAGTTGAAATCTACGGGGGATTCTACAACCCTTATCCATATAAAAATTTGAGTATTTAAAACATCACAATGTATTTTATTAGTGTACACATACCAAGACATATAATGAGAATAATTATATATGGGTTGTATTTGATCATCTTATAAGGTAAACACACTTCATCTTTATTATAAAATATTTCTCTCTCGAACAACCTTTATAATGCCTCGACCCCAGCTACCCAGAGTCGGTGCATTACTTCGTAACATTGGCATGATCACAAAAGATCAAGTCTCGAAAGACCGATTAGTTTAGTGGCCTTGGAAACACTAGATACATTCATTAATGTTACATTACATCATAAGGTGAAAAACTACAATAACAAAGTCTCTATAGTCCACACTCATATGCTCTTCTGACTATCCCCGCAGGTCATTCATAAAATACTTCTTCACATCCTAGAAAATATTGAAACATTGAAAGGGGTGAGCTCAGATGCTCAGTAAGGATAATAATATTGCGGAAGCTTTCATAAATAAACATAAACATTTAAGGCAATGTATAACTAAAACAAAAGCCTTTTAAACTTGAAAATCAACATAATATGGAAAAAGTAAAATGAGATAATGCCATTTACTTATTCACATGGATATTCTATTGGTCGAATAATCACATGAAATATCACTAACCACTTTCATAATGAGGGAATGTATAATGCCAGACATTCTGAAACATTTGGTCAAGGCCTCGTCCAAGACGTCTAAAATGATTAAGGCCTTGGACAAAACCATAAATCAAATTGGGAAAGGGCCTCGGCCAATTCCACGTCTAGTTGTCTCATGAGACCTACCGATGCATCGAGGAGCTATAGCGGGCTCCACCCGCCACTTATTAATTCCAATACATTCCTCATATGAATAGGTTTAAACATAACATAAATATTCGTATTAAAACTAGCATACGAAACGTCAACAATTTCTCCATAAACTATGGATGGTATAAAAATAACACATCCACAGTCAAATATTTCACAAAATGTTCAATGGGAGTTTTGTATCATAAATCAATTTCAATTAATCTTAAAACCCATCAAAGGATGTTGATATGGATGAAATCAAAGCTATTTGAGAGAAATATCTCTCTTTTTTTGAAATCATTTAAAAGTCTCATAATTATAAAATAATACATTTACTTTGAAAATATTCTTATAATCTTGTAAGGGAAGCTTAGACGAAGTTATAATGGCGGAAAATAGCCACACCCGCCGTATAAGATAAAAAAAACATTTTTACCTTAAACTTGTCGAAAAGGTTAAAAAGTACATTGTTTGGAAAACGACGGTAAGATTCCTTTCAAAAACGTATAAGGGTATAAATGACTTTAACCCATTTTCCATTTAATAGTAAAAATGTTTTGAAAGAAATTTCTAAGAAACATGGATGTGGATGATAACGAGGTCCTAGTAGATAATTATGTATAAACAACCTTGGATAATGAAGAGGTTGTGAAGTAAACCCTTACCTTGCGTCTTGTACTGACTCGACCATTCTTTAACCTCCTCAATAATAAACTAGAGTTAATTTCTATTTACTTAAGAACCTTTTTCATGTTCATTATTCCTTTTATATCACTTATTACTATGTTATAAACATTATTTAATTATTTAAGTTAATAACGGTCCTTTTGTCGATCTTTGGTACTTGAGTCAAAAATAAACTTCTTATAATTACAAGTTGTTCATGTGGTGAAATATCAATTATATCCAGAATTATATTCATGATTTAGATATCATATATATCATATATATACAGTATATACATTCATTTATAATATTACGTAACATTTAGAGGTAAGAAATGAAATGCACCGTTCATGGAGACGGTAAGCCGTACGTACGCATGAACGCTACTTTCATTTCTATTTTGTATTTAATGGAATGAAATTATAATGATATAAATGTATAATATAATTCCAGTATAATATATTTTATAATACCATTTACTCCATCCTTTATACATCCCACATATGGCATTAACGATTCAAATCACTTTGAGGGGGCGGTAGTCCGCACTTCCTAAAATGAAATTATCGCGTTTACCCATAATGGAAATCATAAAGTATGCCATAAATGAGAAATACAGAAGCATAAGTAAAACATAAACATATTATATATCATATATATATATAGTGACATATTAATGTCCACCTTTGAAGGTGTTATATGAGTGTTGAACAATCATCGTTTCGTGAGGCAGAAATTCGCCATCCACAGAAACAGTATGTTCTTTAACCATTAGATGTGGGTGTGTGTAAGTGTATCTCGAATCCTTCTTATAACAAAATCCTAGTATATTGAGTATACTGGTGTTGTTACAAAAGAAATGAATAAAAAGAGTTTAGGGGGTTGGAGAAGAAAAATAAAACAAAACAACATTAGAGAAGACATTACCTCAAAATTGGGTAACTCTTTTTGATTTGAGACAAAGGCTTCCTTGGGAAGAGTTCTGCCCAAATTGAGGCTTCTAGGAGTAATAGGGGGACGTTTTTAGAGTATTTGGGTTGAGGTTGGACGAGCCAAATGGCTTGAAAGTGTGAATGAGGTGGTAGAGGTGGGGGCCTTTTATAAGTGGAGAGGAGGGGCACTCTTGGAAAGTAAGGAAATGTTACATTATTATACAGTGATTTTCGGATTCAAAAGGTCTCACACTTATATAATTCGAGGATACGGTGATAAGGGTTCAAAATAGACCCATCCAATAGTCTTTGGACAAGTGTAAGCCTTGGATTTTACATTATATTTTCATTTTATTAAAATCGTTAAATAATGAGGTCATCGCTGCATCATAATGATGTCATAAATAATATAATTTATTTAATGTCTAAAAATTATAAACAAAATACTATGATGTAGGAAATCTTTTTAGATTTCCAATGACTATTTATAGTCAAAAATATGACTTGTATAACCTCATGTAAAATTTTTTTTAGTAAAACATTTCATGTTTGTGTCATTTTTTACTTTAACATTAAATAAATATATATTAATGTCATTTTCCAACCAAAGTGGCTCCATGGGGTCCCCAAGTTGACCCATGGGTTGTCTTGGTCGGCCATGAATCATACAATAGGAGTAGGACATGTTTCAAGCTCATCTCATATTATTAAAACATTATTTTTACCTTAAACTACACTAATTACCTCTAATCGCGATTAAGAACTTAAAAGTTACTATTCACCAAAAAATTATTTTAATCTCATTGAACCACATTTTACTTCTTAATGACAATAATGTATGATGGATTTTTGAAAATCAAATCACAGAAGT
This sequence comes from Viscum album, assembly GCA_963277665.1. Taxonomy (NCBI): domain Eukaryota; kingdom Viridiplantae; phylum Streptophyta; class Magnoliopsida; order Santalales; family Viscaceae; genus Viscum; species Viscum album. The sequence goes on along the minus strand of OY728138.1, from coordinate 1,775,815,837 downwards.
GGTAATATTTCATTTAAACGAAAAATCAGTTATTTAACTACCACTTAGTGGTTTCACTATTCATCAAAAATTGAAGTTTTTCAGAACAATGCCAAAATTTCACCCTAAGTTATAATTGATATTCCAAATTCAAAAATGATGTATATTTTACAAAATTCCAAACATATAAGTTCCATTAATTAATTTTATAATTAATTCCCACTATCACGACAGATAGCGTGTTTTTAAGAAACAATTTATATCGAAAGATTGGCAATTGTTTATGTCCAATTTCAATGTTAAATTAATTCTAATGACCACCATTGGATAAAATGGTAAAAATATATTCTAATTATACTTTAAAACCACTAAATAGTATAATTTATCACTATAAATTATTTTGATTAAAAAAGTTGTTTTTAAGTATTTTTCACTATTCATAAAAAATTAGAAGTTCTCAGAAAAATACCCAAAATTCAACATAGGCTAATTTCGATATTCCGAATCCAAAAATGAAGTCCATTTTAAAATATAAAATTTCTATAATTTTAAAAAGTGGTTATTACTATTCATAATGGCTACTTCGATTAGTCGCGGTGTTTTAGAACTCGAAGTTGCGTACAATACAAGCTATTGCATTATTGAATGAGAAGCGTATTGTGGAAGTTTGGGGTGTTACATTCTCCCCTCCTTCAATAAATTGCGTCCTCGCAATTTAAAATTTTTCTTGGAAAATAAAAGGTTGAAAATAGAAAATACCTTTGTGGAAAACCCACATCGGAAATAAGGTTAATAAAATTTAGCCTTAATAAGAGGGAAATGGAAATAAGAAAGTCACCACCAAATTATGATCTCGATAAGGAGAACATTGGTGGAAATTAGAGACATATAATTGGAGGAAAAACGTAAATATTTTTAGGGAGTGATTGAGGTCATCAATCACAATCAACTGTCAAATTGAGGGCCTCAAAGCCTTCAATCTATGTTGATTTAAAATATCATCATTTCAACAAGACATGAGGTATTAGGATAACACATTTTTTTGTTTTAATATCCCTTTACTAAATTTTAAGAATTAATTCATTCATTGAATAAGAGATAGGTATATATATATTTATGCTTGACAATTAGATTTTCAACCTTCAACTCATCTTTCACTCAAAAAGATAATAGAACTCAAAAATATTATACTTATCCTAATTGTATAAGGTTCCAAATGTTAACACGTACCATTTAGATTAGTAAAATTATTTTGTAATAACCAGGGACTTCCTGTGGGCTAGTGGTAGGAAATAAAGGTATGTCGCACTATGATTTTGGGTTCGATTCCTATAGCTTTGTCCGATGCGACGGGTTATGCCCCACCCTGCAGGTTGTCATTTTCCTAAAACTATAGTATTATAATATTCAAAAATAATCTTCATAAATTTTTTTAACCTTAAACAATACTATCCAAAGATATCTAAAATACCTCTGTCCAGACTTTTTCTAAAATGTATTTAAATTCCAAAATCAATTATAACATCAGATTCCCCAAACAAAGTAATGTTTATCTTATTGTCACATACTAAAAATATGATTACCTTCATCATATTAAATCCTTAATGAAAACAACAAGTACTGCTGTACAATCACATTATCCTTATTACCAGAATATAATCCTTGAGTCCAAAAACACCAATACATTAATTATTCCGCTTCAACTGTAGTAACAACATAAGATTGTCCTTGATCCCTTGCCCTTTTCTGAGGTAAGTTTCCCTGACGCTTAGGACATTCATTTGCATAATGACCCATTTCTCTACAATTGTAGCATTCAACATTGATAGCCTCTTTCTTTCCCTTGCAATCACGCGCCTGGTGACCTTTTTCTCCACATTTATAAGAAACTCCCATTCCTTTTAGGCAAGTACCATGGTGATTCTTCCCACAATTATCACATAATGGAAAATTGTTCCTTCCCTTTTTCCCTTTATATGTCTCATGTTCCACCGTTCTCTTATTTTCCTTCTTTGCTTTAAAGTCATGAGACTTAGAGAATTCCTTTTCTGTCTTGATAGCACACGAGACAATATCTTCGAATGATGAGAAGGATTGTGATACTAAAGCTCGACAGAGAAATGGTTTTAACCCATCAAATAAACGATCAATATTACTCCTTGGGATACGTATATAATCTACAGCATGCCTCGCTAACCTTGTAAAGTTGGCCTCATACTTTGAGACATTCTCATCCTCCTTTTGTCTCAGACTAAAAAATTGTCTTTCCATATCTGCTCGATGGTCACGAGGATAGTATTTTTCTAGGAAAATCTCTTTTAACTCCCTCCATTCCATATTCGATACGTCATCATCTTCCTTTGTATTTTGAATCAATGACCACCATTGATTAGCTTCTCCAGTGAGGCGGTAAACTGCCATGATAACCTTCTCCCTTTCACTACTCCCCAAGGCGTGGAATATTTTCTCTAAGGTGTTTATCCATTGCTCAGCTACTAATGGATTTGTACCCCCATTAAATGTTGGTGGTTGTTGCCTCATGAAGCGGTCTAACATTGATCCTCCACATTTTGGATCAGGGTGATCCATACGAGTAAGGTTATTATTCATAACCTGAATGAGTTGTCCCAGTATGGTAATAAGTTGATCAGCACCAGTTGTATCTCCAGCTCCACAATAATTATCTTGAGGAGGAGGGAAATCCCTGCACAGAGTGCGTGCATTGATACGGTTTCCATTCCTTCCACTAGGCGCCATTTCTAAACAATGGCATAAACTATATTAGTTTATGAATCAAAATACATAATTCCATACTTGTAAGATACTTAACATAAATTGAACTATATATGGATATAATCCATAAAAATGTTTTCTTTGAGGAAGTATATACTCATAACCCTTCATAGTGGTTTGTAAAGAAAATGAGAATTATCCTAAGCATATCCCCCGGGAGTGTCGTAACCAAGAGTGCAGCAAGGCTCGTTGTCGTGCACTAGTTCTCGTTGGAGTCTAGCTCAAAGCGGTGTTTTCGGGTTTTACCCCTAGGTACATCTGTGCCAGAGCCGCCTCTACCTACTCGTATCCAGACAGGGATGTATTGCTCAGAAAACTCACAAAATATCTACAATACCAAAATTCTAGGAAGTTCTTCTATACTAATCCTCAAAGTCTATCTTTGGGCTATGTGATCTAATCAGAGTTTATCTAAATATAGCTTCCAAGGTTAGTACTAAACTGCCTCTGATACCAACTGTAACGCCCCGACCCCAGCTACCCAGAGTCGGTGCATTACTTCGTAACATTGGCATGATCACAAAAGATCATGTCTCGAAAAACTGATTAGTTTAGTAGCCTTGGAAACACTTGATACATTCATAAATGTTACATTACATCATAAGGTGAAAAACTACAATAACAAAGTCTCCATATTCCACACTCATATCCTCTTCTGACTATCCCTGCAGGTCATTCATAAAATACTTCTTCACATCCTGGAAAATATTGAAACATTGAAAGGGGTTAGCTCAGATGCTCAGTAAGGATAATAATATTGCGGAAGCTTTCATAAATAAACATAAACATTTAAGGCAATGTATAACTAAAACAAAAGCCTTTTAAACTTGAAAATCAACGTAATATGGAAAAAGTAAAATGAGATAATGCCATTTACTTATTCACATGGATATTCTATTGGTCGAATAATCACATGCAATATCAATAACCACTTTAATAATGAGGGAATGTATAATGTCAGACATTCTGAAACATTTTGTCAAGGCCTTGTCCAAGACGTCTAAAATGATTAAGGCCTCGGCCAAAACCATAAATCAAATTGGGAAAGGGACTCGGCCAATTCCACGTCTAGTTGTATCATGAGACCTACCGATGCATCGAGGAGCTATAGCGGGCTCCACCCGCCACTTATTAAGTCCAATACATTCCTCATATGAATAGGTTTAAACATAACATAAATATTCGTATTAAAACTAGCATACGAAACGTCAAAAATTTCTCCATAAACTATGGATGGTATAAAAATAACACATCCACAGTCAAATATTTCACAAAATGTTCAATGGGAGTTTTGTATCATAAATCAATTTCAATTAAACTTAAAACCCATCAAAGGATGTTGACATGGATGAAATCAAAGCTATTTGAGAGAAATATCTCTGTTTTTTTTAAATCATTTAAAAGTCCCATAATTATAAACTAATACATTTAATTTGAAAATATTCTTATAAGCTTGTAAGGGAAGCTTCGACGAAGTTATAATGGCGGAAAATAGCCACACCCGCCGTATAAGTTAAAAAAAACATTCTTACCTTAAATTTGTCAAAAAGGTCAAAAAGTACATTGTTTGGAAAACGACGGTAAGATTCCTTTCAAAAACTTATAAGGGTATAAATGACTTTAACCCATTTTCCATTTAATAGTAAAAATGTTTTGAAATACATTTCTAAGAAACATGGATGTGGATGATAACAAGGTCCCAGTAGATAATTATGTATAAACAACCTTGGATAATGAAGAGGTTGTGAAGTAAACCCTTACCTTGCGTCTTGTCCTGACTCAACCATTCTTTAACCTCCTGAATAATAAACTAGAGTTAATTTCTATTTACTTAAGAACCTTTTTCATGTTCATTATTCCTTTTATATCACTTATTACTATGTTATGAACATTATTTAATTATTTATGTTAATAACGGTCATTTTGTCGATCTTTGCTACTTGAGTCAAAAATAAACTTCTTATAATTACAAGTTGTTCATGTGGTGAAATATCCATTATATCCAGAATTATATTCATGATCTAGATATCATATATATCATATATATACAGTATATACATTCATTTATAATATTACGTAACATTTAGAGGTAAGAAATGAAATGCACCGTTCATGGAGACGGTAAGCCGTACGTACGCATGAACGCTACTTTCATTTCTATTTCGTATTTAATGGAATGAAATCATAATGATATAAATGTATAATATAATTCCAGTATAATATAGTGTATAATACCATTTACTCCATCCTTTATACATCCCACATATGGCATTAACGATTCAAATCACTTTGAGGGGGCGGTAGTCCGCACTTCCGAAAATGAAATTATCGTGTTTACCCATAATGGAAATCATAAAGTATGCCATAAATGAGAAATACAGAAGCATAAGTAAAACATAAACATATTATATATCATATATAAATATAGTGACATCTTAATGTCCACCTTTTAAGGTGTTATATGAGTGTTGAACAATCATCGTTTCGTGAGGCAGAAATTCGTCATCCACAGAAACAGTATGTTCTTTAACCATTAGATGTAGGTGTGTGTAAATGTAGCTCGAATCCTTCTTATAACAACATACTAGTATTTTGAGGATACTGGTGTTGTTACAAATGAAATGAATAAAAAGATTTTAGGGGGTTGGAGAAGAAAAATAAAACAATACAACATTAGAGAAGACATTACCTCAAAATCGGGTAACTCTTTTTGATTTGATCCAAAGGCTTCCTTGGGAAGAGTTCTGTCCAAAGTGAGGCTTCTAGGAGTAATAGGGGGAAGTTTTGAGAGTATTTGGGTAGATTTGTTCCAAGCCAAATGGCTTGAAAGTGTGAATGAGGTGGTAGAGGTGGGGGCCTTTTATAAGTGGAGAGGAGGGGCACTCTTGGAAAGTAAGGAAATGTTACATTATTATACAATGCTTTTCGGATTCCAAAGGTCCCACACTTATATAATTAGAGGCTAAGGTGATAAGGGTTCTAAATATACCCATCCAATAGTCTTTGGACAAGTCTAAGCCTTGGATTTTACATTATATTTTCATTTTATTAAAATCGTTAAATAATGAGGTCATCGCTGCATCATAATGATGTCATTAATTATTTAATTTATTTAATGTCTAAAAATTATAAGAAAAATACTATGATGTAGGAAATATTTTTATCTTTCTAATGACTATTTATAATCAAAAATATGACTTCTATAACCCCATGTAAAAATTGGTTTGGTAAAACATTTCATGTTTGTGTCATTTTTTACTTTAACATTAAATAAATATATATTAATGTCATTTTCCAACCAAAGTGGCTCCATGGGGTCCCCAAGTTGACCCATGGGTTTTCTTGGTCGGCCATGACTCATCCAATAGGAGTAGGACAAGTGTCAAGCTCATCTCATATTATTAAAATATTATTTTTACCTTAAACTACACTAATTACCTCTAATCGCGATTAAGAACTTAAAAGTTACTATTCACCAAAAAATTATTTTAATCTCATTGAACCACATTTTACTTATTAATGACAACCATGTATGTCAGATTTTTGAAAATAAAATCACAGAAGTGGTAATATTTCATTTAAACGAAAAATCAGTTATTTAACTACCACTTAGTGGTTTCACTATTCATCAAAAATTGAAGTTTTTCAGAACAATGCCAAAATTTCACCCTAAGCTATAATTGATATTCCGAATTCAAAAATGATGTATATTTTACAAAATTCTAAACATATAAGTTGCATTAATTAATTTTATAATTAATTCCCGCTGTCACGACAGATAGCGTGTTTTTAAGAAAGAATTTATATCGAAAGATTGGCAATTGTTTATGTCCAATTTCAATGTTAAATTAATTCTAATGACCACCATTGGATAAAATGGTAAAAATATATTCTAATTATACTTTAAAACCACTAAATAGTATAATTTATCACTATAAATTATATTGATTAAAAAAGTTTTTTTTAAGTATTTTTCACTATTCATAAAAAATTTGAAGTTCTCAGAAAAATACCCAAAATTCAACATAGGCTAATTTGATATTCCGAATCCAAAAATGAAGTCCATTTTGAAATATAAAATTTCTATAATTTTAAAAAGTGGTTATTACTATTCATAACGGCTACTTCGATTAGTCGCGGTGTTTTAGAACTCGAAGTTGTGTACAATACAAGCTATTGCATTATTGAATGAGAAGTGTATTGTGGAAGCTCGGGGTGTTACATTCTACCCTCCTTCAATAAATTGCGTCCTCGCAATTTGAAATTTTTCGTGGAAAATAAAAGGTTGAAAATAGAAAATACCTTTGTGGAAAACCCACATCGGAAATAAGGTTAATAAAATTTAGCCTTAATAAGAGGGAAATGGAAATAAGAAAGTCACCACCAAATTATGATCTCGATAAAGAGAACATTGGTGGAAATTAGAGACATATAATTGGAGGAAAAACGTAAATATTTGTAGGGAGTGATTGAGGTCATCAATCACAATCAACTGTCAAATTGAGGGCCTCAAAGCCTTCAATCTATGTTGATTTAAAATATCATAATTTCAACAAGACATAAGGTATTAGGATAACACATTTTTTTGTTTTAATATCCCTTTACTAAATTTTAAGAATTAATTCATTCATTGAATAAGAGATAGGTATATATATTTATGCTTGACAATTAGAGTTTCAACCTTCAACTCATCTTTCACTCAAAAAGTTAATAGAACTCAAAAATATTATACTTATCCTAATTGTATAAGGTTACAAATGTTAACACATACCATTTAGATTAGTAAAATTGTTTTGTAATAACCAGGGACTTCCTGTAGGCTAGTGGTAGGAAATAAACGCCTATCGCACTATGATTGTGGGTTCGATTCCTGCAGCTTTGTCTGACGCGACGGGTTATGCCCCACCCTGCAGGTTGTCCTTTTCCTAAAACTATAGTATTATAATATTCAAAAATAATCTTCATAAATTTTTTTAACCTTAAACAATACTATCGAAAGATATCTAAAATACCTCTGTCCAGACTTTTTCTAAAATGTCTTTAAATTCCAAAATCAATTATAACATCAGATTCCCCAAACAAAGTAAAGTTTATCTAATTGTCACATACTAAAAATATGATTACCTTCATCATATTAAATCCTTAATGAAAACAAAAAGTTCTTCTGTACAATCACATTATCCTTATTAACAGAATATAATCCTTGAGTCCAAAATCACCAATACATTAATTATTCCGCTTCAATTATAGTAACAGCATAAGATTGTCCTTGATCCCTTGGCCTTTTCTGAGGTAAGTTTCCCTGATGCTTAGGACATTCATTTGCATAATGACCCATTTATCTACAATTGTAGCATTCAAAATTGATAGCCACTTTCTTTCCCTTTCAATCACATGCCTGGTGACCTTTTTCTCCACATTTATAACAAACTCCCATTCCTTTTAGGAAAGTACTAGGGTTATTCTTCCCACAATTATCACATAATGGAAAATCCTTCTTTCCCTTTTTCCCTTTATCTGCCTCTTGTTCCACTGTTCTCTTCTTTTCTTGCTTTGCTTTAAAGTCATGAGACTTAGAGAATTCCTTTTCTGTCTTAATAGAACACGAGAAAATATCTGTGTATGATGAGAAGGATTGTGATACTAAAGCTTGACGGAGAAATGGTTTTAACCCATCAAAGAAATGATCAATCTTACTCCTTGGGATACATATATAATCTACAGCATGCCTTGCTAACCTTGTAAAGTTGGCCTCATACATTGCGACATTCTCATCCTCCTTTTGTCTCAGACTAAAAAATCGTCTTTCCATATCTTCTCGATGGTCACGAGGATAGTATTTTTCTAGGAAAATCTCTTTTAACTCCCTCCATTCCATATTCGATACGTCATAATCTTCCTTTTTATTTTGAATCAATGACCACCATTGATCAGCTTCTCCAGTGAGGCGGTAAACTGCCATGATAACCTTCTCCCTTTCGCTACTCCCCAAGGCATAGAATATTTTCTCTAAGGTGTTTATCCATTGCTCAGCTACTAATGAATTTGTACCCCCATTAAATGTTGGTGGTTGTTGCCTCATGAAGCGGTCTAACATTGATCCTCCACGTTGTGGATCAGGGTGATCAATACGAGTAAGGTTATTATTCATAACCTGAGTGAGTTGTCCCAGTATGGTAATAAGTTGATCAGCACCAGTTGTATCTGCAGCTCCACAATAATTATCCTGACAAGGAGGGAAATCCCTGCATGGAGTGCATGCATTGATACGGTTTCCATTCCTTCCACTAGGCGCCATTTCTAAACAATGGCATAAACTATATTTGTTTATGAATCAAAATACATAATTCCATACTTGTAAGATACTTAACATAAATTGATCTATTTATGGATATAATCCATAAAAATGTATTCTTTGAGGAATTATATACTCATAACCCTTCACAGTGGTTTGTAAAGAAAATGAGAATTATCCTAAGCATATCCCCTGGGAGTGTCGTAACCAAGAGTGCAGCAAGGCCCGTTGTCGTGCACCAGTTCCCGTTGGAGTCTAGCTCAAAGCGGTGTTTTCGGGTTTTACCCCTAGGTACATCTGTGCCAGAGCCGCCTCTACCTGCTCGTATCCAGGTAGGGATGTATTTCTCAGAAAACTCACAAAATCTCTACAATACCAAAATTCTAGGAAGTTCTTCTATACTAATCCTCAAGGTCTATCTTTGGGCTATGTGCTCTAATCAGAGTTTATCTAAATCTAGCTTCCAAGGTTAGTACTAAACTGCCTCTGATACCAACTGTAACGCCCCGACCCCAGCTACCCAGAGTCGGTGCATTACTTCGTAACATTGGCATGATCACAAAAGATCAAGTCTCGAAAGGCCGATTAGTTTAGTAGCCTTGGAAACACTAGATACATTCATAAATGTTACATTACATCATAAGGTGAAAAACTAAAATAACAAAGTCTCCATAGTCCACACTCATATCCTCTTCTGAATATCCCTGCAGGTCATTCATAAAATACTTCTTCACATCCTGGAAAATATTGAAACATTGAAAGGGGTGAGCTCAGATGCTCAGTAAGGATAATAATATTGCGGAATCTTTCATAAATAAACATAAACATTTAAGTCAATGTATAACTAAAACAAAAACCTTTTAAACTTGAAAATCAACGTAATATGGAAAAAGTAAAATGAGATAATGCCATTTACTTATTCACATGGATATTCTATTAGTCGAATAATCACATGCAATATCAATAACCACTTTTATAATGAGGGAATGTATAATGCCAGACATTCTGAAACATTTTGTCAAGGCCTCGTCCAAGACGTCTAAAATGATTAAGGCCTTGGCCAAAACCATAAATAAAATTGGGAAAGGGCCTCGGCCAATTCCACGTCTAGTTGTCTCATGAGACCTACCGATGCATCGAGGAGCTATAGCGGGCTCCACCCGCCACTTATTAAGTCCAATACATTCCTCATATGAATAGGTTTAAACATAACATAAATATTCGTATTAAAACTAGCATACGAAATGTCAACATATTCTCCATAAACTATGGATGGTATAAAAATAACACATCCACAGTCAAATATTTTCAATTAAACTTAAAACCCATCAAAGGATGTTGACATGGATGAAATCAAAGCTATTTGAGAGAAATATATCTATTTTTTTGAAATCATTTAAAAGTCCCATAATTATAAAATAATACATTTACTATGAAAATATTCTTATAAGATTGTAAGGGAAGTTTTGACAAATTTATAATGGCAGAAAATAGCCACACCCGCCGTATAAGTTAAAAAAACATTCTTACCTTAAATTTGTCAAAAAGGTCAAAAAGTACATTGTTTGGAAAACGACGGTAAGATTCCTTTCAAAAACGTATAAGGTTATAAATGACTTTAACCCATTTTCCATTTAATAGTAAAAATGTTTTGAAAGACATTTCTAAGAAACATGGATGTGGATGATAACGAGGTCCCAGTAGATAATTATGTATAAACAACCTTGGATAATGAAGAGGTTGTGAAGTAAACCCTTACCTTGCGTCTTGTCCTGACTCGACCATTCTTTAACCTCATGAATAATAAACTAGAGTTAATTTCTATTTACTTAAGAACTTTTTTCATGTAAATTATTCCTTTTATATCACTTATTACTATGTTATGAACATTATTTATTTATTTAAGTTAATAACGGCCGTTTTGTCGATCTTTGGTACTTGAGTCAAAAATAAACTTCTTATAATTACAAGTTGTACATGTGGTGAAATATCCATTATATCCAGAATTATATTCATGATGTAGATATCATATATATCATATATATACAGTATATACATTCATTTATAATATTATGTAACATTTAGAGGTAAGAAATGAAATGCACCGTTCATGGAGACCGTAAGATGTACGTACGCATGAACGCTACTTTCATTTCTATTTCATATTTAATGGAATGAAATAATAATGATATAAATGTATAATATAATTCCAGTATAATATAGTGTATAATACCATTTACTCCATCCTTTATACATCCCACATATGGCATTAACGATTCAAATCACTTTGAGGGGGCGGTAGTCCGCACTTCCTAAAATGAAATTATCGCGTTTACCCATAATGGAAATCATAAAGTATGCCATAAATGAGAAATACAGAAGCATAAGTAAAACATAAACATATTATATATCATATATAAATATAGTGACATCTTAATGGCCACCTTTGAAGGGGTTATATGAGTGTTGAACAATCATCATTTCTTGAGGCAGAAATTCGCCATCCACAGAAACAGTATGTTCTTTAACCTTTAGATGTAGGTGTGTGTAAGTGTAGCTCGAATACTTATTATAACAACATCATAGTATATTGAGGATACTGGTGTTGTTACAAAAGAAATTAATAAAAAGAGTTTAGGGGGTTGGAGAAGAAAAATAAAACAAAACAACATTAGAGAAGACATTACCTCAAAATCAGGTAACTCTTTTTGATTTGAGCCAAAGGATTCCTTCTGAAGAGTTCTTCCCAAAGTGATGCTTCTAGGAGTAAGAGGGGGAAGTTGTGAGAGTATTTGGGTAGAGGTTGGCCGAGCCAAATGGATTGAAAGTGTGAATGAGGTGGTAGAGGTGGGGGCCTTTTATAAGTGGAGAGGAGGGGCACTCTTGGAAAGTAAGGAAATGTTACATTATTATACAACGCTTTTCGGATTCCAAAGGTCCCACACTTATATAATTCGAGGATAAGGTGGTAGGGGTTCGAAATCTACCCATACAATAGTCTTTGGACAAGTGTAAGCCTTGGATTTTACATTATATTTTCATTCTATTAAAATCGTTAAATAATGAGGTCATCGCTGCATCATAATGATGTCATAAATAATTTAATTTATTTAATGTCTAAAAATTATAAAAAAAAATACTATGATGTAGGAAATCTTTCTAGATTTCCAATGACTCTTTATATTAAAAAATATGACTTGTATAACCCCATGTAAAAATTGTTTTAGTAAAACATTTCATGTTTGTGTCATTTTTTACTTTAACATTAAATAAATATATATTAAAGTCATTTTCCAACCAAAGTGGATCCATGGGGTCCCCAAGTTGACCCATGGGTTGTCTTGGTCGGACATGACTCATTCAATAGGAGTAGGACAAGTGTCAAGCTCATCTCATATTATTAAAACATTATTTTTACCTTAAACTACACTAATTACCTCTAATCACGATTAAGAACTTAAAAGTTATTATTCAAAAAAAATTATTTTAATCTCATTGAACCACATTTTACTTCTTAATGAAAACCATGTATGTCGGATTTTTGAAAATCAAATCATAGAAGTGGTAATATTTCATTTAAACGAAAAATCAGTTATTTAACTACCACATAGTGGTTTCACTATTCATCAAAAATTGATGTTTTTCAGAACAATGCCAAAATTTCACCCTAAGCTATAATTGATATTCCGAATTCAAAAATAATGTATATTTTACAAAATTTCAAACATATAAGTTGCATTAATTAATTTTATAATTAATTCCCGCTGTCACGACAGATAGCGTGTTTTTAAGAAACAATTTATATCGAAAGATTGGCAATTGTTTATGATCAATTTCAATGTTAAATTAATTCTAATGACCACCATTGGATAAAATGGTAAAAACAAATTCTAATTATACTTTAAAACCACTAAATAGTATAATTTATCACTATAAATTATTTTGATTTAAAAAGTTGTTTTTAAGTATTTTTCACTATTCATAAAAAATTAGAATTTCTCAGAAAAATACCCAAAATTCAACCTAGGCTAATTTCGATATTCCGAATCCAAAAATGAAGTCCATTTTGAAATATAAAATTTCTATAATTTTAAAAATTGGTTATTACTATTCATAATGGCTACTTCGATTAGTCGCGGTGTTTTAGAACTCGAAGTTGCGTACAATACAAGCTATTGCATTATTGAATGAGAAGCGTATTGTGGAAGCTCAGGGTGTTACAACCTTACTTCAAATACATTAAGAAAGTGGCAAGGATTCAAGAAGTACCCCCATTAAATTGTATCTAATCACATTCTTAGGCTTACCTTGATGTCTTTGAAAATTCATTACCAACATATTAATATAGAGTTGGATTTAATTACTATGTATCATCATCTTGAATATGGGAAATCTAAGAGAATATTTCGAACCCTAAAGAACTTGTTGATATATTGTTTTATGAATTTCAAAGGTGGTTGGGATCAACACATTCCTCTAGTTATGTTTTCTTAAAATAATATCTTTCACTAAAGTATTTATACCTCTTTTTATGAATCCATATATGGATAGAAGTGTAGGACACAAACATTCATGGATGAATTTGGAAAATAAAATATATTGGAACCTAAGCTATAAGAATAAATGTAAGAGAAGGTTAGAACCATTATGCTACAAATATTTGTAGTAAAAATCAATAGAGATGTTATGATTATAATCATTGAGACAATATAGAATTCTAAGTTGGTGATAAGTTAATATTATGAATTTATCCATAAAAAATAAGAAGTTAAAACTAATTTCTATTTGTATCATCTCCTAAAAAATTCTTGATCATATCGATATGGTAGTTTATCATATGGTGGTTCAACCAAACTTTTATTAGGTTCAAGAGGTACAATTTTTATCTCTCATGAGGAATTACATACCTGATCATTAAGATGTACTGAAATTAGAGGTCATATTGCATTTGAATTATAATAATTTGGAAGATAAACTAATAGAATTATGAATCGAACAAATAAAGAGAAATGAAACAATTCCATCCACCTAGTCAATGTTTTGTGTAAAAACCACCAGCCTAAAGAAGTAATGTGGGAACCTAGGGATGTAATGTGGAAGAAGTGTCATGTGTTGTTTAAACCAAAGAGAAGGAATTTATATGGTAAAATTTATTTTATGTGGTTAGAATGTAACACCATGATATTTTATGAATTCATTTTTTGAATAAATTTAATTTCCTTGATTGCTTTCGTTATATGCAACACAGAGTTTTAAAAAAACACAATACAATATTTATATTACCATTTAACATTGTCGTTGTGACATAGTTCTAAAAATTGGTGGTATGAATAGTGATAACTGAATTATAAATATATGTATAATCATTGAATATAAATGAAATATATTGTAAAAAAAACTTAATTTTGTTATGTCTTTATATATTTTTAAAATTATATTTTCTCAAACAAATTGTTATTTATTGATTTTTGTAAAAAAATAATAAAAGTAATTTCTCCAAATATTATATTTTTTTGAAAAAATAAAATTATTTTTTCAAATCAACATGTGTAAATTATATTAGGGTTAATTTCTAGGAATCGTTTGAAAAGATTAATTTTTTATGAATAGGGGAAAATACCAATATTTATTTAAAACACTATAATTTTATTTAATTCATTTACAAATTACCCTCTTGGTTAAAAATGTTCTAAATTGATATTATATAAATTATAATATAATAGATCCAATTTAGGTCATTATAATCGATTTCATGTTGAATTTTGATGTAAAACCATTTTAATCTTTTGAAAAGTATCTCTTTGGAAAATCACTATTTCATCGCATATACAAGATTAATGTTAAATAAAATTTGTCAATATAAATGAATAGAATTTTAAAATTGGATTTAATATTTTAAATAAGAATAATTATTATTATTATATAATAAAAAAAATCATATTTGGTGAAAGGAATGTTAAAACCATTAAAAATTAATTAATATGATTAAGGTTAAAATGAGTTTACCAAGGGTTAAACTAAATCATTATGGTGTAAAATGAAGTATAACTTTGTAAAATCACTACTACATATCCATATTTAGATAATATTGAATATAAGACTTGGTAATGTCCCATTATAGATCCTTTTGGCCTGAGAAATATTTGGGTGCACTTTATTCTTTTCAAGAATTTCATGTGTGTCATCTCCCCCACTTATAAAAGGCCACAAAGTTTCCTCCCTTATTCAAAAAACAAAAACACATTGGTTTGGATAATACCTACCAAAACATACTACATAAAAACTACCCACATACTATAGGACGTTTTTTAGGAATCCTTCATACGAATGATTAATGTATTAACATAAAGAGGATATCCAAAGAAGATGTTAACTTCATGAACATGTGTTTTTGTTTTATTTATTCATCCACATCCTTAAAATATTTTTAAAATATGATGAAATAATATCATTGGTTTCTAATATATAATGAGATGTTAATTTTTTAGTGAAATAAGATATATATATATATCTCCACTTTCATCAAATGGGAAATGAAACTGTCGATCTTGTGTACGACAGACTACCGCCTCACAAATCGATGTAATTATTTTTCCATCACCATATCTCATTAATAGATATAATGTTTTTTTTAAGTATATATATGATATTTATGACATGAATATACCAATTAAACTATGATATGACATATAATTTCTTACCTTCTGGCCCATTGGAAAATAATAACGCCCCTCGTGTGTTCAGTGAACTACCTCCTCACAAACCAATGTGATGTGTTTTTCATTTATATTTCACTTGGATGGTAATTAAGATAGATTAAAAGAATATATATATATATATGATATTTATGAAATAATTATACTTCTTGAATTATGATATCACATAAACCTTATTACTTTCCATTCTATGGGGGATATGACAACATTGTTTGTCTGTATGGAAGACTATCACCTCATCAAACGAATTCATTTTTTATCACTTTCACTTAAAATTGAAGGTAATAAGATGAAATTTAATGAAATAATGTGAGATATATGTCATTATAATTACTATTGAAGGGTGATATATTATTTACCTTTCTTTCATTCCATTCACTGAGAATATTGAAATAGCATTCATGCGCACAAATGACCTACTATCTCCATGAACAACATATTTCATTTCCCATCTCTAACATTCATGGATTACTGAAAAAATAATTAAAATATATAATGGTTATCATTATGGATGTATTGTAACTATTTTCAATTATAAGGATCAAAAATACCAAATAAAAACATACTTGAAAAACTAAGAAGATATTACTCGAAATGAGATTTCAACAAGGAATTGTTAACAAATAGGTAATAAAAAGGCATAAGTAAAACATAAATGATATGATATATATAATATTGTTTATATAATTTATTTATTATAAACCTATATTTATTATGCATGATGTTCAAACATGTATAATAGAATTTGAAACTTAAGGTAAGGGATTTTTGTATCAAATTATCTTCTTTGTGAGATAAGTTATGTTATATACCGATATTATTTTATGATGTGTTTATAATAACTGTTTGACACATTATATCATGAATATAGTTATTTTAATTATATTTAATTATAAATTTTATATTATTATTTAATGAAATTTATGATTCAAATGATACCCAAGTGTCATAGGTTTTATGTTATAATCTTATTGTTTCCGAGGTTGTATATGATTACATTTTAGATGATTAAATATTATGATAAACCTAAAAATAAAATCTTTTATTTTATTATCCTATGTTTATTTATGTTGAATTCATCTTTTAACTTCATTTTCTTATCTTAAAGTATTAATGAGACCAAAATTAATGTTTTATAAAAAAACATATTTATTTATCTCATCAGAATAAAGCCTTTTTATACATAAAAATATTTTTCCAAAACCATTTTCAATAATATATTAAACTTATTAAAAGGATTTATTAAATGCATTGTTACAAATTATGAAATTATTCCAATGTTTTTTAAAATTAATTTTCATTTCAAACTCTTAATAATGCCTCTTTGGATTTTAATGAAATTTTGAAAGGAATATTTTTTTTAACATGTAAAAAATTAAAATATTACCCACATACAGAATAATTATTTTCATTAAATATTTCTTTAAAATTAATATGATTATAATTAATGAAAATAATTCCACACAATTTTATGACTCTCTAAATTTAAAAGTTGATTTACAAAGGAAGTTTGTTTTCCTCAAGTAATGTTCGATGTGATTTATCATTTTAAATCATTTTCCATCCAAGTCAACATATTTGATATTAATTAATATTTATAGGGGATATTATCCAATGGAAATATATTTATTCTTCCTCGAGTGGGTTTTTTTATGATAAAATTTTTATTAAACCCAATTCATTTCCATAGGTTATGATAGGATGTAGTGCTTTCTGAAACTCATTAATTTTAATGGATTCTAATATAATGAATGTTTTGGGAATCCTATTTATTTTAATGGGTTATAATATAATGAATTTTTTATGATATTGTGCATAAAATCTTGTTACTATTTTTATTTACTCTTTATTTTGACCATGTTTTTGTTGGGTTTCCTTTAGGGGTTCTCCGAGTGAAAATATGTAAATTTTTGGAGCTTTATGTGCTTTAGAATGATTGTCACGGTTTTCCCAAACTGTATGCCAGCCTAGTGTGAACCATGAAAACTCTAATTATTAGAATTTTTACATTTTTTAATGGTCTGAAAAATTGTTTCCCCATCTAGTAGAAATTGTGCACCCAACTAGAGGATCACACTATAAGGCCCCAGCCTTAAACCTTACTTAATCTTTAGTTATTACAAGATTACTCATTGAGGATCTTTTCAGGTTTCGAGTTTTAGAGAATTAGATCATGAAACTTGCATTACATTCCACATTTAAACAAAGTGGTTACATAAAAGACATTATTCAATCTTCCCATCAACGGAAACATATTTAAAATAAAACATGGATTCTTTCTTGACACATCCTTGACACTATCATCACATCATGTACCTTTCCCTTGACCTGTGAAAAACATTTCAAAAACAAAGGATGAGCATAAAAAAGCTTAGTAAGGGTTATAAAAATATGGAAAGGAAACATGAGTTCATATATACATAAGAATTAAATCATACTTTACCCATAAAACATAGGCACTTTAACATACCTCATCAATCATGAATAAATCATAGAAATCATAAGACATAAAAGGTAACTTGAGGCATTCATAACATTCTTACGTAGGGAGTAACCCTCTTGGTTACGTTTGGAATACCCATCACAGTATATTCCCAAAATCTCTTCGGAGAAACCTTAACGTTTCACTCCTTCGTGTTACCCAATGCATTGGAGAGCTATATCGGGCTCACCCTCCCTTTTTTTATCACGGAACCACCCGTCTTCATAATAATGCCCAAGAACCTCAACATAATCGTATCACATAAAACATGCATAAAGGAAACATAACATTCCCACCTTTCAATCACAAGATATCAATACGACACATTGATAAAAAAACATTATGAAAACCATTTTCAATACCAAAATAAAAGAAAATTAAAACATGGTATTTATTTTTCTTTTAAAAATATGGTATGGCTTGTAGAGGAAGCCGAAACTCAAATAATGGTCATGGCGGCGGAGAAGTCGTTTTCGCCACATACGTACGAAAAAAACATTCCCTTTTGTCATTTAGTAAACACTTTGTATAAAAAAGATTCCTTTTTAATAAACTTAAAAGTAAAAGGGGTTTATACACCTTATAAAAGAAGGTTGTGTATAAAACAGAATATGCCTCAATGAAAGGAGATTGAGACGAAGTCCCTTACAAAGATGGTATCCTTGGTTTAAGGAAAAATAAATTACATAATTATGTGTGACAAACGAATACACCAAATATAAGTGGATATTAATTGTAAAATAATCAAAGGTCATTCACACATATTCAACGGATGACATATTCAATAACTACATGTTGAACCCAAAGAAATCGAAATTGGGTTAAGAAGTTCCCTTGACAGCCTAACGACGTCACATCAAAAAAAGGGTATCTCATCACTTGGACATAAAATTTACATCAATAAGGATATATGAGAACATATCCCAACATAATAATATGTAAATTAAAATACCCAACAATATAAGTCTTTTAAAAAGAAGAGGGTGAAAGGTTCCCTTACCGACATGGGTATCTTTCGAAACATACGCCCCGTGAAAGAAGGACAATACAACATTGATGTAAATACTGATAAATGAAATAATATTACACAATTAGTAAAATAATGGTCAGTAAATACACCACTCAAAGTAAATTGTGGCAAATGTAGCATAAATCTCACAGGAATAAAAGTGAGATGAAAAATCCCTTACGAAAACTCGGCAGCCTAACGGCGCCACTTAAAACATCCAAAAATGGATTGATGAGATAAAATAGGGTGTCTCATCACATTAAAATAAAATTTACAGAAATATTAATATAAAAGAACATCCCCCATCATAAAAAAGACATGCTTAAAATAAGTGACATAAAGGAGAGTACTTAAAGAGAAAGAGAGAGGTTAGGTCTCTAACGAAAATTCGGCAGCCTAACGGCGCCACTCGAAACTTCCAAAATGGATTGATGAGAGAGAATAGGGTCTCTAATCATATGAACATAAAAATTACAGTAAGAGTAATATAAAATAACATCTCAATCACAATAAAGATGAGCTTAGAAGGAATGACATAAAAGAGTGTACTTAAAAAGAAAGAGAGGAGTAAGATCCCTTACCTCAAGTCCAACTTGTCTTGTTCGTTTCTTTATATTCCTGAATAATAAACTTTCGTAAATTTATAACTGATTAAAGAACTCCTATAAAGATTATTATTCAGTTCATATCACATATTTTAATGTTATAATAATTGGTTAATAATATGAGTTCATATCAGACGTTTTTGTTGATGTTTGGTACATGAGTCAAAAATTGAACTTGTTGGAAAATAATTTTCCATGTAGTTATAGGTACATAATATCCAGAATAGTATTTATGTTTTAAATATCATATATATCCATTATATATTCATTTTATACTATTCCTTAGAATTTGGAGATAAAAATTAAAAGCACCGTTCATGGAGACGGTAGGCCGTACGTACGCATGAACGCTACTTTCATTTTTTTGTCATATTAATGGAATTAAAACAAAATGAGATATATATATAAATATGTTATAATTACATAATGATATACATAATTTAGATTTAATATATTACATATATATCCATTATATATATGTACGTATAATAGTACATAACATTTTGAAATAAGAAATGAAATGTGCCGTTTATGGAGACGATAAGCCGTACGTACGCATGAACGCTACTTCCATTTCTATTTCATATTTAATGGAATTAAAACATAATGATACATAATAGTATTTTAATTCCAGTATGGTATAATATATAATATCATTAAATATACCCTTTATATGTACCACATATGGTAATAACGAATCAAATCACTTTGAGGGGGCGGTAGTCCGCACTTCCTTAAATGAAGATATCGCGTTTACCCATAATGGAAACCATAAAGGTATGAAATAAATAAAAAATACAGAAGCTTAAGTAAAACATAAACATATAATATATCATATATAAATATATTGTCATCTTAATGGTCACCTATGAAGGTGTTAGAAGAATGTTGAACAATCATCGTTTCGTGAGGCATAAATTCGCCATCCACAGAAACAATATGTTCTTTAACCATTAGATGTAGGTGTGTGTAAGTGTAGCTCGAATAATTCTTATAAAAACATCCTAGTATATTTAAGATACTGGAGTTGTTACAAAAGAAATGAATAAAAAGATTTTAGGGGGTTGGAGAAGCAAAATAAAACAAAACAACACAAGTGAAGACATTACCTTAAAATCGGGTAACTCCCTTTGGTTTGAGCTCAAAGGCTTCCTTGCGAAGACTTCTGCCCAATGTGAGGCTTCAAGGAGTAATATAGGTAAGTGTAGAGACAGAATGGGAAGGTTTTGGCCGAGCCAAAGGCTTTGGGAGTGTGGGTAAGGAGGTAGAGTTGGGGGCCTTTTATAAGAGGAGAGGAGGGGCACTCTTGTAATGTTACAAAATGTTACTTTATTTTCAAAAGCGTTTCGGATTTTAAAGGTCCCACATTGATGTATTTCGAGGATAAGGTGATAATGGTTCGAAATAAACTCATCCAATAGGTTTTGGACATGTGTAGGTCTTAGATATTACATTATCTTTCCATTTTATTTAAATCGTTAAATAATGAGGTCATCGCTGCATCATCATGATGTCATAAATAATTTAATTTATTTAATGTCTAAAAATTATAAAAAAAATACTATAATGTAGGAAATCTCTTTATCCTTCCAATGATTATTTATAGTCAAAAATATTACTTGTATAACCCCATGTAAAAAATTGTTTAATAAAACATCTCATGTTTGTGTCATTTTTACTTTAACATTAAATAAAAAGATATTTATGTCATTTTCCCAACCAAAGTGGCTCCATGGGGTCCCCAAGTTGACCCATGGATTTTCTTGGTCTGCCATGACACATCCAATGAGGGTAAGACATGTGTATAGGTCATTTCATTTTATTAAAACATTATTCTTACCATAAACTACACTAATTACCTCTAATCGCGATTAAAAACTTAATAAGTTACTATTCACCAAAAAATTATTTTTATCCCATTGAACCACATTTTACTTCTTAATGACAACCATGTTTGTCGGATTTTTTAATTTCAAAACACAAAGATGGAAAAATTTCATTTAAACGGAAAAATCAGTTTTTATAAGTACCACTTAGTGGTTTCACTATTCATCAAAACTTGAAGTTTTTCCGAAAAATCCCAAAAATTCACCCTAAGCTATATTTGATATTACGAATTCAAAAATGAATTCTATTTTAAAAAATTCAAAACATACAATTCACATTAATTAATTTAATAATTAATTCCCGTTGTCAGAGCAAATAGCGTGTTTTTATGAAACAATAAGTATCAAAAGATTGACACTAGTTTAAGTCCGATTTCAAAGTGAAATTAATTCCAACGACCACTATTGGATTTAATTATAAAAATATATTCTAATTTAACTTTAAAACCAATTCAAAAGATAATCTAATCATATAAATAAATTATATTAAAAAGAGGTTTTGAATTAAAATACAACATTTTACACTATTCATTAAAAAATGAACTTTATCGGAAAGATACCAAAAATTTACACAAAGTAAATTTTGATGTCCCAATTCTTAAGAAGAGTTTTATTTGGTCCAATAGAATGTATAAGAGTGAACAAAACTATATTTTATGACGGTTCTCCATCAAAAGGCGATAAGTGAACCTTTAGTGAAAACTAGGGCATATACGCCTAAAATTTAATTCTTTCCGTATTTTAAGCCTTTATCTTTTATTGGATAAATGTAAAAACATTTAAAAACATATATAATCATATTTTAGTTATTTCTATCCATTTATTCCAATACAATGGCTACATGTTAACTACCATTTAAAATAATATTATTTTATTATTAGAGTGCAACGTAAGATTCCCATGAAACTCGTTGTTGCGTGTTGGGTACGCCATCGAGCATAGCGTCCCCTTTAAAGTCATATTAATATTTTATTCACAAATATGGATAAATATGAAAATGTCATATTCTTTATTTACCTGGGGTGTTACATCCTTCCCCCATTTTTGGGAATTGCGTCCTCGCAATTTTTAAAATTGAGCTTGGAAACATCCTTGAAAGTCCCACATCGGAACAAGAGTCGGTAAAACAATCACTTTCAAAAAAAAGAAATATAAGTACAAAGGTCACCCGAGTTAAACCATACTAGGATTCCAAGTATGAAAATATGGACATGGAGGAAAAAACAAAGGGTCATGTTCTGATGGAGAGTGATAGTAAACATGTCTAGGAGAAAGTTAACCACAAGAAAATCACAAACTTGTGATGGGTTAAACGGTATTCGATTCCCCAGTAGGAACAGTTAATAGAAAAAAAAATTTGTTTTAAGTTACTTTTTATTGAGGAATTTATTCATAAGGAAACATAATCAATTATCTTGTTTACTTTCAACTTTTATTAGATTCCTTACACAAACTCATATTTTCTCCAAAAGACGAGTATTTAGGAAGACTTGTTCACATTAACAGTACTATAATCAACTTCTAGAGAATAACCTAATCCACAAAAGATAACTATATACTTCCCATGTCTTTAGACTCTAACCAAAACCAAAACCAAAAAGGTTATTACAAGATCAGATGATCCAGAAAAGGTTAACCCTTTATAAAAAGAAAATCTATTCTTAATCTCCAAAATTTTCCCAACAAAACCCAAAGTTCAACGAGGACCATTCGATAAAAAATTTGTCCATAAAATTCTTCAAAGTAAACCAAACTAAGATTGAAACCCAAATATTTGAAGGATTTAATCACATAGTCTTCCAAGGTACAAATTAACTTTTATCTCTAAATAACATTAGTTCCTCTTAAATTCTCATATTGAAAAGTAATTAACCTAATCACATATCCTCCATGATAGGTTAATCATTTCCATAGATAACCCAAAATAAACTTACTCTTGATTCCTAAAATCATCTAACTAAAAAGAATTAGTCAAACTAACCAGGGACTTCACGTAGTCCAGTGGTAGGTGATAAATACTAGTTGCACTTTGGTTGTGGGTTCGATTCCCGCATCATTGTCCGACGCGACGGGTTGTCACACGTTCTGCGTATTGTCTTTTTTCCAAAACTATATAACTCTTAAAACATTCCCCAAAATGAGATAAAATCTTCAAAAAAAATCATAACATATTTTAACCTCAAGTTTATCTCATGCCTTTCATTTTCTATCATATCACAGAGTAACCCATAATTACATCAAAAGTAAGGATCATATAAACTCTAATGGTTACCTTTATAATTATTACCTGAACTTCCACATAGATTTGTCATCTCGTATATGATGCATTAAAGAACGTACCGAGTTTCAAGTGGTTGATCATGACTCCTTGATAGTTGGTTTAGAACAACCACGAGTTTCGTCATTGAATACCCCATTTCATCCAGTCTCTTAATCAGAGAACCACCACAGTTTCCTTCAAACCAATTGTCACTTTGGTTCCTGCTAGATCCAGCCATTTACTAAAACCAAAAAGGTCAGTGTGAGTATATCAACAAAACCATCATGTACTAATGAGGAAGATAAACACTAAGATATACTTACTCATTCACTTTATCCAAAACTAGGACTCTTTCTGAAATCTTAACCATTGTGGTAATGTCACTTATACTTAAAGAATACCCTAACCTCTAAAGTTATCTAAACCGAACTTTGATACCAACTATAAGGCCCCAGCCATAAACCTTACTTAATCTTGAGTTATTACAAGATTACTCATTGAGGATATTTTCAGGTTTAGAGTTTTAGAGAATTAGATCATGAAACTTTCATTACATTCCACATTTAAACAAAGTGGTTACATAAAAGACATTATTCAATCTTCCCATCAACGGAAACATATTTAAAATAAAACATGGATTCTTTCTTGACACAACCTTGACACTATCATCACATCATGTACCTTTCCCTTGACCTGTGAAAAACATTTCAAAAACTTGGGATGAGCATAACAAAGCTTAGTAAGGGTTATAAAAATATGGAAAGGAAACATGAGTTCATATATACATAAGAATGAAATCATACTTTACCCATAAAACATAGACACTTTAACATACCTCATCAATCATGAATAAATCATAGAAATCATAAGACATAAAAGGTAACTTGAGGCATTCATAACATTCTTACGTAGGGAGTAACCCTCTTGGTTACGTTTGGAATACCCATCAAAGTATATTCCCTAAATCTCTTCAGATAAACCTTAACGTTTCACTCCTTCGCGTTACCCAATGCATTGGAGAGCTATATCAGGCTCACCCGCCCTTTTTTTATCACGGAACCACCCGTCTTCATAATAATGCCCAAGAACCTCAACATAATCGTATCACATAAAACTTGCATAAAGGAAATATAACATTCCCACCTTTCAATCACAAGATATCAATACGACACATTGATAAAAAAACATTATGAAAACCATTTTCAATACCAAAATAAAAGAAAATTAAAACATGGTATTTATTTATCTTTTAAAAATATGGTATGGCTTGTAGAGGAAGCCGAAACTCAAATAATGGTCACGGCGGCGGAGAAGTCGTTTTCGCCGCATACGTACGAAAAAAACATTCCCTTTTGTCATTTAGTAAACACTTTGTATAAAAAAGATTACTTTTGAATAAACTTAAAAGTAAAAGGGGTTTATACACCTTATAAAATAAGGTTGTGTATAAAACAGAATATGCCTCAATGAAAGGAGATTGAGACGAAGTCCCAAACAAAGACGGTATCCTTGGTTTAAGGAAAAATCAATTACATAATTATGTGTGACAAACGAATACACCAAATATAAGTGGATATTATGTGTAAAATAATCAAAGGTCATTCACACATATTCAAAGGATGACATATTCAATAACTACATGTTGAACCCAAAGAAATCGAAATTGGGTTAAGAAGTTCCCTTGACAGCCTAACGGCATCACATAAAAAAAGGGTATCTCATCACTTGGACATAAAATTTACATCAATAAGGATATATGAGAACATATCCCAACATAAAAATATGTAAATTAAAAGACCCAACAAATGAAGTCTTTTAAAAAGAGGAGGGTGAAAGGTTCCCTTACCGACATGGGTATCTTTCGAAACATACGCCCCGTGAAAGAAGGACAATACAACATTGATGTAAATACTCATAAATGAAAGAATATTACACAATGAGTAAAATAATGGTCAGTACATACACCACTCAAAGGAAATTTTGGAAAATGTAGCATAAATCTCACAGGAATAAAAGTGAGAGGAAAAATCCATTACGAAAACTCGGTAGCCTAATGGCGCCACTTAAAACTTCCAAAATTGGATTGATGAGATCAAATAGGGTATATCATCAAATTACAACAAAATTTACAGAAAGGGGAATATAAAAGAACACCCCCCATCATAAAAAAGAGGAGCTTAAAAGAAGTGACATAAAGTAGAGTACTTAAAGAGAAATAGAGAGGTTAGGTCTCTTACGAAAATTCAGCAGCCTAACGGCGCCACTCGAAACTTCCAAAATGGATTGATGAGAGAGAATAGGGTCTCTCATCATATGAACATAAAAATTATAGTAAGAGTAATATAAAATAACATCCCAATCACAATAAATATGATCTTATAAGGAATGACATAAAAGAGAGTACTTAAAAAGAAAGAGAGGAGTAGGATCCCTTACCTCAAGTCCAACTTGTCTTGTTCGTTTCTTTATATTCCTGAATAATAAACTTTGTAAATTTATAATTGATTAAAGACCTCCTATAAAGATTATTATTCAGTTAATATCAAATATTTTAATGTTATAATAATTGGTTAATAATATGAGTTCATATCAGATGTTTTTGTCGATGTTTGGTACATGAGTCAAAAATTGAACTTGTTGGAAAATAATTTTCCATGTAGTTATAGGTACATCATATCCAGAATATTATTGATGTTTTAAATATCATATATATCCAGTATATATTAATTTTATACTATTCCTTAGAATTTGGAGATAAAAATTAAAAGCACCGTTCATGGAGACGGTAGGCCGTACGTACGCATGAACGCTACTTTCATTTTTTTGTCATATTAATGGAATTAAAACAAAATGAGATATATATATAAATATGTTATAATTCTATAATGATATACATAATTTAGATGTAATATATTACATATATATCCATTATATATATGTACTTATAATAGTACATAACATTTTGAAATAAGAAATGAAATGTACCGTTCATGGAGACGGTAAGTCGTACGTACGCATGAACGCTACTTCCATTTCTATTTCATATTTAATGGAATTAAAACATAATGATACATAATAGTATTTTAATTACAGTATGGTATCATATATAATATCATTAAATATACCCTTTATATGTACCACATATGGTAATAACGAATCAAATCACTTTGAGGGGGCGGTAGTCCGCACTTCCTTAAATGAAGATATCGCGTTTACCCATAATGGAAACCATAAAGGTATGAAATAAATGAAAAATACAGAAGCTTAAGTAAAACATAAACATATTATATATCATATATAAATATATTTTCATCTTAATGGTCACCTATGAAGGTGTTAGAATAATGTTGAACAATCATCGTTTCGTGAGGCATAAATTCGCCATCCACAGAAACAGTATGTTCTTTAACCATTAGATTTAGGTGTGTGTAAGTGTAGCTCGAATCCTTCTTATAAAAACATCCTAGTATATTTGAGATACTGTATTTGTTATAAAAGAAATGAATAAAAAGAGTTTAGGGGGTTGGAGAAGCAAAACAAAACAAAACAACACAAGTGAAGACATTACCTTAAAATCGGGTAACTCCCTTTGGTTTGAGCTCAAAGGCTTCCTTGCGAATACTTCTGCCCAATGTGAGGCTTCAAGGAGTAATATAGGTAAGTGTAGAGACAAAATGGGAAGGGGTTGGCCGAGACAAAGGCTTTGGGAGTGTGGGTAAGGAGGTAGAGGTGGGGGGCCTTTTATAAGAGGAGAGGAGGGGCACTCTTGTAATGTTACAAAATGTTACTTTATTTTCAAAAGAGTTTCGGATTTTAAAGGTCCCACATTGATGTATTTCGAGGATAAGGTGATAATGGTTCGAAATACACTCATCCAATAGGTTTTGGACATGTTTAGGTCTTAGATATTACATTATATTTCCATTTTATTTAAATCGTTAAATAATGAGGTCATCGCTGCATCATCATGATGTCATAAATAATTTAATTTATTTAATGTCTAAAAATTATAAAAAATACTATAATTTAGGAAATCTCTTTAGCCTTCTAATGACTATTTATAGTCAAAAATATTACTTGTATAACCCCATGTAAAAAATTATTTAGTAAAACATCTCATGTTTGTGTCATTTTTACTTTAACATTAAATAAGAAGATATTTATGTCATTTTCCCAACCAAAGTGGCTCCATGGGGTCCCCAAGTTGACCCATGGATTTTCTTGGTCGTCCATGACACATCCAATGAGGGTAAGACATGTGTATAGGTCATTTCATTTTATTAAAACATTATTCTTACCATAAACTACACTAATTACCTCTAATCGCGATTAAAAACTTAATAAGTTACTATTCACCAAAAAATTATTTTTATCCCATTGAACCACATTATACTTCTTAATGACAACCATGTATGTCGGATTTTTGAATTTCAAAACACAGAGATGGAAAATTTTCATTTAAACAGAAAAATCAGTTTTTATAAGTACCACTTAGTGGTTTCACTATTCATCAAAACTTGAAGTTTTTCAGAAAAATCACAAAAATTCACCCTAAGCTATATTTGATATTACGAATTCAAAAATGAATTCTATTTTAAAAAATTCAAAACATACAAGTCACATTAATTAATTTAATAATTAATTCCCGTTGTCAGAGCAAATAGCGTGTTTTTATGAAACAATAAGTATCAAAAGATTGACACTAGTTTAAGTCTGATTTCAAAGTGAAATTAATTCCAACGACCACTATTGGATTTCATTATAAAAAAATATTCTAATTTAACTTTAAAACCAATTAAAAAGATAATCTAATCATATAAATAAATTAGATTAAAAAGAGGTTTTGAATTAAAATACAACATTTTACATTATTCATTAAAAAATGAACTTTATCGGAAAGATACCAAAAATTTACACAAAGTAAATTTTGATGTCCCAATTCTTAAGAAGAGTTTTATTTGGTCCAATATAATTTATAAGAGTGAACAAAACTATATTTTATGACGGTTCTCCATCAAAAGGCGATAAGTGAACCTTTAGTGAAAACTAGGGCATATACGCCTAAAATTTAATTCTTTCCGTATTTTAAGCCTTTATCTTTTATTGGATAAATGTAAAAACATTTAAAAACATATATAATCATATTTTAGTTATTTCTATCCATTTATTCCAATACAACGGCTACATGTTAACTACCATTTAAAATAATATTATTTTATTATTAGAGTGCAACGTAAGATTCCCATGAAACTCGTTGTTGCGTGTTGGGTACGCCATCGAGCATAGCGTCCCCTTTAAAGTCATATTAATATTTTATTCACAAATATGGATAAATATGAAAATGTCATATTCTTTATTTACCTGGGGTGTTACATCCTTCCCCCATTTTTGGGAATTGCGTCCTCGCAATTTGTAAAACTGAGCTTGGAAACATCTTTGAAAGTCCCACATCGGAACAAGAGTCGGTAAAACAATCACTTTCAAAAAAAAGAAATATAAGTACAAAGGTCACCCGAGTTAACCCATACTAGGATTCCAAGTATGAAAATATGGACATGGAAGAAAAAACAAAGGGTCATGTTCTGATGGAGAGTGATAGTAAACATGTCTAGGAGAAAGTTAACCACAAGAAAATCACAAACTTGTGATGGGTTAAACGGTATTCGATTCCCCAGTAGGAACAGTTAATAGACAAATTTTTTGTTTTAAGTTACTTTTTATTGAGGAATTTATTCATAAGGAAACATAATCAATTATCTTGTTTACTTTTAACTTTTATTAGATTCCTTACACAAACTCATATTTTCTCCAAAAGACGAGTATTTAGAAAGACTTGTTCACATTAAGAGTACTATAATCAACTTTTAGAGAATCACCTAATCCACAAAAGATAACTATATACTTCCCATGTCTTTAGACTCTAACCAAAACCAAAACCAAAAAGGTTAGTACAAGATCAGATGATCCAGGAAAGGTTAACCCTTTATAAAAAGAAAATATATTCTTAATCTCCAAAATTTTCCCAACAAAACCCAAAGTTCAACGAGGACCATTCGATAAAAAATTTGTCCATAAAATTCTTCAAAGTAAACCAAACTAAGATTGAAACCCAAATATTTGAAGGATTTAATCACATAGTCTTCCAAGGTACAAATTAACTTTTATCTCTAAATAACATCAGTTCATCTTAAATTCTCGTATTGAAAAGTAATTGACCTAATCACATATCCTCCATGATAGGTTAATCATTTCCATAGATAACCCAAAATAAACTTACTCTTGATTCCTAAAATCATCTAACTAAAAAGAATCAGTCAAACTAACCAGGGACTTCACGTAGTCCAGTGGTAGGCGATAAATACTAGTTGCACTTTGGTTGTGGGTTCGATTCCCGCATCTTTGTCCGACGCGACGGGTTGTCACACGGTCTGCGTGTTGTCTTTTTTCCAAAACTATATAACTCTTAAAACATTCCCCAAAATGAGATAAAATCTTCAAAAAAAATCATAACATATTTTAACCTCAAGTTTATCTCATGCCTTTCATTTTCCATCATATCACAGAGTAACCCATAATTACCTCAAAAGTAAGGATCATATAAACTCTAATGGTTACCTTTATAATTATTACCTGAACTTCCACATCGATTGGTCATCTCGTATATGATGCATTAAAGAACGTACCGAGTTTCAAGTGGTTGATCATGACTCCTTGATAGTTGGTTTAGAATAACCACGAGTTTCGTCATTGAATACCCCATTTCATCCAGTCTCTTAATCAGAGAACCACCACAGTTTCCTTCAAACCAATTGTCACTTTGGTTCCTGCTAGATCCAGCCATTTACTAAAACCAAAAAGGTCAGTGTGAGTATATCAACAAAACCATCATGTACTAATGAGGAAGATAAACACTAAGATATACTTACTCATTCACTTTATCCAAAACTAGGACTCTTTCTGAAATCTTAACCATTATGGTAATGTCACTTATGCTAAAAGAATACCCTAACCTCTAAAGTTATCTAAACCGAACTTTGATACCAACTATAAGGCCCCAGCCTTAAACCTTACTTAATCTTGAGTTATTACAAGATTACTCATTGAGGATATTTTCAGGTTTAGAGTTTTATAGAATTAGATCATGAAACTTGCATTACATTCCACATTTAAACAAAGTGGTTACATAAAAGACATTATTCAATCTTCCCATCAACGGAAACATATTTAAAATAAAACATGGATTCTTTCTTAACACATCCTTGACACTATCATCACATCATGTACCTTTCCCTTGACCTGTGAAAAACATTTCAAAAACTTGGGATGAGCATAACAAAGCTTAGTAAGGGTTATAAAAATATGGAAAGGAAACATGAGTTCATATATACATAAGAATGAAATCATACTTTACCCATAAAACATAGGCACTTTAACATAACTCATCAATCATGAATAAATCATAGAAATCATAAGACATGAAAGGTAACTTGAGGCATTCATAACATTCTTACGTAGGGAGTAACCCTCTTGGTTACGTTTGGAATACCCATCAAAGTATATTCCCTAAATATCTTCAGAGAAACCTTAACGTTTCACTCCTTCGCGTTACCCAATGCATTGGAGAGCTATATCAGGCT
The DNA here is from genome assembly GCA_963277665.1 of Viscum album. Classification (NCBI taxonomy): domain Eukaryota; kingdom Viridiplantae; phylum Streptophyta; class Magnoliopsida; order Santalales; family Viscaceae; genus Viscum; species Viscum album. The sequence continues at coordinate 1,775,784,175 of OY728138.1, read as the reverse complement.
CACCCGCCCTTTTTTATCACGGAACCACCCGTCTTCATAATAATGCCCAAGAACCTCAACATAATCGTATCACATAAAACATGCATAAAGGAAACATAACATTCCCACCTTTCAATCACAAGATATCAATACGACACATTGATATAAAAATATTATGAAAACCATTTTCAATACCAAAATAAAAGAAAAGTAAAACATGGTATTTATTTTTCTTTTAAAAAGATGGTATGGCTTGTAGAGGAAGCCGAAACTCAAATAATGGTCACGACGGCGGAGAAGTCGTTGTCACCGCATACGTACGAAAAAAACCTTCCCTTTTGTCGTTTAGTAAATGATTCATATAAAAAATATTCCTTTTGAATAAACGTAAATGTCAAAGTGGTTTATACACCTTATAGAAGAAGGTTGTGTATAAAACAGAATATGCCTCAATGAAAGGAGATTGAGACGAAGTCCCTTACAAAGACGGTATCCTTGGTTTAAGGATAAATCAATTACATAATTATCTGTGATAAACGAATACACCAAATATAATTGGATATTAAGTGTAAAATAATCAAAGTTCATTCACACATATTCAAAGTATGACATATTCAATAACTACATGTTGAACCCAAAGAAATCGAAATTGGGTTAAGGAGTTCCCTTGACAGCCTAACGGCATCACATAAAAAAAGGGTATCTCATCACTTGGACATAAAATTTACATCAATAAGGATATATGAGAACATATCCCAATATAAAAATATGTAAATTAAAAGACCCAACAAATAAATTCTTTTAAAAAGAGGAGGGTGAAAGGTTCCCTTACCGACATGGGTATCTTTCGAAACATACGCCTCGTGAAAGAAGGACAATAGAACATTGATGTAAATACTCATAAATGAAAGAATATTACAAAATGAGTAAAATAATGGTCAGTACATACACCACTCAAAGGAAAATTTGGAAAATTTAGCATAAATCTCACAGGAATAAAATTGAGATGAAAAATCCATTACGAAAACTCGGTAGCCTAATGGCGCCACTTAAAACTTCCAAATTTGGATTGATGAGATCAAATAGGGTATCTCATCAAATTACAATAAAATTTACAGAAAGAGGAATATAAAATAACATCCCCCATCATAAAAAAGAGGAGCTTAAAAGAAGTGACATAAAGTAGAGTACTTAAAGAGAAATAGAGAGGTTAGGTCTCTTACGAAAATTCAGCAGCCTAACGGCGCCACTCGAAACTTCTAAAATGGATTGATGAGAGAGAATAGGGTCTCTCATCATATGAACATAAAAATTATAGTAAGAGTAATATAAAAGAACATCCCAATCACAATAAATATGAGCTTATAAGGAATGACATAAAAGAGTGTACTTAAAAAGAAAGAGAGGAGTAGGATCCCTTACCTCAAGTCCAACTTGTCTTGTTCGTTTCTTTATATTCCTGAATAATAAACTTTGGTCAATTTATAATTGATTACAGACCTCCTATAAAGATTATTATTCAGTTCATATCAAATATTTTAATGTTATAATAATTGGTTAATAAGATGAGTTCATATCAGATGTTTTTTTCGATGTTTGGTACATGAGTCAAAAATTGAACTTGTTGGAAAATAATTTTCCATGTAGTTATAGGTACATCATATCCAGAATAGTATTGATGTTTTAAATATCATATATATCCAGTATATATTAATTTTATACTATTCCTTAGAATTTGGAGATAAAAATTAAAAGCACTGTTCATGGAGACGGTAGGCCGTACGTACGCATGAACGCTACTTTCATTTTTTTGTCATATTAATGGAATTAAAACAAAATGAGATATATATATATATATGTTATAATTACAGAATGATATCCATAATATAGATGTAATATATTACATATATATCCATTATATATATGTACTTATAATAGTACATAACATTTTGAGATAAGAAATGAAATGTACCGTTCATGGAGACGGTAATCCATACGTACGCATGAACGCTACTTCCATTTCTATTTCATATTTAATGGAATTAAAACATAATGATACATAATAGTATTTTAATTCCAGTATGGTATCATATATAATATCATTAAATATAACCTTTATACGTACCACATATGGTAATAACGAATCAAATCACTTTGAGGGGGCGGTAGTCCGCACTTCCTTAAATGAAGATATCGCGTTTACCCATAATGGAAACCATAAAGGTATGAAATAAATGAAAAATACAGAATCTTAAGTAAAACATAAACATATTATATATCATATATAAATATAGTGTCATTTTAATGGCCACCATTGAAGGTGTTAGAATAATGTTGAACAATCATCGTTTCGTGAGGCAGAAATTCGCCATCCACAGAAACAGTATGTTCTTTAACCATTAGATGTAGTTGTGTGTAAGTGTAGCTCGAATACTTCTTATAAAAACATCCTAGTATATATAAGATACTGGAGTTGTTACAAAATAAATTAATAAAAAGAGTTTAGGGGGTTGGAGAAGAAAAATAAAACAAAACAACACAAGTGAAGACATTACCTTAAAATCAGGTAACTCCCTTTGGTTTGAGCTCAAAGGCTTCCTTGGAGAGACTTCTGCCCAAAGTGAGGCTTCAAGGAGTAAGAGAGGGAAGTGGAGAGACAAAATGGGTAGGGTTTGGCCGAGCCAAAGGCTTTGGGAGTGTGGGTAAGGAGGTAGAGGTGGGGGGCTTTTATAAGAGGAGAGGAGGGGCACTCTTGTAAAGTTACAAAATGTTACTTTATTTTCAAAAGAGTTTCGGATTTTAAAGGTCCCACATTGATTTATTTAGAGGATAAGGTGATAACGGTTCGAAATCCACTCATACAATTGGTTTTGGACATGTGTAGGTCTTAGATATTATACTATCTTTCCATTTTATTTAAATAGTTAAATAATGAGGTCATCGCTGCATCATCATGATTTCATAAATAATTTAATTTATTTAATGTCTAAAAATTATAAAAAAAAATACAATGATTTAGGAAATCTTTTTAGATTTCCAATTACTATTTATAGTCAAAAATATGACTTGTATAACCCCATGTAAAAATTGTTTTAGTAAAACATCTCATGTTTGTGTCATTTTTACTTTAACATTAAATAAAAAGATATTTATGTCATTTCCCAACCAAAGTGGCTCCATGGGGTCCCCAAGTAGACCCATGGATTTTCTTGGTCGGCCATGACACATCAAATGAGGGTAGGACATGTTTATAGTTCATTTCATTTTATTAAAACATTATTCTTACCACAAACGACACTAATTACCTCTAATCGCGATTAAAAACTTAATAAGTTACTATTCACCAAAAAATTATTTTTATCCCATTGAACCACATTCTACTTCTTAATGACAACCATGTATGTCGGATTTTTGAAATGCAAAACACAAAGATGTCAAAATTTCATTTAAACGGAAAAATCAGTTTTTATAAGTACCACTTAGTGGTTTCACTATTCATCAAAACTTGAAGTTTTTCAGAAAAATCCCAAAAATTCACCCTAAGCTATATTTTATATTATGAATTCAAAAATGAATTCTATTTTACAAAATTAAAAACATATAATTCACATTAATTAATTTAATAATTAATTCCCACTGTCAGAGCAAATAGCGTGTTTTTATGAAACAATAAGTATCAAAAGATTGACACTAGTTTAAGTCTGATTTCAAAGTGAAATTAATTCCAACGACCACTATTGGATTTAATTGTAAAAATATATTCTAATTTAACATTAAAACCAATTCAAAAGATAATCTAATCATATAAATTAATTAGATTAAAAAGAGGTTTCGAATTAAAATACAACATTTTACACAATTCATTAAAAAATGAACTTTATCGGAAAGATACCAAAAATTTACACAAAGTAAATTTTGATGTCCCAATTCTTAAGAAGAGTTTAATTTGGTCCAATAGAATGTATAAGAGTGAACAAAACTATATTTTATGATGGTTCGCCATCAAAAGGCGATAAGTGAACCTTTAGTGAAAACTAGGGCATATACGCCTAAAATTGAATTCTTTCTGTATTTTAAGCCTTTATATTTTATTGGATAAATGTAAAAACATTTAAAAACATATATAATCATATTTTAGTTATTTCTATCCATTCCTGCCAATACAATGGCTACATGTTAACTACCATTTAAAATAATAGTATTTTATTATTAGAGTGCAACGTAAGATTCCTAAGAAACTCGTTGTTGCGTGTTGGGTACGCCATCAAACATAGCGTCCCCTTTAAAGTCATAGTAATATTTTTATTCACAAATATGGATAAATATGAAAATTTCATATTCTTTATTTACCTGGGTTGTTACACACACAGTTATGGCGTATGATTTTTCTAATAGTGTAGCCCTACCCAGTTAATGGTGCATATGAAAACTTTTAATTCCTAAAATATATTTTAAAATACTAAAACCCCTAGTTTATGTCCATAATGATACCATTTGACCCTAACATGATTTATTCTTACTTGGAGTATCTATAGATATTTTGTATCTTTAAAATTTCTTCGATGCAGTGTCGATGCTTGGAGAATGACATTCGATCTCTTACTTGTAAGAGTTATTTTTTCATTTCTTCACTCCTACTCTATTCATATCTCCTTTTTAAGGTCTGATAGATATCAATGTTGTTTGAGGATCTAATCTATATTATTTTAGATCATGAATATTTGATTTATTCTCAGGTCTTTGTTTTTCATGTTCTTTATTGGAGTTTCCTATTGCTAGTGTTGTGAGACATCACTCATTGTTTTGATTGGTGGTTCTGTTTAAGATTGTCCAATTGATTTACCCTTAATTTTCATGATTTAAATTGATCTTCATAAAATTTTATTATGGAATAAGTAATTATCAGAAAATTTATTTTTTCTCTATGATTATTTAATTTGTAATAACCACATGCAACATGCTTTCATTTTTTTAGAATATGATAATTTTGTTCTTTTGTATGATAGAATATTGCCTCACGAAGCAGTGTGATTTGTTCACATGTTACATGAAATGTATTAATGGTGAGTTTAATAAAAATAATGTGATATATATAATCTAAATATGATATTTTAACGATATTATAATTACATTCCACTTCTGTTATTTTCTTTTCATACAAAAATAAAATGGATGTGGGTTTCATGCGTACGTATGATATCCTGTCTCCATGAACGGTGCATTTCATTTCATATCACTAAATTATATGAATTACTCTAAATACATATATAATAAATATGTGTTATATATACATAACAGTTTAAATTTTATAGATTATTATATCATGGTCTAGGTAAGAGTATCAAAAAAATAACATTTCCAAACATACACGAAAAAAACCTGTTATCACCTAAAAAGATGAAAATAGAGAACAATTATTAACGAATGGGTAGTAATATGTTATAAAATAATAATATATGATATCATAAATAATGATATGGTTTTGGTATATGTTAATAAAATTATTAAAACCATTATACATGAGGATGACATGCCTTCAATCAAAAGGCAGGGTAAGGTAAGGGATTATGTCTCAATTTTATTTCATTAAGGAATATTGTATAATTTTGGACCTAATTTCTACTGTATAGTGTATATACTACCCCTTTTAGATGTAATATTTGAAATAATTACTTTATAATTTTTATTCATGTTTAAATTTTAATTATTTCACATATGGTGATTTTAATTAAAAGTTACCAAGTTGTAAAGGATTTCATAACTCAATTTCCACCCATCGGGTTAAACATCTACTTCATTTATTGTGTTATGATAAGATTATGTGTGTAATGAATTTGGATTACATTATGTTTTATTTCAACTTTTTTATGTTTATTTATAGCAGATAAACATAATCTATTCATTTATTCTAACCTCAACATTATCATCCCCTTAAGGGTTTATTTTACAATCTCATTGTAATTAAGATTGTATAATATTGAATATAATTTGAAAGAAATTACAATACCATTTACTAATAAACCATTAAATTATATAATTCTACATTTATTAAGAAACTCTTTCATGTAACAATACAATTTTCAACTCTTTTATACATTATTTTTATAGAAAATGTTTTCATAAAAAACAACTTCATTTTTCCCTTCGGTAAGAAATATGTTTTCTTCGAAAACCATTTTTTTGAAAGATGTTTTCAAATAAAATGTTTTAAAATTTTCAAAATTATTTATAAACTTAATTTTAAACTATTAATACTCTTTAGATAAAATTTTCATCTGAATCATTATTTCCTTTTCATAATGTTTCATTTTAATATTTTATCAAAATAGATAAATTAAATTTTTTTAATTTGTATTCCATGAACGGGACATCCAAAATTCATGAACCATAAAATGTCTTCAATATTTTTTTATTTTATTTAAACTTTTTCTACAAAAAAATAATTTTTTTAATGTTTTATAAAATTTTAGTTTATTAAAATTTATTGTCAACAAATAAAATTATAAAAAAAATCATAATGAAAAGGTTATTTTCCACAAAAATGTTTTTAAAAATAATTTAAATTCATCAAAAACAATAAAATAATATTCTTACACCATTTGGTATACATCATATGTTTACCATATGTATTCTTCCTATGGATGGATAATGCTTCATTTTACCAAAAATAATATTGAAATTCACATCCTTGAATCATGTTAATAGTCATTGAATTCCAATTGGTTTATTCCCTTTCATATAATCATTGATATAAAATTTAACCTAAATATTCATGTCATTTACCATGGATATGAGTAATTCCTTAAACATATACCATTTCAATATACATCATGTATGTTGAATTTTATTTGATTAGGAGAGGAAATATTAATAAATCTAAATTATTCACAGAATATAGATATTTGATAAGGAATATTGTTTGAATTACATCAATTAGTAGATGTATTTTAAATTCTTTGGATAGGTGACAAGGTTTGGGTAATATTTATATTAATCCCTTCGATGAATTAGTAGTTTCATGGGATGAAATCAATTGAAAAAACCCTGCGAATTTATAACTAGTATGTCATAAACCGTCCCGAGGATATATCTTGAGAGTTGAGATTGAGTGGGACAAATAGAGTCTCTTTTCACCCTGTATTTTTTAAACAATATTGAGGATAAATCATGATTTTTATGGTATCATGTTCTTAAAAAACATAACGTCCAATAAATAAGCATTTCTTCATTCAGATTTAATAATTATTAAACATGACATTTTCACTATAAAAAAATATATAGATTTATTTAATTATCATTTTATTAATTAAATGGAATGGTTTTCAATTATCTACCTTTATATATTTATTATGTCTTATCAATTTATTTAAATGGATTTTTTTCAGTTATTTACCTTCTTATAATGATTATTCATTATTGATTCATGATACCTTCTGTTGTACTCAACACTTACTGAGAATGTGATATCCCCCTTTATACCTTCCACGAGATTCCATTAATCTTTCTATGACTGATATGTAGGGATACACTATTTGGAATATTATTATTCTAGAAAAAATTTATTTTTTATTTTTTTTGATTAAGTTATAATTCAAGACTCGTGTTGGAATCTAATTACCAAGACTACTAAACTATTCGGTTCTTTGGGATATGATTTCATTTTATCATATGCCAATGTTATCGTAAAATGTATTGACTCCATGCTACTGGGTCATGGTTCTAAAGTTAGTATCATATCAAATTTAGTAGAAACCATGGTAAGTAGATTTCAAAAAATATATATTAGGAAATGAAACCCAATGATATACTTTGAGGATAAGTATAGATAAACATATTAATGCTTTTATATTTAATAAATTATGTGTTTTTCCCTAGAGATACATCCTTAGAGGGATAATATCATGGGATTATGAGTTTAAGATTGAGGATAAGTTCAAATACATAAACACCTATTTTTAGGTTTTATGTGATGAGGGTCTACCAATATTAAGGATGTTTTGAAGAAATTTATGGAAAGTATATGATTTAGTGGAAATTTGTTTTGCAGGAATAATTACTTTACATTTTATAGAAATAAGTTTAAAGGTTTTCATAACCATTGGGGTCAACATGATCATTAGTGACATTCTAATAATAATCAAACAAGATTATTTGACTTAAAAAATACTTTTTATTGAAAACCCTAGTAAAAAGGTTATTTACTAGTTAATTTCATTTTAAGGATTTCTATAATACTTTTGGGAATATTATTGGAATTATATTAATGAAATTTAGAAAAATCACAACCTTTATTCCCGGTGAAATCCCATCCTATCGGGAAAGGGCGTAGGTCTTGAACCTATAACTAATGGATGATAAGGGTTTAACAACAACCATTGACCTACATAATGCCTTAACTAATATTTAATTTTTTGTTATATAATATGAAAAAAAAAATTAATAATGATGAACTATTTGTATTATATTTCATTTTTAGAGATTAAATTATTGACCATATTTTTTAAAAAAAAATAGTTAGAGACATGTGAAGTGACTTTCCACTCTTTTATAGATCTTACTATCTGTTAATAGTGAGTTTTAGTGCATTAGGAATGAAATTTAATTTTTGGATATCCATTTCATAGAGTAAGGTATAAATTAGAAATTAATCAAATAAAAACCAAAGGATGATTTTTTTTATGAAATAGAAATATTTCAAGTATGTATATTTTATTATATTATTAGGGTGTAAAATAATTACACAACATTATGAAAATAATCTTGAAAAAATGTTATCAAAATTCCTTAATTTTTTTTGAAAATATAGACTTTTAAATCATCACAGATTTATAGATTTGAGACCTTCAAAATTCCATTAATCATTTTATTTTCTGTGATTAATGGCATCAATTACTTTCTATAAATATTTATTCTTTTCCACTACGTCTATATATTCACCAACCACTAATGTTCTCCTACACGGGAAATTTGTTATATGTTATTCAATATGACCATTGTATTTATACTTATCTCATATTAAGAGGATGTTTTAACAAACCATAGGATGATGTGAATTTTCAAGAAAGGAATTTTTAAACCTGAAACACTATATTTCCAAGATCAAGTTTAAATTATGTCTGCACAATTTATTTATGGTGTGGATAATTTATCACCACGCAATATTAAAATATGAATTTCATATTCAATAGCACGTAAAACCTGAAACACCAAGCATAGAAGTGAATATAACATCACAAGACTTTATGATATATTTATATAAATTAAATCTCTTAAGTAGAGTATGTTTCATGGAACATAATTTTTATCTTTATCTACACAGAACATTGAGTTTATCTTCTGTTACAGGCATGATTGAGTTTTACAAAATATTATTACTATAATTTTTTGAACATAAAATTATATATTAGATTTTAAATTAGATGTTATGACTATGATTAACTATATTATTAAATATATTTTTGAAATCATTTTTTACCAATTAAGTATAAATGAATAGAAAATCCACTTGATTATAAAGTAAATGTTTTTATAAAATAATATTTTTATAGATATTAGATATGAACAAATCTAATTTTACCCATAAAAAGTTTTATTTCCTTAAAGGTAGTTTATCTACAATTTAATGGCACAATTAATTTAAAACATAATTTTCACACTTCTATAAATATTATTTTACAAAATTAAATTCAATTTTGAAATATAATTGTTAAAACCATCCAATTATATTTTTTTATTTTTTAATATGTTTCATTTTTTGATGAATAATGAAAAATACTGAATTTTAATTGAAAAATAACTTTTTATATAAATAATTAAATAAGTTAAATTATATGATAAAACTTTTAAAAGTAAAATTATATCAACTATAAAATTATTAATCAAAATTTTATTATTTTAATTATTTTTAAATTAAAATTAGTTATAAAAACATTTTAATCTTTTAAACATCTTTACTTTAAAAAATCATTTTCTTATCACTTTCGTGAGTTTAATTTTATATTAATTTATACAAATTATCTGATATGAATTTTTAAAAATGAATTACATAGTTGTAATGATAATAATTTATAATTTATAATTTCATCAATATGGGTTTTTACCAAAATTATTAGTGGAAAAAAGATTAATTACAGTGATTAAGATAAAAATGTTTTTTTGCAAGCGACTAACCTTTAAACTTAACGGGAAACTGGCCTGGAAAATTTTCCAACACCAATGATCTGGAAATATTTTTACCATAAACCCTATTTTACTAAAAGGGGTCATTACTGGAGGCACATGTGGTAACAGAGGCCTCCCAATAGTGTTTAATGTTTCAAATTTACAAAAGTGACACTCCACCACTATAAAAGGGCACTCACTCGCCTTAATTATTTTAACTTTCAAAGCCAAATTTCTCATTCAAGACCTAAATAAATGCACTTAACTACTTCAATACCATAATAATAGAAGCATTATATTGGTCAAAATGAAAACGGTTTCATTTTTTAGAGAAAACCTAATGATGAAACCCAAAGAAGAGGTAATATTATTCATCACATGTCTTTATTTTATTTCCTTCTCAAAATCCGTCATTTAATATTATAAAATTTTTATATAATAAACTGTATATTTTAAATATAATGATATTTTTATGTTAATGGTACTATATAAAACCACAAAGACTTCCATCAAATAGGATATGCAATCATTTTTTGTGGTTATGACGGACTATGGCATCATGAACCGATGTCACTCATTCTTCCATTACCACCTTTCCAAGTTGAGAATAATGATGTATTTATATTTTATATATGATATATATGATATTTATAATGAATTTTTTGTTTTTTATTATTACAAAATTTATAGCATAATTCATTCCATTTTTGGGGAATATGGTAATGTCGTTCATCTGTACGGTAGACTACCACCTTACGAAGTGATCAGATTTGTTCACACGTTACATGGAATGTTTTAAGGATGGATATAATAAAAACATGTGATATATATTACCTAAATATGATTATGTAATTATAATATACATATACATCAATTACTTTTTTTTAGTTATTATCATATGGAAATGGAAGCATCATTTATGTGTATGTCTGACCTAGTGTATCCATGAACTGTGTATTTCATTTAATATCACTAAATTTCATGGATTTCTATACAAAAATATATAATAAATATATATTCTATATAAATCATGGTTTAATCTCGTTATATGATAAAATAATGATCTATTAAAGATTAACAAAAAATAACAAGTGAAATCATACTAAAAAAACAAAGCAGTTATTACCCGAAAAGTTGAAAATAATGAAAGGTTATTAATGAATGAGTAATGATATGTTATAAAAGGATCATATATGGTATAATAAAAATTAATATGTTTCTATTATAAGTTAATAAATTAATTGGAACCATTATCCCAGATATATAAGATAGTTTAACTAAAATGGGAATAAGGTAAGGGATTATATCTCAATTTCATTTCATCGAGGCATATTGTATTATTATGAAACTAATTTCATTTGTATAGTGAATAAACACCCCATTTTACATGTAATTTAATGAATATTTTATTTTTAATGGTATTTTATGTTGGGATTTTTATTATCTCATCTATGTAATTTTAATTAAAAGTTACCAAGTTGAATGAGATTTCTTAACTCAATTTCCACTCATTGGGTTAAACTTCAATTTCATTAATTATTTCATGCTATGATTATGTTTGTAATTAAATTTTATTATCTTATGTCAAATTTACAATTTTTTTATATGGATTTACAGTGGATACATATATTCAATTCATTTATTCTCACATCAAAATTATGATCATTTTAAGAGTTTATTTCACAATCTCATTCTAATGGAGACTATTATTTCTTGAATATCTTTTGAAGAAAATTACATAAATACTTCAGCTAAATACATTATATTTTCGTATCCTATTGTTTTTAAGTAACCCTTTATAGTAATTTCACTATATTTAAAATATTATTTCCATAATTTATTAATAAAATGTTTTCAAGATAATCTAACATGAATTCTCTGTTCTGTCGGAAATATTTTTAATTCCAAGAACATGTTTTTTAAAAAACACATCAAAAAATGTTTTAAAATTATTAAAATTATTTATTTAAGTAATTTTTACCAATTATTAATCTTTAAATTAAATTTCAAAGAAATATTTATGTATCTATCAAAATAATTACCATTCAGATTTTACCAAAAAATTAAAAGTAATCTTTGCTTTAATGTGTATGGCATGAATGAAATTTCAAGAATTCATGAATTCTAAAATGTTATCAATATTATTTTATAAGACTAAAATTTTATTATCAATGATAATAATTTTAACAATTCTTTTTGAAATATTAGTTTTAAAAATTATTTTTCAAAGAAAAGGATTTTCAAAATATTTTACCAAATAAAAAGGATATTTACACAACAATGTTTTGAAATATATTTTTACTTCATCAGAAATAAAAACCCTTATTATTAATCCAATTGGTGTCTATTGTATTATTACCATAATTATTATTCTTACGGATTTATTATTCTTATTGTGATTAAGGGTAATATTTAAATTTACTACCTAGAATCATTTTAATAGTCATTGACTTCCTCTTGAGTTATTCACTTTCATATGATCATCGAACATTAAATTCCCATAAATATTCATATATTTTATCATGGATATTATTATTCCCTAAATAATATTCCATTTATATATATGGTTTTTACTTTTAATGTTATTTTATTAACTGTGGTAATATTGATAAATACATTATATTGATTTAATACAGATATTTTATAAGACACATTATTTATAAATTTAATTTACTATTCTATACATTATGAATGTTTTTTACAAGTATGAAATAGGTTTGGGACCATTTAATGTAATTACCTTGATTCATTTTTAGTCTCATGGGATGAATGAGTTGGTAAAACCCTACGTGTTTAAAACTAGTATGATTTAAACAATCTTGACGATAGATCTTGATAATATATATAGAGTTTTACAAATAAAATTGGTTTTTACCCAATATGTTATAAACATTATTTAGGATATATATAGATGGTAAAGGTATTATGTTACTAAGAAATGTGATGTTCAATAATTAATAATTTCTTTATTTGAATTTAATTGTTAGTATCCTTTTGAATTTCACTATGAAAAATATATGGATGAATTTCATTATCATATATTAGTTAAATGGAATGGTTTTTAGTTATTTTCCTTTCCATACTGATTTCTTATTATCTAGTTATTTAATTAGAATGTGTTTTTAGTTATTTACCTTTCCATATTTATTTTGTCGTATCAAGATATTTAAATGGAATATGAGTTTTTATTTACCATTCAATATTGATTATTCATTATTGATTCATGGTAGCTTCCACTATACTCATCCCTTCATGAGAATTTTAGATCACCCTTATTTTTTCTCTTTTCCCTAGGATTAAATGAAGTTTACTATGGCTGATATTTTGGGATAAAATACATGCAATAAATTTATTCTCAAAAAAAATAATGTTGTAATTTGTGTATTCTATAGTAATACAAGTCTCATGTATGTATCTAGTTTATCAATACTACAAAACTATTCATAACATTTGGATGTGATTTCCTTGTATCTTATGACAATGTAATGGTATTAGGAACCAGATCTATTCTATTTGGTTAAGGTCATTACAAATATAACCCATAAGAATGTTCAATTATAAATAAATTAAAAAAATAAAAAAATCACAAATACATTTATACTCTAAAAATAATTCTAAAAATAATTGGTTATAATTGAAAAATATGTATACATAAACAAATAGATGAATAAAATTAAAAAATAATAATAAATAAGCATTCTAAAAATGATAAATAAATATTCCAATTACAAAATTTAGAGATTCTTACTGGAAATCACCGATAGAGAGATATAAAATTCTAATTAATGATCATCAGAATGAAAATAATGATGTGGAATCAAGAGTTTTTGCCTCCTGTATTAGGGTTTCATGTAATGGAGACTGGTTGGCCAAATTAACCTAATTATAAGATATGAGGATGTCATTGAGAAGACAAAAAATTAAAATTAAGAAAAAAACAGTTCAAAAAAAGAAGACTAAGGGAGATGAAGTGTGGTTGAATATTGAGCACTATATGTATTAGGGTATCTGGTAAATAAAGGATCAATGAATGAGGGGAAATGAATGTGGTAATTTTTTATAATTCATTTAAGGTTGGTTTTTATTGAAATCAGTATAATGTATTTAATAAAAATAAATTGTCGATGGTTTTAATAAGAATTGATGAATAAATTTATTTTAAAAATAATTGACATTAATGTTCTTTAAAACAATTGTCGTCCATTTTTTATAATAACCAATATAAAATGTTTATAAAAAATACTTTGGAATAATTTTTTAATAAAAACTAATTCCAAATGGTAAATCTAGAAAAAAAATTAGAATAAATTTTTAAAATAACAAATCATAAAAAATATATCAATGTCCACTATAACATCGATTTTGGAAAAACCAATGCTAACATTTCAATGTGGAATAATATTTTAATTCTACTTCCCTTACTACATGTGTAATGATACCAACATATTAATCCTCAAAAATATTTTTTTAATATTAATTATCAAAATTATACTACTTATCTTGGATTTATTGTAGAATCTATAATTTTAGGTTCATCAATGCTCTCTTTTTACGTATTGGTGATGCATGAGTTATTTCCATCAATTTCGGTTAAATATTGGTTTATTTCAATACTTATAAATATTATTCTATATCTATGAGTGTGTATAATCAGGGAAAAACATTCCTTTTGTCCCATTATTTTTATGTTTTTTATTTTCATGCCTCTATACTTTTGTATACAACCAAGAGTTTATAATTTGATAGATTGATATTATGGATATGTTACAAAAGAGGAATTTTAATAGATGTTATGTGATTAGATATTTAAAAATTATTCTTTTCTAGAATAAACCAAAAATAATATCATTTAATGTCTATGAATAAAAAATACATCATACATATTAGATAAAAATGAATAATAGGGTTGGCACTGGATATCTGTTATAATATAATTTTCCAAAAAATAAGGATATGATTGTCACAAATATATTATTTTGTTGATTTTGATGAAACAATTATGTAATTATAACATTTTAATTATCTTCATTGAATTTGATAATTTGGGTATAATCCACTATTAAAAAAAATTGAGGATGCAAATATCAATAATGAATCCAATATGAAATTTTATACAAATAAAAACAATTACTATAAATATATTATGAAAATTTATTATTTTATTTTAAAATTTTCTTTACACCAATACTTCATTTAAATTACAATTTATTTTATAAAAAAAATAATTTTTACCTATTCATTTTTTTTAATAATTTATTACAAATGGATTGTAAATTTTATTTTTCTATTCAGGTAATTTTTCTTTTAGGGATTATAAATATGTTTTCTATCATCATTCTTTCATTATTTTATATAATTGTGTTCACTAGGTATGTTGTTTTTATTCAAATGGATTAATGAATTTAATTTATTTGTTTTTTTATTCATTTTCAAATAACTTACACCTATATGCATATAATTTGCACACATAGATTTAAATTACAGGTGCCTTTATAAATAAAGTATACTAAATATGGAATGAAATTTCATATTCTCATACCTCTCAACCCTCTTCCAAATTCATACTATATTAATTTATAATATGAATACATTGTATTATATATTAATATTATGGTACGTATAAAGTGATCAAAGAAATAATTAACTTAAATAATTAGTTAGTTTCATGATTTGAATAATATATCTAAGAAATAGTTATACAACCAGAACAATGAAAGGTTAAGTGTCTTCTTGATTATATATATACAACTATTATATTATGTCACTTACTTGAATTAGTCAAAATTGATTCTCCTCTAATCCCTTTTCACATAAATCTAAAATAATATAATCATCTTCATTTCTTGAGGTGTGGAAATATAATTAAGGGGTTAGGCCAGATGCTTAAAAAAGTAAAAACATATCATACTGTGTTTGATCATAAATATAAAGCAGAACATGAGGAAAATTATAAATCTATTATTAAAAGATCATAATACAGTAGGTTGTAATAATAAAACCTAATAAATAAGAATAATATAAAAAAATATCATTAATGAAACAAAAAATATATGATATGGCTCAAAAAATATCTCAATAACCATAAAAACATGAGCATGAGACAATAATGTGGAATACATTAAAAATAAGGCATAACATGAAGACATGGAATATCATGAATATGAACCGCATCATTTAAATAAGCTACATCATGATAAAAAATTGAAATGTGGCCCAATCAAAAGAATAAAAAAAATATTTTTGGCCAATATCATTATGCCCATGATTGTATAAGAAAACACATTATGTCCAAGCCTGTAAATGTGAGAAAATTAATTATGTTGATGCTTCTGTGAACAAACTCAATATGTAAACACCTAACTATCTCATAAGGTAACAAAATAATTAATTTTAGATTTATATAGGACCCACCCATAATCATCGATACATATGTGTTCCATAAAAAATCAATCATCATCCTATATTATAGAAAAAAGGGAAAAATGATGCGTTTCTAAAAATTTTCAAAATCATAACTTAACATGAAAAAAATAAATCATAAGTTTTTGAAAATTAATTTTACAAAAGGAATAATATCATATTTAAGTATATAGGTTTTTAAAAACATCATTTCGTGAGAGATAAACCCTATAGTAGAAATAGAAGTGAATATATACATGTCTTCACAAAACCTTTTAAACATTTATATAAAAGATAAAGTAAAAATTAATTTCTAAAAAATGTGTGAAGGTAAGGGAATACTTTTGAAAACCTTGTTATAAATTGTTCCAAATAAATAATCCTTTAATATAAACAAATATTTCACATAAATAAATCTATAATGTTAATTAACAAAAGAAATGAATTTATTATTCTTTTCGGTCCATTTTAAAGAAAAACAACATTAGATATATGTTGAAATAAATTCTTTTCATAAAAAATATAAAAAATATAAAATAATATAAAATAGAAACCACAATTCTATTTAATTTATGAAAACACATTTGATATGATAATTATGGACATGGATGAAATAATTTATCGAAATGAATGGGATTTATTCTTACTAATGTAAAACTATTATTTGAGAAATATTTTATCATAGAATTTGTTATTGATGATGAAAATTAATTTCTCTAAATAAAAACAGGACTTAAAATATAAAATATTTAAATTTAAGGATTAATGTAGGATTTAAAATTTTATTAAAGTAATAAATACTATGCCCCATTGAATTCTAAATTGATTCGATGAAACCATTACATTATTTATAACATAATAATCAAAGGATTTTGAGAGGAAAATCAAGGAATGGACAATAATATATCATTAAATTTGAATATATTTTCATATATGAAATAAATTGGGCAGTTAATACACCATACTAATGAAATTATGGTGTAATATATTAAACATTTCCCATGTATTTGAAAATGAGACATAGAAAACCTTACGATGTTAGATGCTTTCGATACAAAACTCCTTGAAGGATATGGTTTCTAATGAAAAATTAAACACCATGAATAATGATAGGATCATGATACAAAATATTAAAATTGTTTTATATTCATAATTATAAATAAAATATAGTGTATTAAAAATGTACATATAAAGGGGTAAAATTTCGGGACATGAAACCCTTAACTTGAATTCAGGATTATTTGATCACACTATAACAACCTATATAACAAATTTAACTATACTGCAATATTATTTCAGTACCTTATTCATATTCATGAAATTTTTGAAACATCATTTTTAATTTTTCTCTATCTGTATATTTTTTAGATATTATATGTTTTTAATATATTGTGTGAGTAATATGGACTGTTTTGATCTAGTTTTGTAGAAGATATGTTTTTATTCATTATTCAACAATATTTAATCAATACTTGATAATATAATTTTTATAATTATTTATAATTATTTATAATATCAGAATTTTTATTCATTTATTATCTATAATTATTTATTATTTTCATAAATTTATTACCTAGGAGATTTAGTTATGATCTTTAATTATGAATTTCGAAGTGTTTATGTTTCAGTGATTTTTTAACGAATGGACTTTGGTATCATAATTATTGATTTTAATGTTAATTTTAGAATTAAGTAAATAAGTAAAATAATTATTTAATTATTTATATAATATATATTATTAATTGGTTCTCATATTAATCCAATATATTATCTTATTTCATTTCTCATGTAGATGGTTAGTCATACCCAAACATGAACATACCATAATTAATGGATGATTTTGATTTTGAAAGTTTTTTATTTTAGAATTAGAAAATTATTTAATATTTATAGAAAAAAATTATAGATACTTTTAAAGTGGTAAATCATATTTTTTGAGGTTTTAATAAATAATAAATAAACTATATGAAAATGATATATGTTACATTGTGAAGGTTATAGTCTATAAAACATATAGTTAACATTTTTAATTTTCAAAGAATGAGAGGTACAAAAGATTGATTATGATTTGACTAAAAGTGATAATAATAATATTACATGTGTGAAATTTATTCCTAAAATTACCTTTTATAATCATTGAAAAAAAAATTGTTGTGAAAAAAATATAATTCATCTCTTCATGGAGGCGAAGGAGAAAAAATGGAAGTTATCGCTACATAGAGGTGGTTGTCCACACAATGCACTAATGACAATATCATTTTTGTTAATAGAGATTTGGAGATGTTGATGATAGTGATAAAATTATCACAATAACATTACATATAAAAATAATACTAATTTCATTATGTTGGAATTGAAAAACTATTTTTGGGAAAGATAGATGGAATGGGAAATAAATTTAGAAAGAAAGAGTACTCATGTTGAAATATTTGCATTTTTTTAAGGAGGATTCATTAAAAAGAGAGGTATAAAGACAATATATATTAAAAATAGGCTCTAGTAGGATGAACTATATTATTAATTAGGTATTATGGGTATAGTTTCAGGTATAAACATAATTATCTAAGTCGTTTTGAAGGGGTAGTGAGAAGCCCCTTTTATAAGGGGTGAGGATGTAATAGTTGTATATTTTTCAACATAATATAAAGAGGGAACATGATTAAAATTTAATTAAGGATAAAAATGTATAATAACTGAGTGGGGAAGACATATGATATATAATACCTCAACCATCCCTTTTCACACATGTTTTAATCAATTTTTTAACTCTATTACTCATTTAATTTTCACTTTAACATTTTTTGTTTTACCGTAGTAACAATTTTATATCTAATTAATTTAATTATAATTAAAAAATCTAATTTATTAAATAATTTTTACATATTAATTAAAAATATTAAGTAAATTTTATTCGTTAAATTTTATTTATTGAATAAAAATGATTTTCAACGTTAGCACGTGTAACAAGAAAAAAACAGTTTTTAGAAAAATGGTATTTTTATTAATAAAATTTATGTGTATAATACAATTAGATATTAATTTTATAATCCTCATAAATTTTTTATAAAATAAATAAAATTTATGTTGATTTTAAATAAATATTAATCAATATTTTAACTAATTATTATTTAAATAAAATGGAAGACAAAAAACAATTTATTTTATAAAAAAATATTAGATATGTTTATAAAATATTAAACATAGAATTTATAAATTCAAAAAATATAGTTTTACCCCATAAATTTTTTTTATCAATATAAATGTTTTATAAACTTTTTTACCTTTATTATATATTGATAAAGTTATAAAATATATAGTTTTTGTAAAAAATGTATTTTTCACTATTAACCTAAAATTCAACAATTTAAGAAAGATTCCAAAAAAATTATACTAATATTATTTTTATATTATAAAATCATGAATGAAAATATTTTTATCTAATTAAAATTCTAAAATGATTAAATTTCATATTTAAATGAAAATAAAACATTTAAAATTTAAATTTACTTTAAAACAAAGAACTATTTATGATTTAACTATTCTTAATCCTATTTTGAATTAATTTATAATTAATTAATACCCATTTATCATATATAGATTTTATTCTTGTATTATTATTTTTAAGCAACATGTTTTATAATGTTTTAGTTCAGTGTTGTGTGTGATGAAATCCGCACACAAAGTGTTTAGTATGTGTATTTATAAGAAACATGGGTTATTACATTCTACCCCTCTAAAAATAATTTTTCTGATGAAATTTTATTACTTGGACGAAAAAAAGTGAGGGTACTTTTCAATCATCACATCCTTATGATCCCATATTTCCTCCTCAATCTTATTATTTATCAACATAACATTGACTATATGGGGGATCTAGTTTTTCATAATATTGTAGCTTTCAAATAAAATTTATGTAATTTAATCCTCATATGGAAGGTCATGTTCTAGTTAGAAATCTACTGATTCTAATACATGTGATTTATCTGGTATATAATACCTCAAAAGTGATTGTGGGAAAACATTTTTCAATTTATAAAGGTTTAAAAAGATCATTAAGTGATAGGCTATGAACCTTAAACGATCAAGGATCTCAAAGGAAAAGATGTATCACGGGCTCAGCTTCCCTTTCACCATAAATCCCACAACCAAATTCTAAGGAGATATTTAATGAAATACATTTTCATGAACATCAATATCATGATCACATCGAGGATTATCTTCATAAACTTTTGTCAACATTTTTGGGATGTGAAGACTATTTTGAGCATTGGATTTCTGACCATTATAAGATCCTTCATCAGAAGTAAGAGCATCCAATTTACAGTCATCATATATTTGATTAGTGAAATATATCTCATCCTGATGTGTTGTAAACAATAGTTTATCCATTTAGCATTAGTTGTTTCATTAATTGTTCTTATATTCCAATGACAACAACGGTGATCCATAAGGTAGGATAACCTCCTTATAGGTATTCTCTAGAGAAATGAATATAGAAGTGTCTACCAAGATATGTGGTTGAGGTAAAAAGTATTATGAGAAATGAAAATTAACATTTCATTTGGATACTTCTCTATGAATATGGTAAAATAGTGGGAACTAGAATAATGAGAAATATTCTTATATTTGTATGTGGGGACCCACTAGTAATAGTATGGACAAATATTGAATGATTGTTTCTACAATGAATTTGACTCATGAACAGTACATCAAAGGTTTATAGAGTGTTAACAACCCTATAATGAAATATTAATGATGTTTTTCTTTATTTTATTGTAATTATTTTATAATTTCCATAATGAAAATAATTATAAGTGATTACTCCCAAGAAGTTATGGAAAAATTCCAAAGTATGTTAAATTTATTGCATTTATTTACTTCGTTATGTACTTCAGTTTCATGTTTTATCAATTATTAATTTAAATTTTTTATATTATTTAGTTCTTCTAGTGTGTGTGTGTGTGGATGAATTTTTTTGTGGGTAGGGTATAATGAATTCCATATTTTGGTCAACACATTCATGGGGGAATAAATGTTCTAGATATATGGTCTTTCACTACCACAACTAGTGCATAATAATCTAGTGGATATATTGATCATACTTCCATTGGTCTATTCGTTTTACATGTTATCTTCTATTCATGCCATTATTTTTAATCATTTCCCCAACATGTGTTATCTAATGGATAGTTCTAAAGATCATGGATCAGTACACCAGTGTATGTTCTGGAATAGAAATAGATGAATGGAAGATTTGAATCAATTTATTTTATGGAATGGAATTTGGATTCTAGATAATAAAAATTTAAAAGAATCTAATTCAAAAGGACTTAGATGTTACATTATTTGAGATAAATATAATGAGAATGGATAAAGATGAATGCGAATTCTTGACGGTGAATGCTCTCGAATTGTGCAGCAGTAGCAGTAGAGCATGCAAAGTATTGGAGATCGACAAAAAGGTAGGTGGTTTGAGTTTTAAAATCCCAAATCCCATTCATGGATTTTTTTTTTCTCCAAATTGTTATATGATTTGTTTAGTTCGGGTTCTGAGCTTTCTGAAACATGTTTCGGATTTAAATTTGGAGCACCGTGTTGCTCACAATGGTTCCTGAATTTTTTTTAGCAGAAAACCCAGATTCTAGTGGCATTAATGGTAGAATCCAGTGAGGGAGGCAGTAGTACAGTGGTTTCCAGCTCTGTAGTGGCGGATTTTGGCTCTAGTGCGGTGGTTTCCAGTGACACAATGGTGGTCGGGCCAGTTTTGTTCCGGGAGTTCTTTAAACTCATGTAACTCACAAACTGGAAGTCCGATTTTCGAGTTGTTTGTGGAGACGCATTCCCTACATCGAGATGAACCTATTGAGTTTGATTATGTAATTTTTATGAGTTGGGTTCCCAGACCAGGGCTAAAAAACATTTAAATAATAATAATATTTTCTTATTATTCAACTTCAACCCGCTATAACTTCTGCACAGAGTGTTCGATTGGTGCATCGTCAATGGAATTGTTATCCTGATAGTTAGGTGGAACTTTAACGATAGTTTCTCGACGCTAGGCCCTATACTAGTGTGTGGGTCCTATGATTCTAGTTTTGTGTTTTTACAGAGAAACGATACTTTTCCGTCTTGTGTCCATTTTGGACGAACAAGTAGACGATATCGTGCATTTTTTCAAGAGGATCATAGTGGTGTAATCTTCTTGATGGGTTTCAGAATCGTGGTGTGGTACCTACTTGGACTTCTTATGTTTAATAGTACAGTTTTCACCGATTGACCATTTTGGTCTACTTAATAGCCTATCCGGCGTCTTTTTTTCATAGAACGTGATGGTAGCCTCGGTTTGGACCTCAGAGGTACACAGTGTGGTGATGTTGTAGGTTGCTTGTGTTAGAAACATTTGGACCAGTAGCGGTTGAGTGAACTCCCTTGGTTCATTCCTATGTGGGTTCATGTGGCATTAAAACCCCAATATAGGTGTGTGATCCCCTCAATAGGGTGAATTTTAGATAGAGTTGTGGAATCCCTTTGCTGAATCTCGGGTAGAATCTTCTAGCTTCGCTTCCCTAGATTTGGTTCTTGGTATCACTGTGACCTCTTATTCAGGGGAATTGATCCCCTATCTAGTAAGACAACCCTATAGGGATTGAGGCGTCATCAGGAATATGATCCCCTACACTTTGGGTTGTACTCATATAGTTGTGGTATCGTCGGTTACACAATCCCCTACTCAATGTGTGGTTTTTCCATAGGGTTGTGGTATCATCAGTAATGCGATCCCCTAATCAGTGTATGGTTTAAGTAGGGTTTGTGGTATCTTTGGTTTGATCCCCTACATTGGAAGTTATACCAGATGGAGTTTTTTTCATCGATGTGATTGGTTTTACACAGGTGACGATCCTCTATTTGAGTGATATGATCTGTGGAATGTCAGATCGGGTTGTGGTATCCCCCAGCGGATCATGGGAGTGATCCTCTATCTGTGATATATTTGTTTGACTAGTTTGGGTTCAAGTATCCCCTAGTTTACCCTAGGAGGGATCCCCTATCTGATGAGTTTGGTGTTCCTTTTTTTAGCGTGAAGTTCTCAGTGACGATATCTGACAAGCGTGTTCGCTCAGATGGGACATCTGGGATGGCAATGTAACCCGATGGAGGGTATCTCTTAGACAGGTGTCATTTGGGATGATAGATCATGTGAAGTGTTTTCTCTTGGTTTCTGTAATCCTTAGATATTTGAGTAGAACATGTCGTTGGTTATGAGGTTTGAACCTCGTGAGGCTTAGTTCCTGAGACTATTATATATAGATGTTCATGGTATATGTATGGGCATATACCTAAGATGAGATGACTAGTCATGTTTATCCAAGGATGGTCTCGAGATGGATTTTCTCTCTCATTTGGGTTCCCTATGGCTGGGATGAGATAACTATTTCCTTTTAGTTGCTCTATTTTATTTTGGGGTTTTTGGGGTTCCTACCGAGTATCTTTATACTCACCCCTGAATGAGCATTGCATGCGCATGTTTTGTGTCTTGTGTTGACCACAGACATTTCGACAGAGTCCTAGGAGGACCCGGAGTAGGAATAGCTTAGTGAACTTGATCGACCAGGGTGTTTACTGGAGCTGTGCTGAGGAGCTTTCTTGTGGGTTCTTTTTACAGTGGTCCCCTCCATCGGAGTAGGTTAGATGCAATTGTAATTTTATTTTGTTGGGACATGTATTTATTCTTTTGTACTTTTTTACACTGGTTTTGGGTTAGATGTATGCATGAATTTATTTATATTTTTTATATATATTTTTTCACTGTTTCATTGAGGTGTATGTGGGTGCCTGTGTATAGGTACCTTAGGGTAATGCCTACCATGTGTGTGATATCCTACTTGGCGCTAGTCGCCAGCCCCTGACCTATGGGTAATGGGCTTGGGGAGTCACAACTTGAGCCCTTTTGGGTAGGGTTGTGACTAAGTGGTATCAAAGGAGGTTCTAGCTTTGGGATCTCTTAGTGTATGTGGTCTAGATATGATCTCTGTTTGGGTTGTAGAGCGGTAGTGTTCGGATGTTCTGAGTTCGGATTTCTGGTTAGGAAACCCAGTGCTGGTGCGGTAGTTGACGTATCCATTCCCCAGGACTCTGATAACCAGCCTTTCGACTCGGAACACTAGTACACTGGCCTCAGGGAAATAATGGTACATTCATCATATAGGACTGGGTTTTGGATTTTCTTTTTTCTTCTTGAGTCATCACCTCAGATATACTCTTTGATTGTGGTACATCTTGATTGTATTTCAGGATACCTCCATGATGATATCCAGCGAGGGTTTTTCAGTGGGATTGTGGTGAAACTCTTCCATAACTACAGGATTTAGAGTAGGGAACAGGTACTGAGGCTGGACCTCTAGGCGGTCTGCCAGTTGAGCCACCACCTGTCGATCAGCTGGTTGTGCCGAAAGTGTATGATGAGGATGTGCGCAGGCTGAGTGCACTACATGTGTTCCAGAGGTAGCGACCTCTGCAGAACTGGGGTGACCCAGACCCCGTGGAAACTAATGACTGGCTCGAATAAGTCACTCGAGTTTTCTTCTTTGTGAGGACACCTCCAGATAAGATGGTGGTCCTAGAGGCAATACTTTTGCATAGTTCGGTCGGGCGATGTTGGAGTCTGGTGACGTAGTCCCGCGACAAGGAGAAACTCACGTAGGCAGAGTTTTAGCGGTTCTTCAGGGAAGAGTTCTATCTGGTGACATTGTGGTTAGTGTGGATTTAGGAGCTTCTACAGCTTCGACAGGAGGGCATGATTGTGTCGAAGTACTCAGTGTGGTTTACAAACCTATAACGGTACTCCCTTGATATGGTTTGAGACCAATTCTTTAGGGCTCAGACCTTCAAGAAGGGCCTACGAAGTAAAATCTGGGCAGGTGTGGTTTCCTTGTGCCTACCCACCTTTGCTGTAGTGCTGGAGAGGGCCTTGGTAGTGGAGAGCTTTCTGGATGAGCAGATTATGCTCGTTAGTGCTGGGAATGTGGGAGCTGAGACCTCAATAGATGGTTCTGTAGCTGGTAGTTGATGGCAGGTGTTGGGGCTCAGATGTGCTGGACATTTTAGGAGGCCATCCTAGGATGGAGGATCTGAGTATCAGGGCTCTCAAGGCTCACAGGTTGGTTTTGGTTAGCCATAGGAGAGGCGGTGTTACATTTTTGACGGTCGAATATATCTTTCTAGGAAGTTTCTGACCCGACTTGCAGCTGAAAGGGAGTCATATGACACAGGCTGCCTTGGAAGAGGTATCATATTGAGTATGGAGGTCCGCTGGACAGTGGATGTGGTGACGAAGTTGGTGCAGCAGTAGGAGGTGGTAGGCGGTAAAAGTTTCCACCACGACCACCACCAGGTGTTCCACGCTGAGCTAAGGGAGCTGGAGGTCAAGGCTGAGGAAAAATGTAGGACATAGAGTTTGTTGTCCCAGAGGCTCTATAGATGGATAGAGGTATGTTATGTGTCCTTTATACTTCTACAGTAGTTTTTATAGACACTATTGGGAGGTAATCTTTTCTTTTCTTTGCTTTCTCGGGGTTTGTTCAGGGAATTGGTAAGACCCTGTGTGGGTGTTGTTCGATGTGCTATGAGTTCATGAGGAAGAGGTATCCTTCCCCCACTGAGACTCATTTTTGTGACGCAATTAAAACAATGTGGGTGAGTCAGTTATGATCAAAGTGGATAGTGTCGAGGTGTGGTGGGCGAGTCCCTCTGACTTATGTGATTGGGTAGGGTTATGTGTTGGTGAGTTTGTGCGAAAGGATTTAAGTTCCACATATTGTGTTCTGGTTGGCAGCATGGGAACCCTTGGTGGATTTTTTGTGGTTCTTTTTGGATGAACTCACTGGTGTGAGAAACCCGATTTAGAGTTTAGTTTCCTTACCTCGTGATTATTTATTTTTTGGGACTAAAATTACTAAGGTGTGGAAGATTTAGCGACTCAGGTTTTGGCCCTGTTAGACATTGGAATATTCTTAAAAATAATTCTAGAGCTAGGTGGGAAAGCAGCGTGCGATTCTGAGACCCGGTGCACCCAGAAATAATTTTATAAAAATATTGTGTATTTTTATACTATGAACAAGGCGGGAATAAGTTATCTCCTAAATGATAGTTTGGATCAGAAATATGAGGGCACGACTACGTCCGGAGTGTGTCGTTTACTATAAGTGGGGTGTAACCTTTTTGGGGTGCGGGCCTGCGATAGAAAAGGTGACTAGTTGCATTTTCATAAATAAATGAATACATTATTTATGGGCGTCGTCTTGATTAACTTTTTAATGGAGACTCGCATCAAAATTATGAGTGCACCTTTGAGTTTACAACACCGTGTTTACCGTAAGGGCGACTTAATATTTTCTAAGATGGGAGGTTTGGTCGGGTGCGTTAAATGGTGGTTTAATTAATTAATTAATTAATAAGTAAAACTCAATCAATCACCCCCCCCCCCCCCCCCCCGCCTCTTTTATTAAACAATGCAGGAGAAATCTTCTTCTCCTCTACCTTCCTCCTCCACCGACGAATCGGAGGCCGAATCATCGAAATGAAGCATCATCGGTTTCAGATCTTAATGGCGGACACTCCCGGCTCGTGCAGCAGCAGCAGAAGAGCGTATAAAGTTTCAACGATCTTCCAAAAAGTAGTCAGTTTGAGTTTTAAAATCCCAGATCCCATTTATGGGTTTTTTTCTTCATATCGTCATAAGGGTTCTGTATTTTGGGTCTTGAGACTTCCAAAACCTATTTTGGTTCTGAATTTGGGGCACTGGGGTGATCTCAGTGGTTCCTGGAAGTTTTCCAGTGGAAAACCAAGATTTTGGAAGCGGCCATGTCAGAATCTGGTGAGATCGATTGCGGATCGGCGACGGTGTGGTGGTTTTCATCTCCAGTGTTGCAGATTTTGGCTCTACCGTGGTGGTTTCCGGCGAGCCAATGGTGGTCCGACCAGTTTTTTTCAGGAGTTCTTTAAACCCCTATAACACGCAAACCGAATGTCTGATTTGTGATCTGTTTGTGGAAACGCGTTTCTTGCATTGATAAATACCTTTTGAGTATTTTTCAAGAATTTTTATGAGTCGGGTTCTTGTCTTGGGGCTACGAATCATTAAAATAATTATAATATTTTGTTATTATTCAGATTCGACCTGACGTAACCTCTACACAGAGCATATGATTGACGCGCCGTTAGTGGCGTTGTGATCCTAATAGTAAGGTGTAATTTTTAGGATAGATTTTGGGTGCTATGAAAGAGATCATGGTGTGGGGATAATGAGGCTAGTTTTGGGAATTTACAGAGAAACATGACTTTTTCATCTGGGATCCATTTTGGACGAATGAGTAGACGGTCTCATGCGCTATTTCAAGGGGATCACAATGGTGTGATCCACTTGATGAGTTTCGAAATCGAGTTGTGGGCCCCACTCAAACTTCTTATGGTGAATAGAACCATTTTCACTGGTTGACCATTTTGGGTGAGTAAATAGCATATCCTACGTGTTTTTTAGCATAAAACGTGGTGGTAGCCTCGGTTTGGACCTCAGAGGTACGTGGTGTTGTGATGTTGTGGGTCGCTTGGGTCAGCGATGTTTGGACCAGCAACAGTTGAGTGAACTCCCTTAGTATGTTCCTATGAGGGTTTGTGTGGCATTACAACCCCAGTACAGGTTTGTGATCCCATCGATAGGATGAATTTCAGATAGAGTTGTGGCCTCCCTCTGGTGAGTCTGGGAAAGGATCTTCTAGATACGCTTCCCCAGATCGGGTTCTTTGTATCGTTGTGACCACTTATCCATGGGAATTTATCACCTATATAGTAGGACAACCCCATAGGTTTTGAGGAATCATTTGTAATATAATCCCCTATGCAGTGGGCCATATTTGTAGGTTTAAGGTTTTGGTTATATGATCCCCTACACTACGTGTGGTTTTTCTATAGGGTTGTGGTATCATCGGTAATGCGATCACCTACTCAGTGCATGGTTTCAGTAGGGTTTTTGGTATTGTCAGTTTGATCCCCTACTTTGCAGGTTATACGAGATATAGTTTCCATCATCATTGTGATTGCCTTTACACGGGTGATGATCTTCTATCTGAGTGATATGATCTGTGGAATGTCATATCGGGTTTTGGTATCTCCCAACAAATTATGGGAGGGATCCCCTATATGTGAGATCTTCATTTGACCAAGTTGGGTTCTTGTAACCCCTAGCGGACCCTAGGAGTGATCCTCTATTTCAGGAGTTTGGTGTTCTCTTATTTCAGCGTGACTTTATCAATGACAATATCCAACGAATGTGTTCGCTTGGATGGGCCATCTGGGATGGTGATGTAACCTGGTGGAGTGTATATCCTAAACATGTGTCATCTGTGATGATAGATCTCATGGAGTGTGTTCTCCTAGTTTGTGTAAGAATTAGAGCTTTGAGTAGAACATGTCGCTGACTAAGTAGTCAGAACCTCATGAGGCTTGGTGATTGAGATGAGTATATATATATGTTCATGGTCCATGTATGGGAATAAAGTGGAGCTGAGATGACTAGTCGTGTTTAGATGAGGATGGTCTCAAGATGGAGTTTCTCTCTCGTTTGGGTTCCCTCTGGCTGGGATGAGTTGATTGTTTCCTTTTAGTTGCTCTCTTTTATTTTGGGGTTTTTGTGGTGCCTACTGAGTTTCTTTATACTCACCCTACATGAGATTTTCCGACTCATGTTTTCTATCTTTTGCAGACCACAAGCCTTTCGACAGGGGTGTTTACTGGAGTTGTGCTTTCCAGCGGGTTCTTTTGACATCGATCACCTCCTTCTGAGTAGGTTGGACACTTTTGCAGTTTTATTTTAGTGGGCTGTGTATTTTCCCTTTTTTTACTTTTTTTATACACTTGTGGTACGTTAGACGTATGCATGAATTTATTTTTAGTTTTTATATATATCTTTGCACTGTTTCATGGTGGTGTATGTGGGTGTGTGTGTGTATAGGTAACTTAAGATAATGCCTCCCTTGTCTGTGATAGCCTACTTGGCCCTATTCTCCATCCCTAGGCCTATTATAGGTGGTCTTGGGGAGTCACGGCTTGAGCCCCATTGGGTCGGGTTGTGACAAGTACATTCATTAGATGTATAAAATCTAATGATTAGGAAGTATGTAACTGTTATTGTATCACCCCCAGTTTCATATAATTTACCATTGTTATATTAGTTTTGAGATTATATCATTCTTGGGTTATGTTTTTTAAGGTTTGATAAGGTTTGTACATTTTTTGGTTATTTTTTTAGAGGATCGTGGTTTGAGAATGGTTTTTGAAAATCATAAAGCACATCTGTGAAAATGTGAAACATGTGTCATGGGTTGTAGGGTTGGATCACGGTTGGAAAGTGGTTTACCCAAATTTTTTGAGTGACCAAGAGAAACAATGAAAGCATTTTGTCTTGAGATAGTTTCAGAGCTTGATTAGTACAAAATTTGAAAAAAATATGTGGCCAAAGTGTGAAGCTCCCAAGATCTTATCCTGTAGTACACGCATGGTTGGTGTAGAGTTTGACATACCATGCGAGATAAATATATGATGTATTATTGATGAACTAAATTTTTTGGTTTTATGTGGGATTAGGATCTAGAATCCTCATTTTTCCCAAATATTATAGGTTATTAGACTCCTCTCCCTCCTAGTCCTGAGAGAAAATTGCATTCAATAAAAAACATATTTTGGATGAATCAAAGTGAATTTGGGATTTGGAATAATTGGTAAGTCCTTGTTCTCTATCATTCATCATTATTCTTCATAAATCCAGTTTTATTCCTACATTATGAACCATATATCTAGTCAAAATGCAAAGATATATGTTTTGTGAAATGAATTAGGATGATATCTTGTTGAATCTAGTGAAGGTAAGGTGTTATAAACTTGTATCAATAAGTTTTAAGTGTTATTTATCATTTTCCCCATCAATTAAGAGGTAGTTAAATTCTCTATAATCTATGATATTCTATAAAATAATGGATTTGGATGTATTAAAAGTTTTATTAAAATTAATATAATAATGTTGTGTAATTTCATTAAGGAAGTCATTTTTTGTTTTTTTAGAAATTGAAAGGTAATGTGGATTTTAGAAAACTATCTTGGTTTATAATTTTAAAATAATTATTTTAAAATTATGAAATGGATTTTATGATTGAATTTTTTTTAAATTATTTTTAAAGGATGAATTTTATATTTTAAATGTTTTGACATGATTTTTCATAAATGGTTGGCATATGTTCAAAGTGAATGAGTTTGGTCTAAATCTCCACTGTAAAAGTTTGATGAGTTATAGATTTGGAGTAAAACCATAAACAGTAACACAAATCTTGAGTTTTTGGTTTTATGAATGTTTATGGGTGTGTGTGTGTGTGAACATGGGAATGGTTCTACAAATATGAACCGATGAAATTAATATTGTTTACGATTTTTCTCACTTCATTTTACATGTAGCATTATATAACCTGGTTAAATGTTTTCCAATTTTTTTTGAAAAAAAAATATTCTATATTATTATTATTTGAGTGGAATGTGTTGGGATTTTATATTTTAACTCTTATCGATTTTATACTCACCCCCTTATTGGTCACCTTAGTGAGTTTAAAGGTATCATTTACAGGGATACTGGAAAAGGCAGTATATTGTATTTTTATAGATCCACGTATTAATACACTTTTATTGGAAGGTAGATATGGAGAGTGTATATTGATCAGGTGGTACCTAGGATTGTTTCATTTGATGACTTTTGGTCATGTTTTATTTGGTTTTCCAGTTGTTATACCATGTTTCGTTATGACCCTAACTTTTTAGATCTATTAGTTTTATGTTCTATTTTTTATATTCATCAATCATATAGGATGATGGGAAATTTATAATTAAATATATTATGATGTGATTTAAAATGTAAAATCAACCACCATAGAACCATTTATCCCTTAGCATAACACCCTGAGACTTTACAATATATTTCTTTTTGAATATATTCAATCCCCTTGACAATTGGAGATTCATGCATCCTCGAATCTCAATTATACTATGTGAACATTATAATTTAATAAAAATATAATACAATATGCTTTTTAGTATTTCATGTCCCTAAATTTATAATTTGATAGGATAAATATCAATTTTGAACATACTTTATCAACATAATCATAGAATAAATTTATGAGATTTTCCATTAAAAATAAGATTTTATGAATAATGAAAAATGTAGTATTTAATTATTACTTGTTTTATTGATATTATTGTATTATAATATGTCTAATTAAAAGATTTATTAATTATAAATTTTATAGAAATAAATTTAAGAACATTAGGATGTAAAAATGGATATATTTGTTTCAAAAACATTGTTTCTTTTAGAAAACTACTTTTGAACAAAAATTTATAATGTATATCCATTTTAATTAATAAAAATGACATTTAATGATGATTTTTTAATATATATATATATATAATATCTGACTATATAAATTTATAACCATATAATTCTTTTTACTAGTTACATAGTAAATATAATATAATCTTAGGCCTGAGAAATGCATTTCTTGAAAACCTATTTTTCAACATGTTTTATAGGTATATCATTAAATTAAAATTTTCTACTTATGTGAATTGAATTGGGTAAAATGGATTCAATATTATGAGTCTACATAATTTTTATTTTATTTTATGTTCAGCATAATTTTTTTTCATAATGTATAATAAAACCATTAAAAATTCATTAACGTTTTTAATATTAAAATGGGTTTTCTAAGGGATAAACTAAGATGATAAGGGTTAAAATCACATTAAAACATTCTAATTGTTATTTTAGAAAAATATTTAAATCTTATCACATCTTTGATTTGATAAATATACATTTTATATCCTTTTGTATGTTAAAAAAGTGGGTAGGATTTTTTCATTTAAAAAATTTAGAGTGTGCCCTCCTCCTCAATTGTAAAAGGGAACATCCTTCTCTCACATATTAAAACATATAAAGGATTTTTTCTCTAAAAAAACTAAAAAATTACTCACAAATATCCTTATACATACTATCATGATTTTATACTTCCAATAATACCATCCCTAGTGTCCTTAAGAATATATCTAATAGAGGTTTCTTTAATAGAAGCTAAACATATTAATGAATCTATATCTTTTTTAATTAATATTTTATCATCAAAAATTCTATCTTAAAAAATAAAATATAATAAAAAATATATCTCCAATATATTTTATATTTTATTATGTTTATTTCATAACTATTATCCTTCTCCTTCTCTATCAAATGGTAAATAAATCCATCATTCGTGTGTACAGTGGACTACAACCTCGCAAACTAATCTAATTAATTTTCCAATCAGCAACTAACATGGGTATTCATAATGATGGAAATAATGAACATATATGATAAATATAACAAGGTATTGATTATGTCAGATTAATATATCATGAATTTCTTACCCTTTCACTCATTAAGGGAATGATATTATCTATCAAGGTTATGTATGGCCTACAATGTACATGAAGTAGTGTGATTCATTTAACATTAAAAAATTTCAAGAATGGTTATTAAGATTTATATAATGATGAAATATGATATTTAAAACATTATTATAATTATGGTTATGAGTGATCTATATCCTATCTAAAATAACCATATCTTTCATGAGAAATACATTTAATAAAATAAGGAAATTAATAGTTGAAATAATAATAATAAATTATTATTAAGGAACATGTGTTCAGATATTAATAGAGGATCATATATGTTATTATAAACATGAATATGAATCCATTATAAATTAATAACATTCTCTAAACCATTATACAAGGGTTTACAGAACATTCAAGTAATAATAATTTTTAGGTAAGGGATTTCATCTAAATTTCTATTCTTTTGAACCATATTTAGTATTTTAAACCTATTAACTTTTATATGGTCCATATAATTCATCAATTTTGTATTTAAAATTAATAATTTTTTATCAATTATGTTTAATTTTTAATTCATGTATATTATTTCAAGGAGTTACAAAATTAATGTAACCCAATCGAAAAGAATCTATATTATAAACTCACTTTCTTTTGGGATTTATTTTATTCTCATTGAAGGAATCTTGTCATTTATCCCAAATAAACATGACTAATTTTCATATCCAATTTATATTTAAGGATTATAATTATTTTAATTCTACTTATCCTCTCTTTGGTACTTGATTCATTCGAAGAAATTATTAAAGTAATATTCAATTTTATTTCCCCTTAAATTGGTAATATTTTTTTGTCTGAAACCCTAAAATCAATTTTTTTTACAAAATACCATTTAATTACTCAAATGATTTATTATGAAATTTTTATCCTTTAATTTTAAAAATCATATGAGATAAATTGTTCTAATTTTATTAAAAAAGGGAATTTTCCAAAAATAGTCAAAGAGAATTTAAATTTTTAACAAATATGGCGAAAAAAAACATCCCCACAATTGAAAAGGTTTTATGAAATATAGCTTATTTAATATTATTTCATTGATTTTTCAAATAAAACTCTTTTATGAATTCATATTTTAATATTTCACATACATTATATTTATAATTCTAAAAGAATTATTTTATTTCAAAAACTTATATACCTGAGGAATCGATTTTCACCCCTCATATGTTGAATTATTTTGTCATTAATAAATAATTAATGAGTCAATAAAATTATTGTTATAATTTTTAATTAGAACATAAATTTATCTTAAAAATAAAAATTATTTTTTTCATGGGTATCATTATTTCATATTTCATATACCATTTGTACAAATAGTTTTTTGTTTTAAGGTTATTTGATTAAATGGAAAAATATTGATAAATTCATATTATTTTCTCCATAAGGAAATTTTTTTGATAAGGAATTTCACTCATGGATGAAATCAATTATTCAATATATGGGTAATTTTTTTGGAAATGAAGTGTTGAGTGGGTCACAAAATTATATAGCACCTCAACGCATCGATTGGTCTTATTTTAAAAATATGTTGGATAAATTGAGTGGATTTTTAACATTTTTTTTTAATATTTGTTATGAAATGTATTGAAATTATAGATATAATGATGTCTAAGATAATTTCATACACTATTAATAATTTCCTCCATTAATAATTCATTTATTTTTATCCATGTAAATATTACATTAACGTTATCCATGGATACATTTTTTGCACAATTTACTGGTTAAATGAGATGTCTGTTAAGTTATTTTCCTTTCTATATTTATTACACCATGTTTTTTCATGATAGATTCCACTGTTAGTAACCCTTACAAAGTATTTTATCTAACCCTAAAGTTTTTTCCTTTACCTATGATATGAAAATGTATCCATCAAATGACTTCAAGGATGGATAATGTATTCTATTACTATGTGTTATTTTCAATTCCAATTGTGTAATGGATATAATGTATGTATCTTGTTCTAAAAAATGAAACTGATTAGTCTAAGGGTATTTCGCCCCTTCTTTCCATTATATTGTAATAAAGATAACATCGAATCTAGGATACTGGTTTTAGGGTTGTTATAGTTGGTATCAGATAAATTTTATTAGTATCTTTGGGAATTAGATTAATGAAAACATAGATTAGGGAAAATAACCCTATGGTATAATTTGAGGATAAGTATATAAGAACATCCTAATGTTTTTGTACAGAATATATTTTTTTGTTTTTCCTAGTAATACATCCCTTAATAAATATTTCAAGTGCTTGTGGTTTTGATATAGATACATATAAGGGTAATAACCCCAAAAAGAGTTGGTTGAGTATATCATAGAGAATAATGAGTGTACCCTTACATTAAACTTGGTTTGACACTCCCAAGGGATATTCTTAAGATAATTCTTTTTTTATTTATAATTAATTATGATGTTTTTGAAAATGATGATATCCACAAAGAAACAATGTTTTAGAGTCTAAGGTTAGAAATGTATAAATTTTTTATTTATATTATGTTTTATACTGGATTTAGAATTATATGTTATGATTTAAAATTAATAATAATAAGACATAATGTAGTTTTTACTATTTTTAGAAATGGAACTTAGAGTAAATAAGTGTATTAATACTGATTACAAATTTAGATATTTTCCCAATAACCAGGACAATACAGCTAGTATTGTAACTGATTAATTCATAGATATATTAGGGAATCATAATCAAGTTATGAAAAATAAATTTTCTTGAATATAGAAACATGTTGTTCTATAGTGTGATTGTCCTATATTGAATACTTTTATAGGACATAAGACCTTATCATTTAGTGGGAATAATAATCTTATGGTAGCCTAGAAATATATTAAGTCCCTTGAGAAGATAATTCATGCCTTGGGATGTATGTAAAAAGAAATGGTTACACTTGTAGTGCATTGTCTAGATGGATATGATGATCAATGGTGGTCGTTGATCTATAATACTATGGAGTAATTGAAAATAGAAAACAATGATTGTAAATCATTTAAACAAACATTATTTGAAAAATATTTACATCATGAGTAATGAAATGAAATGAAGTGAAAGTTACTTATCTTAAAATGGAAGGAAGAATAAAGTGTTCAGAAGTATTAGTATCCCACAAAAAGTCTATATTAGTATGATATTGATTACATACACAATATATAATACATGATGTAAAATTACATTTAAGGTATTAAGCAAAGTCTCCATAGGGCACTGGTCTCTCAATAATTTTCATCATATGATGAAATAGTTTTATAGACCATAAAAAGAGAAGAGGAATTATCTTGATCCTATATATTCAAAGCGAATCAAGAGAAGAAGATGTCATATGAACACTAAAAAAGGGAATGTTTCAATGAATAAGAATAAAATGAATAAATTCTCACCATGTGAAAATTATAGAATGAAACATCAGAGTAAAATCATGAAGGGAATGTGAGTTTGTTACAAGTACAATGATATGGGTCATATGGATCATGAATGTGAGAGGATAAAAGTGAAAACATATATCCAGTGCATAAATTTCAAATAAATAAATAATTATTAAATCCAATGTTCTGAGATTTAAGGTAATATACTATATAAGAGACCAAGGTATAGATCCCAAAATTATGGGATTACTACAGCTGAGGTGGAATTACCCAATGATGTGGTGGGAGGTACATTAAGAATATCCTCAAATTTATCCAATATTTTTTTTGATTCAAAATCCTCTCACGATTTTATATTTCCCTTATTTTTTCGAAAAATTATGTATTTCCATAGAACATTAAAAATGGAGTTGTCAGTCAACAATCATAGTGGAAGTATCACTACAATAATGATGTTTTAGGTATTCCCTGTTATGACACAAAAAGGTTCTCCATTTATGGAATTATTTATCAAACCTCTGGTTAAATTTGAAATAATACTTAGTGTGAATTGGATTTCAAATCAGGATGTAAAAAAATTTACAAGGTGAAATAATTTATTATATTTGATGATGATGATGTAGAATTCATTATCTTTGGAGAGGAGACTTCATCATCTGATTCATGTCTAGATCCACCCCAAGTATCTCTTCTACATGAGATTTTTATGGAATAAGAGAAAACCCAATTTTTGAATGGAGAAGGTAATCATAATGTTTTTTATGTTCATATTGTACAAGAGTAAATTGATGTATTTCATGTGTAATTATCAATGAATCTATTATAGTGTGATGTTCAGTTTTCCGTTGATTTTATCTTCGATGTCAGACCAATGTCAAAGAATCCTTATAGAATGGACACAGTGGAATTAGTGGAGACAACGAAAAATCTAGAATAGTTGTGTGATAAGGGATTTATTAAACCTACTATATCACTATGGGGATCCCATGATCACTTAATTAAAAAGAAAGATGGATCTATGAGGAAATGAATTGATTATAGATAAATCTTTCTTCTATGATAAATAACAAGGATCCTCTGAATCGTATT
Organism: Viscum album; assembly: GCA_963277665.1. Lineage (NCBI taxonomy): Eukaryota > Viridiplantae > Streptophyta > Magnoliopsida > Santalales > Viscaceae > Viscum > Viscum album. The sequence goes on along the minus strand of OY728138.1, from coordinate 1,775,746,649 downwards.
GATGAAATATTTGATCGACAAAACAAAGATCAATATTTTTAAAATATTAAAGTTAATTTTGGGTATCATAAATTTTTCATAAAGAGGTAATACATTCCAAATTTAAAATTCCAAACAAGGTATATACCTTACAGGCTTACGAAAATTCCATTTAGATGGACTAATTCACCCTTTATTTTTATAGGACTAATTAATATAGTGTTAAATTAATATCTCGATGATATTTTTAGGGTATACATTGATAATATTTTTATATATTTTGAGATATATGATTACCAAGAGAATAATTTGAAAATAACTATTGATAATCATAAAAGAAAGGAATTATATGGGACATTTAGTAATTAAAATTTCTAGCTTTAAGATGTTTCTTTTCTTGGTCATATTTTCATCAAGGAAGGAATATCTATTGATCCTATGAAAGAGAATGTAGTCATAGAATGTCCTATACTAATAAATATAAGTGTGGTATGTATTTTTATTATTTTGGAAGGTTAATATGGTAATTCGTTCAGAATTTTTCCCGATTGTGTAAACCATTAATAAATTTTACACGTGATGGGGTTAGGATCATTTACAAAATTGAATTTGAAGAATGATTTGATGAATTTAAGAAGAGATTAGTCTATCAAATTTTTACTATACTATAAGTAAATGATGGTTTTGTGATATTAAGTAATTCACTAAAGAAAGTACTGGGTTTTTTCTTTATGAAAAATGATATAATTATTTCATATGCATCATGGTAGTTATAGACTCATGAGAAGAACTCTCCAACCCATGATCTTGAGTTGGAATCTATAATATATTATTTGGATATATGGAGACATTATCTCTATGGTAAATGATATGCGATATATAAAGACCATTTGAGCATAAAACACGTCATTAACTACTTTCACTTTGGGATTAGTCAGTGCTATATTTTATCAGCAGTATTGAAAAGTACTAATAAAAGATACCATTATCTTTGCTAATAAAGTTTGAATAAAGGGAAACTTTTATCGGTGAAAATTAATGCACTTGTGAAATAACAGATTTATCAGAACATTTTTTGGCGCTAATAAAATTCATCATTATCTATGCTAGTTGAGGCCCTGATAAAACTAGCACGCAAGTCCTGCATCGAAATTGCATATGTTTGGCCACTTGTTTATATATCATTATGAGGGATCACAACACTAGAAGACTTATAAAATTATGGTATACTACAATCACTCTCTACACACACCTAAATGCATATTCTCATATATGTATTGGACCACCTAAGCCTTGGACCACTCTTTACTCACCTATGTCCACTCTCTATGGGCCTCTTTAAGCACCGACCCACCATCGACTTTCCATTTCCACACTAATATGCCTTCCATGGGGGATAGGCACATTATAATGTTTTTTATAATTATATTCTTATTTCATATACAAATATATATATATATATATATATGAATATATTAAATTTTCTAATATTTAATTTTTAATTTTTAATATTTTTTTAAATGTATTCATTTTTAATATTTTTTTATATTTATTATTTTTTTATAATTAAATTCATATTTCATACATAAAAATAAATATTGGCATATGAAATATTAATATATAAATATATATATATATATATATCTTTAATATTATTATGTATTAATATATATATATATATTAATATTGAAATATATTAATTATTTAATTAGGTATATATTTTTTTAAAATCTAATATATATAGTAATAAATTGTATACTAATTATTAATTAAAATTAAATTAAAAAATTAAATGAAAAAAATATTATATATATTTAAATAAGAAATACAATGTTTATAATTAAAAAATGAATAAATTTATTAAATACTTAATATAATATTTAAATAATTAATATAATATTTATTATTGTGTATATATATATAAATTAAATTTATTCATTTTAATTAATAAAAAATTCATTAATAATTTTCTAAATAATGTTTGTTGACATTTTGTTTTGGTAAGGTTGTGGGTCATGCTCTCTTTATTAAAGAAGTAAAAAAGTACAAAACGAAGAGGGCCAAGGTGACCTGAGGTGCCCAAAATAAGAGACGAACACTGAAAAAAATCAAACAATTCAAGATTGAGTGTTCATACTATGAAAATAGGATCATCCAAACTATGCACAAGGATGTCAACCTCTCCTAAAAGTCTTGACACGATTCCATGGTCCACCTCCATTGTCAGATTGGAAATAAAAGAAGCTAGTATTCATGATATTAACATCAGGTGTGCCACCACTACTTTGATTGTCCTCATCAGTAATTTTAGAGGTAGGCAATTCAAATTAGTTATAGATCCTCATACTCATCTGTGAGGAAGAACATTTGGATACATTCATGTGTTTTAAATTAGTATCTTCATTTATCCCTACAATAGAATAGAGCCTTATGACACCATTGTCCATAGAAGAATCCATCTCTATTTCACTCATGGAAATTAGAATTTTCACTTTTCCATAATGGAGAGGTATATATACATTGGCATTAACAATGATGGGAAACTGAAACTATCCCCAACTTGTTGATGCCCAATGCGATTAGTCCCATACTAGCACCCATTACAAGGTGAAAGACAATTATGAGGCTTCATATTAGCCTAATGAATTTCTACACTTTCAGTGGATGAAGAAGAAGCATCAGTAAGAGGAAATTGCATGAGCCTCTTATCACTATGAGATGAAGCAGAAGAAGAAGTCATGACTTCTACCTTATCACATTAGGAGGAGTTTGTTTTCATAATCTCAGTAGAGGTAATTGGATTGGAACTAACCCCTGATCAATAACATGAAAATGAGGGGTACCTTTGACATTTAATTTTCTTAAAATAGTTTTAATTTACATAATTAATATTTTTATTTATTTTTATTTAAACATATATCCATGCTGGTTCACAAGTTGGACCAGGCCAACCCCCAAATTTTTTATATATAAATTTATTAAATTTAATATATATATATACTAATAAACTGTATATAAATTATATATATATATAATATTAAATAATTAATACAATATTTATAATTAAAAAAAATAAGTAAAGTTATAAAAATAGAATAAATTTAATATATATATATATATATGTATTGATAAATATTATATTAATTATTTAAATATTATATTATGTATTTAATTAATATATTAATTTTTATTAATTATAAGCATTATATTAATTAGGAAATTATATATATAATTACATTTCAATCTTTTTTAACATGAATTCATTTAATATAATTTATTCCATGATATTGTTAAGGTGTGCTTACTTTTGTTTATAATTTATAAATTTTAAATATTTATTCCTTTAATATTTTTTTAATTTACTTATTTTTACTTTTTTATAAATAATTAGTCAATAATATATTGAATATTTTTTTTTAAAATTTTCTATTTTCTATTGTTCAATATTATAGTAATTTTATTTATTTACTAATACTAATTTATACATGTTTGTTCATTAACATTTAATTTTATTAATATGGTTGTTATTTGTATAATTAATATGTATTCATTTCCATTTTAACATCTATAATTTTTAATATCTTTAAATTATCTATATAATTAATAACAATTATTCATTTTTTTAATTTATTCAATTTAATTATTATTTATTTCATTAGCAAATGTTACATATTATGTAACATCATATTCAATTTAACATATATCAAACATGTATATATATACACACATTAATTTCACAAATACAAATATATAGTTAATTAATGTAAATTTATATAGAACCACACATTCCTAATATTTATGTAATTTATTCATATTTTAATATTAATTTTAGTATTTCAATTTCTAAAATAGTATATTTAATATATGATGTTTCTAATTGGTAAATTTTACTTTTTTAGTTTTCATATTATTTTAGTTAGTAATATCCATTCCTTTTTTATAATTATTTATTTTTTTGAATTTAATCATTTTTATATATTTATTTACACATATTCATTCACTCTGTTTTAATATTTTTAGTATTTTTTCATCTCTATTTCAGTACATATCCATATATTAATTTTTTAATAATTTTTATAATTAATAATACATACCTGTTTTGTAAATTTTGTAATGTCTACTCTTTTTTAATTTTTCAACTTCCCTAATTTTTAACATTAATGCATTTAAGATTATATATTCATTTATCATATTAAAAATATATTATAAAATAAGTTTTTATAAATAAATATTTTTATAAATTTATATTTACTATATTTATAAAATTATATATTTATATTTATAAATTAATAAATATAATTTTTTAAAAAATTATTTATGTAATTATAAATAAGAAATTGTATATTTATATAATTATAAAATAATAATGAATATATTTAAATAATGAATATATTTACTAAATATATATTTATACTTATATTTAAATTTAATTATTAAATATATCTAATTATATAAATATATTTATAATTATATACAAATATTTACAAATATATTTATTTATAATAAAAATTATAAATATATATACATAATTATAATTATAATTATTTCTTTATAATTATTTTAATATATTTATAAATATATACAAATATATATATATATATTTATTTATTTATTTATTTATATATAATTACGGTCCTTTTAAATTTTAAATTATATTAATTATATTATTAAAATCAATTATATAGGTCATTATGAGTGCTAAGACAACACTGATAAACCATATTTTTATCAGTGATACAGTTTTAGAAATGATGAAGATACATATTATATGTGCTCTCTTAGCACTGAAAAGGTTAAATCATTATCAGTGCATATTATATTGGCACTAATAAAACCCATATTTATTAGCACTTTTAGAAATCACTGATAAAACCCTTCCTGCTATTTTAAATAAACCCTAAACGAACTAATTTACCTCGTGTCATTCAAACTCTCATGGAAGTTCATCTCTACATCCACTCCCCCTCAACCATATCTTAGACGAATCAAATTTTTCAAATCTAATGTTTGTTATTATTTCTCCTCCTCTCTCGATTATCAGTAATATCGATTATCTCTATCTCAAAAATTATGTCAAAACTTCACAATATTTTTTTTCAATTTATTTGTTTATTTCTATCTTCTTACCACCCAATATTCATCCTGGGTCGATCACCCACTATTGTGAAGTAGCTCTCCGGTGAAAACCCTTTCCTCATATTTCACACCTATCTAACTAACGCAACAATCCATCCCCCAATATTTTTTCTTTTTTGGGGGTGTATGGAAATAATTTTCTTCAAAAACAATTGATCACTCCCACAAAAAAAAAATTGTTATTATTATCCTCTTTAAATTTAAACCATTATTATGGTAATAATTTTTTACAAATAGTATATATTGAAGTAGAAATTTTAAAAGTTATATATAACCTCAGGTCAGTTATTCTGATTAACAACATTAAACAATGTGTTTTATTCTTATTGGTTCCTATAAGAAAATGAACAAGAAGAACATTAAAATTAAAAAAATGAATTAACATTGAATTTTTTTAATATTTTTATGTTTCTAATTTTTTGATAATTTTTTATTATATGAATTATTTGTTCTTTCCAAAGAAAAATGTTACTTAAAAACTATCCCAACCAAAAAATTCCTAAAAGTTCTTAATTTTTTTATTTTAAGAGAGCATGGATCATTATAGCATTTTACAGGTTGCAAACCATGGAATTTTTCTACTGGGAAATGTTTTCATCGCTGATGCCTTTGAGAGAGTATTTATTGAAATGTAATAAATAAATAATTTGAAATCGATTGAATGGGAATCAAATAGGGGTTTCTTATCCTAGTTAAACACTCAAGTTTTTCAACTTTTCTTTAATGGATTACTTATATAAGGGAAATGAGATCAATTGACCTACCAACAAATCACATACCATTTACTCTAGTGTAGTAGAAACCCCAACATTATTCCTTTTAATTCCCTATAAGGATAACCCATGGACATCCATTTTTTGTCAAAACTACCCATGAGGTTTCCTATAATTCCTTACATAGAATCATTACATTCTCTCTTGGAATTGTGATGTGCTATATCATTTTTTAGAGATTGATCAGGTTCTTTGGGTTTCCCAATCCACACAAGGGTGGGTTATCACTCTTATTTATAAATCTATATAAATTGTATCTAATTAATCATTAGTGATTAGGATGATCATATAAATTCCCCCTTTCTATCAATATTCTATGATAATCTTCCCTAAATATAGATAGAAGAAATGTTTTTTGAAAATAAAAGATTCATTGTAAACTGCACTCATAGTAAGTGAAATAGATAAAAATTAATTAAGGCATAAATTTTAAAACTACAATTGCAATGTAGTCTGAGATACACCACTAATAAAATATTAAAATAATTAAATATATAAGAATGATAATTAATCAATGTGGATATCATTTAATGGATACTTTGAATATAATTTTATATTCTATATCTTCGGTTTCTTCCCTATTATATCATCTTCGAGTAAACTTGGTTCTAAACTATTGGATATATAAATTCTTTATTCAGATTCCCATAGGGGGAACATTATCCCCTTCCATAATCTTCTTATTAATTAAATAAATGTTATTAGACCCAAAAATCACATCACATTTTATCTATTGTACTAGTGATCTTCTAAAATTGACAAGGCTCTTAGAGGATTTTTTTTACTAGGTCATTAGATGAATCGATTTCAGTGTCATTCAAATGAACTCCACTCTCCCAAAATGAGATTGACATGGATAACATGTTCATTCATTACCCAATATAGTTATATAGGTACAAAAAAAGAATCATTTATCCTCATCATCTTTTGGATGTTTCCCACAGTGCGCATATTCTTCATCAATGTCTGTGAGATGTCATCTTTCCTTCCTTATCAAAGTATTAACTTCTTTTATTATTTTATAATTTTTTAGTCATTTGGTATTCTTATATTTATTATTTGACGGTTCATTTTATACTTCAATAAAATTATGGATTTTTGGTTATCTAGATTCAACATTGAATATAGTTAAAAACTAGTTATTTTGAAAATATTTTAAAAGAAAGAATTAGTTTTTGGGGTTATAAAATCATTTTTTTATTCAAAATTCCATAACCTTATATTCTAGTGTAGTTATATAATGGAATTTTCAATTCCTATGGAGGTTTCATGGTGTTTTAGAATTTTATATTTCTTTTTTGTATTCGAATAGTATTTCATGGATTAAAGGTGCCATGTGTTTTCCTTGATAAATATTGATGTTGTAAAAATTATTTTTATATTAATTTTCTAATATAGTTACCTAAAATATATTGGGTGGACAAGGAAAAATCGAGTCATGGTTTCAGGTTTGTGGGTATAGTTTACTTTTATCTTCTTATTAATAACATTATTTATTTTTGTTAATATATATACATAAAAATATTATAATTATTTATATTTTGTATCATTTGGAATGGTTTGAGTTTATCCACTAAAATATATTATTAATGTCACATTTGTCTTGGACACCAATAGGATTAGATGATAGTTGAATAATTTTATAATTTTTACTATAATCTCTCCTAACCATACATGTGGCATGGAATTTATTAAGAATGATTATACTATTTTTTATATACCCATGATGGTTTTCACTATTAGATGTTAGAGATATATTATAGTGATATGTGTCACTATTAGTGGTTCAATTAGAATTTCTTGGATATTAATATTATGAAATTCATGCTAACTGAATTTTTTATAATTTTTATAAATGGAAAGTATTTCTTTCTTAAAGTAAATTGATATTGTAGTATATGTGAAATATATCTGAGTTTGATAACTCTACAATTTTTTATATATGGGTTCATCAGTGGGTTATAGTAAAAATATATTTTTTGGTATTCCAAGAAAACATTGTTTAGAATAATATGGGGGAAAAGAGAGAAACATGAAATCCAACATCACATCTATCATCAAAAACTGTTTAATCTAGTCATTTATTAAGATTCCTGACACCTTCACCTTATTTAAAAATTCAGTGACTACATGGAATTGTGTGTTCTAAGGAAAAATATTTTCATACATATTTATAAATCCATGTCACAAATAAATTACAAGTAAGAACACAAATTTCCAAGGGAAGTTTTCCATCTAATAGTAAATATTTTTTCCCATTAATTTATTACCACCTTTCTATCCCATGCAACATCAAATTGAGAACAAGGACCAAAAAACACTTTTTTACCCAAATTTGTTTTTTCATGTCACCCTTGTTTAAAATGATAAATTTTTTATAATTAAAATAGATAAAATTAAAATTTTGGTTTCCCCTTATTAGAATTTTATATAATTTTCTCCATTGATTATGAATATATTATGTGTTTTTTTATTTTTATAGAAAATGAATATTTTACAAACCTAATTGGATGAATTTGAATTGAAAATGGACGGTTTCTAATCATTTGAAAAAAAGATTATATATATGGATATAAATAGTTCATCTAGTTTTTAATTGAGAATGAGTGTTAACCTTTTCATATCCTTTATCATTATTTATGTTTTTTATTCAAGAAAAATTTGTCTCGTAGAGATAGAAGAACATTTTATTTGTCAAAAAATAAATCATAGATATAAATATTGGACTAAACAAGGGGAAAAAATAAATTTGAACATGAATCAAGATGATATTATGGTTTATGGATCATTTGAAATGAATAATAGTGTAAATAATAAAGAACTCCACATAGAATAATTGAAAATAGAAATTGAAGATGACCTTCATGATGGTCAAATGTTTATTGAGATGTTAAATAGCTATGTGAAGAGAACATTTTATACTGATTTCACTAAATAAAAGACATTATCAACTGTATTGGTGTAATATCATTTGAAAGATGGCAGTGAATGTAGTGAAACTTGATTTACATAACTACTTTGTCTCCTATGTTCCTAAAAGAAATTAAACCTTATTATCTAACATATGATGGTAAATGAATATTTTTTTTAATAGGAATGGCCTCTAAAAAATACATTCTTATTGAAATGATTTTATATTATTTCTCAGTGACCTAGAATCACTCATAAAATTCCCATAGAGTGGCTCGAATTCATAAAAGAAATATTAATCAATTCCTTCAAAATATGTATGGTATTTTACTATCATTTTATGGATTAGATGACAATATGGGTTTAATGAAATCATGATTCAAATGAAATGGAACCAATAAAAAAGATTTAATGATGGGAAACTATGTCATACAACAGACTCTTTTAATTGGAATAAGATTGATTATGAGTATCCTGAATTTGGAAGTGAGTTGAGAAACATCTATTTTGTGTTATTTATAGATGGAATAATTTATTTGGGTATAAATATTACTATTGATAGTACATGTCTAGTTATATTGGTAAATTATAAATTTCCACTATGGTTATGTATGAAGAAAAAATTCATTATGATTTCTCTAGATATATCTAGACCATAATGACTGAGTAATGATATTTATGTCTATATGGATCCATTGATCATAGATCTTAGATTGATATGGGATACATGTGTTACAATGTATTATTCTCATATAAGTGAAGAATTCACATTGAGTTCAATGTTATATAGAATTTTGCGGTGTCTCATTTGTGATGAATTCACACACACAATCTGGTTGAAACATTCATTGAAGACTTTGTTTTTAGGATATCAAAAAGTTTTACATTAATGAAATATATACCAATTCTAGATGAAAACATTTGATGGGAATTATGGAAAAGATAAAACATGGTATCCACTAATTTTTTATCAACTATTATACATTCTAAAAGATATTTAAATTGTTTTCAACAAACCATTTTTGAAAAATTATATGAAATCTTGTTTGAAAAAGAGATCAAATTTTTTTAATTGTTGTAATAGAATTGTTTTTATGTTTTAAATTTTCCCAATGTCATGAATGTAGAAAAAAAATTTATTTGATAGTATTGTTAGAACATTACTAGATGTTCATGGAAAAAAATAATGAATCAAGGCTAGGTTGGAAATAATCAAAATTTGGTTAAGGGAAGAGTTAGAACCAGTGAAAGGTAAAAGGAATAATTTTTATCTTCCATCAAAATAAACTCTATCATGAGAATAAAAATTACAATTTCAAATTTTCCTTAATGTTGAAAATGTTCTATAGGTTTATTCATCAAATATTAGTAAAGAATATCATGTTAATGACTAGTTAGAAGTTATACGGACAAAAAACACACAAATATCATGTTTTGATGAAAATATATTAATGTTCCATTATGCGTAAAAAAAATTGAGATACCTTGACCAGTCACTTCTATTTTTCAATTTCATATGTATTGAATTTATATAGCCTATAAATCTTATAATAAATAATTAATAGGTTACATTAATGTTACGTGAATTAGATATGTTCTTCCCACCATTATTCTTTAATATTATGTCCCACCTAAAGATTCACAATGTTTTAGAGGTTCAAATACATGGTACTATCCATTATAGATTGTTGTACCCCATTGAACAATATATTACAATTTTTAAAGGGAATATCATTAATTGAATTTTTCAAGAAGAGTTTATTGTAGAATGATATATTGCTGAATAATTTGTTCAATTTTATACTAATTACCTATGAGAAGATGATAACATTGATCTTATAAATTCTCATCATAACAGATTCCTTATGGGTGAAGGGATTTCTATAAGATCTGTTGTTACAATTACCATCATAGGGTCAGATCAAGAAAACCATTACATTTTACATAATAGTAAAGATATTGATCTATACATAGAATCCCACAAAAAATGTAGATATTTGAAACCATCAATTTATGAAGGATTGATATCAAATACAAATAATCATAATTTTATAATATGGTTATATGATAATATTTAAAAGGATTTATCTGAAAATATGAATTCAATTATTTATTGAATTCAATGGATAACTAGGGGACCAAATTAAGTTATAATATCATACATTGGTTTTTTAGTTAATGGTCATATATTCAGTAAAAAAGAACATAATAACCATAGTTTGATTCCAAAAAAATTAGTTTCACTTTTTGGGGAAGTGATGTCCATATCCTGTTATAAGGAAAGAAATAAAATTGATGAGAATATTTCATATTTCAGCATAATTGGATAGATAATACATGTTGGATTATAAAACATTTAAAGTTACAATTTTACATTTAAAATGGTTAGACAACAGGAGTGTAGATAATGTTGATGAAATGGGTTTTATGAAAGTGAATTTTAGGGTGGAAGGTTATAAGTAATGCCCATTAAAAATGAATCAAATGTAGTGTAGTTATTTACGAAGCAGACCCAAAAAAATTGGTCAATTTTCCTTTTGGAAACTCTAAAAACAATAGGATTAAATAAAAATTCAATTGATTTAACATTTTTTATTAGGAGATCACAATCACTTAATGGAGGGCTCAATGTAGAAAATGTCGTGTATATTTGAGGGGACCACAAAGAGGGGACTCAAATTTGGGACAAATGACCCAAATACCACAAATCATTATTGAAAAAATTATATTATTATGATCAAGTTAACATTTTTTTAATATACTGTTATTTTTCTCAAAATATTATGTGTTCTATAATGTATTAAAAAATATAAATTAAATTTTTGAATACTCAGGTAGTTATTGACTTATTTAGAGAATGATGTAACCAATAATATGGAATAATAGATAGTTGATACTGAAACTGTAGAATTTTTATGGGATCAAAATAATGTTGTCTAAAAAAATAATAATGATAAAGCATCGCTATATTGAAAAAAATATATCCAGGAAAGAAGAAATGGGATATAATTTGAGGCTAGATGGAATCAACACGACTAACCTATTGACACCAACGAGTCAATGATAAATAGTTTTGTTGGGGTCAAAATAAGAATGAATGTTCCAATTGATATTGATTCATGGTGCCATTTCCAACCTATAACGAAGGATAGATTTTGGAAATATATTAAGGAAATATTATGATATATTTTATATTTTTAATCAAAAAAATATATATTGAAACATTGATTTAGGTTTCATTATTCATTAAACAGTTCATTTATTTTTGTTGATTTATGCACCAAATAATTTTTCGTATCCACTAGAAAATCCCATAATGGCTTCTAGAAACATCTTTCCATGTTTCATCTTAAAGATGTGGAGGGGTATAAAAATCCACACAAACCAGTTACTTATGAACACATTATAAATGATTAAACCCATAATTATTTCATCAGTCATAAAAATGTGAAATAATTTCATGTTCATTCTGTTTGAATATATATTATTTGAAATTATTTATTTTATCCAATTTGTTTCAAAATTTTCAATTTACAAAACAACAGAGTGATGAAAATAAATAATGTACATAAAAACTAATGTATTTCTATCATAATGAAAGGATGGGGCTTACTTCAGTAGAGAAGAAAATGATCTTTATTTTAAGTATATAATAAAAAAAATTGTGTTATGAATCAATATAAACTCAATTATTTATAAGAAAAATGATGAACAAAGATCTAAATACACTTTTTCTACATATCATGTGTTATGAAAGGAGGATCATGTAAATAAAGAGCATATTCTAGTCGATGAAGACACAAAAAAGTATGTGAAACATGTGTAAGTATGAAATAATATTAATTACTCATGGTTTTTAAAAATATTAAATAAAAATATCTATTTATATTCATATTATTTTTATATGGTTCAGACATACAAATTATAATCAATCATACCATAAGAAAAACTACTTTTAGTATCTTTGAAGTGGAAGATGCAAGATGGCCATGTTAAAGGTGTAGGTTTTGGAGTGTCGTATAAAAAAATTTTTGAGAAGAAAAAACTGTAAGAATATACATATCAGATGATGAAATTATTAAAAAACAAATGGATTCTTTGTAAGTTATTATTGTTTTCTTTGGTTTAGAAGACTAAATTATGTGTAAGGATCAAAGAGAACCATCATTTGAAAAAAAAAATAAGCATATTAATAACTAAATGAGGAAACTAGCATTGGGGATAGTGATTCTCCTAAACCATATATCTTTCCCCTTTTAATCCGTTTTTTCATTAATCATTCTGTTAAATGTGAATCAAATAACTTCAGATAACTTTATATCTCAAAAATTCTTCAAGATAAAGTTTTATGTTATTTCTATCTATCAACACCCATGGACCAATTTATTCTAAGGGGTGAAATGTATATTATCCCAAGATACATGATGAAAGATAAATAAATCACAAAAGATAATATTATATTGGGGATTGAATTAGCTCAATAACCGAGCACTAAGTTGCCCCTTCTACATGATGATTCAAATATTAAAATGGTCAATGATGTTATTGGAGAATTCATATCATGGACATATAATATTTTAATGGTACATGAGGTATGTATGCAATAGTAGTTTCTAAATTATAAACTTCTAAAAGTTGATTAAAAATGTTATGAAGTGTGGTATAAAATTATGGAATAAAAAATGATAGAGAAATAGAATGTTGGATCTATAAAATCTAGGGAATCGACCAAGAAAACAAAATGACCTTCCAGAATTACCTTCTCCCACCTAGTTTCACTACATCATATATTAACATTACATGTTCATAAATAAATCGCATTTAATGCTGGAGATGTGTCTTATATTCAATATGAAGAATAAATATTTGGATATTTCAATGAAAACATGGTTGGTCTTGATAGTATAAATGTGATTCTCCATTTGAATGGTTTATAGTCTCAATTTTAATACATACAAGAGGTGCATTTTCATAATCCTTATCTCAAACAAATAATTTAATTTATCATTAATGTCAATAACTTTTCATATATTCTATATAAGTTTATATTACTAATTTTTAAAAATAAAACCCTATGAATTTTAATTTTGATTAATTAATCCCTTTTCATTTCTATGGAAAATTTTATTTGTGATTGTAAGAGATTTATAAGAAAAAATATTATCTAAACATGGTGTTTAAGATGAAAATAAAATATAATATAATCATGTTGATTCATAAAATGTAGGGGAAAACTCCATAATCTAATCATAGAATATATATTTGTCTTTTTTTCATTTCTTATTTCATATTATTGTTTAGTAAGAAATTGATGCTAATTTTAATCAATTTTGATACCCCAAATATTTTTTTTATCCAATGAAAGGATTTTCATCAAACATTACATACATGATGTGTAATATGTGATTATAATGTACTAAAATCAATATGTTACAGATAAACATAAAATTATATATTTTAGTTTTTATTTTTAATAGATGTTTTTTATTATATAATGATCTATAAATATAGATAAAATCATTGTACGAGTTAGGTCCCTAAACATAAGAATCCTATGTGTTTTTTAATGTGGAAATATATTAGAGTATATATAGCAATATTAACTATCAAAAAATATTTCAAAACAATTTACCTATTTTTTCTATATTTTTATAGCCTCTGATGTAAGTTATCGTCAATTATTGTGGATATTACATTAGAAAAAACATGAAATATATCATATACCATGAAAAAAATATCATCCATGAATAGGTAATTTCCAAAGGAAGTTACAATTTCATTAAAAATAATTCATAATTGTTTTATTATCTATATTTTCTCAGTACTACCATGATTTATAATAATCTACGTACTCAACAGAAGAATTAATTTTTTTATATATTAGTATAAATGTTATATGGTGTTTAAATGTAACATTATAAGACAATATAATATAAATTTTTTAAAAATAAATTTAATTTCACTGACACCTTGTGATGTACATAATACATGGTTTTAACAAAAAAATTGTTTAGTCTAAATTTGCAAAGAAAATTTAAAATTAAATATAAAACTTTATAGAAAATTTATTTTGAAAAACAAACTTCATCTTTAAGATAATAATTTGATAATTCTGTTAAGGATAATTTTATGGATTTCTCTTGAATTCTTTATTTTTCGATGAATAATGAAGAATAATGAATTTTAATTGAAAACTACCATTTTGATTATAAAATTTATAATTCTATATTATATTTTTAACCAGTTTTAAAGTATCATTAGATAAGTTTTATATGAACTAATCTAATTTATGACATTGGAATCATTTTCATATTTAATTTAAATCTAAAAACTATGTAAAATTTTTGAATATTTTCACTTTAAAAACCAACTTTCTCATCATGTCTGTGGGGTTAATATTAAATTTAAATTTTCCAATTCTATGAGTTGAATTTAAAAAAATGGATTCTATATTTTTAATCAATATAATTTTTAATATAAAATAATTTCAACTTAATTTTTTCACTAAAATAAATAGTGAAAGTAGTAAAAATTAATTAGAGTGGTTAAGGTAAAAATAGGCTTACCAGGGGTTAAACTAGAATGATATGTGAGAAAATGACTTAAAATATATATTTATTTTATTGAATTAATTAATTTAGATATTTTACTTTTGGGTCTCTAAAATATTTAAATTAAATTCCACTAACCATTGAATATAACCTGTATAGTTAGTTTAGTAAAGAAAAATGAAAAAAATATACATTTCTTACTTTTAATTTATATAAAGAATCGGGTTATGGAAATTAAAAAAATTAGGCTATATATATTATTTTTAAAAATATATTAGTATTTTATCATAATAAATTATCATTAATTTTTATAGATTATATAATTACATAAAATTCAAAATAAATTCCATTGATGTAATTAGTTAGTTATCAATTAAATAAAATATATCATAGTAAAAATATTACAAGTGATGTAAATTGAGTTGATTATTGTCTTACAATAAATTATTAGATGAATATACCATGTTATAAAGGTTTTATCATAATATATTTTAATTCCATTATTATCTTCATGTTATTAATACTCATATTAAATGAAAATTTTAAAAATTGACATTAAGGTTTTTTTATAACAGATTATATTTTTTAAATAATTTCAAATTTAAAAAATTCCAATATTCTATCATTTTTTATATTTTTAATAAATTTTATTTATGTCTCATTAATGGACTAATTTTTATTTTATAATGAATATATATTGACCCCTAATTAGAAAAATCTATGTTAGTGTAGTTGAGGATAAAGTAGTGTTTTTTTCACGCCACATGTGCTTATGTTAAAATTAATCCTCAAAAAATAAGATTCTAATTTGATAAATTTGATTTCATATTTTATAATCATTCCTTAAAAATTATCTAATAATTTCTATTTTAATCTAGTGTTAAGGCATATTTACCTAGGTAAGAAAACTGTTTACCTTATTGGAAACTCGAAATGGTAAAAATAAGGAAATATATAAGTTAATGAAAATTATATTTAAAACATGTGTTTTTTTCTTGGTGGAGGTTTTTATTGAAACTTTATTCCTATATATATTTAATTATCAATTTTGGAGAATTTTATTGTAATATTGGCCTCTCTATAATGAATACTTTTGGGTATTTACAAGAAATCCACCTCTCCTCAACTACAAAAGGGATCTCACTACCCTCACATATTCAAACCTCTCAAGCCATTTGGATAATCCAAAACATTCTCAAATCAAATTAAAACTCACCTACACTAATCCTAGAATCCTAATCTTGGGAATAAATACAAACATTTGAGGATTTAGTTCAAACCTAATAATGATACCCAAATAATAGATAACATTATATAACAAGCGTAATTATTTTCCTTCTTCATCCACCACAAAAAATTATAATTAAAACATGATGATATAATAACCTCAATATATTCCACATAATATAATGTTGTTATAAAAATTTTATGACCTGAAACTATCTCCACTTCTATATAATGGCTTAAAAATCATTATTCTTGCATATGGTACACTACCGCCTCACGAATCGTTGTCATTCATTTTTCCATTTCCCCATATCAAGGTTGGGTAAGATGATATATCTAAAATATATATATGATATTTATAAAATATTTATATATATGGGTTCAATATATTATGTATATTTTTTATGTTCCCTTTCATATGAGACATGATAATATCGGTCAAGTGTACGGAAGACTACCGCTTCGTGAAGCGATGTGATTCATCTTTCACTAACGCTTATCATTGAAGGTGATAAAGATAAATGTAGTGATAATATATTATATATGGGAAATAATTCTTATATTCATGAAATATTTTTTATTCTATAAATATAATATATATCATTTTATTTTTTTCCATTTCACTCACATAAATATGATAACATCATTCGTGTATGTGAGGACTATTGCCTTCACGAAGCGATGTAATTATATTTTCATAATCACACCACATGGATAGTATATATAAGTATATAATATGATATTAATGATATTATGATCATTATTTAAAGGAAAAATATTAATTACCTACTTTCTGTGATGATCATTGAAAAATTGAAGTGTTACTCAAGCTTGTGTATGACCAATCGTCTCCATGATCGTATCATACATATTTTTTCATAAATAAATGCATGATTGATTATAAAGGTATAATTGATGTATAAATATGATAACAATTTCATTATTATTATTCTATATATAATATAAATTTATAGTACATTCATGAATCAAAACATCGATGGCAAATAACACATGAGAAAACAAGGATACAAACACATGAAACAAAGAAAATAAAGAACGATTCTTAACAAACATGTGATAAGATATTATAAATTTTAATATAGTTATATTTTAAGTTAAATAAATGTTTAAAATAAATATACATGTTTTTAAATTGTGTTAATGAAAAAAGGAAGAGTGAGTTAAGGGATTGCATCTCAATTTACATTTCACAGAGATTTATTTGTTATTATACACAAATTCACTTTTATGTGGTGTATATAATTTCCCTTTGACATGTAATATAATGAATTTTTCATTCACCGTGATATTTTATGTTTAAATTTGAATTAATTCATATAAGTGGATTTTAATTTAAAACTACTAAATGGTAAAATTTATTGTGAAATATCACTTTATTTTGTGATTGTTGACTTTTTCTAGAGATAATCACATACTTGTAATCAATTTTCCTTGGAAATTAAATTTATCATAATTATCCATATTTATGTGTGACTTATAATATTATTTCTCAAACTATATACCATTTTTAAATATGGTGTTTACCTTGAAATATATTGGACTGGCTTAGAAAATATTGACATATTCATATCAGTTTCTCTGTATGAATATTTGATAACAAACATTCATTATAAATTAAATATATTATTTGATATATGAATAATTATTTTGAAATTAAAAACATGGCAAGGGAATAGTTATTTAAATCCCATTGATGCATCTATAGTCTAATTAGATGAATTGGATGTCCAAATCAGATGGGTTTCCCCTCTTTGTTTTAAACTATCTGGAGTGTAGATCTTGATGGTAAAGGTATCTTATGCCTATGAAACATGACGTCAGATAATTAAGTATTTCCTTTATTAAAAATTTAGTTATTATTACCCATGATATTTTCACTTTGATATTATGTATAGATGCAAATCATTTCCAGATGTGTTCACAGTTAGTTACCATGCCATATGATTCTACATTATGTTATCATGATATGAAAGTTATTTAAAAAGAATTTTTTTTTAGTTAGTTACCTTTCCATGTTTAATATGATTATTTATTCTTGATATATTATTCTATATGTAAAACTTAATAATAATTTTATCTCACCCTTATTTTTGTTTCCTTTCCTCGATATGTAAATAATACTTCTTGGAATGAGTTTTCAAGGATACAATTCATTTTCTTTTATTGTGTATTATGTTTCATTTTTTATTCCCAATGAAAAATGGGTATCATGTATGTATCTTGTTCTCCAAAACCAAAAAACTGATCGGTCCTCCAGGATTCAACCCATTTAATCTATTCCAATGTAATAAAGTAAATCAAAGGATATAGGCTTCTGGGGTCTAGGTTATTAGAGTTTGTATCAAATGACATTTGGGAGAAACCTTGGAAACTATATTTAAAAAAAATAAATATTTTAGAGTGTAACTATAGAATAGACATCGAGGGTAGCTATATAATGGAATCCAAAATATTTGGTAAGTTATAGATTACATTGTTTTTCTATGAAAAAAACCTTGTCTAGATACTACATGTGGATGTGGTTCTAGCATAGAGGTATGTAGGAGTAATAACACCAACAAAGGCACATCAAGATTGTCTTGAGCATTACCTGGTACTTGAAAATAGCCCTTATTACACACCTAGATTTTCAATACAAGGATATATTCATAGGTTAATTAAAATATTAATTTAAAACCATTCTGAAGGATTTGAATGTAAAGATATTCCCAAAAAATCATGTTTATGATTATCAGATTATTTATGCATAAAATTTTCAATTTATTAGTAGTATTTTTATTGTTTTTTGATTAAAATTTATTTTATATAACTTTATATTCTAATATAGTGTATGAAACTATTTGGAAATGGAACATGGATAGAAAAATGGTATAAGTACTTGAGCCAATGTAGAGGTTTCCCTGTTAAGAAAGCCGATATATCAGGTATTAGAACATAGAAAGTTATTGATATATTAAATAATCTTAATCAGGTTATAACTCATAAACTTTCATGGATTCAGAAATATATTATACAATATTATTTTTTTATGTAGGATATCTATATGAGAAAGAGTCCCCCATAATTTAGTAAGACTGGTGATCTAATGTAAACTAAGAAATGGATTAAGTATTTAGAGAAGTTATTTCTTATATTGGGATATAGTTGAAAGTAAATGGTTATACTTATAGTGTATTATCTAAAAGGTGATTCTAGTCAATGGGTTTTTTAATCTATAACACTAAAACAGTATAGGAAATATATCTCAGGGAATTAAATGATTTTAAAGAGACATTCTATGAAAAATACTTCCCCCATGAGCAACAAACTGAGATGAAGAAACTATTTCTTATCATAAAATTAATGGAACAACAAAGTGTTATGGATTATAAAGCTACATTTACAAGGTTAGCTATGTATGTTATGGATTACATAGACAACACAAATTTCATTATTAACTATTTATTTTAAGGGTTTAATCCATGTCTCTGGAGGGTGTTGGTCGCTCAAAATTTTTGTTCATATAATGAAATATTTTGATATTCTATCATGGAAAAGAAATAATTTTCCTAGTCTTATGGCTTAAAGGTAAGAAAGATAATAATATTAGTGAAGCTAAAATAATATATATAGGGAATAAGGGAAAGAAGGATTTTACCACATGTGATAAATTTGGAAAGAATAACCCTGAGAAACGATTCAAATGATTGAGAGTTTGTTATATGTGTGGATAAAAGGGTCACTATGATAAAATAATGAAAAAATAATAATGAAAATTTAAAAATTTAGTGTTTCAACTATAGGTATATGGGGTATTATGAAAATTATTCCTTATAGAATCAATGAAATATACCTGTTATGAATCTTTGGGATACAGGTCAAGCTTATGAATTTGATAAAAATGAAATGGAATGATTAATGTTTTTATATATCCACATATAATAAAAATATTGTAAAAGTATTTTATTTATGATATTATCATGATAATAATTATGAAAAATATATAGATTATACTATAATACTATTTTATTAAGGGTATTAGTGCACATGTAGATTAGTATCGATGACCAAGAAAATGATTCATTGATAACTTGAACTTCTTAGAAAACATGCCATTTATGGAAATAAAACCTTTAATATGTTCCTTATGTTGAGATAATGATGGTGGATATATGACTAATTGATATTAATTATGTAATTTATAAATTATTGACCACCTTATAACTGATTTAAAATTTTTTGATAAAGTGGTTTTTCTTAACGGTGTAAAAAGCATGTTTGTATTTAAGGAATATATTCAATAGTCTATATTTTATATATAGAATAAGTATTCCTTCATTTTTTCAATAAATTTTAATGTTAATTAAAGTTATTAACATGCTTCAAGATAATACACGATGATAATATTCACATGACTGGTACATGAAAATTAAGAGGTACTTCATATTGTTGAGATATTAATGATATGATCATTTTGAAAATTTGGTAACATTTGTTCTATGTTATGGATCTTAAACTTTTTTAATGGGTAATAATGTTAAATATTTATGAAATCTCTTAAGTGGATATTTGGATGAATTTTTAGAGAAAAAATTATTTCATTGCCATATAAAGAATTATGAATATTGGATAACTCGTGCTAAACATATTGTTTTTTGGAAACATTTTCAGATATATAGAAAAAAATCAGTATTTTATGGGTATTAGGATCCATTAAAAGTGAATTTTAGTTATTTAAGTATAAATAATTCAACTATTGATATTAATTTCATAGAGTAAGAAATTATGTGGATATTAATCTAAGCACAAACAAAGGAAGAAATTGGGATTATGAATTTGAAATGCATCAAGTAAGTATATTTTCTTATATTATAAGGCTATACAAGAATTCCTCAAAATTATAAAAAATGATATTTAAAAAAAATTGTTTCCAATTACATTAATACCTGATGAATAACATGATATTTTAAATCCTTTCAGATTTATGGTTTGTATCCCCTTAACATGCCATTTATCATTCACTTACTTCTGATCAATAACCTCAATCACTATCTACAAATATTTACACATTCCTTCTATTTCCATATCTTTACTTTTAACCAATTTTCTCCCACTTAGAATCCATTTTATTTATACTTTCCTTTTATGTCCATATCCAACCACAATGGGACACCATCTAATGCATAATCTAGCCAGTGCATTAATCTTTCTCATTAAATTATCTAACTATGCCAGGTTTTCATGTCTCACATATAAAGGGGGTGAGACAAATGATGTCAAAATAGAATCCAATCACATTAAAAGATATTAATAATTCAACAATAGGCCTCACCCTCATCCGCCCCAAGGATTCATATATTTCATAAAACTTATATATCACAAAGGAGTCCACACTTAGGATCACCCACTCCATATAAGTAAATTGTTCATCAGGATTCCACTATGAGGAAATCCCACCCATTCACATAAACAAAGAAACATAATCCTCCAAGGATTGTTTTCATAATACACATTTTCACCACTTTCATAAAATTTCCAAACGGGCCTCAAGCACACTTCCTAAAAACCATCATTTATCAGAAAACCAAATCATCCTTTCAAAAAGGTTCAAGTACACTGCTTTACATTTCAAAATCATTCAAAAAATAGTTCCTTTTAAGCACTCACACCACATTTACAAGATAAAATCATTTTTATCAAAAGGAAAAATAGTCCATTATCTGACATGACATGCCGAATCATTTTCAAGGAGCCAAACACATGTTTATTTTAAATCTAAAACCACTTGGTAATCCATCTAAGAAACTAAAATATTTATTTATCATGTCATTAATTTATTAACAAAAAAAATACCGTGATTTAAATATTAAAAATAACTCACAAATGATATTGGGACATTTTATCGGACACATAGTGTGCAATATTTAAGAAAAACAAATGTATTTATCACAAACTAAGGAATAAATAACTAATTTTTACACAAAACCAAAATTTAAAATATCATAAATCATTATTTTAAATTCATGGGAGGTGAAAAAAATTAAATCAATAATTATTAAATTGAAACGGTATGTTCATGGGAAACCTACCTCAATCCACAAGCGCTTCAACAACACACACCCAAAAACACACCATGAGGGTTCAAAGAGACAGGATTTATCATGATGAACCATAAAGGAATAAACCCCCCAACATGAAGAAATACACTTGGAATCACCCTAGAAGGATGTGGTAGGTGGGAGGAAGGAGGGAGGAGCCCCATAGGGTTGAACATAATAGTTGGGGGAGGAATAAAGTGATTTAAGGTTAAATCCTACAGAGGGTGGATGGGAAAATTAAGTATTTTTATTTTTTGGGAAGCTCACAGAGTTTGAAAGCACGGTTTACTAAACATTGCGCCAACTGTGTGAGATGGAACTTCTATGAGATAGTGGATCCTTGCATTCTTATTGCATGGTTTTCTAACCATGTATAGTTCATACTACCATAACTATAAGCACTATAAATCCCAAAGTATTTTTAGGAGCATGCCACATAGTTTCCTCTAATAGTGCGCAAATCATGCACATGCTACTACCAAGATAAAAGAACTCAAAATTTCTACAAGAACTCCTGAATGAATTTAAGAATAAACACATGGTCAAAACTAAGAAAAATAAACACCTCAAAAGTATACCCCTATCACACCTAAAACTTATGTGAGATACTGAAATCCCAAAAGAACCGAAACATATGATTAAAATGGAAAACCGAGTGTGATAATTCTCTCCACCATTAACTATTTCCACCCCAAAAAAACCACATAATTTTTTATTTCATTATTCAATGAATAAGGATTACATAACCACGCGATCCAACCTCATAAACCATGGACATCTCAACCTCTTCCAAATGGAACTTCTGCCACTTTCCAGAAACAAAACAATAAATTGTAACAACTTCCTAGGAAATAAATAGAAAATATAACCACAATTTTAACAACCATAAATTGAACATAACCATTTTGAATACTCCAAAAATCCAAATTCTCACCCAAAATGAAAGGAAACTCATAAAGAAATGCCAAACGTGATGCCAACATAAAGGGAAACCACCTCAAAACTATCTCAATAACCCAAACTCACCTCAAACAGGTTCCTACACAAATGGAAACCAGCTCAAAGATTCCCCAAAACTTTTTTTGAATCCCACTAAACACTTCTTTATGACCAAACTAAAAACAAGATTTGAAACTCAAAACACAACATAAAAATCATTTCCAAATCGTTACAAAGCACACTAAATATATAAAACTTCAAAAAAACAAAGAAAAACAAGCCAAAAAATTGGATAACAAAAACACCACTACTTACAACTAAAAAATATATCTGAAAAACAAAACAAACATAGTGGAGTTTCACACAAAACAATGGTGTTTTATATATTCACACTCACATGAACATTTCCATGCCAATCTGGGAACATATTAACTGATGCTATATCGGTTGCTCATCAACCATTCCTATCCTAGGAACCCTTTGCCCACTTCATCATCCAACCACTTCCCACACACATCTATGCATGTGAGAACTCATGGAAAACACCAAAGGTCAAAATAAAACATTCTCATTTACCAAAAAAATCATTAAACCCAATTAAAATATTCATGAAACCATTAAAAGGATCACTAACCACCAAGTCAAAATCCATTTCTAGATTCCATGTTTTAATTTATCTAACCATACTCAATAAATAAAATCCCATGAATTTCCATCAAAAAATATAATTTGGCTCATTAATATCCTTTTCCACCAACTCAACAAATCCCATTCCATCATCATACATTTGATTAAAAATCCACTCCTTTTCATTTAAAAAAAATCAAAAAAAAACATCTACTTTCAAAAAACTATTTTCCATAAACACCATATTTTGATTATAAAAGTCCAACAGCATTAAATCAGTTACCATTTCACCCCAAGAGGATATATTATAAAAAACATTTTTCTATAGTCTTCCACAAGGTAGATTTTAAAAATACTTTCTCCCAATTTCCAAAATCCAACCACTACCAAAAAACCCATTTCCACAATTCCAATACTAGGGTTTTGAAAAATAAAATCAATGAAGACTCAATAAAACTCACAATGGAAACTAGTGTCGATTGGTGTCTTGCCCATATGGTTGGCGACCATATTCCAAACACACAAATGTCACAAATAGCCTTCTAGGACCATGTATCTAGGATCGCATGGCTTTCCAAGTCATACAATCTCATAAATACCTCTATCCCAACTCCATATTCATAAAACAAACCCCAAACAATCCATAAGAACCAAGGAACAAAAAAACCATAATCCTTATGGAAACCTGGGGTTCAAAATGAGAAAGGGTTTAATAAGTCCTTCATATTCCTACCTATCATGTTTTGATTGTCCTAATATTTGATCTACCATGAAATCCCAAAAAATAATGGGTGAACTGAAAAGAAAGGTCTTCTAAATATTTGACCTCCTCTGATACTATTTTGTCACAAACCAACCGAGGAAAAACCTAAAATGGTCAACCAAACCGATCTCTAGCATAGACCAGAGGGAGTTCCCAATCCCTATGCGTTGGAAACTAGTGTTGACATCAACAGATAAAAAATATTGAATGACTTCACTCAATAAATATAATGAATTAAATAGAGGAAACTAAATAGAGAATTATAAATAATAATCAACATGTAAGCTGAACATATTTTATACATCAACTAAAAGTAAAATAACAAAATAATACAACTGAGAAGAAATCCAAATTGAAATTGACAACCACAATGTCTCCATGTGACCCCAAAGGTCACTCTCTGATTCCAAAACCAACCATCTCTTATGGTGATCAATACCAATCTGAGAACTTGCATCAAAGGCTAAAAATATAAAACAACAATAGGCATGAGTATTAAAATTCAAAAGGCTAGACCAATAATATTTTTCCAATCAACATCCTTTACAATAATATAAATATCAAGTTCAAGTCTGAGATAAAAAAATATGGAGATAATATTTTAATAAATTTTCTAAATAAAACCAAACAAGTTCCATTACCCTCCTTTTCTATTTAAACCCACACACTTTTTAAAAATATGATCTGTATGAATTTCTGAAACATTTCCAAAACCTTTTCCAAAACACATTAAAACATTTATAAATATTTATTAGGAAAACGTCATGCTCAAGTATACAAGTATAGAAATATTACAATAAGGGAAATGGAGGTAATCACATAAGGATAATGAAGTAACATGGGTCAAAATTAAACATTGCATGAAAATAAATGGAAATAAACATGGGTGAACCTATAAGATCATGAATAATATTGAGTAGAAAAATAATTGAAACACATCCCTAGAAGCATGCCTCATATGATGAAATCAAAAGCACCCTGAATACTCTCAGTCACCCTAATTCAGGATAGACCTAGGGAAAATCCTATAGCAATAAAACTAGTATATCCACCTAAAATGGGCCATAAGCTAGTTCATAATCTATCTAGTGCATCAATCATTCCTTGGAAATTCTTTCACTATGCCAGATTCATATGTCTCACCTATAAAGGGGTGAGCCAACCGATTCCAACTGGGCATCCAATCATATCCATATATATATATATATATAATTCAATAATAGAACACACCCCAAGCCACCCCAAGGATTCATCACTTTCCTTAAAACTCATAGATCACAAAGGAGTCCACACCAAGTATATCCCACTACATTCAAGTAATGGGTTATAAAGATTCCACAATGAGTACATCCCACCCATTTTCATAAACAAGGAAATATAATCATTTCTGGAGGTTTTTTATAATAAATATTTTCAACACTTTCATAAAAGTACTAAACGGTCCTCAAGAACACTTCACGAAAACCATCATTTATCAAAGAACCAAATAATACTTTTGAAAAGGTTCTAAAACACCACATTCCTTTTCACAATCATAAAATAAAAAGTTCCTTTGAAGAAATCACACCACATTTACATGATAAACCAATTTTCATCAAAATAAAAAATGGTCCACCATCCAACATGACATGCCAAATCAATCTCAAAGAGCCAAAACCATGTTACTTTTAAATATAAAACTACTTAGTAATCCTTATAAGAAACTCATAAAATTATTTCACATTTCACACATTTATTATCAAGTAAAATCCATGCTTTAAATATATCAAAATGGTAAAAAATTATAATATTACATTTTATCAAATACATGGTGTGTAACATTTAACAAAAAAAATTGTATTTATCACAAAACAAGGAAGAAATACCTAATTTTTACACCAAATGAGAATTTAAAAAATGAGACATCATTATTTCATATTTATGCGAGGTGAAAAAAACATGAAATCAATAATTATTAAATTTAAAAGGAAAGTGTAAGGGAAACCTACCTCAATCCACAAGAACTTCAACAACACACAACTGACAATGCACCATGAGTGTTCTAAGAGCCAGGATGTATCAAGAGAAACCCTAAATAAACAAAAAAGACAACATAAATTAAGGGGAGAGATAAAACCATGGTTTTAGATACCATAGAGGAGGAAAACCTCAAGATAAAAAGGAATAATAATCATAGGGAATAAGAAAGTGAGAGATTAATTTGAATAAACACCCTCAAAACTTGAATAAATCTACATGGAATCACCCTATAAGGATGTGATATGCTTTAGGAAGGAGAGAGGATCCCCTTAATTTCAAAAAAACCAGGTGGGGCGGAAAAAGGTTATTTTGGGTTAAATTCTAAAGAAGGTAGATTTGTAAATTTATCATTTTTAAGTTCTGGGAAGTCACACAGTTTGGTAAACTATGTTCCAACCATGCAGGATTGTTCCTTCATGAGATAGTGTCTCTATACATGATTACGAAACGGTTTTTATAACCATGAATAGGTTGTGTTCCCCCAACCAGAATCACTCTAAGGCCCATATTGTTTACTAGATCATGCCACATGGTTTCAAATAACAGTTCGCAAACCATATATAGGATACTACCAAGATAAAAAACTCAACTTTTCCTTAATAACTCCCAAAATAAGTAATGAATAACCATGGGGTCTAAATAGAGAAAAAAAAACAGCTAAAAATTTAACTGATGTCGCACCCAGAACATAAGAGAGAAACCGAGATCCCAACCCAACAAGAATATATGATGAAAAATAAAAACTGAGTGTTACATTAATTGGTTGCCTCATGAGAGAATAGAATATTCCAAAATTATATGGGGTTTTATCCGGTACATTTTAAACAGTCTTGAGGATAGATCATAATGGTGAAGGAATCATGATCATAGGAAACACGATGTCTCATAATTAATAATTTACTTAATTAGTAATTCAATTTTTATTATTCATTATATTTTTTCTATCACATTATCATTGGAAAAATTTCATTTTATGATTACTAATTAAATGGAATATTTTTATAGTAATTTACCTTTCCATATTGATTAATCCTTATCTTATCAAGAAATACAAGTTATTTAAACTGAATGTCTTAGTTATTTAATTTTTCATGTCGATTATTATTATTTATTCATGATAGATTCTATTAAACCTAACCCTTAGTAAGCATTTGAGCTCACCCTTATTTTGTTTCCTTTCCCTAGGATATTAAAATAATTCAAGGAATAAGTTTTCAAAAATAAAAATCCCTTGATTTTATTATGTATTATTTTTCATTTTCTATTCCCAATAAATGAATGGTGTTATGTATGTATCTGGTTCTCTAAAACTAAAAAACATATCTTTATTTCATAATTCAACCCATAATATATATGTTAATGTAATAATTTAAGTCGCTGGATCTAGGATATTAGGGTCAAGGTAGTTATAAAAAATATTTTCCAATATCAAATTTCAGTGATTACCTATAATTTTTCTGATCTAGTATAGGATATTGACATATAAATATATTTGGGTTGTGAAGAAATCGTATCAAAATGATTTTATATTATTTTGGATCTGTTTCTCAAGGATTAGTATAATGGAGGAAATTAATTTTTTTAGAATCTTGCGGGAAGAATAGATGGTGTCATAATATATAAATGAATCATGAAAATGTGACTTCCTACTAATTATTTAGATAATTTTATCATCATATTTTCTAAATTATTTAGTTAAATTCATTATCATTTTTATCTCATACTTATTATGTCTAATTTACACATTAGTTTAAAAAAAATATTATGATCAAAACCATGAAAACAAATTCATATTATTTTTATACTTTATAAAAACAATCCACAATCCATTTTTAACATGAAAAAATTTACCTCACATAAATATGAAAAAAATCTGGTCATCATGACTTGAAGTGTGTTTTTTCAATACAGAAGTAATATATTATTCTATAAAGTGTATCATATAGAAAAAATCGATAAAAAGAGAATATAACTTTATCATACATTAGGAAAATGTTTTATAATTAATTTTTGATATGTACAAATCAATGAGATGCCAATACATCACTTTATGTGATCATTATGAGTCAAAGTGTGTGTTTTCGGTACAAAAGTGTCATTTCAGTTTAAAAATGCATTAAATTCCCAAGAATGATAAAATTGGATTTTATTGTATTCTAAATTTTATTAAATTATCAATATTTAATTTTTCAAATATAGGAATCAATCACAAATCAATTAGACACATGATGTGGTCAATATGGATCTAAGTGCATGTCTTCACAAAAGATTTTCCATTTTAGTTTAAAATTCATGTCATATCCCCAAAATCAAGAAACCCTGATAATATTTTTTTCAAACCTTAAAAAAATTCGTAATTAACTTTCCATGTGTAGTAATTAATTGCATTCCAATATGAAACATGATGTGGCCAGTATGACTCAAAGTACATTTTCTGAATATAAAATTTTTATTTTAGTTTCAAACACTAATAAAATATCCAGAACAGAGAAAAAAATATCGAATTGTTTTCAAAATATAATAAAATGGTCTATAACTCATTTTTGATGTATACAAATCGAACACACATCAATATAACAAATGATGTGACTGATATAGATTAAAGTGTGTGTTCTCAATATAAAGGTGACATTTTAGTTTAAAATTAACATCTCTAACCAAAACTAAGAAAATGAGACCATATTGTTTTCAAATATCTAGAAGAAAATTGATAATTTATTTATGACATATAGTAATTGAATGCATATCAATCCGAAACTCAATACAGCCATTATGACTCAAAGTAAAAGTTTGCATTAATGAATTACCATTTTAGTTTAAAATGTCTTTCACATCACAAAAATTGAGAAGATGAGATCATTTTTCTTCAAAAATTTATATAAATCATCCATAAATCATTTTTAATTTATAAAAATTGACCGCATGCCAATCTAAAACATGATGTGGTCAATATGACTCGAAGTGTCTATTTTCAAAATAAAAGTTTCATTTTAGTTTAAAACACACACAAAATAGCCAAAATTGACAAAAAAATCTCAATTGGTTTTAAAACATTATGAAAATAGTCCATAATTCATTTTGACATTTTCAAGTTTAAAAAACGTCCATATGAAACATGATGTGACTGATATGAATCGATGTGTGGGTTTTTGGTAAAAAAGTTCTAATTTAGTTAACAACATACATTATTAGGGAAAACCAAGAAAACAAGCTCAAAAGTTTTTCAAAATTTATGAAAATGGTTATAAATTAAGTTTTGTAATGTAGGAATTAACCACAAATAAATTTGACACCTGATGTGGTTGATATGACTTGATGTGCATGGATTCAATATATAAGGTACATTTTATCTTAAAACATGTGTCACATCACCAAAACTAATAAAAAGAGCTTTGAATATTTTAAAATTTTGGAAAATGATCCATTATTCATTTTTCACATGTAGCAATTTACCACACATCATTACAACACACAACGTGGTCGATATAACTTGAATTACATGTTTTCAATTTAAAAGCATCATTTTATTTTAAAACACACATCAAAAATCTAAAACATAGAAAACAGTATCATTTTATATCCAAACAATAAGAAAATGGTCCATAATTAATTTATAATTTTTATGAATCAACCATACATCAATAAAATATTTGATGTGACTGATATGACTCAATGTGTGTGTTTTGTCAATATATATGTTTCATTTTAGTTTAAGGCCCAAGTGACCAGACAACACTTTGCAAATGAGAACATATTTTAAAAAAACATTAGAAAAAATATACAATTCATTTTTAATATGTTGGATCTCACCATATATCAATATAATAGATTACTTGGTCAGTATAAATCTAAGTGATTGTTTTCAATAAAAATGTTCCATTTTAGTTTAAAACACAGAACACATAGAAAATATTGAGAAAATGAGCTCATATTGTTTTCAAACTATTGGAAAATGAAGAAAAATTCATTTTCCACATGTTGGAATTGACCACATTCCAATATAGAATATAATTTGTTTGGTATTGTCGAAGTATGTGTTTTCAGTATAAAAGTTTCATTTTAGTTTAAAACACACATCATATTGAAAATGTCAAGAAAATTATATTATATTGTTTTCAAATGTTATGGCAATGATTCCTAATTCATTTGTGACATGTAAAAATTTACCACATATAAATCTTAACAGATGATGTGTTCAGTATGAATTGAAGTCCATATTTTTAATATGTAAGTGTAATTTTAGTTTAAAACATGCATCACATAAATAAAAATGATAATAACAAGCTCAAATTGTGTCCTAGTTATTTTATGTTCAGTTAATTAAATAATTTTCTTACCATTTTAATATGATACTTATTTAGTTACTTATCATAGATATAATGCTTGAATATGAAAAGAAAATAGTGTGACAGTTGAATGCCTATTCATTAGAAGCTAATTCTCTTGAATTTCCTCACATCCATAGTGAGTTTTTTTGTCACAACATCTATTAGCCAATTCAATATTAATTTATTTTGAGAACAACAATAAATAGTGTGATGTGTAAGAATCAACTTAAATTAAATATAATACATGGTGTTCTAGTTTTGACTCAAATAATATTTTTTAGTTTTAAAATAAAAATTTGTGTTTAATTTATTTCTTTATAGTATTTATAAAATAAGAATTATTTTCTCACACTATTGAATTCATTTTCTTGAAATGGGGTGGTTTGTTCAGAATGAAATAACTTGACCATTGTTCAGTTCCAAATATAAAGAAACATTGATGTTTTTTAATGTGTATGATAAATTCTACTTAATCATTTAATTATAAAAAACAATGTTATAAATGTCTATAATATAGTGGTTTTTTTTGTATTAGTTTTGTATGTTCTATTTAAATTATACTCATTATTTTCCCTCCTAAAATTTCCTCTTTTCTCCCAATTTTAACTATTGTTGTATATTGAAATTTTAAGAGCATACTATAGTATCATTCCCCTCTATCAGTGCTTATAATAACAATGATAAATATATTTTTTATCAGTTCTAGGAAAATCATAGATAAAGTTAATATTTATGAATTCTAAAGAATCGCTGATAAAGGTAACCATTTATTAGTTCTTCTTTAATCATAGATAAAGACCTGGGGATTTTAAGGGATCCCTGATTTTCAGTTATTTTTTCACTAAAAAAACCTACTATAAAACTTTTACAAGCCTTATGTGGAGTTGTGTTTTCACAAAATGAGCTTAAAATTCGGAAATGGTGATGGCTCAATCCACTAAAAATTTATTATTTTTCAATAAACTACCACCTTCAAAAGGAAAATAAGGTTGTTCATAAATTGAGAAGTAAATTGCATAGAGTTATGACCCAAGTGAGTACTGAGAGGGATCCTATGTTCATATATCCAATAAATATGGATACAAGAATTATCAAGGAAGGGGATACATCACACATTTTTCAAATAATTGTGGAACTATCTCAATTGGAATGGATAAGAAGTTATTAGTATGATTATTATAATTTCTAGAATAACATTATTGATGTGAATGATGGGAAATTAGCAGACATCATTTGGGAAGAAGGTGGTATAAAATTTGGAAAGAGACTATATGTTACCTATATCATTGTTAATGAAGTATATTCTATAGACCAATACATGTGCTCACATTTGAAAAAATATAATTGGAATTAGATCTATCTTACTATGAATAACCCATCCATATTTTTTATTCTTGAGAAAATGTATTGAGGAATTAGATGAATCAATAGGCAAGGGTACTTTAGAGTAATCATAAAATGGAGGAAGTCGTCAGGGAATAGTAGGATGTTATAAAGGATAACTACCCTCATTTTTTGAAAGTAATAACCAATAATTTCATATAAGAATTGTTTTTAGGAGGGAAGAATGTAACACCCATAGATTTTATGATATATTCTATTTTAAATAAATTGAATATCTTGTATATATTGTGATACACACAACCTTAATACTCAATTAGATTATGTGAAAATTATATTTTGATAAAACTGTAATAAAATTTTCATTTTAATATTTCATGGTACAATGATTTTAATTTAATTGGATAAGGATAAATTTTTAACATGCTTTATAAAAATAAACCTCGAATGAATTTACGAAATTTTTCTTTAAGAATATGCCTTCATAAATAATAAAAAAATATAGTATTAATATACTCCTCGTTTATTTATAATAATTATTATAAATAATAATTTACTAACTATAAATTTAATAGAAATAAATATAAGAACATTTGGAGGAAAAGTGATATTTTTCAGAAAACAGTTTTCGTATAAAAATGAATAATTTCTATAAATTTTAATAAATTAAATTAAAATTTATTGATGAATTATTTAATTAAAGTTTATAGATAATATATCTTAATATATTAATTTAAAACCACTTAATGATAATTACTAGACATATAGTAAATTTAATATAATCTTAAGCTTGAGAAAAGACATTTTTGAAAACCAATTTTTCGATACATTTTATAGGTTTCCCATTAAATTGATTATTGATAATTATATAAATTAAAATTATTAATATAGATTCCATATTTTTAATCATAATAATTAGTATTATTTAATATGATAAATTTCATTTTTGGTCATGATTACGGTCAAAACAAGTTTACCGGGTAGTTAAGGTAAAATAATATAGGTATAATGACCAATAAATTTCTCTAGTTACTACTGTATGGAAATATTTTGACATTATAATAACTATGTTTTATTATTGACAAATGTTGGAGCCTTTGGACATGTGAAAAATTTGGGTATGATTTATTCTTTTCAAAAATTACATAGTATCCCTCTTCTCAATTATAAAAGGGAACTCACTCCCCTCACTTATTCAAACCTATAAATACATTTATATTAAAAAAACTTCCAAAATATATCCCTAAAATATTTTGAAACAATTTAAATGTTCTTTTCTTCCAAAAATACCAACCCAAGGGTCCTTAAGAAGATATCCAATGGAGGTTTCTCTAAGTAAAGGTAGTCTTCTTAACAAAAATCTTTATTTTTAATTAGCCTTTTGTAAAATTAAATTATGTATTAAAACATAAAATATAATAACAATATTTTATTCCACATTATTTCATTTTATTATGATTATTTAATATTACAAATCTACACCCTTATCTATCAAATGGGAAATAAAGCCATCACTCATGTGTACGACAGACTACCGCCTCACAAACTGATGTAATATTTTTTCCATAACCAACACACTTGTATAGTCATAATGATGGAAATAATGAATATATATAATAAATATTACATGGTATAAATTCTTTTAAATTTATATATCATCCACTTCCATACCCTTTCACTCATTATTGGAGTGATATTGTCACTCGTACATATATATGTCCTACCATTTCTATTAAGATATGTGATTAATTTCCCATGTAAAAAATCATTAATGGTTATATAGATATATATAATTAGTAATTATGAAAATTAAAACATTCATATAATTCAGTAGATGATTTATCTATATCGTAGGTAAATGAACTAAAACCTTCACAAAAAAATGCATGATAATAGAAGGAAATTGACATCCGAAATAATAATATTAATAAAATATTTTTAATGAACCTGAGGTAATATGTCATGAGAGGATCACATATGAGATTATAAAGATTAATATATTTATGTTATAATTTAATAACTTATTTAAAAACATTATATTGGAGGTTAAATCATTTTTAAACAAAGTGAAGAATTATTTAAGAGATTTTGACTCAATTTTCATTATGTTCAAACATATTTTTTTATCATTAACCTATTAAATTTTAATGTTTCCATTCTATTATACTATTTATAGGGATTAAATTTCACTACTACCAAAGAGGTAAGAATCTATTTTATAATCTCACTCTCTTTTGGTATTTCTTTTATTATCACTGATGTAATCTTATGAGTTATCCTCCATAAGCTCCAATAATTTTATTATCCACAAGTAATTTATGGAGTTGCAATATTTTAACTGTGATTTTTCACTATGGTAATTTATTCAAAGAAATTAATTTTTTATGAAAAACAAATTTTATTTCTCTTAAAATATGATATATTTTTCATAAATATCCATGTTTTCCAAAACTATTGTACAAAAGACCTTTTATTAACTCAAGTGATATATTATTGAAATTAAAATTTATTATTTTCATTTAAAAATATTTTTATTTTAATGTTTCTATTATTTTTCAAATGGGAAATTTTTGGTAAAAAGTTAAAAGGAATTTTATTTTATAATGTATAAAATGATAATAGACTTCATCACTACTATAACCATTTTTTAAAATGTAACATATTTAATATTTTTCAATGGTTTGAAAAAGAGGAAAAATTATAAAATATTGTTTTAATATTTCACATCCATTCCCTTTATCATTTCAAATTAATACATTTTATTGAAAAAGACCTATATTACCGATGAACTGATGATCACCTCTCATCTCATGTTTAATTTTTGGATTGTTAAATTTTTAGTGAGAAAGTAACTTTATTGTAATTTTTTCATTTGATATTAAATTTATCTTAATTATCAATGTTATTTGTATCATGGATGTGATTATTTACTAGATATTATACAATTTGTATGTATTGTGTTTACATTTAAAGAAATTTTAATTACTATAAAATTTTTAGTAAATCCTTATTCATTAATGAATACAGGTATTTATTTATAAGACATATAATTCATGACTTAAATATATTATTTTATATATGATAGATTTCTTATATAACCCCTAGATGCATCATAAAGTGTAGGGAGAAAACCAGTGGGCCAGATTAAATGTGTTTCTACACAAAGTTTTACATTTTATTATAAATATTCTTGACAATATAGATATCATAATGTATGGGATCATGAAATATAATATTAATTATTTCCATCATTAAGAATTGTTTTATTTTTATCCATGTTATTATTTCATTGATATTATCTACAAATTCATTTTATGATCAAGATATTTATCAAATGGCATGTGTGTCTTGTTATTTACCTTACCATAATGATTATTTATTTTTCGATTCATGATAGCTTCCACTATAAGTAACCCTTAATGAGAAACTTATATCACAATTATTTTATTTCCTTTCCCTAGGATATGAATAATAATTATTTTAATGATTTCAATGGTTCTTAATATTTTCAATTACTTTTTATATTTTCTATTCCCAATGTAAAATGGTTATCATGTATGTATCTGTCTCTCCAAAACTAATAAATTTATAGTAACTATGGGATTTTACCCATTGTATGTATTCTATTGTAATAAATTAGACACCAACTATAGTTTATTGGAGTTAGGGCCATTACACATTGCATTTATTTCCTTCTTTTGGTGTCTTAATGATGTCACCTATGGTTAGTGTCACTCCATATCATCTTAGTACAATGAGTTTGGGAAGGATATTAAAAATGGTATCATTATTGATCACTTCATCTATCTCTTGGTATGGTGAAAAGGATATATGAATTTTAGAACCTAAAATTTATATCTCAAAAAGGTATATCTAACCTTTTTATGATGAACTTCAAGTTACCATGGTGTATGGGTATAAAATTGTTCTAATATACATCTATTAGTGTTATAATCTCATCATTATGGGTTTATATAATGAGTGTTTTATAACATGAATTAATAGTGAGATACCCACTATGACTAAATGATTCATTTTTTGTTTTATGATTTGTGTAAATGGAAAAATGTGTTCAATTTTGAAAAATTATGGATGTAATTTATGTTTCCAAGGATAGTTTTGTATTATCTAAGACTTTAATATCAATTAAGTGATGACTAAATCAAGATTCTTCTTGTTATAGAAAATGGACCCTCGTAGACATCGTTAGAATCAACGATTAGAAGCCACTGAAGATATGGTTTCACCTAATCCAAATGTGAACTAAATTGTTTTAAAAGAAGTATTCAGGTATTCATGTTTTAGATAGAGGAAATAGGAATGATGAAACTCCACAAATGGACATGTCGGGTCATTTTCAGAAGAATAATCCACCAATATTTCATTGGGATTTCGAGCCTAAAATGGCTTAGGTTTGGATGAATTAGATAAATTGAATCATTTAATTATTGGGAACATCACTAGGGATAAATGATAATCTATAAACTTATTTTATTAAGTATGTTATATTCCAATGGCATGAATTCATGACAGAAGATATACATGAAAAAGGCATGACATGTGAGAATTTATAAGAATTCATTAATAAAAAATTCTATATTAAAACATTAATAATAACAAAAAGAACTAATTTATTTAGATTTAAATAATATAATATATCTATTAGATAATATGATAATAATTTAATGAATTTAGTCATTGATGTACTAGAAATTTATTATAGTGAATCTTTGAAGACACACATATTTGAATCTAGGTTATGATATGCAATTTTCTCAAAGATAGTAGTCTTGTGTCTTAAAGACTATCTAGAAATGGTAAATATAGAAAAATATCTAGAAATATATATTTCATGAAATCTAAATAGAGGGAGTTTATTTATAACCATGATAATAGGTGGGAAGTCAAACACTAGGAATAATAATAATATGGATAACTACATAAAATATTATGGAGAATCTCGGAATCTAACCACAAGATTAGTTAGATTCCATACATGAAAGAAAATAAATCCTAGTATTTTAAAATAGGTCTCTAGTTATCATATGAAATTAGAATGTACAACCTCACCTAACAAATTTCATAACTACAACCAAATAGTACATTTTTAGTGTTATTATTGCAATTCTCTAAAAATTAGTATGTGAGAAAAATATCATGTTTCACATACATCTTATGATGTGACAGGGCTATCTATCTAGAATAATGATCGTCATTAGAAACTTAAATTCAAGGTAAACAATGAATTCTCATGGTATGAAATATCATCAAAAGGTAATGGATCAAGGTGGAGCTACTGGATATCTTTATGGTGTCAAATAGGTGGTCATGGATGACCAATACAGTACTTTGATAGTGTGAGGTACAATTCATTTAGATTATACACTTATGAAATATTTTAATGAATTTGGTTCTTCAATTCCAAAATTTATTATCATGTTATTGATCATAGGATTTTACATTTTGATTTTATGCCTTGCATTTTGACACTTCAAACACCTTTAGGAAAACAAGAGTGTTGATCCTTTAAATGTGAAACATGTTTGATAACAATCAATGGGGATGTATTGGTTTTGGATATGACATTATTAGATATGGATATCTTTGACCTAGTTTTCGGAATGGATTTGAAGAGATAATTATAGTCTAACATAGACTATTATGCCTAATAGGTTATTTTTATAAGATCTAAAGTCCTAAATAATCTATTTATAGGGGATTGGGTTGTGAATTCAAGAATAAAAAGGCCTTTTTTATTGGTATTTGGGACAATATCAAATAAATTTGTAGTAGTTAACTTTCAATATATGTATGATATTTGAAGTATATATTTTATATAAATCATTAAAAAGTTACATAATGCTTTTCCAAAGA
Organism: Viscum album; assembly: GCA_963277665.1. NCBI lineage: Eukaryota > Viridiplantae > Streptophyta > Magnoliopsida > Santalales > Viscaceae > Viscum > Viscum album. Next base: position 1,775,708,084 of record OY728138.1, on the reverse strand, counting down.
ATTTCATTTAGTCTCCACCCAAAAGTATAGTGGAATTTAAGACTAACCACACACAAAGGACTGATACTATTTCACTTTGATCTTATAGGATAGAACAAATTAAAATAATGGGATTAAATTTCCAAATTAATTATTGGTAATGAAATAGCTTTATTCCATCGATCATGTCCCCAAGGTTAACAAGAGTTATTTTTATAAATATGGTGGATAGATCTCTTAGGAATTTTGTTAAATACCATGAGAATAATGATGTCATGATAAATAATCGATATCATCTTCAACTAATTTATGATCTTATTGGATAATTGAGGTGATATTGGTGGTTCTCTAAAATTAAATTACGATCAGGGTATCACCAACTATTATTTTGGAAGATGGATATTCCAAAAATAGCTTTTAGAATATTATATGGACATCATGATATGTCATTTTTCTCTTTATTATTACAAATGAAACAGGGGTAGTTATGAAATTGATGAATTGGATATTTCATAGGTACCTAGATTCCTTTTAAGTTTTTTTCTTCGATGATATTTTGGTGTATTCTAGGAATAAGGATAATCATGAACAATACATTGATATAGTATTTGGTATCATGTTGGAGCATTATATAATTCCACGATTTCAAAGTGTGATATCCAGATATAATAGGTATGTTTTCTTAGTCATTTCATTTAGGAAAGAGGAATTTCAATGGATCCTGAATATATATAAACTATTATCTATTGTAATAAATCAATGAATTTTTTTATATATATAGTTTCGTTGGATTAGCAGTTTACTACAGATGACTTGTTCAAGATTTTCAAGTCATGCCTCACAAATGAGGGCATTGTTAATGAAAGGTGTTCCTTTCAAATTTAATTTTGTGTTTCATAAATCATTAAATGATCTCAATGATCGACTTACATCAGCACCTATGCATATGTTTCAAGAATCATGATGGGGTTTGTAGTTTATTTTGAGGCATTAGGATATGGGTTGGGTTTTGTTCTCATGCAGGGAGATCATGTTTTTTTATGGATCAATAAAGTTTTGGGTGCATGATAAAAACTACCCAATTAATGATATGTAATTGGATACAATAGTTCATGACAAAAAATATTTTAACTATTATCATTTTTCTATGAAATTTATGGTGTTCAAATATCAAAATATCATGAAACACTTTTTCTCACAAATATATTTGAATCAAAAGAAACACATATGTATGAAATAACTAAAAATATTTGACATTAACATGATTTATACACCAATAAAATAAAATTATATAGAGGTTTCACTAATAATTAAGTCATGTAATTAGTTGGATAAAGAGTCTTGGAATCAATAGAAGTTAATGTCAGCTAATGATTATATGAATTTGGATTGGGCAGAAAACTATGATGTTAGAGTTTTACTTATGTTTTCTTTTATTTGTGATTTTTTTGATCAAGTTATAGTTACTAAGAAATCATATACTTATTTTTTTAACCATGATGTCAAAACTCAATTGTGGGGAGACCATTTATGGAAAGATGCTATATGGGAAATTTGTCTTGTGGTTTATATATCATATTGTGTTACCTCAAACATATAAAGAAAAAATTATTTATTACTTCCACTATTTGAGATGGTATATTATCCCAAGCATCCAAAAGGCATATAAATAATGAGAAAATGGTTTTTGTGGTATATAAATAATATAAAGTTAGAAGAGATTTTCTCAAGATACATCATATGTAATAATATCAACATGGAGTACTAAAGGATAGATTGTATGTTCAGCACTTTAAAAATTTTAAAAATGAAGGTGAGAGGATAGATTTGGAATTTTTGACAACTAAACCAAGAAATTGTTTCATCCATGATGTCCTATGGGTGTTTATGAATCAAATTATGAAGCTGGATCACATTATCCTTATTCAAGAATGTAATACAGGAAAATATTTATCCAAAATCTATATTTGGGATGTCTTAAAGATATATGGCATCCCAGTTTCAATTATGTCTGATCGGGACCAAAGGTTTACATCTTGATTTTTAAAATCTATAAATCAATCCATTTAGACTATGTTGACCAAGAGTATATCTTGTCTTCCTCAAGTGGATGGAAAATATTAATGGAACATCTAAAAAATAGAAGGCATGATTAAATATTTTTTAATTTATTTTGGTGGATAATAAGAAGTGAATATACCACTTTTGGAGTTATTATAATATAATAGAGATCAAGACTCCATATATATGAATAAGTTTGATGAATTTTATAACTTTCCTTGTTTTTGTCCACATTGTTGGGTGGAAACAAGTGAGACATTTCATATCAGACCTAGCCTAATGTATGACATAATAGAGAAAATTTTGATGATTAAGAATATGATGGAGATAACACATAGTAATTATAAATCCTTTATTGATGATTGTCTAGGTCCTTTATTTTTTGAGGTGGATGATCATGTTTTCATTAGGATCTCTTAGAGGTTAGAGAATCATTATTTTTGTAAACAATGAAGGCTTTTTCATGGTAAATTATCCCTTTTGAGATACATGATAAATTAAGTGATATGGAACTTGTATTTTCCACCACGTTTTATCTCAATGGATAATGTGTTCTATGTATCTCAATTTTAAAAGTACCATCCTCGTCCTTACGATGTCATTTGATGGGGGAATATTGATCTCAAACTAGATTCTACATTGATTCAAATTCTAATAAAGGTTATGGATTTGTAATATAATATCATGCATAGGAAAATAATCAATTTAGTAGTAGTTTTATTGTAGAATGGTTAGATTCTAGAAGAAACATGTGAGCCAGAGAATTAAATATTGAATCAATATCCTGATATCTTCCAAAAAACACAAGATTCTATATTCTGAGGAAGAAAATACTAATGGTGGGAAGAATGTATAACCTATAGTTTTATTTACATTTCCATTTAATTATATAATTTTTGCTTATATAAATATTTGGTTATGTTTTGTTAGGTTTGATAATTTTATGACATGTTTTGGAAGTGTTTATAGTGGTGAATGGTCTAAGAATAGATAATAGAAACCATGAAACTCATACAAGAAACCATGAAAAAAATTTGGGGTCACTGGGCTTGTGCATGGTTGGCACACAATTTTTTCAAGATGTGTGATTTCTTTGGGAAAATAGTGTGATCCTTTACTCTTTAAATAAAAACACTTCATGGTTGGCACATGGTACTAAAAACCTTCTGTCTAAACCATGCGACTCTTGATATTTTCATGTAGCATGTGCACATTTGGGGAATTGTTTAGAAAACAAGGTGATATACAATAATGCCCTGACATTTTCTATTCTAATTCATATAAAGACTCAAAAGCCTCATTTTTTCACAAATATTCTAGGGTATCCAACTCCTCACCCTCTATAGGATTGAAAAATAATTCCCTTTGATCTAGAAGTGACATTTTAATGAATTGATTTCTGTTGAAGATATGGAATCATCATTAAGTCTGTGTTCCTTCTCTATTAATTGGTCTTATTAGATCTGCTTTATCCCCTCTCTCAGAACCATATATATATACTGTTATGGATTGATCTATGTGATTTTACTTGAATATTGATGATATTTTTATTGGATATAGTGAATGGAAGGTGTTTATTTCTTGGATATAAAATCTCTAGGTGTTGTTCTTCATTTTATCAATCTATTAATAGGTAGGTGGATTCTCTCGCATCTCTTCTATTCAATATTTTTATGGATTATGTTATATTAATGGGTTTTGGGTAATTTCTATGGTATAATTTTGTAATTTCATATAGCATACCATTTTTGTTTTGGGTTTTTGAAAAATAGAATATTACTTGGATTTTAAAAGGATTTATTGGGGATTCCTATAGAAAAATCCATTATGATGGAAGTAATAAGTGATAACTTACTATGTAAATACAATATAATTTAAATAGGATTATAAATATTAGATATTTCAAGGAGTTCTAAAAAAAATTATAAATTACTATATCCATATTATTATGGGAAATGGTTATAATATACTTCTAGTGTTTTTTTTTCATTTTCCTTAACTTAAAAACATACCCAAAAAAAAGATTCATAGTATTAAATTAGTAAATTTAACCTATCCCAACATAAGTTTTCCTATATATATAATATTTTTAATTCCTAGATGAATAGAGAATGATGAGTTGTGTGCATAATCCAAAAGTTCCTTCTTCAATTCAATTTTTAATTGCAAACATATCTGTGTTCAAACCCGTGTTTGTCCATCTTTATGAAATTTCAACTACAGAATATTCATTACCATTCTATATAGCTCAAAATAATCTTTTTGGGATTATTTAATCATTAGAGGGATTGAATATTGATCACTCATTAGGGGAAATATGATTTATATACTCCATCTATGACTTTAAGATTCATCCCCTATTAATCCATCGGTATTGGGTCCTTTTCCATCCTTATCATGGATATATTAACATGATATTTCTTTATTATAGAATTATCAAATTTTTTTCCTCCCTTGAGTTGTAATTTATTAAGAAATCATAATTGTTTTATGATTTAGACCATCTACTATCTAATATATTCAATTGATTTAATGTGAGTATATATTTCATGATTTTGAGATTAGTATATACATTAATGTTTTATCTATATAGTTAATTTCTTAAAATATTTGATGCAAAGATCGCTAATTTTAGCTCTATATCATTAATTAAGGAATACTTCTGATGAGTATTCAATTTTAGTGAGGCATAATAAAATATATTATCATTTTCCATGAGAATATATCCCAAGCCCTTTTCAAATGTATCACTATATAATACAAACCCTTCCTAACATTAGATTAATGTATGTACTACAGTGGGGAACAAACTCCTTTGTAGTTACTTGAAATATCTTTCAAATTTCTCTATCTAATGAAAAATTAATCCCTTACATATAAACTTTTTTATTAGATTTGATATTCATGATAAATATCTCACAAAACATCAATAATATCCCACTAACCAATGATAACTACGGATCACAATTTCTATGGTCGGTCTATTAAATTACATGATTAAGTCTATCATGGGTATATTAATAGAAACATCAAATTCAATTGTTACATAAAGTACATGAATATAGTCTATTGACACATTTTCCAATGAAAATCAAACATGGTTCATTTCCCTCCTTTTCCATTTAAACCGACACTCATTTTCAAAAGAGGATCCATCTTCATTTCTAAAACATTTCCAAAACATTTTCCAAAACACTATAAAACATTTTATAAAATAATATAAATAAACCATCATGCTCAAGGAGAAAATTAAACCAATCACAAAATAAGGGAAATGGAAGTAAGTACATAAGGATAACCAAGGAATTTATGTCACAATTTCAGGAAGCAGGTAACTAAATGCCAATAGACATGGGTGAAGCAAAGAGATCATGAATAATAAAGAACATACAATACATGAGACCCATTCCTAGAAGCATGCCTCAATTGATGAAATGATTAGTGACCTAAATACTCCCAGCAACACTAAATTAGGACAGACTAAGGGGAAACTCCCATAGCATTAAACCCAGTGTATCCACCTACTATGGGCCACCACCTAATGCATAATGTATCCAGTGCAACAATATTTTTCATAAAATTATATCAATATTACAAGTTCCCATATATCATAAATTAAAGAGGTGATATAAAAAATTCCAAATGATCATCCAATCACATTTATATATATTAATAATTCAGCAATAGGCCTCACCCTGAGACACCCCAAGGGATCATCTCTTTCTTTAAAAATCATAGATCACAAAGGAGTCCACACTGAGGGTCACCAAATCCATAAAATTAAATGGTTAATGAGGATTCTACATCAAGGAAATCCCACCCATTCATATAAATAAGGAAATATAATTTTCTAAGGAGAGTTTTCTTAATAAATATTTTCATCTCTTTCATAAAAGTGCCAAACGGGCCTCAAGAACACTTCTTAAAACCCATAATTTATCAAATAACAAAATAATCCTTCTTAAAAGGTTCATGTACACTTCTTTATATTTAAAAATCATTCATAAAACAGTTCCTTTAAAGCACTCACACCACATTTACAATGTAAAACCATTTTTATGAAAATGTCAAATAATCCATTATCCAACATGACAAGATGGATCAGTTTCACATATCCAAACACATAATTCTTTTAAATATAAAACTATTTGGTAATACTTATAAGAAAATAAAATAATTATTTCTAATGTAAAAAATTTATTAAAAAATAAAAAATTGTTCTTTAAATATTACAAAACACTCACAAAGGACAACGTGACATTTTATCAAACACATGGTATGCATAATTTAAGAAAACAATTGTATTTATCACAAAATAAGTAATAAATCACTAATTTTAACTTAAAACAAGCATTTAAAAGATCTCACATCATTATTTCAAATTCACAGGAGCTGAAAAAAACATTAAATCAATCATTCTTAAATTAAAAAGTCAAGTGCATGGAAAACCTTCCTCAATCTACAAGTGCTTCAACAACGCACACCCGAAAACTCACAAAAAGGGTTCAAAGTGACAAGATCTATCAAGAGAAACCCTAAAGAACAAAAAAACCAACATAAATCAAGGATATATGCAGAACTAAGGTCCATGAGACCATAAAATAAGATAAAATCAATATTAAAAGGAAGAATAATAAAATTAAAGAAGAAATAGTGAAACTACATTGAATAATACCCCTCAATACTTGATTAAATCCACTTGGAATCACCCTAGAAGGAGGTGGGAGGTGTGAAGAATTAGGGAGGATCCCCCAAGGGTTGAACACACTAGTTGGGGGAGGAATAAGGTAGTTTTGGGATAAATAAAGAAGTGTGTATATGGAAAAATCCAACATTTTTTTGTTCTGGGAAACTTGTATAGTTTGAAAACATGGTTTACTAAACTATATGCCAAAAATTATGGATTGTTCTACCATGAGACAATGGATCCTTTCACACTTACCGCATGGTTTTTCTTACCATTTTTAGTTCATGTTCCCTCAAATAGATGCACCATAAGGCCTACACGGTTTCCTAGAGCTTGTCAAGTTGTTTCTCCAAAAAGTGCCCAAACCATGTGCAAGATACTACTAGGATAAAAAACACAACACTTCTACAAGAAATCCTGGACAAATTGAAGAATAACCATGGGGTCAAAACTGAGAAAAATAAGCACATACAGATTTTTCCCCTATCATACCTAGAACTTGGTAGAGAATTTGAGATCCCAAAAGAATTGAAATAAATTATGAAAAAGGAAAACTGGGTGTGAAAATTCTCCCCACCATTAACACTTTCTACCCCGGATAACCACATCATTATCTAGTTAATCAGTCAATGAATAAGGATTCCATAACCATGTTATCCAACCTTTTAAAAAATTAACTTCTATACCTCTTCCAAATAGAACTCATGCCTCTTTCCAGAAACAAAATAGAAAACTAAAACAAATTCCCATGATTATTCTCATTAAAAGATAATTAGTATAGGTAACTTTTTTGCTATTGGAAAAGCCTTGGTATCAAATGATTTTTTTTCTTATAGGTCTTAATCACAATCATATAAACATAATTCAATTATGTGATGAAGGATACCTTGTGATTTAAGGAATGAATAATGATTAGTAAACAATTCCAAGGATGAATTCATTCTTTCTTCCCATCGACATGAGAATGTTTACACACTTAACATAGAAGACATTAGAATCCAAAACATACCATGTCTTAGTGTAATATAAGATCAATATTGGTTGTGGAATATAATTGTAGAACATTGTAACCTCAGGAAAATATGGAAACTGACTACGAATAGACCTGTTAAGGATCTACTGAATCTTATATTTGATTATTCAAAAGTCTATGACCCTTATCAATATTGAAAGAAAAATAGGTCAAGATTTAAATCAATTAGTGAAGTCTCAACTACTGATTATTTATAATTAGTGCACATTTACCTCTTTGGTCATACAAAAACTAAAAGTATCAAAGGTAAATATTATATATATTTTTCAGTTGATGATTACAGAAGAATTAAATGGGTCTATTTCTCGAAAAGAAAAATGAAAATTTTTCATTCTTTAAAAATTTTACATCCAATGTTAAAAATGAGAAAACATACCTTTGATAACTATTCATAGCAATCATATTGGAGAATTTTAAAATACATATTTCAAACTTTTTGTAGTAAAAATCACATTACACATAACTTATTAGCTCCAATAACTTCTTAGAAAAAAGGTGTTAATGAAATACAAAACTAAATTATTCAAGAGATAACAAGAACCATGTGGATTGAATACTCAATTTCTAATCATTTCTGAACTAATTATTTTAGTACAGCTTATTATTCTATAAATTGAGTTTTAATAAGTCCATTTATTAATAAAACAACTTATGAGTTATGGACATGCAGGAAACCAAAAGTCTCATACTTCAGAGTTTTTGGATTCAAAGTATTCATTTTGAATACAAAATATAATTTATATTGATTTTCACCCAAATAAGATGATGTTATTTTCTTGTTCTATTTCAATACTTATAGGGATTATAGAATTTTCAATAAAAAATATTGTACTTGTTGAAAAAATTGTACATGTTAAATTTGATAAAATAGATCCTTTTGTTTTTAAACAAACTAAACCTACAATAGATGATGTGTTTTCTAAAACTGATTACCATCCATTATTAGAAGACTCGTTTAATAAGGAGAATACTTACAAAATTGAATATGAATTATTCACTCCAGAAGACTTTAAATATTACGTTTATTAAAAGGTTTTACAAAACCCAAATAATTTATTTCTTAATAATCATTTAAGTTATAATATCATTGGTGATGAAAATAAACCAGTAAGTACTAGAAGTTATTTGAGAAATGAATTAGAACATCTACCATCCCTTTCACAATTCGAACTTAAAATTATTGATGAGGGTCTAGGTGATGAATATTTGATAAAATCAATACAAGATGAACTAAATGAATTCTAAGGGAATATTGTATGTACCTTGGTTGAAAGACCTGAAGAAACCACTATAATAAGAGTAAAATGGGTGTTCAGAAACAAATTTGATGAAAATAGAATCATTGTAATAAATAAATCAAGATTATTTTCTAAAGGATATAATCAATAAGAATGAATAGAAAATGAAGAAACCTATGATCTAGTAGCTAGAATTTAATCAATTGATATTCTATTAGCATTTAAAGAATTATTTAATTTCAATATTTTTAAAATGGATGTGAATTGGGATTTTCTTAATGGATATGTTCAAGAGGATGTTTATGTTAAACAACCTCCTAGTTTTGAAGAAACAAAATATCCCAAATATGATTTCAAACTTACTAAAGATTTATATGGACTTAAACAATCACCTAGATCCTAGTAAGATAGACTTATTGTATTTTTGTTACAAAACAATTATGTTAAGGGAACTGATGATTCAACCCTTTTTATAAAGAAAGATAAAAAAATGTTTTGATAGTTCAAATATATGTTGATGATATTATATTCGAATCAACTCAATAATATTTATCCAATTCATTTGAAAATATTATAAAATCTAAGTTTGAAATGAGTATGATGGGTGTGTTTACATCCTATCTTTGTTTTTAAATTTCTAAAAATGTATAAGGAACATATATATCTAAAAATAAATTTATTAAATATCTTATTTAGTAGTATGGATTTGACAATACTAAAAGTATTAGTACTCTAATTAGTACCTCAAGTTCCCCTGTTTATGATGAACCCAGAAAAATAGTGGATCAAACAACATTTAGAGGAATGATATGAAGTTTACTATACATAATAGCTAGTAATCCAGAATTAATTTTTTCAATATGCTTGTGTCAAAGATATCAAGAAAATACAAAATAATCACATTTAAAATCTATGAAAATATTTTTTTTCTATTTAAATCTAACTATGAATTTGGGGCCTTTTATTTTTTTGGAAATGATTTTGAAATTATATGATTTTATGATGATGAATTTAGTGGTTGTAGAATGGATAAGAAAAGTATATCCAATACATGTCAATTTTTAAGAGATCCATTAGTTTCTTTGTCATGTAAGAAACAACACTCAGTAGCACTTTCCAATGCTGAAGATGAATTTGTGGAAGGTGGATGTTGTTGTGATTAGGTGTTGTGGATGCAACACACACTCACAAATTATGGAATGAGTTTACTAAAAATAAAATACTTCGTGATAACACTAGTTCCATAGATTTAAGGAAAAACCATGCACATCACTCACTTGAAAAGGACATAGATATTAGGCAACAATTTCGCAAAGATCACACACTCAAAGGAGATATTAATTTACAATTCATTAGAACACAATAAAAACTTTTTTATATTTTTAAAAAACTTTTACCTTATATAGATTACAATAAATTTAACAAAAATTAAGAATGATATCTATAAGGTAATCATTCATATCCACTTTATGTTTAAACTATCTCACTAAATTAAGTTAATCCTTTTCATAGGTGTAGTATATCTATAATTTTATTTATTCTTCAAATTTTTCAGAACCTATAAAATTTATTATTATAACCTATTTTTTGGAACATAGATTTTTTTCCTTAAATGTTTTTTGTATTTTAGTAAATCTTTCTTTTTTTATAAAAAAATCAGATTTAAAACTCCTAAGAGGAACTTATTTCAAATACAAATAAATATTCTAAGAACTCTAAAAGGTATAATTTCTTACCTATTACTTATTAATTTCAATTATATATGTTGTTATTTCATTTTTTAAAAAGAAAAATTCATAAGATTTATCTTTTCTTAAATCTGATTTGTTTCTTTAAAACATATAATGTTCAGATCTTATAAAACCTTTTTTGGTTTAATATCAACTATTAGATCAGATCAAATTATTTTCAACCGTAAAATTTATTATGGAAGTTGAACCACCACCTCAGTACTTATATATATAATGTGACCCCCTATGTCTGACACAGATCTCCTTTGTCTTATTCTCAAGGTGTTTCCAACCTTCAAAACCCTCATTTCGATTTATTTTTATTTCCTTAAATCTGAATGTCTCAGTCAGTATCTTCCAAAATATTAGTTACTATGTCAAAGGAATTCAATGATTGGTTTGTCTTTTGAGAAAGGGTAGTTTATCAAGCTTTTTTTATAAAGTTTGATTATTTATTAAGTAAGATCATAATGTTTCAAGGATGATAATCTATTTGTGTTGTGAAAAACAAGGGAGATCAGGATCCAATCTATCAGGAACTTGTAATTGAGTTTTATGATTCTGTTGAGTTAGTTATGGAAGGACAAAATGATAAGGTATAGTTTAAATGTTATGGAAAATCATATTAAATGTCTTTAAAAAAGGAGATAATATCCTTGAAATACCCTTTAATGGAGAATATGTATACCCTTACCACAAACTACTAGATTCATAAGGTTCTTTCAATAAGTAAAAGGAAATAGAATCCTTATCACTTCTATAAATATATAAGCCCAAACATTCTCATATCACCACTAATTATCAGATTATATATTTATGGATGAAAGGGTTACCCATTATGAGGAAGGTAGATAAGTATACTCTCAAGGTGAAAGATATATTTATAATGTATTTTATTGTAAATATAAGGAATATTAACTTGATGAGATACATAGTTTAGACAATCAGTAAGATTAAATACGGATCGATCAAGTCTTAGATTCTAGTGTTTCCAAAAACTTTTTCCAAGTTGTTAGTTCATTGCTAGAATTATTGTATTATTACTTGTACATCGAAGCCAAAGAAGTGCAATATTCTTCATTTAATTGATAAAACACTTAGAATAATGAAATATTATTTTTATGATAAGTCTATGGAGTTTGTTGATTTATCAAGAAAGGCATCACAAGTTTTGGAATGTTCTAAGAAAGAGATAGATGAAGATATGAAAATATAATATAATGTTTTCATACAAGATAATTCAAAGAAGAAAAATTATTATACAAATGAAGTCAAAGAAAAGTGGAGAAAAAAAAGATAATAGAGGAAATATGAAGATCCAATTTTTTAGTTAAATCAATAAGAGGAAAAATATTTCAAAGACCAAGGTGCTAAATCTCTTAAAAAGAAGCTAAAGAGAATAAGATGATGAAAATTTTATCTGAAGAAAAATTATGTCAACAATTGTAGAAAGATAAGAAAAAATAATCAGTGGTAATTTCTATTATGGAATATTTCCTTAAATAATTTGATGTCCCCCTCATAAAATACATGATGTGAAAGTATAATATTCTATAACAAATAAAGTAAATGCAGTAGTTTCAGGTTCATTTTTGAGTGTTGAAGAACAATCTCAAGAAGGAGATCAGGCTAGTGGAGAGAAAGAAACTGAGGATGATATTCAATAAATTGAAAACATTAAAAAATATAGACAATCTGAAAAAATTTCTATAATAACATATCAAGAATACTCTTCCAAGATTTCCTCATAAGAAATTTATGTTCATCAATCTAATAGTCAGATTAAAAATTCAACTTCTTCCCATAAATAAGAGGTTCTTGATAGTGAAGTTCATAAACTACCTTCTGATGGTGATGATGATGGTGATAACAATGGTGATAATAATGAAGAAAACATTTTTCATGTTATTAATAAAATTAAAATATAATTGAGGGCAGAGAAATCAAAATCTAATAAATACAAAGAGAAGTATATTGATGTTGGAACTTCTAAGAAAATTCTATTAGAATTAGATGAGTCATCATCTTCTATGGGAGAATATTTCATTGTTAAGTCCTTGAAGAAGTTGGTAAATTATGTTCCTCACTTTCCCAATATTGAGTCAAGATGTTCGATAATTCAAGAATATTTAAATCAAAAATTATATTCAATAACTCTTGAGATGGAGAAATTGATTAATCTTGAAGAATATTAGAAAACCTTCTTAGAAGATTACCATTATCATAGGAAATATTATCAGGATATAAAAACATGGTCAAGGGATATCAATCATGATATTAATGTTATTTATTATATGTCTGATTCAATAAATAATGCCTTAGAATAATTTGAAGACTCAGTCAACGAATTATAAAATAGTTTTCCAGAAAATATGAAGGTGGTGAAAAGAATTCGGATGAAAGAAATAAAATATCTAAATCAAAAGTTGAATTTATACAGAATTGAGATCAAAATTGTTAATTCATAAAAAGATGAGATGGTTGAAAAATCATGTCTTAGGGGAAAAAATTCCAATTTAGGAAGAAAAAATTCTATGTCTTTAAATGAAAATTCAGTATTAGGAAGTCCTCTAAGAAAATATTGAAAAAGAACACAATGAGTTGAATAAGATGAAGAATGTAGTCAGATAATTAATGTCAAAGAAGGATTAATCTTATTTTTTGTATCTCCAAAACATTCCTTGTAAAAAATTCATTACAAACTATTACATTTATTCTGTTTTGTATAGATTGTATCTTAACCATTTTTAGGTATATTATATTTTATCCATTCCATTTTTTAAATAAAAAAGTAGGAGAATGGTTAAGAATATTAAAGAATTTATTCTTAATTAAGTGGTTTATATTTCCAAAATAAAAGAATAAAAATACTTAAAGTAAAGAGTATTATCCTTAGGGAAAGTTCATTTCTTAATGTGGAGTAAGTCATATTCATCAGTCTAAGTGTTATAAACTTAGAGGGAGGTAAGTGTTTATTTAAATCTCAAATATGAATTTTTTTATTCTTAATACTATTTTCATAAAATTTTGTTGGTGATTTACAAAAAGGGGGAAATTTTTTAGTTAAATTTTTCTTATTATTTTTTTTATTCCTTTATGATTTGGAAATCACAAACCCATTTAATTTAAAAAAAATAATTCTTTCTTTAAATATTTTTTAAAAACTTATGTAAGTCCAATTATAATCAGAATCATGTTATTTAATCATATTTATGTTATTTTCCAACTAAGTATAAAATAAACTATTTCTTAAGACAAAATATAAACTAGAATCAATGAAAATTGGATCCATTGTTTAGATCATAACCTCGCAGTTTCTCAATTCTATTTCAATCAGAATTTTGAATCTGAATCTCAATGTTTCTAAATTATGGTTTTATCATAATTAAGAATCCAATTCACTGAGTTTATCAATTACAATTTTCAAATAATATATAATCCAATTCACTATGGTTCTCAACACCAATTTTCAAAGTATATGAAATCTTATTTTCATCATTTATAGAATCTGATCCTCATTATTTTAAGAATTATATTACTTAACTTTATCTAAACTGATTAGTTTCATTATTTATTTATTGTTCTTAAAAATATAATTTGATTCTAACAAACATTAATGTATGAAAACATAATAATGTTTCTCATGATATTTTTTCTTTTGCTAAAACAATGTCTCTTAATCTTTTATTTTATGACCATTGTAAATACCAATTGTAAAGGTCCCTCCAAAATTTTAGGAAAAATATGGTCTTTGGAGACCTAGTTGACCATTGGACTCCATTCCTATAAATACCCAGTCACCACATCATTTGTAAATAGTGATCTACAATTGTGTGTGTCTACATGCTATTATTTTTCTATCGTGATACTAGAGTATGAACTACTAGTTCTCTGTGTTTGTTTACTTTAGTAGAAAGTGTAAATCTTAAATAAACTTTCTCAGGTTGTCACTTTTAAATTTTATTTATGCGTATGATTCATTATTTGAGGGATTCCTGCTAATGGAATATAGAGGTGACATTTTCCTACTTAATCGATGACTTGTGGGGATAACAAGACATAAGATGCATCTGATCTTTCATGGATCGAGGGCTTACCCTCATGTGGGAAAGATAGACTTTTATAAAATTATAAATCAAGGGAAATATATCTAAAGTCATTGGGTACCCTTCTATTTCAGATAAAAGATATAATTCTATTTATATTAAGTTTTATGTTACAATTTTATTTAATTATGTTGTAATTCATTATAAATAGAAAGTGTTACTTATTATATATTCTCTATTTTTATAAACTCTAATTTAAGATTCTAAATTCATTATGGTAGAATCTCATTTATGATAGTCTGTGTATCAATTTAATTGTGATAATTGATGTGGCCTTATTTTAACATAGTTTTTCCACATCTTTTATTTAATTTTTATCAATTCAATTAATTATTTTGACACTTTTTAATTAATATTGGCACTTTTGTAATTTTATCACTAAATATATTAATTAATCATTTTTTATAATTAATTGTGTGTTTTTAGTCTTTAAATTAATAATTTTAATCTTACTAAACTATTCAACTTTAATTATGTCTTATTTAGCTGGGTTAATTTAAATCTTCTTAAGTTTTTAATAGTTAATATTTATTATAAACAATTATTTAATCTATGTAATTCAATTTAATTAACTTATACCTTATTTTAATATTTTATCTTTTAATTTAGTTACAATAGAATAGGTTAACATGTTAATTAATGTGTCCTGCCAATCATTTAATTATATAATATGTGTTTTTAATTAAGTTAAATTTTTCGCTGTTAATTTTATTAGTTAAAATAGTAATTAATTCATTAATCAATAGTTTTTAAAAATTAATTATATTATTTTATGTATGAAGATTGATTATTAATTCATTTTTATTTTATTTTAGTCTACCGGTGAGGTAGATAATAGTTTTAGGTGAAATAAAGAGTTATTGTTGCTCCTCTTTTCACTTTCTGCAGTTGCCTTGTAACTGTTCTTTAAGTAATTATAATTTAAGTCTTTCTTAATTGCAGATTATTATTTAATTAGTTTTTCATTTAAGTGTTATTTAATTAATAATTTAAGTTGTGTTTAATTTTAAGTTAGAGTTTATTAAAACAATGTGTTCTTAATGATATGTTTTATTTTATCATCTAACTAATTAACTTTTTCTTTTATTATATTTAGTTAATTTTAATTATTGTAATTTTATGTTTGCGGTTAATTAATAGTTAATGAATTAGTCGATTTTATTTTTAGTTTGCTAAATAATTTGGTTAGTTTTAAGTTACAATCAATTAATTAGTCTTTAACAATTTAATTAACTTTATTTTTTTTAATGTTTTATTCATTTTAAAATTTGTTGTAAATTAATATTTATTGTTAATGATTTTAATTTTTAACTGTCGGTGAGTGTCGCACCGATGTTATGTCACACCGAAGTTTTTTTTTAACTATCAGTGAGTCGTGACTCACCGATTGCTTCGAAACACCATCAGTCTCTCATGTCGCACCGTTGTTGCGACGCACCGTTTCTTCCATCGGTTTCGGTCTCTCTTTTTAAACTATCGGTGAGATGTTATTTATTTTCCATCGGTGTTTCACACACCAATACCTGGTTTTTTTTAACTATCGGTGAGTCAACGACTCACCGATCCATTTTCCTTCCATCGGTTTCACGTCATACCAATTACTCTATATTTTATCTTCGATTTTTTTTATTTTAACAATCAGTGAGTCGTCACTCACTGTTCTATTTATTTTATTTTGTTCCGCTGTGACTGATCATTTTATCTTTGATGGGTGAGTCAATGATTCACCGATCAATTTCCACTTTCGTTTTTACAAAATTTCACAAGGTTCCCAAATTTATTTTCTACTACTGATCCTCATCGGTCTCTCATTTTCTCCTACCGATGATCTTACCATGCACTGATAGATTTCTCCCCTTGATACCGATGCTTATTCTTTTTCCCTAATTCCTACTACCGTTAGCTTGGGCCTCCCCTGCTTTCCACTTTTCTTCTCACCGATTTATCTCTTCTATCGGTCTCAGATGCGCACAAACCCATTTTCCATCCTCGCCGCTTCGCCATTACGAACCACACCTCTTCTCCTCCTTCAGGGTCCAACGCCGCTGCGAATCCCCATCACTTATTCCACCAACACATACAAATTGAACCTAATATCACAATCTAGAAGAACATTCACATACTCAAACCAGAAAATCAAACCTTTTTCAGTTTCGTAGGATAATTTCTACCTTTTCAAAATGGACCGAGCCGAGCTATTGTTGCTTTGCTGAGTTGAGTTTCTTTGTTACCAAAACCTGGTGAAGAAGCCAAGATAAGAGGATGTCAAGCTTTCTGAATCTTCGACCCGCCGTTTGATGCCGAGCCGAGGAAAATTTGTTGCGCCGTGGATCACCTATATCCGAGTATCTTCTGTTCCGATGATGGAGATCCCATCGTCGTTGAATAGGGGAACCATGCCAGAGTTGAGGTCGATGTCTTTCTAGTGCTGATGGAGGTTTCTGCTCCACGCTTGAAGAATTTGAGCCACGCCGCTGCTGTGAAGAGAGGCGGAGGAACCCCACTGTCACGTTGTTTCTCTAGGAAGGAGTCCACACTAGGGCTGTGTCGTGCCACACATTGGGTTGATTAGAGTTGTTGCACAGCTGCTGGAGGATGACAAGCCGGACAGCGTTGTACCAGAGACCAGTATTTCCTGCCGCACTGATGAAGATCACCGCGCTACGTTGGGTGCTGAGGGAGATGTCGCTGGTCGCTGTTGGGGATAAAGCTGAACCCTCTCCTCCATGTTGCGCCGAATTGGGGGAGGGGGTGAATAAGATAAAAATGATTTAAGATAATAATATTATAATAAAAGGAATATTAAAACAAAAAGTAATATAGATGTAAATTAATTTAAAAGTAATGTAGAGCTAAAGAAAAAGTTAAATTTAATTGATTAAAGGAATAGAATAATATTTATTAAAGTTATTAGTTAAAATAATTATAAATAGATAAATTGTAAAATAAAACACAAAATTAAATTAATAATAATTTTTAATTATTATTTAATACACATTTAGTAAGTATAAATATATAATTAATAATAATTATAAATAAAATATGAAATATACTTATCAATTTAGATATATTTAAGACTTAAGTATTAATCTTAATTACTTAATTAAAATTAACTAAATAATAGGTTATCCTAGCAACTTAAATTTATTTTAGAGTAATAATTAAATTATTAATTCAATCTAAATTATTTTCTTAATTACTTATTTTTTTATGTTCTTAATTTTTAATAACTTAGTTAAAAATAATAAAATTTATAACTTATTAATTATATCTATTGACTTAATTTAATTAATAACTTGTTAATAAGTTATGTTTTAGTGTATTTAATAATCTAAAGGCTAATAATTATCAATTAACTTAAGTTAACTTGTTTCAAGTAATTTAACACTTAACCTAAAAAATAACCATCTTTCATCCTTTATGTTCGTTTTTATTTATTTATCTTTTCTAACTATGCAGGTTCAGCTTAGGGACATAAATGAGTCCAGGTTCATCTAACTAACTCACCGAGAGTTTGTTACGAGGGAAATATTAGTACGATGTGTTTGTCGCGAAAAAAATGCACATTTTGCAGTGCGTGGGTAAAGAACTTTTGAAGTCGGTGAAAGATGTGGCGGTGACATGCAGTTGATGACAGTAGGGTAGTTAAAGTAGAGTACCGGCAGAATTTTGAGTGGGGGACTCTCATTCGACATTCCACGACAACACCAATTCGAGAGCGGAGACTCCCGGGAGCAGCACTGGGGATGAGCAAGAGACCAAGGAGCCTGAGTTCAGAGTAGTACTTGGGGAGTACATCTTCCCTCTGTCCTTAATATGTGTACTCTGTTCTTGGATGTTTTACACTTCTTGAATCAATATGATCATAGATTGAACAATCTAAACTCAGGAGTTTTAAACCCTTCTGATTATGATTTTTAAATCTTCGTATGATTATCTTTTTACGAAATTAGAATCAGTTGGCGAGATTGATTCTGTTTCTAATATTTTGATCATTCACACTTCAATGATTTCAATTTAAATTCAAATTCGACTGGAGAGGTTGTGTTTGAATGAAACTTCCAGAACGTTAATGTCATTAACTTTGGAAATTTATGGCGAGTTCATTTCCAAGTGTTATCTTTTTAAAACCTTGATGTAGTTCGATTAAGTTTTGGTGTGGCGAATTCCAAAACCTAATCCCCTGCCTGTTGAGTTTCCTGGCGAGGTAAGTTCTTCAGTCTTTCTAGAAGTGTGATTCGGTTGTAAGCTGTGGAGAGAACATTCATTCGAACTAGTAGTTTAGAATTCATGAGTACTTTGTCGATCTCACTTCCTTGTCTTGCTGCTTTATATTAGTATTTGTAGTTCTCTAGTTTTTCATACTTAGTGTTAATTTTAGTTTCTATAAAAACCTTGTTTGGTCGCCCTGTTTCAACTTCATTTCAATAAAAAAAAGTAAAAAAGATGTTTTCCCCACTGCGGACAACAGTGGGGGTTTAAAGTTTCAAAACCTTAGAAATCACTCGTCTGTCTTCTCTGTGGATCGACCCTGCACTATTGTACTTGTGTAGGAGTATAAATGTAATTTTGAGGGTCGTGACGACCTCCGGCCGCTTCAAAACTTTTCAAAAATTGAGTCTCTTGAATCTGAATGTTCTTATAAGAATCAACTTGAACTCATTGAAAAATCTGAAAATCATTCCTCTGTTGAAGAAAACATTAGTGAACATGAAAGTCTTTGTGAATCTGTTTGTAAGACTGAAAATTCTACTATAACAACCAATCTGGAAAATCTTCCAGAATTGTACAACTTCCCAGTTTCTGTTGTAGGAGAGTCTTATGTTTCTAAAATTAGGAATTTTCTGAGTGAAATTGAGGGTGTTTCTGTTAACAATAACCTTGCTGAGAACTTTGATATTACTGAGGGAGAACTATTAAGACAATTAGATGATTCTTCTTTGATAAACCTGCTGAATTCTAATCTGGAAAATCTGGACATTTTACTGCCTACCTTGGACAGTAGCACTGTTATCTCTGAATCCGAATTGGAAATTGAAAATATTTCATCTTTTAATACTCCTTAGAAGAAATATGTTGAAGATCTTGGACCTCCCAGGCCTAAGAGTCTTCCTTCGAGTGTAGTACCACCTGATCTTGAGCTGAAGCCCATCCCTGTCAATCTTAAATATTCATTCTTGGGTGAGAACTCTACTTTGCCTGTAATAATATCTGCTAAACTAAATGAAAACCAAGAAGAAAAATTGTTGGATGTGTTGAAAAAGTTTAAATCTTCCATAATCTGGAAAATAGCTGATATCAAGGGTATTAGTCCCTCATTCTGTATGCACAAAATTCTTATGGAGCCTTATCATAATCCTAGGGTAGACTGTCAAAGAAGATTAAATCTGAACATGAAAGAAGTTGTGAGAGAGGAAGTAATCAAGTTATTAGATACTGGAATGATATAGCCCATCTCGGATAGTGTTTGGGTCAGCCCTGTCCAGTTTGTCCCTAAGAAGGGAGGTTTCACTGTAGTTAAAAATGAAAAAAATGAAGAAGTACAAGTTAGGAAAGCCACAAAATTGAGAGTCTGTATTGATTATAGGAAGCTTAATGCAGCCACTAGGAAAGACCATTTTCTTATGCCCTTCCTTGATTAGATGCTTGAGAGGATTTCTGGAAATGAATTTTTCTGTTTTCTGGATGGGTATTCTGGTTATAACCAGATTCTTGTTGATCCATAGGATCAGGAAAAGACCACTTTCACATGCCCCGTTGGAACATTCGCTTACCGACGGATGCCCTTTGGGTTGTGTGGAGCTCCGGCCACCTTTCAAAGGTGTATGATGGCTATCTTTTCTGATATGATTGAGAGAATAATTGAAGTTTTCATGGATGACTTTTCTATAGTGGGGAGTACTTTTGATACTTGATTAGGAAATCTTGAGTTAGTCTTAGAGAGATGCATTGAAACCAACCTAGTTCTTAATTGGGAGAAATGTCAATTCATGGTTACTGAAGGTATTGAGCTTGGTCATAAGGTGTCCAAGAGAGGTTTAGAATTTGATACTGCGAAGATAGAAGTTATTCAAAAACTACCGCCTCCTGTTAATGTAAAAGGTGTTAGAAGTTTTTTAGGGCATGCCGGTTTTTACCGGAGGTTCATAAAGGATTTTTCTAAAATCACAAATCCCTTGTGTTCCTTATTGTTAAAGGATGCACCTTTCAATTCTGATAAAAACAGCTTGAAATCATTTAATCTACTTAAGGAGAAACTCACTACATCACCTATCATTACTGAACCTGATTGGAAACTACCGTTTGAGCTTATGTGTGATGCTAGTGACATGGTCGTAGGTGCTGTCCTTGGACAGAGGAGGGATAGAAAATTGCATGTGGTATACTATGCTAGTAGACTGCTAGATGATGCTCAAAATAATTATACCACCACTGAAAAAGAGTTGTTAGCTGTTGTTTTTGCTCTGGAAAAGTTTAGATAGTACTTTTTAGGCTCAAAAGTCATAATTTTCACTGATCAGTCTTCTTTAAAATACTTGCTGTCTAAAAAGGAAACAAAACCCAGGCTGATTAGATGGATCTTATTGTTACAAGATTTTGACTTAGAGATTAGGGATAAAAAGGGACCTGAAAACTTAGTTGTTGATCACTTATCAAGGCTTCCTGTTACTCAATTTGAATCTGAAAATCATACAGAGATTAACTCTTCTTTCCCTGATGAGAAGTTGTTATCGGTGTCAGTCAGACAATCTGCTTGGTTTGCATATTTTTCCAACTTCCTGGCAGTAGGTGTCATCCCCAAAAATCTGTCTAATAATCAAATAAAGAAATTCATTTCTGAGCTTAAATATTATCTGTGGGATGATCCCTTGCTGTTTAGGAGGTGTGCTGATGGTATTCTTAGGAGATGTGTACCTGAGGAAGAGATTCTATCTATTCTTCAAAGTTGTCATTCTTCACCTTGGGGAGGTCACCATGGGGGTGAGAGGACTGCTCAAAAAGTCATGCAGTCTAGTTTTTATTGGCCTACACTCTTTAAGGATTCTAGGATCTTTGTGGTCAGTTGTGATAGGTGTTAGAGGCTGGGAAATGTGGGTAGGAAACAGGAGTTACCCCTGAAGGGTATTTTGGAAGTTGAAATCTTTGATGTATGGGGTTTAGATTTTATGGGTCCATTTCCATCATCTCATGGGAATGAGTATATTCTTGTTGCTGTGGATTATGTATCAAAGTGGGTTGAGGCAGTAGCTCTGCCCAACAATCAAGCAAATAGTGTGATAAATTTTGTGAAAAAGAATATCTTTACAAGATTTGGAGTCCCAAAAGATTTTATTACTAATAATGGAACACATTTTATGAATTACAAGTTTAAATCTTTAATGGAGAAGTATGGTTGTGTTCACAAAACTGGAACTCCTTATCATCCACAGTCCAGTGGACAAGTGGAAATTTCAAACAGAGAACTAAAACAAATTCTTGAGAAAACTGTGTCAAACTCTAGGAAAGACTGGTCCCTTAAATTGGATGAAGCTTTATGGGCTTACAGAATTGCTTTCAAGACCCCAATAGGTATGTCTCCTAACAGGCTGTTGTTTAGGAAATTTTGTCATTTACCTGTGGAGTTGCAACATAAGTATTATTGGGCAGTTAAGGATCTGAACTTTGACTTTAAGAGTGCTGGTGATAGGAGATTACTTGAGCTGAGTGAATTAGATGAGATTAGAAGAGAGATTTATGATAACTCAAGAATTTATAAAGAGAGGACTAAGATCTTTCACGATTCTATCATTCAAACTAAGGAGTTCAAATCTGGAGAGAAGGTTCTCCTCTTTAATTCTAGACTTAAACTTTTTCCTGGGAAGCTAAAATCCATGTGGTCTGGACCATTTAATGTAATGAGAGTGTTGCAGAATGGAGCTGTTGAAATTGTAGGTGAAGAGAATAAACCCATGTTGGTCAATGGGAAAAGACTGAAACTTTATTTTGAGGGGCAACCAAAGGGTTTGGCTGCCTTCACTATTCTTGAAAACTGCTCTTGAATGAAGTCTGGCTGGGGACTGTAAACCTAGCAGTGCATGGGAGTCAACCCATGGTCTTTGTTTTGTTAATAAATAAAAAAATTGTAATTAAATAAAGTCTAACTGAAGACTTAAAATTCAGTGCTTCATGGGAGTCAACCCATGTTCTTTCTTTTGTGGTTACTTTTATTTCAGTTCTTGTTTTACTTTGGATAAAGTTCTGCTTTGATGCCTTGTGTTTGTACTAACTATGCTAGTTATCTATTCCTGATTCTCATGCTCGATGTTTTTAGGATACAGCTGCTTGTGTCAATAAAGGGAGTGGAATTCCCATGCTGAAGGAGTAATGGAAATCTAGTCAGGGAAGTACCTTACTGTTAAATTCTGTTTCTTCTTTCTACTCCTTAATACTTTGCTGATAATATGTTGCATATATTGAAAAAAAATCTGTTTTTGCTTAAAATTCTTCTTCTATTATAAAATTATGCTGCATGTCGTGTAACTAATGAATTAAAAATCTGCATGAGCCTCCTTGCTTTAAAATTTTGAATTTCACTATTGTGATAAAATATTTTCACTGCATGAAACTAAGTGTGGGGGGGGGGAGTACATATTGCTGGTCATTTGAATCTACTTGTTTCGTTGAGGTGTTTAGCATGAACTTTGTCTACTATACTGAACATATTATTGAACTTATTGTTTAAAATTCTTACACCCAGTTAATTGTGCACCCATACCTTATATGTTATGTTTGAACTTTAATGAAAATCTTTTCCATTGGACATCAATGTTAATGGGTGTACTTGTCAATGAACCTACTGGTTATTTATTCATTGTGGAAAACAATATTTTTGAACTTCATTGGAATCCTTTATACATGTCATTAATCTAATTAATTGAAAATCTATTTTGAACCATAATTTATTAATTGTTCTTCTCCATATTTAGAATTCAACTTTGGGGACAAAGTTGGGTTTTAAGTGTGGGGGAGGGGGTCAATTCTTGATTGTGTTAAACTATGCTTAATTGAAATCCCATCAATTCCCACTGATTAGTTAAAACTTTTTGTTAAAAAATAGTTAAATTTTTTCAAAATTCTTGCATAATTTTAGGCTTTACAATTTTTCTCAATTGGGTCTTGCCTTAGGACAAGTATCTTTTTGGAAGTTAATATTTTCATTGAATCTGAAATTAATGAGTTTGGATGATTGCTGAGTGATCTTGCTTAGTGAATTTATGGAAATCTTGTTTAGAGTATACTTCTAAAAGTGATTTGGGTTACATTTTTATGGAGTTACGGTCATACCTTTTGAAACTGGAAGTTTGATTCTGATTCTAGGGACCTCATTCATCTTTAATTTATTAAAAGTAATTTCTTTAATGAGCCAATGTAAATGAATTTTATATAAATCTTTTGAAACTGGAGTTGTTTGGGAATCTGGGATCCCATGGTGAGTCTCTGAGACCCTAGATGCTGGGTGTGTTTCTATTAACTATAATCTCTCTGTACACTTTGAATAAGAGCATTGCACAGTGCTCAGTTCAATGATTCAAGGCATGGGGAAAATAAGTAAAGTGTCTAGGGTCAAAAATGAGCTCATTAAGGTGAGGGTAATGATGAACGCCAAATGAAGAAGGGATCAATGGGTTTATGTGGAAATCATTTAGGTTGTATCATTGAGGTGATTCAAAAAAATTAATTATTTATTTTTTTTGGAACCTAGGTGAAAAATTCAAAGTACAAAGTTCCTTGGTTGAGGTCTTAATTACATTGATATTTTATCTCTTGTCATTTTTAGAATTAGATCCCGAGCTAGGATTGAAGTGAGTCACTAAGTTGTATCACATATGAGGCATGATATCTTCTTTGATGGATGGTCTTTGAGTTCTTCATTACCCTTGAGTATTTGCTTTAGGGAAAGATCTATTTGAGTTACTCATTTTCTTAAAGCCTACTATTATGTAGTGTCCTCTGTTTTGAGTGCTGGACATGTTACATTTTGAGAAAAAATCATAAATACACTTTACTGTTTTTCAAAAGAAAATAAAACATGGGATTGTATGAGGACAAATAATGTTTAAGTGTGGGGGAATTTGATGTGACCATATTTTAACACAGTTTTGCCACATCTTTTATTTAATTTTTATCAATTCAATTAATTATTTTGACACTTTTTAATTAATATTGGCACTTTTGTAATTTTATCACTAAATATGTTAATTAATCATTTTTTATAATTAATTATGTGTTTTTAGTCTTTAAATTAATAATTTTAATCTTAATAACTATTCAACTTTAATTATGTCTTATTTAGCTGGGTTAATTTAAATCTGCTTAACTTTTTAATAGTTAATATTTATTATAAACAATTATTTAATCTATGTAATTCAATTTAATTAACTTATACCTTCTTTTAATATTCTATCTTTTAATTTAGTTACAATACAATAGGTTAACATGTTAATTAATGTGTCATGCCAATCATTTAAGTATATAATATGTGTTTTTCATTAAGTTAAATTGTTCGCTGTTAATTTTATTAGTTCAAATAGTAATTAATTCATTAATCAATAGTTTTTAAACATTCATTATATTATTTTATGTATGCAGATTGGTTATTAATTCATTTTTATTTTATTTTAGTCTACCGGTGAGGTAGATAATAGTTTTAGGTGAAATAAAGAGTTATTGTTGCTCCTCTTTTCACTTGCTGCAATTACCTTTTAACTATTCTTTAAGTAATTATAATTTAAGTCTTTCTTAATTGCAGATTATTATTTAATTAGTTTTTCATTTAAGTGTTATTTAATTAATAATTTAATTTGTGTTTAATTTTAAGTTAGATTTTATTAAAACAATGTGTTCTTAATGCTAAGTTTCATTTTATCATCTAACTAATTAACTTTTTCTTTTAATATCTTTAGTTAATTTTAATTATTGTAATTTTATGTTTGCGGTTAATTAATTTTTAATGAATTAGTCGATTTTATTTTTAGTTTGCTAAATAATTTGGTTAGTTTTAAGTTACAATCAATTAATTAGTCTTTAACAATTTAATTAACTTGATTTTTTTTTAATGTTTTATTCATTTTAAAATTTGTTGTAAATTAATATTTATTGTTAATGATTTTAATTTTTAACTGTCGGTGAGTGTCGCACCGATGTTATGTCACACTAAAGTTTTTTTTTAACTATCGGTGAGTCGTGACTCACCAGTTGCTTCGAAACACCATCAGTCTCTCATGTCGCACCGTTGTTGTGATGCGCCGTTTCTTTCATCGGTTTCGGTCTCTCTTTTTAAACTATCGGTGAGATGTTATTTATTTTCCATCGGTGTGTCACACACCGATACTTGGATTTTTTTAACTACCGGTGAGTCAATGACTCACCGATCCATTTTCCTTCCATCGGTTTCACGTCATACCAATTACTCTATATTTTATCTTCGGTTTTTTCTTTTATTTTAACTATCGGTGATTCGTCACTCACTGTTCTATTTATTTTATTTTGTTCCGCTGCGACTGATCATTTTATCTTTGATTGGTGAGTCAACGATTCACCGATCAATTTACACTTTCGGTTTTACAAAATTTCACAAGGTTCCCAAATTTCTTTTCTGCTTCCGGTCCTCATCGGTCTCTCATTTTCTCCTACCGATGGTCTTACCATGCACCGATAGATTTTTCCCCTTGATACCGATGCTTATTATTTTTCCCAACTTCCTGCTACCGTTAGCTTGGGCCTCCCCTGCTTTCCACTTTTCTTCTCACCGATTTATCTCTTCTATCGGTCTTGGATGCGCACAAACCCATTTTCCATCCTCGCCGCTTCGCCACTACAAACTGCACCTCTTCTCCTCCTTCAGGGTCCAACGCCACTGCGAATCCCCATAACTTATTCCACCAACACATACAAATTGAACCTAATATCACAATCTAGCAGCACATTCACAGACTCAAACCAGAAAATCAAACCTTGTTCAGTTTCGTAGGGGAATTTCTACCTTTTCAAAATGGACCGAGCCGAGCTGTTGTTGCTTTGCTGAGTTGAGTTTCTTTGTTACCAAAACCTGGTGAAGAAGCCAAGATAAGAGGATGTAACGCCTTCTGAATCTTAGACCCACCATTTGATGCCGAGCCGAGGAAAATTTTTTGCGCCGTGGATCACCTGTATCCGAGTATCTTTTGTTCCGGTGATGGAGATCTCATCGCTGTTGAATAGTGGAACCATGCCAGAGTTGAGGTCGATGTCTTTCTGGTGCTGATGGAGGCTGCTGCTCCATGCTTGAAGAATTTGAGTCACGCCGCTGCTGTGAAGAGAGGTGGAGGAACCCCACTGTCATGTTGTTTCTCTAGGAAGGAGTCCACACTAAGGCTGTGTCGCGCTACACATTGGGTTGATTAGAGTTGTTGCGCAGCTGCTAGAGGATGAGAAGCCGGACTGCATTGTACCAGAGAGCAGTTTGTCCTGCCGCACTGATGAAGATCACCGCGCTACGTTGGGTGCAGAGGGAGATGTCGCCAGTCGCTGTTGGGGATGAAGCTGAACCCTCTCCTCCCTGTTGCGCCGAATTGGGGGAGGGGATGAATAAGATAAAAAAAAGTTAAGATAATAATATTATAATAAAAGGAATATTAAAACAAAAAGTAATATAAATGTAAATTAATTTAAAAGTAAAGTAAAGATAAAGAAAAAGTTAACTTTAATTGATTAAAGGAATAGAATAATATTTATTAAAGTTATTAGTTAAAACAATTATAAATAGATAAATTGTAAAATAAAACACAAAATTAAATTAATAATAATTTTTAATTTTTATTTAATACACATTTAGTAAGTATAAATATATAATTAATAATAATTATAAATAAACTATGAAATATACTTATCAATTTAAAAATCATTTAAGACATAAGTATTAATCTTAATTACTTAATTAAAATTAACTAAATAATAGGTTAGTCTAGCAACTTAAATTTCTTTTAGAGTAATAATTAAATTATTAATTAAATCTAAATTATTTTCTTAATTACTTTTTTATTATGTTCTTAATTTTTAAAAACTTAGTTAAAAATAATAAAATTTATAACTTATTAATTATATCTATTGACTTAATTTAATTAATAACTTGTTAATAAGTTATGTTTTAGTGTAGTTAATAATCTAAAGGCTAATAATTATCAATTAACTTATGTTAACTTGTTTCAAGTAATTTAACACCTAACCTAAAAAATAACCATCTTTCATCATTTATGTTTGTTTTTTTTTATTTCTCTTTTCTAACTATGAAGGTTCAGCTTTGGGACTTAAATGAGTCCAGGTTCATCTAACTAACTCACCGGGAGTTAGTTACGAGGGAAATATTAGTACGACATGTCTGTCGCGAAAAAAATGCACATTTTGCAGTGCGTGGGTAAAGAACTTTTGAAGTCGGTGAAAGATGTGGCGGTGACATGCAGTAGATGACAGTAGGGTAGTTAAAGCAGAGCACCAGCAGAATTTTGAGTGGGGGACTCTCATTCGACATTCCACGACAACACCAATTCGAGAGCGGAGACTCCCGGGAGAAGCACTAGGGATGAGCAGGAGACCAAGGAGCCCGAGTTCAGAGTAGTACTTGGGGAGTACATCTTCCCTCTGTCCTTAATATGTGTACTCTATTCTTGGATGTTTTACACTTCTTGAATCAATATGATCATAGATTGAACTTTCTAAACTCGGGAGTTTCAAACCCTTCTGATTATGATTTTTAAATCTTCGTATGCTTATCTTTTTATGAAATTAGAATCATTTGGCGAGATTGATTCTGTTTCTAATATTTTGATCGTTCACACTTCAATGATTTCAATTTCAATTCAAATTCGACTGGCGAGGTTGTGTTTGAATGAAACTTCCAGAACGTTAATATCATTAACTTTGGAAATTTATGGCAAGTTCATTTCCAAATGTTATCTTTTTAAAACTTTGATGCAGTTCGATTAAGTTTTGGTGTGGCGAATTCCAAAACCTAATCCTCTGCCTATTGAGTTTCATGGCGAGGGAAGTTCTTCAGTCTTTCTAGAAGTGTGATTCGGTTGTAAGCTGTGGAGAGAACATCCATTCGAACTAGTAGTTTAGAATTCCTGAGTACTTTGTTGATCTCACTTCCTTGTCTTGATGCTTTATATTAGTATTTGTAGTTATCTAGTTTATCATACTTAGTGTTAATTTTAGTTTCTATAAAAAACTTGTTTGGTCGCCCTGTTTCAACTTCATTTCAATAAAAAAAGAAAAAAAGATGTTTTCCCCACTGCTGACAACAGTGGGGGTTTAAAGTTTTAAAACCTTAGAAATCACTCGTCTGCCTTCTCTGTGGATTGACCCTGCATTGTTGTACTAGTGTAGGAGTATAAATGTAATTTTGAGGGTCGTGACGACCTCTGGCCGCTTCAATAATAATATTTATCAGACCCAATATTATTTAATTAACCATAAAAAATATGGTTTAGTGAATTTGATTTGTTTATCTTTATTAAAAAATGATTTCCTTAAGATTAAACATCAATGTTTTTAAGTATACAATTCATACCCTCCTGTATTTGTGCTATCTTCTTACATATTTCAATCC
This sequence comes from Viscum album, assembly GCA_963277665.1. NCBI lineage: Eukaryota > Viridiplantae > Streptophyta > Magnoliopsida > Santalales > Viscaceae > Viscum > Viscum album. Next base: position 1,775,678,624 of record OY728138.1, on the reverse strand, counting down.
AAAAAACCATGTCGTGATGGTATTTCCCAACCAACCCAATCCCCATCATATTATTTATTTCTAACACCACATGAACATTAATAATAAGAACATAAAGCATGTGAGGGGACCATCTACCAACAATATGGTCTCTAACTCTTATGGGTCCATAAACATATTTGGAGTTCCAAATTTATAGCTATTCATCTGTATGTGCAACCCAAAAGGGATTTTCTCCTTTAATGTGTTTAAAAAAATCCATTCTAACATACCCAAATCATCCAAGAAACCAAGAAAGGACCATGAAATATTTCTATAGGAAGAGTGGAGACCCACTTAACCAGATTAGATGTTATATCAATGAAAAAATCAATAAACTCATGGGATTTATCATACCAAACAAGCATATATTTATATAAAATAAATCAATATACAAATTGAAATTAACATATTTGTATATAATAAATCAATATATATATTAATAGTAATTTATATATTATAAACAAATTGTAAACATAAGTATTTAATCATAATTACATAAATTTTATTTTTAAATATATAAACCATGTGGAAATAAATATTTATTATTCATTTAATTTTAAAAAAAGTGTCACTTTTATTGAAAATATAAAAATACATTCACATATATATGTATGTGTGTATATATGTATGTATATAAATAATGTTTATATGAAAACATGTTTATTTTAATAAATAAATATATATTCATGTGTATATTCTATTATACAAAAATAAGAGCATATGTGTAAATAATTGTGTATGTTTATGTGAAATATTAATGTGTACCTAGGTGTGGTAATATGTGTGTTTATGTGAGTCATTATTTTATTAATACATCATATATAAATGTATTTTTTTAAAATATATCATTATAATTAAATATAGTATATAAAAGTATTTATAATACATATTTATAAATACAATATAAAATTTTATTTATAAATTTAAAATTATATGTAACTATGTATAAATATATATATATATATATCTAAATATATTATATATAGACATATTTTAAAAAAATATTTCAAAATAATTACATAAATAATTTAGAAATAATTATTATTCATTTTATTTGGAATAATATTTAACCATTTTTTACATTATAAAAATGTGTGTAGATATATATATAAATATATGTATATATATATATAAATATATGTATATATATATATAAATATATGTATATGTATATATAAATATATGTATATATATAAAATTATATATAGTAATATGTGTGTGTTATTAAAAAACATATTATTATTAATATTATAGTATATTTAAATGAATATGTATATATTATATATTTAAATAAATATAATTATATATGTATCATATATATACACACTCAGAAACATGTATAAATGCACACACACATGAACATATATTTTTAAAACATAATTATAAATAAATACATAAATATATTGATAAGAAAGACATATGTAAATATATAATAGAAAAAGATGTATTGTAAAAGTAGAATAAAAATGATAGGGTGGTGGTGAAGGGGTTTGCTTTTCACCTGAAGTTCATAGTTTCAAGTCATGGCATGTATGGGTGTGAAGTTATTGAGAAGTCATTGAGTGTTGAAAAAGTTTGGTCAAAGGTATTTACAATAGGGGTGTTTGGTTGTAATGGAGCTAGAGTATGATCATTCTTAAATCTACAGAAAAATAGAGGTTTCAAGCACTAATAAATGGAAGGGGTGGGGAGGGGGAGGGGTGTAAATTTGAGGAAAAAATATTTCTCTAATTTTATCATTGCTGAAAAAAGTACTTATAAAGATCACTGTCTTTTAAGGGATATTTTCCAATCAAAACTTTTTAGAACTGATAAATCTCATTTTGGACAATGATAGAGGCCTGATATGTAGTAATGTGACTTTTAGTTTTTATCAATGGTGAAAATGTGCTAATAAAATCCTTATTTAATTAGTGTGACTTTTATCATAGATTGAAGATAGCTTTATCATTTCCATCTCTCGAATTAATAATATTTCTTCTCAACAGAATAAGTATAATTTTTCATGGGCAACACCCTATAATAACCATTGAGTAAAAAAAAATATTTATTAGAAATTTAATTATTTTTGTACATTAATAGATATATTTACATTTAACCACTTAATTAAAAATAAATTTTCATTGAAACACATCAATACATTAAAATTAAATTTATTTTTACAATTTCTTAAAATTATTTTATATTTCTAACTAACTCAAAATGAATTAAACTCATAAGAGACCTTCTCCATGGATTAACAAAAAACATATAGAAAATAATAATTTACTTGTAATAAACTTTGTTTAATTAATAATATATAATGGGGTAAATAAAATGTAAATAAAATATAATAATTCAAAGATAAAACATAAATAAAATACATAAAAATATTAGATAATACATTAATAATAAGGATAAAATAGTAAATGAATAAAAATATTAGAAATTAATAAAATAATCTAAGCATGTTTACTAGGTTTAGAATTTATGATGCACATTTCATACCAAAATATCACTTTTAAAGTTAAAACATAGAATTTTAGTCAAACCAGTATAATAGTTTAACGAATTGATATAAAGTTAATAATTATATTTATAAAATGAATAACCAACCATTCTTCTAATATATCATGAAAACTAATATTTTTTCTATTTGAGTATATAGAGAATTATTTGAATGAAAAAAAATACCATATAAAAACCATTTTATTTTAGTCAAATATACCACATCAAGTATCATATTAATGAGAATTTAATTCTTACATTCCAAAAATTAAATACCAGTCATTACCCAATATTATAATTATAATACAATCTCATATGAATAGTTTTAAGTTTCAAATGTGTGTTTTGAACTAAAATTTTTCTTTTAAATAGAAAACATCAACATTTTAAATTGACATAAAATTAAATCAAAAAAATCACAAATGAATCTTAAATAATTATCAGAACATATCATAACTTTCCAATCATATTTTCATTGTTTTGAATATTTAATGAACATTTTAAACTAAAATTTCACAAATAAATTTTTAGAATTCACTTTCATTCAAACCATTCAAACTATAAATTATATTAATATTTGGTTAATTTATACAATCCTAAAATAAATAATTGATTGTTTTGTTAATGTGTCACAATAATATAAGTTTGTTTTATTAGTTATTTGTATGTGACACTTTTTTAAAGTAAATTGTTTCTTTTAATCTAAAACCATTCACTTTAATTCATACCTAATATTTCATGTGTGGGTATGAAGTGTAATTAATTAAATAATATCATAAATTACTCATCAATCATCTTAATAATTTATCAATATAATCTGAGTATTCTTTATTTCATTTGTGTATGTGAATCACCTTATAAACTCAAATGAAACTTTTAAATAGAAAATACACACTATCAATTAAACCATACAAACCCCCATGTTATATTAGTTAATGGTTAATTATTATATATCAAAAATGATAAACTAATATTTTTTTAATTCATCTTGATGATTTTATCATGTTTTTTTATATGTGATGTGTGTTTTGACCAAAAAATGCCCCTTTTAAACTCAAAACACACATTTTCTGTCAAAATGAAAACACTATGGATCATATTATGTTTTATAAATTATAACATATCAAAAAATAAGGAATAATCATTTTATTATAATATAAATTCATTTAATTTTTTTCTCAAATTTTTGTATGTGACACATGTTTTGAAGTAAAATGTAACTTTAAAATTAAAAGCATGCACTTTATTTCATACTAGTCGCACCACATGTCATATTTGAATTTTTCATGATCTATAAATTTTTAAAATGAAATTATGAAGAGGTTTTAGTGATAATAAATTCATATAATTATTTAAATAAAGTGTCTTCAGATCATTAGAAGTTAATATCTGTCATAGCTAATATGAATTAAAATTGTGATGAGAAATATCATGTTATAGTTTTCTGTCCGATTTATTTTGTTCTTGATTTGGTTAAGTAGGTTAGTGTTTCTCAAACATCATATCCTAAATGTTTAACTATGAGGTAAAAATCAATGGTTGGGAGACCTTTGAGGGATAGATTCTAGATGGGTGATATGTGTTGTGGTTTATAGATCAAATTGTGGTATATATAAATTATCAAGAACAACTTCATTCATCCTAATGTTATTTGTAATGGGATGTTCACATATTAATCCAAAATATTTATAAAGATATGAGAGAATAATATTGGTGGTCTAGAATAAATAGGAAAGTAATAGAGTTTTCCTTCAGATACCTCACTTGTTAGTAGGTCAATGTATAACACCAATGGCTAGCCGGTATGTTTCACACTTTACTGATTCCCATATTGAAGGGGGAGAAGATAGTTTTGGATTTTTTGATAGGTGTACTTATAAAATTTTGGAAACATGTTTCCACATGGCTGATTATAGATCAACTTTTGAACATGCATAACTTTATCTTTATTCTTAGATCAAATGCGGTGGATTTTTTTCAAAATCTACATTTGGGATGTCTTAAAGATATATGGTGTCCCAATATTAATTATGTATGATTGGGACACAATTTTAATATCTATATTTTTTAAATCGCTATAGGAAGACTATGGAACCTAGTTGACTTTGAGTACACCATATCGTCTTAAAGTAGATGGAAAATCATATTGCACAATACTAAAATTGGAAGACATGATTAAAGATTATTTGACAGATTTTTGTGTATCATAAGAATAGAATATAACACTTGTAGAGTTATAATAAAATAATAGTTATCATGAATCCATACATATGTATCCATTCTAATCATTATATATTTTTCCTTATCATACTCTACATGGTTGGGTAGAAATAGGTGAGATATTACTTATTAGACCAAGCCTAATATATGACCCAATAGTGAAAATTCATGTTATTAGGAAGAGAATGGAGACAAGACAGATTCATGAGAAATCCCACGCTGATAATTGACGATGACCATTATCATTTGAGGTGGATAATCATGTTTTCTTTAGGATCTATCAAAGGTTAGATAATGATCATTTTGGTAAACAAGGCTTGTTTTTTCTTGGAATATTTTCCCACTTGAGATACTTAAGATAGTGGGTTATTTGTATTCCCACTTGGGTGATTTACCACTATGTTTTATATCTATGGATAGTGTGTTTCATGTATCTCAATTGAAAAAGTTTCATCCTCATCTTAAGCTTTTCATTAGATCAGATAATGTTGATCTTGAAATGGATTATTCATAGATTCATATCCAAATACAGGTTATAGATATGAAAGAGAATGCCAATAATAGTAAAAGCATTGTTTTATTGTTAGTTTTATAGTAGCATGGTCAGATTCATGATAAACCATGTGAGAATGAGAAGGAAGTGTTAAAATAATGTCCTAATATCTTTTAATAAAATAAATGTTCCTACTTTCTATGGATGGAAATAGTAATGGTGGGAAGAATGTAAAACCCCCAATCTTAGGTACTTTACCCTTATTTATATGTTTTAATCGTATATAAATCTTGGGTTATGTTTTGGGAGGTTTGAGAATATTATGACATGTTTTTGAAGTGTTTATAGTGGTGAATGGTCTGAGAGCGGTTATTAGAAACAATGAAAATCCTCCAAGAAACCATACGACCTATTTTTGGGGTCACATAGAATGTGCATGGGTGGAACATAAGTCTTCTAAAATATTCTTGATCCTAGGGAAAATAATGTGAGCCTTTGGTATTGACAAAGTAGCACTGCATGGTTGGCATATGGTAATAAAAAATATATGAAAAAACCATGCATCTCTCTAGATATTTTTATGTATCATGTTCACAGTTCCTTCATTATTTGATCAATCATATTTTTTATAATTAATGCCTGGAAATTTTTGGTTTTAATTCAGATTAAGGATCAGAATCCTCAATAGTCCAATAATATTCTTGTGTAACTTACTCATCACCATCTCAGGGCATGTGAAATAATTCCCTATAATCAAGAAGTGACTTTTGGATAAATCAAAGTGTCTTGAGATCTTGAATCATTAGTACAACATTGTTCTCTCTCTTCATTTTTTATTCTTCTTAGGTCAAATTTTCTCCCCTCTCTAAAAACCCTAGATCTAGTCTATTATGGAAGGATATCTATGTATTGACTTGAATCTTGATGAGATCCTACTGGATCTAGTGAAGAGAAGAGGTTGTGAATTTTGATATAACATATCTATGGGTCATCCGTCATTTTCTCCATGTATTGATAGGTTGATGGCTTCTCTCTCATCTATACTATTTTTCAAAATGAATGATTTGGTTTTATTGAAGGTTTTTTGGGATTTCATATGTACAAATTCTATTATTTCCTAGATAATATCAGTTTTGTTTTGTGTTTTGTAAAAGTAAAAGATCACATGGATTTTAGAAAACTCTATTGGGGATTCCAATGATAAAATCATTTATGATGGAAATAATAAGTGCTAAAATCATAAGCTAATTGATTATAACTCAAATAGAATTATTTATTTTAGATATTTTTATTATTACTACATCATAATACATTAGGTTGTTTTCCCATTTCTATACTGTTATGGGAAATTGTTACAATATACTATTATAATTTTTTCCATTTTACCTTAATATACAATAATACCAAGTATCAAGATATATATTCTTAAATTTATTTATTTAAACTACCCCACTAGAAGTTTTCTTAGATATCTATAATATTTATAATTTCTAGATGAATAGATAATGAAAACCTATGTGCGTCATCCAAAAAATCCTTCTTCAATTCCGTTTTTTGGCAGGATACATGTCTGGATTCAAAACCTTATAAATGCATCTTTATGAAAGTTGAACTACGGAAAATTCATTACCTTTTCATATATCTCAACATCATATTTTGGACTAATTTTATCATCATAGGGATTTAAGGATGAGTTTTTATTAGGGTAAATATGATTTATCTACACCCACTATGACTTCAAGATTCATCCTCTACAAATCCATGAGTTTGGTCCCTCTTAAATCCTTATCATGGATAGAGTAACAAAATATTCCATTCCTAGGGCATCATCCACCTTCTTCCCCTCCCATGAGTGATAATTTATTAAGTATATATAATATTTTTCAATTCATGCCATCTAATTTTAAACATATTCAATTCATTCTAATGTGAGTATGTATTTCATTCTCTTGAGATCAGTATATATATATATATATATCAAACTTTTCTCTATAGTGTTCATTTCTCAAAATAATTGATGCAAGGATCACTGATTCCAAACCTATATCATGCATATATTAATAATTTTTACTTGTATTTAATTTTATAGAGGCATAAAAAATTACATTATCATTTTACATGAGATTGTATCCCAACCCCCTTTCTGAATTATCACTATAAAATAAAAACCATTCCCAACTTCATATTATTGTATGTAATAGAGTGGTGACCAGCATATTTAATATTCCTCTATCAAAATTAAATTTATTCCCTTCCATGTAAACTTATTATTTGTATTTTATATCAATGATAATTATCTCACAAACCATTGGTAATATCCCTCTAATAAAAAAACTATGTATCTCAGTTACTCTGGTTGGTCTATGAAATTTCCTAATAACTTCTATGTTTGTCAGATTTACTAACATTACCTTAATTTTTATTATATTACCCCAAAATTATACATTCATAAATGAGAATTCACATTTTTTAAATCTATCATAAATTTTCTCCTTTATGAATTTGTTCAACACAATCATCGAATGATCTTCATGCTCTTCCTTTCTCTTATAATATATAATAATATGATCTATTGAAAAATTTATCTATGTAGTCATTGAGGACTATATTCATATGATCCATCAAGATAGTTGTATTATTCATAATCCCAAAGGGAATCATTATACATTTTTACTCTTCATACATGGTACAAAAATCACTCATAGAAACATTCTCCCTTTTAAACCTTAACAAATAATATCCAAATAAAAGAAAAATAGTAGTGATGTATTTATTTAATTTATGTTAATTAAAAAGATAATTGATATAGAATTTTTAATACTTTTTTATCATGATTTATTAATCTTATAATAATAAATGATAATACACATTGACCAATACTTGTTTTTTAAAAAGAAGATTATTTCACCCCATGCTAAAGAACTATAGAATAGAAACCTTTTTCTAGATTCCCTTATAGGTTCTTATTTAATTCCTACTATTTAATGGGATCCATTATATATGGAATTTTTGTGATACACATTTATCCATGTATAATTTTGATTAAAAACTAAACCTTATTATTTGGGGGGGAAGACTAGGTATTTTAATATAAAAAAATAGATAACTATACTCATATACAACAACCCCCCATCAATGTTGATTTCATCCCCTATCATTTGATCCATTATATGAAATGATCTCTCCTTTCTATGAAAATTAAATTGTTATTTATGTAAGGAAATATATTAAATATAAAAAATTATTTTAAATTGAACCAAAGGAATAAGAATTAGATATGTCAGAGGTATCATAACATAAATCTCATTCATAGTAGATTTATATATCATATACATGGTCATTGTTCCACAAGAGTTTTTTAAAAATAGTTTAATATATATTTCTTGAGTTTTTGATTTGGAATTCCTAAAAATAATGAGTTATATAAAAAAATAAGATGAACCAAAATAAAATATGGTATTAGTATATTTTGAAAAGTGATCAAGTGTGCCTCATATCACTTATTTTTATTGATCTACCTGAGTGGAAATGATTGTGAATTCCCTTACTCGTTCCCTTGGTTTATATGGTTTTTAGGTCCAATTTTGATTAGTAATTCAAGGGATATAGAATTGATTCAAAAAATGACATGATTCCTTATACCTAAATAATTATTGTGTGGGTGGATCATTATCTAGGACCTTCTTCACCTCTATTGGATTAAATGGACTCTTATAAGTACTTTGAAATTTGTGGGCATAGTGTTATATTTTATCACACTTAAAACAATTTCTAGATCCCCTTAAGAAATTACATGGGTACTTTATCTGAAATTTTTTGCATTTATGAAATTAAAATGTCTTCCCAAAATGTTTCTTATAATTAGATCTTCCATGATACTACATTATTATTTTATTTTCCCCATAATAATGATAGGTTCCAATTTCCATATTTACTTTAAGAGAATATTGAACTATATCTTTATATATACTAAATTCTCTTATAAATAATTTACATTGAAGTCTAAGATATATACTAGTAATCAATTGATCAATTTTACTCTCAATATATCAGAGAAATCAAGGGAATGCCTCATGATTATTGTAAAATTTGTCCCTTATATTACATTAGAATCATCCTATTTTTCTATTTAATTTAAATAATTATCTCTACCTATTTGTTGAATTATTTTGATGAAAATAATTAGAGAAAATTATCTTATTGAAATAATCATATTCCATAAATTCTACTTCCTCTATTTATATGTTATTTATAATGTTATCCCACCACTTTTAAGCATCACCATCTAAATTATAGATTGTAAATATTTATTTCTTATTGTCTGAAAACTAGAGAATGGAAAATATATTTTCCATCACATTGACCTACTACTTAATAAAAATTTTTTTAAAATATGCACTAAAAGTTGGTAGATGTTCCCCCATCAATGATTCGATAATTAGAAGTTCCTTAATTGGGAATTTCTAGAGCTCAACACAAATTGTGTTATTTCTCATAACTTGAGAGAGTTGGGTAGGTATTGTTTTGAGGTCCTTCATCTGGACCAAAATATCATTATATTTATTATTATACCAATCTCTATGTTTTCCATTAAAACCACTATTTAGTCGGTTATATTGGTCACCCACCATTACCTTGAATTAATAAAGTTTGGAATTAGAATATATAAATTAATTTATATACATAGAACGCAACTGTAATTTTAAAAAGAGGATTCCATAAATGATGTGAATAAATTATCCTATGAATATATAGATTTCAATATAGGTTATCCAGGGTTAGTTTTCTAAGAATAATAGTTTTATATATTAAAATCCTCCCAAATGGTTCATAAATAAAATGTGAATTTATAAAATCATATCCTATAAAAATATAAACCAGCTGTGTAGTTTTGCCTATATCTCATTCACTATATAATGATTGAGTTAATAAAAATCGTCCATATCTAGGATTTTTACCCATGATTATATAATTGCCAAATTTTTCTTCCTTGTGTAAGATCAATATAGGGATAATATTACCAAGAATCCCAAACAATCTCTTATTTAATAAAATTTGTGGATGTTATCCAATACATAGAGATATACCTTGGAATTTTCCCTTGTTTTTTCACTAATGTAATCTAAACTATTCTAAAAAAATAACTAAACCCTCCTATGATACAGAATACATTGACCCTAGATAAATATATCTTAAATAATCCATTAATATCATGATTTAGATAATACATCTCACAAATAGTCATACTACCTAAGGACTGAATGGTGCAGTGTCTTCGATATTAGATATATAAAAATATTATTTTACAACACATTCTAACATTACTCCATAATGAAGGCCCATTAAACCTTTTTCTAGGCTTCCCACATGATATGATAATCTTTATAACCTAAGGATTGGAAATAAAAGAAAGGTCTCATCTCAAACACTCAGTAAGGGAAAACATATCACAATGTATCATATCATAAACATGATGGAGGGCATGTGGATGAAGATAAATATCAAATTAATATATGATAAGACCATATATGATATTAATAAAAATAAATGAATTTGAGATCATAAAAATATCATTAAGGAAGCATAAAATTTATGGAATCACCTAAAATCATCTCAATAATCAGAAAAAAGATTCTACGACATTAGAGTGTTGAATTCTTCAGAAACAATGAATAAAATAAAGACATGAAATATCATGAAAATTAAATAAATCAAGGAATCCTGTAATAACTTGATAAAATACATAGAATTTTAAAACAACTATAATCATAGTAAAACCATTGTGAGAAAACACATTATGCCTCTGCCATGTCAACAAACCCATTATATTCATACATAGAGATGTGAGCTAACTCATTATGTCCACACATTTGGTAGTAGACTTATTATGTCCAAATATAAAAATATCATGAGATACAAACATAAATCAATGAATTGGAGGGTGATATAGGTACACACTAGTCATTATCTACACATATACATGACACATAAAATAAATCATCATCATATCTTAAAGAAACCAAGGGAATGGCATGGGTTTGAAAATATTTCCAAAAACATAACATTACATTTACTTACTAAAGATTATGATATAAAAAATATGAAATTCCATGAGGGATCAAATTATAATAAAATACAGAGGGTGTTTAAAACATCACATTAGGAGATATAAGTTTTGGTGGAATAATAAAACTGAAATTACAAAAGTATTCACAATAAGTTTTAATCATTATTATAAAAGATGATATTTAAATGACATTCAAAAAATTGATAAGGGAGGGAGAAAAAATTTGAAAACCATATTATAATTATTTCCAAATAAATAATCCATGTAATGAAATGAAATTTTTTTTTAACAAATATGATGTGATAAATAATAAAATTATATGATTTTGTCGACCTTTTTTACTATTTTAAATAAAACCAACATCAGAGAAACATTAAAAGTATTTAATTTAATAAATTTTGTAATATAAAATATAAATATTATAAAATAAAAAACATACTTGGATTTAATTTAATAGAACAATTTTAATATGTAAAACATGTACAAGGAATAAAATATTCATTGGTAAGAATGTGACTTATTTTTACCCATGTTAAATGTTTGATCAAATAATTGGTTATTACTATTAATAAGTATCTTTCCCACAGAAATAAATGAAATACCTTGAAAAATTGGAAAATTGAGGGATAATATAATTCATGAAAATTATATTAATGTAAGAAAGTATATATCCCAAGTAATAGGAAATTGAGTCGATCAATCCCTTACCGTATTAGAAACGTAAAAAATAAATATTTTTTAGAGGAAGATCATGATATAAAATTTTAAATCTAATGAAATGGAAGATATTTTCCTATGTTAAAGTAATAGGGTACTTAATACATCATATAAAGGAAATGATATTCCACAATATCCAACATGTCCCATATAGTTGAAAATAAGACTATGAATCCCTTACAATGTTAGAAACATTAAAATTGTAGAGACTTGATGGATATTATTTCAAATGAAACATTAAATACCATGGATAATGAGAGGATTATGATAATTATTAATAATTATATTGTAGATAATTGATTCTAAAAAATACGTTGTATAAAAACATTTATCTCAAGGGTTGAAAATTTTAATCCATCAACCTTCACGTTGAATTCATGGTTAGTTGATCACACTCTAAGGTCATGTATAAAAAACGTAACTATATTATTCACTTATTTAATAACCTTATTAACATTTCATAAACATCATTTATAATTATTATATTAATTTATATTATTTATTTACTATCTATTTTCAATATCAATTGTGAGTTATTTTGGTCATTTTGACATAGATGTATAAAAGTGGATATTTTCTTTATTTTTTCCAAAAATCCATCATTACAAAATAATATAAGGTACTAGAATTGGTTGTTTTTATTATTTATAATTTTATAATTTCATTATATTGTAGTTTTTTACAATCTTTAAATATAAATATGGTGATGAGTATATTTTGATGATTTTCCAAGAATGGACATTAGTATCATAATTAATTTATTTAAAAACATTTGAGTTAGATAAGGAGAAATGGATGAGAGGTTCCACATACACTTTTTTAGCTAGTGATATGTGGTCCCTGATGCCATTATAGAATTTGTGAATGCCTCCTAATGAAACATTATCATGGTTGGTTTGCATCAAACTTAAGATTGATCAAACCAGTCAAATTCATAAATATTTAATTTTATTTAGTGAATTAATGAAATTTATTAGTTATTTTGAAAAAAAATATTATAATAAAATAATAAAATCATTTTGAATTATGTTATCATAAAGGAAAAAATAAATATGAAATATTTATTGAGGGAATATATGTTCATATATATACATAAAATGATATTTTTTTTCTAAAACAAGATATTAAATACTAAATTAATTTTTTGATGAAAGAAGTTAATAATTTTAGATTTTAACAATTAATTTCAAATATTCCATACAATATAGAAAATAAAATTTTCAATATTATTTTTGAGTTTATTATTTTTTTCCTTCAATATATTTTGAAAATGAAACAAACTAATTGAAATATTGTGTATTCATATATCTGGATATAAATTTATAAATAAACAAAAAATATTATTATAATTTTTAATATATAAAAAATAGAGTAATATCTTATCTTACATATAAACATAAATTTATTTACACATTATAATTTTGTATATCCATTTATTATTTTTCTAACTTATAGAGAGAAAGACTACCATTCCATATCTATGGATTTATATAAAAATATTAGTATTTTTTAATGAATGAAAAATATAATATAATTTTGAAAGCATAAATAGAAAAAATACATGACATATGATATTGCAGACCTAGGATTTAAAATCACACAAAAATGATTTTATCCTGACTTTTTAATAAAATGATATATAGAGGGATAATAATGCAACTACTATAAATCAAATGATATTCTATGATACCCTTTATCAAAGATAAAAAACATTAATAAATGGGATTCCTTTAAATGTTATTCCAGAAATCATTGATAAATGAAACCCTTAGTTCCTTTTTTAGCATTGATATATGTCCCTTTTATTAGTAATTTTTTTGTGATAATAATGGTTTTCCTTTATGAGTTGTATTTTATCACCAATAAAATTTATGTTTATGAAAAATAATATATATCCTTAAAACATTTATTAATATATAAACATATATATTGTTATAAATATAATATATTTTATTAAATATGATTCATATAAGAATAAATATGCATTAACATATAATATATAATATATTTAGTAAAAAAGATTCTAAAATAATTAAAATTTTATATTAATTAATGATTTGAAAATTATTATTATGTAATAGTCAATTGAAAAATGTGATGGCATAAGAATTAAACAACTTAAATAACTATCTAAGATATCTTAAAAACATGAATTGAACATCAACAGGCCATACCCTTTTTTATGGGAGTCCATATGGGCACTACCACCTCTCAAATAGAACAAAGTAAAAATATGTGTGACATTATAACTGGTAGAGCCAAGAAATTTAAATTATTGATCTTTAAAAATTCCAAAAATTCCTATAATACTTTTTTTGTCCAAGTACCAGAATTTTTAAAAATTTGATTCAATTTTATCCTCCTTTAAAGGGTTATTTTTATCAATTTCATATGTGATTAAATTTATTCGTAGGTATTATACTCATATGGTTATTATAGGATTTAAATTTTACATTTCTTCATATTGTAGTTTTATTTATATATATATATATATATATATTATTTGATAAAAATACCAATTAAATAGATTCAAAATCATCTGATATAAGAGAACACAACCATTTAAAAAATTTAAAATACATAGACCAAGTTTTACAATTCACCCATTGGGTCTCCAAGTGATAATCATCCTGGTTTCCTCGTATTCTAAAAAAGTAAAATGCATAGGAGTAAAATTTTCCCATCAAATCATTAATCCTATTAAAAATCATCCCAAATGGTTATAAATATTTATCTTACTCTAAAATATAATCAATGTCAATAATAGAATCTTATTCTAGAAAGATGAATTTTTAATACATCTCACACAAAAATTTCAAACCCAAAAGAATAATAAGGAGCTCAATAACAGGATGTCACCAATTAGCAAAAAAAAGATCAATGGAGTGCTGAAATAACCAATCCATGATGGCCTTGAAAAACCAACCCAATACCCACAATATTATTTATTTCTAACACCAAATCATAATTAAAATTAAAAACATCGAGTATGTGAGGGGACTGTCAATCAACAAATGGGTCTCTAACTCTTTTGGGTACATAAATAGATTTTTAGTTCCAAATATAAATCCATTAATCCGCACATATACTACTGAAAATATGGCCTTTATCCACACTAGAAAAAGGCATTAAAAGTGATAGAAAAGTGTTGTTAATTGGGGAGGAGAAAAAAGGGGAGGGTCCTTTTTATCAGTACTCAGAAAAGCACTGATAAAGGCTTCTTTTATCGGTGCTAAAGAAATGCTAATAAAAGATGTCTTTTATCAGCGCTAAAAAAGAACGGATAAAAAGGTCCTTTATCAGTGCTTTTTTTAGCGCTGATAAAAGACCCCTTTTATGAGCCCTTTTTTAAAGCCCTGATAAAAGTAAAAAAAATTAAAAAAAAAGTTATAAATAATAGATTAGTGCGGGGAGATTTTAACAGCGCTTGACCCCCCCCCCCATCAGTGCTACGTGAAGACCCCTCCCTCTCATGCATGTTACACTTGCACGTGCAACCCCCTCCCACTTGCATGAGCACCCTTGCTTCCACCAAAACTCAAACCTGATTCCTCCCCCCTAGCGTGCCTATACATTTACCACTAATCCATTTAGTTTTTTTCTCCATTTAAGGATATATCTATTTATTTATATATATATTTATATTTATTCATATATTAATATAGATTCATATTAATATAAATATATTTACTTATATTAATAGATATATATATATTCATATATTTATATATATTTATATCTATTTATATATATATAGTTATAATTTGTTATCTGTATATTTTTTTGTATATTAATATATATTTATAAGATTAGTTTTAAATACATTTTTAAAATATGTTTTTTATGGGTGTTTATAAATAAATAAGTACATACATACATACATATATACAACACACATACACACACACACACACATATATATATATATTCGAATAAATATATATATATGAGTATCTAAAAATCCATAGAATGTTAAAACGACCATAACTTCTAATCTATAAGTCTGGTTCAACTCCACAACTAGTAAAATCTAAGAACATGAAACAATATTTTATATGATATGTGGTACAGGCCTAGTTGACATCCGGATCAGAAATTATAGTTGTTTGAATGTTAAATAACTGGGGTATCCTGAATAAAAACTCAGTTTTAGAGGCCTTCTAAGACATTTTTGGCCTCAGAAAAGTGTAATTGAAGGTTCCTTTCAGGTACTAACGCGTAGATCTCATCGCAGGATTTGATTTGTTATGTTATAGAGCTCAAATGGACACTCGGATCAGAAGTCATGGTCATTTGAAGTTTGAGTTACATTTTCAAATTATTTTAGATCTTTTATTAATTTTTTTGATTTTTTGTGGTTTCAAATTGTTATTAAATTATTATTAGTCGATGATAATTAGAAAATTATTAATTATTAATATTTTTTAAAATATTTTAAATCCATTTTTAGTAAATTTATTATATATTAAATGTAATAGTCTATTTATACTTATCTAAAACATATTTAAAAAATATATATTATGTTTATATCAATATAAATATACTTATATATAAATATATTAATTTTCATGAAAAATTATTTTTTTTGAAATATAAACTTTATCAGCACTAGGAAAAAGGGCTGATAAATCCCCCCCTTTATCAGCGCTACTAAAAAAATGCTGATAAAGGGGTCCCCTTTAACAGTGCTACAAAAATGCTGATAAAGGGGGTCCTTTTATCTGCGCTAAAAAACCCTTATAAAGGGTCACTTTTAACGGCGCTTTTTTTAGCGTTGTTAAAAGTTCGCTTTATCAGCACTTTTTTTAGTGCTGATAAAGGGTGGCGCTGTAGAAACCCAGTTTTGTGGTAGTGATGCAACACAAAAGTGTTTAGGTCGTTCAATATATTTAAAGATAAATTTGTTCTAACACACCTAAATCATCCATTAACCCAAAACAAGATCACATAATGTTTCTATATGGAGAGAGGAGACCCACTTGACTATATTAGTTGTAATATCATTTAAAAAATCAATATCCTCATATAATTTCTCCTACCAAACAAGAATATATTTTTATAAAATAAGTCAATATACAAATTGAAATTAATGTATTTGTATATAATAAAGCAATATATATATATATATATTAATTTATTTATATTTTATAATTTAATTGTACACATGATTATGTAAACATTTTTACATAAAAATTTATTTTAAAATATATAAACTATATGGAAACAAATATCTATTATTATATTTCTTTAAAATAAAAAATTATCAATTTTATTTAACTTATAAGAATCAATATATATATATATATATATGAATTTATACATGTAATGATTATATAAAAATAGGCGTGTTTCAATAAAAATATATATATTTATCTATATATTCTATTATATGTAATTAAATAAATATATGTAAATATTTTTTATCCAAATAAAAAAATATAAATGTGAACGTATGTGTGTGAATATATAATTTTTAATATTTCATTAATACATCATATATTAATTTACTTTTATAAATATATCATTATCCTTAAATATAGTATAAATAGTTATTTATAACATATATTTATAAATACATTATGAAATTTTATATCTATATATAAAAATATATGTAACTTTGTCTATTTATATATATATATATATTTGTAGAAAATTTATATCTAAATATATAATATATAAAAATATTTGGAAAAGTAATTTAAAAATAATTACTTAAATCATTTGGAAATAATTATTATTGAATTTATTCAAAATAATATTTAACTATTTGGTTACATTATAACAATGTATGAATATATATATGTATATACATATATATATATAATGCATATATATAGAAATGTGTGTGTATTAATAAACAAATATATATTAATTTAATATTCTAGTTTATTAAAATGAATATCACTATATAATTTATTTAAATAAATATAATTATATATGTATCATATATGGAAACACTCAGACATGTGTATAAATGCACACACACAAGAAAATATTTTTTGAAAATGTACTTAAAAATAATTATTTAAATATATGGATAAGAAATATATAAGTATGTATACATATATAATTAAATAGATGTATTGTAAAATTAGACGAAAAAAAGTTAGGTTAGTGGTAATGAAGTTCACTTTGCACATGGAGTTTATAGGTTCAAGTCCAAGTGTGTATGGGTTTGTATGTATTGGGAAGCCATTGAGCACCGATAATGGTGGTTCATAAGTGCTTACAAAAAAAGGTGTTGGGTAGTATCTTACATGATCTAGAATATGATATGTCTAAAAGTACTGAAAAACAGAGGGGTCAAGTGCTAATAAAGGGTAGGGGAGGGGTCAGGGTGTTAATATAGAGGAATAATTTATGTCTCAAATTTTATTAGTTATAAAAAAGATTTGGTAAAGGTCACTGTATTTTAAGGGATCATATCTAATTAGAACTTTTTAGCTATGATAAATCTCATTTTGAGTAATGATAGAGACATGATATGTAGTAGTGTGGCTTTCAATTTTTATCAATGCTAAAAATATGCAGATAAAATACTTATTTAATCATTATTACTTTTATCATAGACGGAAGAGGGTCTTATTAGTATTACCTCTGTTATTAATAATATTTTTTCTTAGCTATAAAATTGTAATGGTATAAGGAAAACACACCATAACAACCATAGAGTCAGAAAACAAAATATTTATTATAAATTCAAATATTTTCATACATTAAATAATATATTTACATTAAACAACTTATATAAAAATAAAATTTCATTGAAACATATCAATACATTACAATTACACTTATTTGTATAATTTATTGCACACAATTTCAACATACAACTAACTCAAACTAAATCAGACTCATAAGAGGCCTTCTCTATAGACTAACCAATCCCTATAAAGAAGACGCATGTACATATAATAAAAATAATAATTTTTCATGAATACTATATAATTAAATAATTAAAATGTAAATATAATACAATAATTTCTTGATGAAACATAACTAAAAAATGAAAACATAAATTATAAAAAATAATACTTAAATAAAAAAGGATAATAGAGTAATAAAATAAAATAAATTACAATGTAATATGATAATATGAGCGTGATTACTAAGTTTTTGAAATGTTGATGCACTTATCAACACAAAATGTCACATTTAAATTGAAAACATGGTATTTTAGTCAAACCTTCTAAATAATTTTCTGAATTAACATGTAGTAAATTCCTATAAGTCTCCAATTAATAATTGACCATTGTTCTAATTTATCATTAAAACAAAGCATGTTTTTTTATTTTTTGTATGTAGTGAATCATTTGAAAGAAAAAATTACTCATAAAATAAATACATTCTCTTTTAGTCAAACATTCTACATAATACACCAGATTAATGAGTAATTAATTCATACATTTCAAAAAATAATGACCAGCCATTTTCCAAAAGTAGAACAATAATCCAAGCTCATATGCTAAGTTTTAAGTATGAGATATACGTTTTGAATTACAATTTTTCATTTAAATATAAAATATGAATATCTCAAATAGATGTGAAATTAATTCTTAGAAATCAAAAATGAATCTTCAATGAATATCTTAATGTATCATGAGAATATAATATTTTTTTCTCAGTAGTGACTTTGTGATGTAAATTTTCAATGAAAATGTAACTTATATTTTTATAACATTCACTTTCATTAAATCTATTCAAAATAATAGTCAGATTAATGTATAGTTAATTTCAAAAAGTCAGAAATGAATAATTGATCATTTTATTAAAGTATCATAACAACATAAGTGTGTTTTTATAGTGATGAGTGTGTGACACTTTTCATGATCTAAAAGGATTCTTTTAAACAAAAACCATTCACATTTAGTTATACCAACTACATCATGTGTGGGAATGATGTGTAATTGATTCCAAAACATCATAAATGATAAATTGATCATGTTTATAATATATCAAGTAAATTTGAGTTTCTTTTATACCTTTTATACTATGTGAAGTACCTTCTGAACTCATACTTCACTTTTAATTTAAAAACACACACTATTAGTCAAAAAATATAATCCATATTTTAGATTGGTTCATGGTTAATTCATATATATAAAAAATTAGGAAAAAATTTTGTTTTAATGTATCTTGATGATATGATCATGTTTGATTTGTTTTGAGTATGTGATGTTCATTTTGAACAAAAATGCCTTATTTAAATAGAAAACATACATTTTAGTCAAATCGGTAATACAATAGGTCAGATTATGTTTGGTTAATTTCAACATGTAAAAAAAGAATAACTAATCATTTTACTATATTATCAAAAAAAATAAACTATTTTTTTCTCAATTTTGTATTTGTGACACATGTTTTGAAGTAAAATATATATTTTTAGTTGAGAACATGAACTATCATTTATACTGGCCACACCACATGTTAGATTTACATGTATTGAATTCCTACACATGAAATATTAATCATCAAACATTTTATCAATGTATCATTAAAATCCTATGTTTTTTTTATTTCGACTATACTTTCTAAATTTTGAGCTAAAATGTCACTTTCAAATTGAAAACATTATCTTTTAGTAAAACTGAAAAAAGCATGAATCAAAATGATGTTTTGTTAATTCCTACAAGTCGATAATTAAAAATTTATCATTTTCTATTTTTTTGACCATATTAATTTTTTTCAAATTTTGAGTATGTGACATGTATTTTTAACTAAATTTTCAATTTCGAAATGAACATACACACTTTCAATCATAATTACCATACCATAAGTCAGAATGAAATGTGGTTAATTAAAACATATAATAAATGAATCATCGATTATTTTTCAAATATATCATGTGAATTTGAACAATTTTTCTAATGTTTTACAATGTACCGTGTGTTTTAAACTAGAATGTCATTTTAGACATAAAACACACACATTCTGTCAAAACAGAAACACTATGGGACACCATTTTTGAATTATATTGTTAATTTTAATTTGATAATTCACACTTTCATTCATATAGTCAATGATAAGAAAAAGAACTAAAACAATAACTAAATAAAACACTACGAAGTGGTTTCTAAGAAAAAAATACTAACATGAATGGAAAATACATATTAATGTAATTTATAATCATTTTGAGACAATGAAATCCACCTATTAGTTCCAAAGAAACTATTAGGTTTTCAACATTAAATTTTATATAACTTTTTATTAATTTTCAAAAAAATATAGATTTTTTATTTTATTATTTTCTCATAAATATTTTTAAATAAAATTATCATGTGATCATAATAAAACATTATTTTCTTATATTTATTTAATATACTTTTTAAAAATTCTTATAGAATTTTTTATTAATGTGACTTTATAATGTTACTCTTTTTTTATAACATTACTGGTTCACTACTTAACATGAAATATTCCTGAATTTTACTTGTTTAATCTTGATTTTGTTGATATAAACCATCCGTGAACATAGATACCCAACCTCAATATATATATATATAATTTAAATTCATATATATACTAAAATAATAACTTTTACATATCATAAAACATGATGTTATAAATTTTGTATTTCATTTTTTAAAAGAAACAAATAAATATTTATAGATTCTAACTTATAAATATAATCAATATGGAAAAATTATGATATAAAATTTAAAATATTTTTTCATTTTATTATATTATTTTATTCATTATATATTATTTTTTTTAAACATTATTCTTTAATAAATATTTTGTGTAAATAAAATAATTAATTGTAAACTTTAATATTTTCAAAAATAATAATTTTCTTTGTATTCCAAGAAAATTAAATTCCATTAGGTAATATAATTGTTTATATTTATATCCTTTTTCGAATAGGTATTTTCTAAGATTGTGATGACCCTGACCCAGGATTCTGCACCATGAGATCTATGTAGAGATCATCATAAAATGGTTTGAGATATGGTACCTAGTAATTTTGATATTGAGGACTTTGGGTCCATTAGTGGGGGGAAATAAGTGTCTCAAATCAGAGGAGGTAGAGAGTAAAGAACCCCTTTCTAATGTGTTGTGGATACATCTCCCATCACAACTCCTTTATATTGAGTTCCCTAAGAATAAAATTCACCAGGGATGATGGGACCTAAAGTATACCATATTTAAATATTTTATGATAGAGGCAATTAAAAATGGTATCATAGTAGGGTTAAATTTGTTGATCTATGATATGTTTAATGAAGTAGATACTAGGTTGGTTATAACTAAATAGGTTCCATTGAAAAGGTTCACCTAACCTCTTTTTAAAGAGACTTTAATTATCAACATGTTTGGGTTGGATACCTTGTATGGTAACAGTCAAAATTTTAGAATTTTGGTAGGATGAGAGGTTGTGCATAGTTGGAACATAGTTCTCTCAAGCTGTGTGCCCCATCCAAGCAAAATATTATAACCTAGGCATAAGGGATTTGCACATCTACTGTAGAGTTTGTCAAAACTTGCCTCTAAAAGGAGAAACCATGAAACCCAAACCCTAGAATAGGCATAGGGTAAAGGTGCCTGATTTTTCAAACCATGCAACTCTACGGAGTAAACTATGTGCACTGTTTTAATTTGCCTGAAAACTATATTTTAAAAAAACATGAACCCCAATATAGACCCCAAATTGATACCTACTCATCCCCTAATGATTCCTCTTATTTTTTGAGGCTTGAAAACTATTTCATTGGGATCTAAAACTCCATTCATGTTGTATTAATGGGAAGATTGGAGCTCTACACATCACCAGGTATATGTTTTCTCCCTGATTATTTTATCTTTATCTCATGATACTCTCCCTAGATAAATGATGGTTTTTTATCTGATGTTGGTTATAGATATATATATAGGTTTATTGGATCTATATATGTTTAATTTTGGATTTTGTATTTGGATGTAAATATTTTTCTTCATTGTATTCTTGATTGATTCTATTCAATTTGGGTATATCTATTAGAACGCGCAATTATTCAATGAATTGGTCCATTATTCAAATCGCATTATCATGATTTCAATTATATGAAAGTAATTTAAGAATTTCTAGAGTTTTTTAGAAATTTAAATTCTTAATTGGATGAAATATTTAATTAAATTAATTAATTTAGGAATTGGTATTTGAGGATAATTAATTAGGGGATATTGAGATTATTGAGTAGAGAAAATTAATTGTTGAATTAATTTTTCAGATTTTCGAAATATGAAATGAGGATAATTAATTAGAGAATTAATTTTTGAGATATTAGGTTTGTTGAATTAATTAACAAAGATTATTTTGATTAAAAAATTGATAGATATGATTAATTAATTATTGAATTATTTAATATGGTCGATGTGAGTAATTAATTGTGGAATTAATAAACGGAAGTGATGTGAATAGTATATTGGTGAATTAATAGAATGGATTGAATGTGAAAATTTAATTTTTGGGATTAATTAATGAATTTTATGTGAACAATTAATTATTGAATTAACAGAAGGGACTCAATGTGATTAATTAATTAAGAAATTAATTAATGGAATTGATGGGATAAAATGTAATTAATTGGTTTTGGAAAAAAACTAATGGAATTGATGTGAATAATTAATTATTGAATTAATTAAAGGAATTGAATTTATTAATTAATTGTGGAATTAATTAATGTAAATGACATTAATAATCGACTAGTGAATTAATTGAATGGATTTAATGTGATTAATTCATTATGGAATTAATTAATAGATTTGTCTTGAAAAATTAATTAGTTAATTAGTTTAATGGATAGAATGTGATTAATTAAATCTGGAATTAATTAATGGGTTTCACGTGAATAATTAATTGGTGAATTAATTGAAGGGATTGAATGTGCCTAATTAATTATAGAATTAATTAATGTAATGTGTGTAAATGAATAATTAGAGAATTAATTGAAGGGATTGAATGTGATTAATTAATTGTAGAATTAATTAATGGAAATTATTTTAATTAAATAATTTTTGAATTAATTAATGGATTTAATTAATGATTTTTGAGTTGGATTAATTAATTAAAGAATTAATTAATGGGAATATGATGTGTGGATGCAATTGAATTTTCTAGATTAATTAATTAGTGATTTTTTAATGAGTATTGTTGTGTTGAAGCAATTGAATGAGTTAAATTAATTAATTGGTTAAATAATTAATGAGGACTGTTGTGATAATTAAATCGAATGAATTGGATTAATTAATTAGTGCAGTTGGGGGATTACCTGAGCGATAAATACTCCATGTAATCCTATATCGGACCCAAATTCAAAACTAGGTTGGAGTGAATTTTTGTAGGTACGGTATCTAATGAGAGTGGTTTTTTGCGAAACACAATTCAATTAAATTCATATTTACCTAAAAATGTACCATAGTGGCACACCCAAGGGTCGATCACAAGGAGGCTGCTAACACGCACTATTTTCCTATTGTCACTATTATAAACTACCTAATATAAAAAGATAATACTTATGTAAATAGGTGGGAATTCAAATGCGGAAAATATAAATATAATAAAAATATAAAAATATATAAAAATATAAAATATAAATAAAAGAAAGAAAATACACAAAGAATTTAGTAGAATAAAACCATTGTTCTTGGGGTTTCATGGTGGAATTATCATTGTTATTCAAAATATATATCAATGAGTTATTCAATTCGGAGATCAAGACCGATCACTCTAAACCCTCTCGTTTAAAATTTATTACCCTACACCGAGACCTCTACAGGTAGGAGTAATCTATTCCATATCATTACCCAATCCAAACTCCACCGTTTGAAAGAATTGGATATTGATGGGAAGGAAAAATAATAAACAAGGAGGAAAAAGACAATACAAGAGAAAGTGGGGCAACCGCCCACCATAATCATTTAACCACTTTTGAATCCCTAGAATAAATCATGATAAATCAATAAAGCACAATAAACTCAAATAACACTACTTCCCCCCTCGAACAACAGTGAGGGTAAGCTCTCCACAAACATAGAGTTAGAAAGAAGCATGGTGGGAGAAACACATAAAATAAAAGAAAAAAATTAATGAACAGAAGAAAAAGAAAGATACACTAATATATATTATAAATAAAAACAACAATTACAGAAATAAAACTCAACCTTGCCCCCTTGAAAATGTCTATCCTTGTAAAAGGGAGAGGAGACACAAATTTATAGGTGAAATGGATGAAAAAATCTCTCTCAAATTTTGTCCTCTAGATTTCATCGACTTTTAGACCCATTTAATGCCAAAATTGGGAAATGGTCCCTTATTTAAAGCTGTTCCACTATCCCTTACTCATGCCTCTACAAAATTTCATATTTATTGGTCCATTTATGAATGATTTATGTCTATTTTAGTGCGGAACATGTAATCTGCCAATGTGGATCTTCGTCTTCCACAACTCCAACATACAATGCCATTAAGACCAATTATCCAGTGGATTCAGACATGTTATCCTTAATGAAATATATTTATTAATTTCTATTACAGCTCCTTGTTGAATTTCAGCTCCAAACAACAGGTATAATTCCAGATACTAGCTCAGCTTTAAAACATTCCAAATCTGCACACAGTTTACGAGGTCCAGATTGTGAGCTGATTTTCAGCCTCCAAATGATTGATTGAGCTGGGACTACATGAGGATTAAATTCGTCCCATGATGTAAGGAAACCTAAAAAAAGGAATTTCACAATTTGGAGCAGTGTAGAAAATGATATGGCCTAAATACAAAATAAAATAGTTAAATCGCAAAATTAATCCATTTTTGCATTTGAGCTCAAAATTCCACTGAAACATAAATATGTGAAAAATTCCCATAAAATAACACTTTGGTGGGATTTAGAACATTTAAATAAAGTATATAATATGTGAAAATTCTAGCTTTATCATTATCAACACTGTATCACCGTATCAGTGTGGGGACTGTAGAAGGAACAATAGTGTGGGTACTGTAGCCGCAGTATAATTCATCTCGAATGGAATTTTGGGCAACAAAAAATGGGCCTACGGGCCATTGGGTCTATGAGACATCCAAGGCCTTCGGTAAATAGGGCCTATGGGCTATGATATTGGGATTTTGGGATGAAGGGTATTTGGTCCATAAAGAATCTTGGTTAGTCCACATGAGATAGGGCCCTATTAGAGGAATTAGAGCAAGTAGCGACCACCTGCAGAGATAAACAGATTGGAAGAATGAGAGGGTATGGGAACTACCATCAGTACTAGGAACCATGCATCTTTGTATGGGGAAGTGCTAGCAGATCATAAATGTGAGGTGGGTATATAGGATCCATTAATTAAGTGGACACTGGGGATGGTAAGTTCAAGTGTAGTCGGGTGTTTGGGCCTTCAGGTCACGTATTGGGCCTTGTGCCTTTGGACCTACATGTTTGGAAAGGGTTCCCTCTTAACCATTAAAAATCATATTATCCAAAAATATATAAAAATATAAGGATTTCAGTATTTCATATTAATTAATTTGTGATTTAATTAATGGGTATTATTGTGTTGATGCAGTTGAATGAATTGAGCTTAGTAATTGGTGAATTAATTAATGGGGATTGTAGTGATGATGTAACAAAATGATATGTAATAATTAAAATGTAAGTTAATTAGTTTGGATTATTATGTTGATGAAATTAACTAAATATTATTAATTAATTGGTGAATTAATTAATGGATATTTTTGTGATGATTCAACTCAATGAATTAGATTAATTAATCTGAAAATTAATTAAAGATTATTACTATATTTAAGTATTTAAAAATTTATTAATTATTTTTTAAATTAATTAATGGGATTTATGTGATTATTTAATTGTTTAATTAATTAATATAAGTGATGTGATTAGTTAATTTCTGAATTATCTAATGGAATTGAGGTGATTGATTAATTATTGAATTAATTAATGTTGTTGACATGATTTATTAATTGTTGAATTAACTAATGGAATTGATGTGAATAATTAATTTTTGAATTAATTAATGTTATTGATTTGATTATTTAATTATATAATTAACTAATTATATTTATTTGATTAATTAATTATTTAATTAATTAATTTTATTGATATTAATATTTTATTATTCAATTTAAAAATAGAATTGATGTGATTTATTAATTGTTGAATTAATTAATATTGTTGATGTAATTAGTTAATTGTTGAATTAACTAATGGGATTGATGTTATTATTCAATTATTGAGTTAATTAGAGTTATTTATGTGATTATTTAATTGTCTGATTAAATAATGGAATTTATGTGGTTAATTAATTACTAAATTAATTAATGTAATGAATAATGGTAATAGTGGCATTCATATGTGATATTCATATAATTAATGGTAAAAAAGGAATGGATTTTTGAAATTGAGATAAAGAATGGTAATAATTGAATTCATGTGTGAATTGAGATATTGAATGGTAATAATGGAATTCATCTATTAGTTGAGGAAATGAATTGAAATAATGGAATTCATGTGTTAATTGAGACAATCAATGGTAAAAATGGAAATCATATGTGAAATCATAAAATGAATGATAATAGTAAAATTCATGTGTAAATTGAGATAAAGAATGGTAACAATGGAATTTTGAGATATGATATCACTTGGGGATATTTTAGACTCGAGTATAGGTCGATGTAGGTGTGGACCTTTTGGGTGTCCTCAATAACATGTGGGTTTATGTTGATAAATAAAGAGTAATTGATAATTTAATAACTATTTACTTATGTATTGTATTTATTTCATTATAAAACTTCATACACTATTTAACTAGATATTGTTTTTGACACCATTAGTGGTGGCATACTGATTTGTACTCATGCCCTACATGGAAACTTGATCAGTACCTAAATTGACTTCATGTTTGTACGAAAGGATACGGGAAAATTCCTTATGTTAGATGGATAATTTTGGATAGAGGATGGATGAGGGAACTATATGTGGTTCAGGTCCAACTTGGGAGTTGTCACTATCTTTACTTTTGAGTTGAATTTTGACACTTGGCACATATTCTTTCATGGAATATCTACTATTCAATTTTGATATTATATTTCTAATTCTGGTCATCATGTGGTACTGATATTTTCTTATTATGGTGATATCATTTGGTTATTAGTTACTTCTTTTGTGTTGGTGTATTACTATGATAAAGAGGGTATAATCTGCCCATAATAGATATGATACCCTCAGTGCTAGTCAATAGCCTCTTCTGTATTGGGAGGTGCACTTGATTTCATGTGACCGACCGACATAGAGCATTGGTGTGTGGCACCTAGGTTAAGATATTACATATCCTCCCCCACACTTATAAATGGACACAACTTCTCATCTCTTATACAATAATAAATAGAATTTTTCTTAATATAAAACCTAACTAAATCCATTTAAAACATTCATAACCATGTATTGGAGTCCCTGGATGATTTATAAAACCAACCTATGATGATTTTCATATAACATAAATAGGTTGTATGGATAAGAGGTGCATTTCGTAACTAAGAGTTAATATTTTATTTATATTTTGACCAACTTAAAATCTTCTTCAATGATGATGAAATAGTAAATATTCCTACATATTACATATACTAATATTTTATTATTTTATTGGAATAACCTATATCTAACTACTCTTCCATCAAATCAGAAAATAACTATTATCCTTGTGTATGGTAGACTATCGCCTCTCAAATTGATGTAATTCATTTTCAGTAACAAACTCTCATGAATTTTTATAAGGATATATTTAATTTATATATATATATAACATTCATGAAATATTTATCATAATGTAATGTTACATTATAATATGTTTCCATACCATTCCATCTATTTAAAATGATAAGTCATTCGTGTATACGTGTGGATTACCACCTCTATGAAGCGATGTGATTCTATTTTCATCACCACATCACTTAGTAGGTATATATAACCATATTTAATAATATAATATTATATTTATGATAAAATCATCATTATTTAAATATAAAATTATACATACAATATTTCCTCCATTCTCTTTGAATAATGAATATTTCACTCATGTGTACGTATAGCCTACCATCTTCATTATTGTAACATAATTCATTTTTCAAAACCATATTTAATGATTGGTTTTAAAGGTATAATTTATGTATAAAAACTATTATTATTTAATTATTATTATTCTAATGATGATGGAATAATTACCTCATTGACTATAGTTAACCTATCAAAGTCATTTTTTACATATGAGAAAAATATTTTCAAAACATCGGACATAAACTTAATTGATTATGTGATTTTATATATCATGGTAATAAATAAAATAAAAGGAATAATAAAAATTATAAATTTATTAAGAAATTAAATTAGTGATATAATTTTATTATCGATAAGATAAATAACAAACATCATGAGTTGGACTTGAGGTGAGGGACATTGTAATTAAAGAAACATTTTAAATGTTTTAATGATTTATTTTGTAAATATTTTTTATTTATTGTCCAAATTTTTAAAATTGATATATGGATTTATTTATATGGGAATAAATTAATTATAGAGGAATTTTTTTCACTTTTTAATTTTTTTTAATTTTTTCACAAGGAATATTTTTAGAAATTTTTAAGGAATATTTATAAAAAGTTAAAAGGAATACCATATTTTTAAATGTATGACATCAATAGTCTTTCCTAACACTGTAAAAATAATTTGAGGTTTTTTCCCATTATTATAATATATGTTTTATTTAAAGTAAAACCCTACTTTGTTCTTAAAATTTTTTAAAAAAATTAAATGGAATGTATGTCTCATTATCCATTAATGTTTTTCTTATATGAGAAAAGATTATTTTTGTAAGTATGATGGTAGAAATTATATCTTTGATTTATTTTTATTATACTATGGGTCATAGGAATTATTTTTTATGTTGGGTGATCCAAATATATCCCATTATGAATGGTGATATTGATATTTATCATGATTATGAGTGAGCTAGATATATCTTCCTAATGTACTTTGTAAATGGATGGAGTTAGCTAGTTAGGTTTCTCCTAATAGATTATTGAAATTTACTTGGTAGGTTATTTATTTTGTAAGGCTAATAGTAAGAGTGATATTACAATGATTATTAATTTTAAATATATGGTTTATCTATGATTTCTATGGGTTTTTATATAAATTATTAGAATTTGGCAATGTACTACAATGAGATTATTTTTTAAGAGATGTTTATGAAACTTCTTGAGGGTGAAATGTATAATATTTTAAAAAAGTTTTCATGATAAATTAATGATTATAAAAAACACTATAAGTATTATTTTACCTTTAACATTTATTATTAGATTTTTTATGAAAATAATTGGATATATATGTTGATTTATTATGTAAAAATTTATTATTTTGAGATCAAATTTTATTTTGAAAACATAAAACATTTTATGAGTATTCATGGACTAATGAGTTTCTTCCTTTATTTTAATATGTAAATTGATGTAATTTTTTATCAATCCATGTTTTAATAAAATTAAATGGGTTTTAAGGATAAATATGTATAAGGATGAGACCGTGATAAAAATTTTGAAGACATTTTATGAAAAAAAATATTATATCATGAATGTTTTGTATTGGGGAAAAATAAATACAGATTTGAACTATCCACCCTGTGATTTAATATTTTTTGACAAGGATTATTTCAAAAACATTATAATACTATAAACCTAAACTATCTATAGGAATGCTTTAAAAATAAATTATTTTCTAAAGGATGATTTTTAGAGACTACTTCTGGTCTGGTCCTTAAAGTTAGTATTATAGAAAATTATTAGATAATTTTAGAATTTAGGATAATGGAATTAAATAACCTTATTATATTCTAATTTACTA
The DNA here is from genome assembly GCA_963277665.1 of Viscum album. Taxonomy (NCBI): domain Eukaryota; kingdom Viridiplantae; phylum Streptophyta; class Magnoliopsida; order Santalales; family Viscaceae; genus Viscum; species Viscum album. The sequence goes on along the minus strand of OY728138.1, from coordinate 1,775,647,731 downwards.
ATTTCATGATATATTATTTAATGATTACCATTATAATTCATCTAAACTATTTTTATTCCGAATGTTTTTTCATAGATAAAATAGCGAAGAAAAAGTAGGAAGGAACTAAGGGGAAAACATCCTTCTAAATTAGGAAGCTAGAATGGTCAAAATGGAATTTATTAGATGATTTCAGTGAAAACATAGTTAACACATGATACAAATTTTGTATTCATCCTTTCTTGGTAGTATTCAGATATACCACAAAAGTAACATGTCAATATAGGAGAATTTTATGAGACCGAAACCAATTGTATTAATTGGATATTTTGACTCAGTGATATCTGAGTGACAGATCAAATATTTAGAAAAGATATTTCATGTCATTGGTTTTCTCAAATCTTCAAATGGAAACACATTTTTAATTATTTTATGGTGAATTAAAAAAATAGTGGACTATGGTTATGAATATTATAGAAATATAAGAGAGTGAATCCATGGAATTAGATACAGGTGTATTTATATAAATTAAAAAATTTATTATTATTCCCATACTAATAAGTTTATTTCATTCTATTTATATTACCGTTACTGATATTTTTTTCTCACCCCACATTTCTAAACATTTATCATTGGGTTTTAAGGATGACTAGGTACAAGGATGAGGTCATGGAAAAATTGTGAATATATTTCATAAAAAAACTTCTTTTATATTAAATATTGCGTATTGTGGGTAGAATTGATATAGAGAGTAAGTTTACAAATTTTGAGGTAATATTTAATATATAGGGTGATGACAAAATTCCCTAAAAATAAAAACCTTAATGTTATCTAATAATGAAAAAAAATTAATTCTTTCCTAAAGAAGAAATTTTATAGATTGTTTAAGGTTGGTATATTATAGTGATCCTAATTGATTTACTTACAATTTCTTAATTTAAAAAATATATCTAAAATTCTATTGAAAGAATTTGTATAATCATGACAATAATTTATTATTATTATAATTTCAATAAACCATGGAACTTATGGGTCTAATTTTTTTAAACTATAAAAATATAGAATTCTTTTTTACTGATTTATTTTAATCATTATGTGAAAATCCATAATATTTAATTCTTCTAAAATGAAAAAATTGATATAAAAATCATTTACCTTGTCAAATCCCACTTCCCTCCCATTCTTTTATCCACTTATTACATGTTTACCTGTACATTTAAGTTATCTAATCTACTCATATTCCATCACAACTTTATTCTCTGATAATAATCAATTTATTATTCATTCAATACCCCTCTATTCTCTATTCATTTACCTATAGTCTATTCATCACCCCTATATTTATAAATCCTCATTTCATTCATATGTCTCACATCTTCTATTGAATTTTAGATTCAAGGTAAGTAATTATACTTGAGTTTTTATTATATGTGACACATAGAATCATGAGACCGCTATTTATCTATATTTATTGAGGCAAATAAAGATTTCCAAGTGGTGGTGTCTACACTCATTAAACAAATCACTGCATTTTCATCCCCTATTCCCCTTAATAATATTAATGAAACCAAAAACCAACCCCCTAATTATATCCCAACCCATGAATACTATACTTTAACCCATTGAATCCTCCCCATGACATGGAATCTATCTCTCATCACCCCATACTTTATTGAACATCTAGAAACATCGAAAACTTCTCATGTGCTCAATTTTCAAATAATGAAGCCTCGTATTGTAGTTTATTTATTTGGAATCACCCTAGACCATCTTGTAACTCCTCTCCATATGAAAACTATTTTCCCACACTTTTTCCTCTATTTTGATAATTTTCCAAACTACCAACCCTTGGTATTTAATGAAATACAGGTATAAACAATGTCTCATTATAAATTTTATGTTCATTGAATAATTTATTGGCATTAGTTATTCCATGGTTTCTTGGGATTTATGATTTATAATAATATTCTTATTTTTTATCAATTAATTGAAATATTTTAATTAAATAAAAATTATTTATTAAATTCTTCCTTTAATTTGGTTTTCATAGTTTTGAAACATCATTGATTTATACTTATTAACCTAGACAAATCTTTTTAGTTATTATATTTTTTAAAAAAAATTAATTTTTAATATTTTTAATTTTTAATGTATAAGTTATACTGAATAACATATTTTATATTTTATTTTATACATATTACATAAATTATAACAATGAAACATATTGTTTATTTTTGAGATTTGTAAAAAAACATATATATATATATGTGTGTGTGTGTGTGTGTGTATATAATGAATATTTTAAATAATATATAGTCATAATATATATATATAATAATTATTATTATTTTCATCTTAATTTATTCCCATTGAATATAGTAATGGTTCTTTTAGAAAATGACTGAATAAAGTTCATTTTACTTTTATTTTTTTATTTACTATAGTTGTGTCTTCTCGGTTATTATTTAAATTTCATCAGCACTGATGTAATAAATTCAAGATGATATCAAAAAATAGAACCCATAAATTGAGAATGGTGATGTTGTCTATTTATTCAACATTGACAAATGTAAAATGTTCATGACCCTAAACAGGATATATTATCACAAATATTGTAAATATAAGGTTTGGTTATGATTATCTTTCTACATCCTATAATATTTACTCACATAATTTTTGAGTGGGTCTAATCATTGATTTCATTTTATTCTACTGACCTTATTCACCAACTCCAATTACATTTATCTAAAAATTATCAATGTATCTCATATTACATATTAGGATGTCATGAATTTCACCAATGAACTACTTCAGAAAGCACTTTATTAGAAACTGCTTATATATCTATTGAACATGGATGTAATTATGTTATATTTATTTATATTTTTGTTAAATTAATTAATTTTATGTCTCTTCCATGATATTTTTTTATGTTGTACATTTTTTTGATGATTTTTCTATTATATATTCTTTTTTTAAATCTCTTATAATATATATATTGTATTTTTTTAAGTGATCTAGGATAAAAGTATGACGCAAGGTATAGATTCAATTTTTGATATATACTAGCTTCTTATACTATTTTATATCTTTATTTTATCTTGAATGATCACTTTATGTTTTTTTTATTAAATTCTTCACCATATTGTTTTTTCTTTAGACACACACTCACTAAAATATCTATGCAAATTCTTTACCAAATTAAATTTCATGTTTTGAAATACTATTTAATTTTAATTAAATAATTGATTTCATAAATAATAAAAGTATTACATCCTTCCCTAAATCAGACACTAATGTTAAAAAATATTTTTTTCATTATTTTGGATAAAATTCCAATCAAAAATAAAAATTAATTCAAGGGATATTTTATTCTGACAGAAGGTAACACCATTAAAGGTATGTTTTGAATCATATACTCAAATTATGTATATATAAGAATATTATCTAATCTACCTATTACTAAAAATATATTAGGTTGATATATATTTGGTAACCTATAAGGTTAGTAGTACCTTAATTGTCCAAACCAATATGATCATTACTATTTTTGAAATTCTCCAAATATAGTCTTTCTCTATGTATTTTCATTGTAAAGTACATGAGCATCATTATGTTTCTACTCTTGGAATTAATATTAGTGAACTTGATTTAGGTTCATCAATAACATAAATTTATTTTTATTATAGGTTACCAGAAATTTATTTCCATAAATTTCAGCTAATAATGAGTCTGTAGATACATTTTTTAATACATGATTGAATCCATTAGTGCATCAAATTGGTTGGAAAACATACATTTTGTCCCATAATTTTAATGTTTTATGTTTTGGTGCTTCTGTACTTGTGTAGACAAAAAAAATATTCTAATTAGGTGTTTTATCATCAGGGTTTTTTTAGAAAAGAGGAATGTTAGTAAAATTTATGTGATAACAGCATGAAAATATGAAATTTTCTAGATTAAGCCACAAATAATATCTTTTAATGTCTATGAATAGGGAAAATTACTCACATATATAAATATATAATAAAATTTAAGAATAGGGTAAGTATCATATTCATGTTACATCATACATTTCCAAATATTTGGGATATGAGTGTTAAAATAATATATTGATTTGTAGTGTTAAGTTTGATGAGAAAAAGATGTGTAATTTAAAACATTTTAATTGTCATGTTTGAATTTGAGTGGGTTTGGATAGGTCACTAATAGAAACCATTTAATAGGTGAAGATATCAAGAATGAATCCAATATATCATTTTATACAAATGAACTAAAAAATTCAAAATTTATTATGATAATTAAATTTCATTTTCAAATGTTCTTTATAATAGATATTTATTTTAAATATTATTTATTTCAAGAAAAAAAATATGTTTACCAATTATTTTCTTGGGAATCATTTATAACAAATGTATTGATAATTTTTTTCCCTTTCATGTAATCATAACATGAGGGGGGTCACAAATAATATTGATTTTCTACCTATCTTCACCACTCTATATGTATATGTTCACCAGGTATATCATTTTTCAGAAAATTTCCTAATAAATTTTTTTTTTGTATGTGTTATTCATTTTAAAATAAATTACACATATATACAAATAATATTCATACAAATATTGAAATTACATACACCAATACACATATAATATAATTTATAAATTATGAAATTTCATACTCCTATGCCTTCCAAGCCTCTTACAAATTCATACTATATGCTATTATAGTATGAATGCATTTCCTAGATTATTTATCCTATAGTATGAATAAATATACCAAACCTTAGCACCAATTAAATATTTTATAAATATCATGATTTTTATAATACATCTCAAAAATAACCACACAACCCATCAATAGAAGGTTTTATTCCATTAAAAATTAGTGATATAAAATTCTTATTTTATGAAAAAATTAATTTTTAATATATAATATAACTCCTCTAAATCATTTTCTATACATTTCATATGGGATAATTTTATTCATAACCTAATGTATCGAATAAAAAACTTGAAGAAGAACCTGATGAAGAAGATAAATATCTTATTTAAAGATCATAAGACTATAGATCATAATAATAAAACATCATAATGTGACATAAGATCTGAAAAATATCCCTATGAAATAATAGATGTCCTGATAGGGATAAAAAGAATCTCAATAATCATAAAACATGTGGGGATGACATAAGTGTGTGTAATACACTAAAAATACGATGTAACATGAATAATTCGTATAACATGGAAATAAAATTCATCATGGAAATAAGTCATAACATGATAAAAAAATAGAAATGTATAGCGGTCTTAATCATATGAAAATATTTTCTATTAATCTCATTATACCCATGATTATGTGTAAAAAATCCTTATATCAATGCCTGAAAATGTGGAAAAAAATGCAGTATGACCACACATGTTTGAAAAAAAACATTTATTCCATGAATGAATATCTCGTAAGTTATAAATATAATCAAATTAATTAGAGAGAGATATAGGATCAAAACCATCATCATCCACACATATGTACTCTATGTAAGATCAATCATCATTATATCTTAATGAATCCATGTAAACAAATGGGTTTAGTAAACATTTAAAAAACATCACCTAACATGAACACATGCAATTGTAGGCTATCTAAAATAAAATTTTCCAAAATTAATCACAACACAATAAAATATAGAGGTTGATAAAAACAACACCTAATAATTGAAAAGTCATGGAAGAAAAATAAAAGATAAAATATTTTAGTTTCCCCAAAACCTTTTAAACATTTTTATAAATGATTAAGTATAAATTTAATTCTAAAAAAACAAGATGAGGGACGTAGAAGACTTTTGAAAAACATATTATAAAGAGTTCCAAATAAATAATCCTGAAAAAGAAAAAAATTATGTTAGTAAATCCTTTCTAATAAATAATAAAAATAACCTCCTTTATTAAGTATTTTAGGTTAGTTAAATGAAAACCCACACAGGAGAAATGTTGAAAGTCATTAATTTAATAAAATATTTAATTTAAAATATTAATAATATAAAATAAAAACTATATAAGGATTCAATTAATGAAAACACATTCTATAGGAAAATCAAGGACATAGAAGAGAATACTCATTAGTACGAATGGGATATATTCTTATATTTCTTATACTCTTATTATAAAAATAATTAATTTAAGAATTATTCATTTATGATTATAATTAATTTTTATAGTGAAAAAGAGGATATAATATTTACAATAGGGAAATGGAATAATAAAATAATTATTTAAAATGATATTCATATAAGAAGGAATATAACAAAGTGAATCAGAAATTGTGTTGAAGAAACCATTACGGTATTGTTAATGTAAGAATAAAAGGATATTCAGAGGAAGTTTATGAAATGGAAATTAAAATCTCATGAAATGGAATATATTTTAATATGTAATGGAAATATTTTTTTGAATACACCATAAAAAAGAAATTATGTTTCCCAACCTCAAACATGCCCCATGGAGATGAAAATGAGATAAAGAAACCCTTATAATGTTATAAAAATTAAAATGAAAACCTCATGAAGGGTATGGTTTCAAATGAAACATTAAATACCATGAATAGAAAGATTAATATGATACAAAACATCAAAAGTTCTTTAGATATACAATTTTAAAGAAAAAATGGTCTATTAAAAAAAGTATGTCTCAAGGGGTGAAATTTTGAGACAATAAACCCTTACCTTGAATCATGATTAGTTGATCGCACTCTAAACATATATATATATAACCTATTTTAGAACCTTATTCATATACCTAAAATTTTACAAACTTCATTTATAATTATTCTCTCTATATATATTGGTTAGTTATTTTCTATTTTCAATATCAGGAGTGAGTAATATTGATTATTTTGAACAAGTTCCATAAAAGAGATGTTATTCTTCATTATTATACAAAAAATAATTATTATTAGATAATATAAGTTAATTTATTTTAATATTTATAGTTAAATAAAATTTTATAATTTAACTCTATCATCTTTTGGTAATGGTCCTTAATGGTGAATTTGGAAACGGGCATGTTTCACTATTTTTTAACAAATGTGTGTCAATATATTAATTGATGAGTTTAATATTAATGTTACCATTATAGAACAAAATTAAAATCCTTTTTTAATTATTCATATAATATCTAATTATCAAATAATTTATAATATCCATCCATGAAATTAGTTTATAGAATTATTTAAGTAGGTGGTTATAATGACCCAAACATGAACATACCATATATAATGGTCGATTATGGCTATGAAAGTGGTTTATGTTGGAATAATATCATTATAAAAAATCGTAATGATTATATTAATATACTTTTAAGGTGGTTAATCATATTTTATGTAGGTTTAATTAATAATAACCAAAATAAATGAAATTGATATACATTACTTTGTGCCAATTATAGTCATCACAAAAAATGGTTAATGTTTTCATTTATCAAAGAATGAGACTAAAAACTGAGGATTATATTTTCCCTATTAATAATCATTATCATATTATATGTGTAAATTTTATTCCTCAATTTCACTTTTATAATTGTTGAATAAAGGATGATGTGAAAAAAAGAATGTCATCAATTCACAAAGGCGATAGTCTATAAAACACTTGAATGAAAATTTCATGTTTATTAAAAGAAAAGTAAAAAATGGTGTATATTTATTACAATAGATCAATTTAAGTAAGTTTACATGAAATCTTAATTTCATTATATTGTAATATCATAATTATATTTGTTAATGTATGATAAAAAGGAAAATAAATAAGCAAACAAATACTCATGTAGAAGTCCCTTAATTTTCCATAGAGGATTCTTCAAAAGTGGATGTATTAAGATAATATCATTTTACTAGAGTCTCAATTAAAAGTAATAGTATTAAAAATAAATGATAATGGGAATATTTTTTGTTAGAGAAAAAATTATTTTAGTGGTCTTGAGGGGGTGGTGAGATTCCATGTTTATAAGTGGTGAGGATGGATTTTTTTTACAAAAATATCAACATAATATAATGTGATGATATTTTTTCACATTTAAAGAGGTATAATAATGTATAATAATGGATAGGTGAAGTGAAAATGACTAGAAATAGGAATCTATATGTCTTTACTTGGAAATTAGGTTTAGTAAAATATTGTTACATGTGATAAAAAGTGACATTACATTTGGAGGATTCTCCGTGAATATGAAAAAATTGTGTGAACTGGAAAACCAAGAATGTTTACTAAAATGGTTAGTGGGAAACAACATTAAACTGTGTGGAAAAATATTGCAAGAGCATGTGTACAATGAATTTGACATGTACATAGTAAATTTTTGGTTTACAGAGTGTTAATTATCCTATAATAAATTATTATTTATTGGTTTCTCAGCTGATAATAATTATTTTATACTTTGGGTGATACATAGAAGTATCAATTTTTACTCCCATGGATGTTGGAAAAAATTCAAAATCATGTTAAATATCTTATTCTCATTTATAACATTATGTTTCTAGATTTAATTTCTTACCACTTCTTATATTTTATTTGCATTTATTTTTTCATCTAATCTATATACGAGGTTATATTTTTGAGGTGGGTATGTTGAATTGACTTCATACTTCAAGTACACTAAATTTTTGGGGAATTGATGTTCCATAGGTTTGATTTTTCATGGCACCGACTAGCATAAGAACTTACTATGGATATATCAATTGTACTTATAGTGTTCTATTGGTAGTAAAAGAAATATATTTTCCCTATGGTGGATTATCCTCCATTCCCCAAATAATTTTAATTAAGGGGATTATTTTGATATTCATGGATCGGAACACTAGTTTTAGTTTAGACATGGCATCAAATGAAAGTAAGATCAGAATTTTAATATTCCATTAAATGGATATTAGTTTCTAGAAAATTCAAGTTGATAATATTCTAATTCAGAATGATTTTGGTGATCCAGCATTCATATTAATTTTAGATTTGATGTAGAAATATAAATGGGAACAATTGTATTAGAAAAATTTGGCACTGGTAATAAATTATATTATAAGGAATATTGAATTCAAAATTCAAGAGTGTAAAAATATAGCATATGATATAAAGGTGTTGGATGTAATGAATGAAAAATGGATAGAACTAGATAAGTTTTTAATGTAGTGATGGTTTTTTGGGTTTAGTATTTCATAAGAAAGATAATCATCAAATCATGTAAATTGTTTCAACGTGAGTTTTTTGTAGCACTAATTAGTTAGGTTTTTATTATTATTTATGGGTTATTCTATAACAATATTCATTTTTTAGGTATGGGATGTAATGTTTACTGTAGTTAGTAACTCTAATGAAAAAACTGATAGGTTATTTTATGATATCTGAAGCATAGTCTTGAATAAATAACTAAGACATATAAAAGATCATATAATGAAAGGATTCACCCTTAATAATTATTCAAGGGCCTCTCACCCCATTAGAAGAAAGATTATAAAATGAATCCATCAGTAGAAATGTCTTAAGAAATGAAACAATAGAGGAGTCATAGAATATTAGCTGGTCTGGGACTGACATACTAGACTTGTGGGAAAGAGTACATATAATTAATAACCAGAGTATATAAATGGAGATAAAATAATAATAATAATCCATTATTTCATATTCTATAAACTCAATGGATGAAATCCAAGGTCATTTACTAAGTTTGAAAATTTTGGTAAAATATTTAGTGATTGAATTAGGGGAATCCTATAATTCAATAATTAATCAACAATGCATGTCAAACTACATTTATTAGAAATTTTTAAACTCCATAGGGTGGATGAAAAAGCCCAAGAATATTATTCGAAAATGAGATTTAAAAATATGGATGAAGAATATAGGATTCGTTATAAAATCTAAAGTTCACCATGTCTCTAGCATTAGGAGGAATCTAATTTATGTTGGGAAACTCAATGATATAAGAAATGGTACTAGCTTGGATGATGGGGTATGGAATTCTATTTGAGGATAAAATAATTTTTCATGAGGATTAAATAATGAAACCCTTTACATGATTAGAAATCAATATGGTATTACAATCATTAAAAGTGAAACATTTGATGATCCAGAATTATGGAATTACAGGTTCAGTCACCTTAGTGAAATGAACATAAAAGTTATGAAGTAAAATGGAATACTAAATCATAATCACATGTCAATAAAAAAATGTGAATTTTTTATGATAGGAAATAATAAAAGAGTTTCAGTAAACTTATATGTTCGGAATATTAAGAATTAGAATTTAGATCTTTTACACTAAGATTTTTAGGGCCCTCTCCCTATTAAATACTATGGTAATTGCCTTTAATTCCAAACCTTCATTGATTTTGCGACTAGGAATGGGTGGATTTAATTCTATATGAACATATTTAATTCAATTAATATGTTTTCTCATTATAGAGCATTAATATAAATGGAATATAGTCTGAAGTTAATGTTCATACCAATAGACAATGGTGGTGAGTACACCGTATAGAATTTCATGAATTTCTTCAATTAGAAAGGTATCATTCATAAGAAGACAATTCATTGAAATCTATATTATAATAGAGTTTCTTAAAAATTGAAAATGTATTTGATTGAGAAATATACGAGGATGAGGTCTTATTTGGAATTTATTAAAGAGATATATATATAGAAACTCAACACAAATTATTATCTCTCTAATATAATTATAGAATCTTTAAATGGGTTGGAACATCTAAATGAACTATTTCCTAGAAAATGACCATAATTTAAATATATTATAAGTTTAATTGTTTTAGAATATATATATGTAAATAATAAATATAGTGATAAAATTTAATCCAAATAGAAAATATGTTTTTCCATGGTTTTGTAGATAGAAATTTTGGATATCATTTTTGGGACGGTGAAAGAGAACTGATCACCAAAAAAGGATGTTTCTATTTATGAAGAGCTTCTACAAAAGGATAATAACTCAGTAAAGAAATAATACAATGAATTATAATCTATTGAATTCTATATTATTTAGAGTACAATTTTTTCACAAAAATAGAGAAATCATATACAATATATGAAGGCATCATATTTACAAATTTAAGATCATCAGAAGTAAAAAAAATGTTTATGGTTATCTAAAGAATGAATGGGATCATCCAAAGTATGCACCCAGGTATCTTGGGTACTAAAATTTCATGTACCCGCAATAAGATTTTATAAATGTAGTAAATCTTACCCAATTTAGTATAGGAATTCAATAAGAACTGGGAGGCCATTATAGAGATTTGGGAATGATTTGAACTTTATACTACTAACAGATATGATAACCTAAAAATCTAGTGGATTCATTATTTCATAGTAACAACAAATAGTGGGAGTCAACCATTAATAAGGAGATGAAATAATTTATGTTTAATAAACCATTAGAGATGGTTGAACTACCATAATGAGAATAAATTGGTTTACATGATAATGAAAGAGGATGATTGAAATAACTAATACTATGGATGATTGGTGGTGGAAGTTTTCTAACCTAAGGGGTTTATTCTTCATAAATTTCCTCCATGGTAGTTAAATACTATACCATTAGAATAGTCCAATATATAGTGGTGTAGGAATATCAAAACCTTTTTTAGGTAAGAATATCTATTATAAGACTTTTTTATGATTTCTTACTAAGAGAATCGGATAGTTAGAAGATAATACCAGGTTTTTTATTTACATATAATGGAACAAAAATTAGTTGGATGTCACATATATAGAATATTATTACAATAAGTAAAACTAAAGAATAGTATGTAGCTAAAATGAAATTTATTTAAGAGACCATTTGGTTGAATATGTTTCTGAACAAACTATGAAAAATATAGGAATTATGGATTCTTTTATGTTACAACCAAAGTGCAATCAATTTGGATGAAAATTTGGGTCTCTATTCAAGTAAAAATAAAATTGACATAAAGTTCAACTTTTCTAGAAATATTATAGTAGAGAAAGTGTTATATATCTAGAAGATAACTCGTATCCAAAATCAAATGGATATATTCACCAAGACATTAGTTTATGAAGGCTGAGGTGGAATCATGCCTCAGTGGGGCTTGGGTGAATGGAAGAACCAAAAGGTGAAGGAACGGTGCTACTGAAAAGGAAGTAAGCAAGGTTGTTTCTGAGGATGGATTCTAAGGATTTCTTAGGAAAAAGTCTTCATGTGTAATAATTTTGTGATATGAATTCTAGTTTGAGCATCAAACATTTTATACCTAAAACATAAAGAATCATATGTTTTGATAAATATGCGTTTATTCATCCCAATTACATTTATCAGAAATTTGATCAGTTGTAAATGGTTGAGGTTGGTGTATTGGAAATAATAATACAACTCTTATCATGTAGTTTATAACACCCCAAGCTTCCACGGTATGCTTCTCTTTGAATAATACAGTAGTGTGTGTTGTATGCAACTTTAAGTTCTAACACACACCACAACCAATCAAAGTAGCTGTTATGAATACTAATACTCACTTTTTGAAATTTTATAAATTTAATCTCTCAAAATGGACTTCATTTTTGGATTCGGAATATCAAATTTAGTCTAGGGTGAAATTTTGGTACTTTTCGGATAACTTTTATATTTTGATGAATAGTGAAAATTTCTAAATTTTAATTAAAAACAACTTTTTTAATAAAAATAATTAGTAGTGATAAATTATGAATTTGAGTGGTTTTAAAGTATATTTATAATATATTTTTACCATTTAATACAATTTTGGTCATTGGACATAATTTCACAATTAAATCGGACATAAACAAGTGTCAATCTTTTGATAGTTATTATTTCTTAAAACCACGCTTTTTGTTTTGACAGCGGGAATTAATTTTAAATTAATTTCTTCCAATTATGTGTTTTGAATTTGGAAAAATGGATTCCATATTTGGAATCAGGATGTCCAAATTGTGTAAATAGGTAGCTTTCATTTTTAGAAATATTGAATAATTACTTCGGAAAATATTTTATTTACCATGGTTAAAGGGTAAATCCGGTAAATAAGGGTAAAATATAATATTATAATAATAATAAATTACCCTAAAACGTGTCATAACATTATTTTTTGATACATGTACGACCTTGGGCATCTTTGGGTTGATTTTGGTACCCCATAGAGCCACTTGTAGGTGATGGGGACACTTTATATTAATTAAGTTAAAGTAAATACAAAAATGACATAAGGATATATCTTTTAGAAACACAATTTGTACATAGGGTTATATAAGTTATATTTTCAACTATAAATATTCATTAGAAATATAAAAAGATTTACTACATAATTGTATTTTATATATAATTTTTACACATTAAATAATTTAATTTATTTATGACACAATGATGATGAAGTAATCGCCGTATTAATGAAAGATTAAGATAATTGATATTATAAATACCCAAATAAATGTAATTTGAGACTTTTTATAAATTACAATAATTTTCTAGGTTAATATGACATATTAGGATTATTTATATAAATGTTTTTCTAAGTAATAATTCTGTTATGAATTTATCAAAAACAAAATACCCAATAGTGTCAAAATTGACATAAAAGAGTTTTTAAAACAAATATTATATTATTAATTCATATTCAATTCTTAAAAATATAAGGTTCGGCCAATATACTTATATTATAATATTTTTATCATTAATGGACCACTTTGGGGTATTTTTTATGTTTATAGTAAGTTTATTAACTATATAATATAAAAATACAAAGTGACATGGTAAATGTCAAACAAATTAACTAAGAGTTAAAACTAAAAGATAAGTTTAATATAGTGACCCAAACCTGTATAAAACCTATTGGTTGAGTTTTTTTCTACCCATCCCCACCTTAAACTTTAAATAATCTAATTTGGAGCCATTATAAATCAAATATGAATTTATTATAAAATAATATTTCTAGATTTTCCTAAGGTGCCCCTCCTCCCCCTTATAAAAGGACACCACTTCTAACTACCTTCAAAGCCTTTTTGTTCTGACAGACCATGACCAAATACTCTCTCAACTTCCCTCAATTCAACCTAGATGCCTTATTTTGATCATAAAGCCAACATAAGGAGCCCTTTTGATCAAATCAAAAGGAAGAACCCGGAAAAGAGGTAATGTTTTCACCACCCTTTTTCAAGTTCATTTCTTCTTCAACTTATTCATTCTTTGTTATTTCCTTTATAAAATAATAACTCCAGTATATTCTACATACTGTTATGTTATTATAAATATGGTACAACCATATTCAGTATTCTATCAATCCTTTGAATGACATGTAACCATGCGTGTGTACGTACGGCTTACCGTCTCCATGTCGTGGTGTAATTGTTATTCAAAATATTATTATTTGGATGGGCATAATAATGATGTGTAATTCATGTAAATAATAAATATAACAAGATAATTATTCTTTATATATGATATACCATACAATTATATATTATTTTAATATCAAAATAATGATATTGTCGCTCGTACGTACGTACGGACTACCATCTCCACGAACGCGATGAGATTCATTCCCCATCGTATCCATTCAAGTCTAATTCTCATTTGATGATTAAAAATAATTTTTAATGACTTGATATCATTCTGGATATTAATAATATAAAAACCTATCCATAACAAACATGGATTATATAACAAAACATATAAAAGAAAACATGTAAGTTAACACCCGAAATGACGATAATACAAAGATATTGTTAACAAAGCAGTGTTAAAAGATCATATATGATATCATATTAATGTATATGATTCTTTTATAACTTAATAAAAATTATTTCACCATTATACAGGAGGTTAACCTACCCTCAACCAAGGAAAATTACAAGGTAATGGTTATTTCACAATCTCTTCATTATCCGAGGTTGTTTATACGTAATTATCTACTGGGACCTCTTTATCATCCACATCCATGTTTCTTAAAAATTTATTTCAAAACATTCTTACTATTTTATAGAATATGGGTTAAAGTCATTTATAACCTTGTTTGAATTTTTATAATAATTTTATAAATAAATCTTTCCATCGTTTTCCAAACAAGGTCCCTTTTAACCTTTTCGACAGAATTAAGGTAAGAATGTCTTTTTAACTTATACGGTGGATGCGGCTATTTTCTGCCGTTATAAAGTCATCGAAGCTTCCCTTACAAGCTTATAATAATATTTTCAAATTAAATGTTTTATTTAATAATTATGGGACTTTTAAATGATTTCAAAAAAGGAGATATTTCTCTCAAATAGTTTTGATTTCATCTATGTCAACATCCTTTGATGGATTTTAAGCTTATTTGAAGTTTATTTATTATCATACAAAACTTCCATATTGTATTGATGGTTTTGTGATATTTTTGACTGTGGATGTGTTA
Organism: Viscum album; assembly: GCA_963277665.1. Classification (NCBI taxonomy): domain Eukaryota; kingdom Viridiplantae; phylum Streptophyta; class Magnoliopsida; order Santalales; family Viscaceae; genus Viscum; species Viscum album. Next base: position 1,775,632,338 of record OY728138.1, on the reverse strand, counting down.
TTTTTATACCATTCATGGTTTATGAAGAAATTATTCACATTTCGTATGCTAGTTTTAATACGAATGTTTATGTTATGTTTAAACCTGTTCATATGAGGAATGCATTGGACTTAATAAGTGATGGGTGGAGCATGCTATAGCTCTTTGATGCATCGGTAGGTCTCATGAGAAAAAATTGTGTCTTGGCACAAGGCCCTGACAAAATCTTATTTGTATTCTCAGCAAGAGGCCTTGGCTACATGGTTATGATAGTCTGGCATTATGTATTCCATCATTATGGAAGTGGTTATTGATATTGCATGTGATTATTCGATTAGTATAATATCCATGTGAATAAGTAAATGGAATTATTTCATTTTATTTTCTCCATATTATGCTGAAGTTCAAGTTTAAAAGGATTTTTTAGTTATACATTGCCTTAAATGTTTATGATTAATTATGAAAGTTTCTGCTATATTGTTATCCTTACTGAGCATCTGAGCTCACCCCTTTCAATGTTTTTTTTCCCTGGACATGAAGAAGTAATTTACGAATGACCTGTAGGGATAGTATGAGGGGATATGAAGACAAGATTTTGTTGTGGTTTTTTTTACTCAATGTTGTAATGTAAACTTTATGAATATATCTAGTGTTTCCAAGACTAATAAACTAATTGGTCTTTCGAGACTTGATCTTTTGTGATATTGCCAATGTTATGTAATAATGCACCGACTCTGAGTAACTTGGGTCAGGGTGTTACAGTTGGTATCAGAGTAAGTTTAGTACAAACCTTGGAAGCTATATTTAGATAAACTCTGATTAGATCACATAGACCTAAGATAGACTTTGAGGATTAGTATAGAAGAACTTCCTAGAATTTTGGTATTGTAGAGATTTTGTGAGTTTTCTGAGCAATACATCCCTGTCTGCATACGAGAATATAGAGGCGACTCTGGAACAGATGTACCTAGGGGTAAAACCTGAAAACACTGCTTTGAGCTAGACTCAAACGGGAACTGGTGCACGACAACGGGCCTTGCTGCACTCTTGGTTACGACACTCCCATGGGATATGTTTAGGAAAACTCTCATTTTCTTTACAAACCATTATGAAGGGTTTATGAGTATATACTTCCTCAAAGAAAACATTTTTATGATTATGGATTATATCCATAAATAGTTCAATTTATATTAAGTGTTTTATAAGTATGGAATTATGTATTTTAATTCATAAATTGATCTAGTTTATGCCATTTTTTAGAAATTTCACCTAGTGGAAGAAATGGAAACTGTATCAATGCACGCACTCCATGTAGGGATTTCCCGCCTGCTCAAGATAATTATAGTGGATCTGGTGATACAACTAGTTCTGATCAACTTATCACCATACTGGGACAACTCACTCAGGTTATGAATAATAACCTTACCCGTATGGAGCACCCTGATCCACAACATGGAGGATCAATGTTAGATCGCTTCATGAGGAAAAAACCACCAACATTCAATGGGATTACAAATCCATTGGTAGGTGAGAAATGGATAAGTTCCCTAGAGAAAATATTTCAGGCTTTGGGGATTAGTGAAAGGGAAAAAGTTATCATGGCAGTTTACCGCCTCACAGGAGATGCTGATCAATGGTGGTTATTGATTCAAAACACGAACAAAGATGATGAAGTATCAAATATAGAATAGAGGGAGTTCAAATATCTGTTTTTAGAAAAATAATTTCCTCGTGACCATCGAGCAGATATGGAAAGGCAATTTCTGAGTCTGAGACAAAAGGAGGATGAGAATGTCGCAAAGTATGAGGCTGACTTTACAAGGTTATCAAGGTATGTTGGAGATTATATATGTAACCCAAGAAGTAAGATTGATCATTTCTTTGATGGGTTAAAACCATTTCTTCTTTGAGCATTAGTGTCACAATCCTTCTCATCGTACGAAGATATTATCTCATGTGCTATCAAGACAAAAAATGAATTCTCTAAGTCTTATGACTTTAAAGAAAAGCAAGAGAAGAAGAGATCTGTTGATCAATCTGGGAATGGAAATAAGGGGAATAAGGGAAAATTTGAATATCCATCATGCAGTAAATGTGGGAAGAAACACCCTAGTACTTGCTTGAAAGGAATGGGAGTCTGTTACAAGTGTGGTGAAAAAGGTCACCAAGCTCGTGATTGCAAGGGGAAGAAAGAAGCTACCGATGTTCAATGCTACAACTACAGGGAGATGGGACATTATGAAAATGAATTTCCTAAGCATCAGGGGAACTTACATCAAAAAAAGGCCAAGGGATCAAGGCCAAGCTTATGCTATCACTACTATTGAGGTAGAAGCTCCGAAAGACGTGGTGGTAGGTAATTTAATGGTTTCCTCAAGTTTAGCAAATGATTTATTTGATTCTGGATCATCGCATTGTTTCATATCTTCCCAGTTTTTTAAGAAAATTAGATATTTCCAATTTGATTTAACAAGGGAGTTGTCAGTTAAAACTCCTAAGGGAAATATCATTGCAACAAAGTTTTGTGAATCAATCCCCATTGGAGCACATAAATGTTCTTTATCCGCTGATCTCATCATCATACCTATGGTTCAGTTTGATATAATCATCGGTATGGATTGTCTTTTAGACCACGATGCAAAAATTTATTGTAAGAAGAAGGAGGTTACTATTTTTGATGATGATGATAAGGAACACCTTATCTTTAGAGAAGAATCATAACTACTAAATTCTTACCTAGATCCACCCCCAGTAGCTCAACTAAATTCAATTATTGGGTGGAAGAGAATGAAATAAATGTGGGTGAGTAAAGGAATTTTCAAATATAGGATGTACTTATTGTGAAAGAATATGTATATGTGTTTCCGAAAGATTTACCTGGACATCCTCCAGAACGAGAAGTTGAGTTTTCTATTGATTTAATTCCTGGATCAAGGACTATGTCGAATACCCCTTATAGAATGGACATTGTAGAATTAGTGGAACTAAAGAAACAACTAGAGGAATTGAGTAATAAATGATTTATTCTCCCTAGTGTTCCTCCATGGGAATCCTCTGTTCTTTTTGTTAAAAATAAAGATGGATCTATGAGGTTATGTATCGACTAAAGGGAGATCAATGCTATAACAATAAAGAACAAGTATCCCCTACCTCGCATTGATGATTTATTTGAACAACTGCATGGAGCTCAATACTTTTCAAAGATTGACCTTCGATCTGGATACCATCAGTTGTGTGTGAATAAGGAAGACATTCCGAAGACAGTATTTCGAACCAGGTACGGGCATTACGAGTTTACGGTAATGCCTTTTGGGCTGACTAATGCACCCTCTGTATTCATGGATCTAATGAATAGAGTTTTCAAGGAATATCTCGATGATTTTGTGGTGGTATTTATTGATGATATCTTGGTATAATCCAAAATCTATGAATATCATGATAATAACATGCGCATTATCTTGAAGACTTTGATAAGACATGAATTATATGGGAAGTTTAGCAAGTGTGAATTCTGGCTTCAGGATATTTCTTTTCCTGCCCATATTGTCTCTAAAGATGGAATCTCTGTTGATCCTTCTAAGACCAAGCCAATCCAAGAATTTCCTGCACCGACGAGTATAACTAAGGTATACAGTTTTATTGGTTTAGCAGGTTATTATCGACATTTCATCCAGAATTTTGCCCAGTTGGCTAACCCATTAAGAAATCTCACACGTAAAGGGGTTAAATTTTTTTGGACAAAATAGTGTGAAGAATGTTTTGAATAACTGAAGATAAGATTAGTCAATGATCCTATATTGACTCTACCTCGGGGAATGATGGGTTCGTTATTTATAGTGATACATCAAAGAAAGGACTTGGTTGTTTCCTTATGCAGAATGATAGGGTTATTACCTATGCATCACGACAGTTGAAAATTCATGAGAAAAACTATCCTACTCATGATCTCGAGTTAGCAGCTGTGATCTTTTCTTTGAAGATATGGAGACACTACCTCTATGGTGAAAAATGTGAGTTTTATACTGATTGCAAGAGTTTGAAGTATATTTTCTCACAAAAATAACTCAACATGAGGAAAAGGATATGGCTTTAAATACTCAAGAATTATAATTGCACGATACACTACCACCCGGGGAAGGAAAATAAGGTGGAAGATGCTTTGAGCAGAAAAGATCATGGAGTTTTGAACAATATGAGAATTGAAAAGGACCCAATTTTCATGGATATAGTGAAGATGGACATGGGAATAACCATGGAAGTTGAAACATCAATGATTTTTCAAATGGTTGTCAAGCCATCTTTACTATAAAGGATTAAGAGTTCTCAGACCGATGATAAAGAATTTCAAAAAAAGATTAAAGCTATGAATGATGGGAGATTGAGAGACTTTGTGTATGAAGAAGGAATTTTAAAATTTGGGAAGAGACTTTGTGTTCCCAATATACCTGATCTAAAAAGGGAATTGTTAGATGATTCTCATAGCTCCAATTTCTCTATACACCCTAGGAGCACCAAAATGTATCGATATTTGAAGGAACATTTTTGGTGGGACAACATGAAGAGGGAGATTGCTGATTTTGTGTCAAGATGTATGGTTTTTCAACAAGTGAAAGCTGGAAGGCAACAACCTAGAGGAGTCATGCAACCTCTTCCCATACCGGAGTGGAAATGGGACAATATTATGATGGACTTTGTCATGGGGATACCAAAGACTCCTAGAAGGAACGATGCAATATGGGTTATTGTTGATCGTCTTACCAAGACAGAACATTTTCTTTCTATAAGAGAAGATCTACTGTAACATACCAAGTAAGTAATGAATAATAGATATTTTTATCTATGCCTATTAATGAATTAGATAGTGTCTTAGAGGCTTAAAATGAAAATAAATCCAATCTTAAGCATGTAATACACTAATATTTTTAAAAGATTGTTTTACTTCCTTTTAATGGCAAACCATTTTTAAATCTATCTTTTTACAATTTTATAAGCTATTTTTGTCAAAATAAACTTATTCTTAATGATTGCGACATCAAAATTTACTTTGTGTGAATTTTTGGTATTTTTCCGATAAAGTTCATTTTTTAATGAATAGTGAAAAATGTTGTATTTTAATTCAAAACCTCTTTTTAATCTAATTTATTTATATGATTAGATTATCTATTGAATTGGTTTTAAAGTTAAATTAGAATATATTTTTACCATTTAATCCAATGTTGGTCATTGGAATCAATTTCACTTTGAAATTGGACTTAAACTAATGTCAATCTTTTGATACTTATTGTTTCATAAAAACACGCTATTTGTCATGACAGCGGGAATTAATTATTAAATTTATTAATTCATCTTATATGTTTTGAATTTTGTAAAATATACATCATTTTTGAATTCAGAATATCAAATATAGCTTAGGGTGAAGTTTTGGAATTTTTCTAAAAAACTTCAATTTTTGATGAATAGTGAAACCACTAAGTGGTAGTTAAAGAAACTGATTTTTCATTTAAATGAAACTTTTCCACTTCTGTGATTTGATTTTCAAAAATCTGACATACATGGTTGTCATTAAGAAGTAAAATGTGGTTCAATGAGATTAAAATAATTTTTTGGTGAATAGTAACTTTTAAGTTCTTAATCGCGATTAGAGGTAATTAGTGTAGTTTAAGGTAAAAATAATGTTTTAATAATATGAGATGAGCTTGACACATGTCCTACCCTCATTGAATGTGTCATGGCCGACCAAGAAAATCCATGGGTCAACTTGGGGACCCCATGGAGCCACTTTGGTTGGGAAATGACATAAATAACTTTTTATTTAATGTTAAAGTAAAAATTACACAAACATGAGTTATTTTACTAAAACAATATTTACATGGGGTTATACAAGTCATATTTTTTATTATAAATATTAATTTGAAAGCTAAAACGATTTCCTACATAATATTATTTTTTTTATAATTTTTAGACTTTAAATAAATTAAATTATTTATGACATCATGATGATGCAGCGATTACCTCATTAATAAAGGATTTAAATAAAATAAAATGATAATGTAAACACTATGAACTACACATGTACAAAACCTATTGGATGGGTGGATTTAGAACCCTTATCACCTTAACCTAGAATTATATCAATGTGGGACCTTTTGAATCCGAAACTCATTTTAAAATAAAGTAACTTTTCTTTACTTTCCAAGAGTGACCCTCCTCTCCTCTTATAAAAGGCCCCCACCTCTACCTCCTTACCCACACTTCCAAAGCCTTTGGCTCGGCCAACCCCTGCCCATATTATCTCTCCACATCCCTCTCTTAGTTCGTGAAGCCTCACTTTGGGCAGAAGTCTTCCCAAGGAAGCCTTTGAGCTCAAACCAAAGGGAGTTACCCAATTTTAAGGTAATGTCTTCACTTGAGTCCGTTTGTTTTATTTTGCTTCTCCAACCCCATAAACTATTTTTATTCATTTCTTTTGTAACAACTCCAGTATCTTCAATATACTAGGATGTTTTTATAATAAGGATTCGAGCTACACCTACATCTAATGGTTAAAGAACATACTGTTTCCATGGATGGTGAATTTCTACCTCCCGAAACGATGATTGTTCAACATTCTTTTAACACCTTCAAAGGTGGACATTAAGATGACACTATATTTATATATGATATATAATATGTTTATGTTTTCCTTAAGCTTCTGTATTTTTCATTTTGGGCATACCTTTATGGTTTCCATTATGGGTAAACACGATATCTTCATTTAAGGAAGTGCGGACTACCGCCCCCTCAAAGTGATTTGATTCGTTAATACCATATGTGGGATGTATAAAGGATAAAGTTATGATATTATATATGATATTACACTGGAATTATAATATACCTTTATATCATTATGATCCCATTCTATAAAATACGAAATAGAAATGAAAGTATCATTCATGCGTACGTACGGCTTACCGTCTCCATGAACGGTGCATTTCATTTCTTACCTCTAAATGATTATGTAATATTATAAATGCATGTATATACTGGATATATATGATATATATGATATATACATCATGATTATAATTCTGGATATAATGGATACATGGACAACTTGTAATTATAAAGGGTTTATTTTTTACTCAAGTATCAATGATCGTTAAAACGACCGTTATTAACTTAAATAATTAGATAGTGTTCATGACATGGAAATAAGTGATATAAAAGGAATAATTAACTTTAAAAAGGTTCTTAAACAAGTAGAAATTAACTCAAGTTTATTATTCAGGAGATTAAAGAACAACTGAGTCAAGTCGGACCCGAGGTATGGGACTTCGTCTCAATCTCCTTTCATTGAGGCATATTTTGTTTTATACACAACCTTCTTTTATACGGTGTATAAACACCTTTGACTTTTACGTTTATCCAAAAGGAATCTTTTTTATACGAAGCATTTACTAAACGACAAAAGGGAATGTTTTTGTCGTACGTATGCGGCGACAACGACTTCTCCGCCGCCGTGACCATTATTTGAGTTTTGGCTTCCTCTACAAGCCATACCTTTTTTTAAAGAAAAATGAATACCATGTTTTACTTTTCTTTTATTTTGGTATTAAAAATGGTTTTCATAATGTTTTTATTATATCAATGTGTTTTATTGATATCTTGTGATTGAAATGTGGAAATGTTATGTTTCCTTTATGTATGTTTTATGTGATACGATTATGTTATGGTTCTTGGGAATTATTATGAAGACGGGTGGTTCCATGATAAACTAAGGGCGGGTGAGCCCGATATAGCTCTCCAATGCATTGGTTAACGCGAAGGAGTGAAACTTTAAGGTTTCTCCAAAGAGATTTAGGGAATATACTGTGATGGGTATTCCAAACGTAACCAAGAGGGTTACTCCCTACGTAAGAATTTTATGAATGCCTCAAGTTACCTTTATGTATTCTGATTTCTATGATTTATTCATGATTTGATGAGGTATGCTAAAGTGCTTATGTTTTATGGGTAAAGTATGATTTTCTTATGTATATATGAACTCATGTTTCCTTTCCATAATTTTATAACCCATACTGATCTTTTTATGCTCATCCCAAGTTTTTTTGAAATGTTTTTCACAGGTTAAGGGAAAGGTACATGATATGATGATAGTGTCAAGGAAGTGTCAAGATAGAATACATGTTTTATTTTAAATATGTTTCGTTGATGGAAAATAAATGAATACTATCTTTATGTAACCACTTTGTTTAAATGTGGAATGTAATGAAAGTTTTATGATCTAATTATCTAATACTCTAAACCTGAAAAGATCCTCAATGTGTAATCTTGTAATAACTCAAGATTAAGTAAGGTTTAAGACTGGGGCCTTATAGTTGGTATCAGAGGTCGGTTTATATAACTATAGGATTTAGAATTCTATTAAATGATTATCCAAAAATATTTTTTTATGGTAAAATTGAAATGATATAGAATTTGAAGATTACCATGTTGCTTCATCTAAGACATGTTTGTTCAGAATGGTTTTCCGCAGAGGAAATAGGGAAGTAGTGCTAGGAAGGCATACAGAAGGAAATAACCTTCCGAATCAGCATCCTGAGATGGTTTGAATTGGAACTGAACAGTTTGTTGTAGTAATGGCGCAGTTGACTCAAGCGATAAATGGTGGTGGTATCCATGCACGAGATCAGCCAGATCAACCGCAGAGGAACATGTCAGTGGTGGAACATTTCATGAGGTAACATCCCCCATCATTCAGAGGATCATCTGACCCTGTGTTAGCTGAAGGGTGGATTAAAGCACTGGAGAAGATTTTCGATGTCATGGGGTGCTCAGACAATCAAAAGGTTAGTCTTGCTATTTACCGTTTGGAGGGTGAGGCAGATCAGTGGTGGTCGATGGTTAAAAATATCAAGGACGCTGATGAGATTGATGCCCTTGACTGGGATGAATTCAAAGGTATGTTTCTTGAGAAGTATTTTCCTAAGGTTGTTCGACTTAGGATGGAAAAACAATTCTTGGAATTGAGGCAAGAGGAAGACTCAGTGGCTGCCTATGAAGAGAGGTTCACTCGATTGGCAATGTATGCTCCAAATTTTATCCGAGACCTTGATAGTAAAATCAATCATTTTTACTCAGGATTAAAGCCAAAATATCGAAGGGAATTAGCTTCTCGTGAGTTTAAAAGTTATGAAAATCTTGTTCGATGTACTAAGAAGGTGGAAATGGAGTTTTCCGATGACCAAGTGTTCTATAACAACCAGCAGAAGAAGAGACCGAGGTGGCAGGAGAAAGGGAAGAATTCTTCAAAAAAAAGTCGGATGGTAAGAAATCTAAGTTTTCAGTTTATGATAAATGTGGCAAAAGGAATGCTGGGGAATGTCTTCTGAATTCTGGAAAGTGATACCGATGTGGTAAGATGGGACATAAGGCTCATGATTGCACTGAAAAAGATCAAGGTGATGGTAAGTCCAAATTTGATTTACAGTTAGTGAAATGTTTTAAGTGCAATGAGATGGGTCACTATGCAAACGAGTGTCCGACAAAGAGCTCGAGTGATGGGAACCAGTTAGACTACAAGCATAAAGGGGTGGTGAAATCCTTTGCAACTACTTCAGCAGATGTCGGGCCATCAAATGAAGTTGCATTAGGTACTTTGTTTGTTTTTTCAGATTATGCTAGTGTGTTGTTTGATTCGGGGACAACACATTCTTTCATCTCTGAAACCTTTTCTAGTAAAATGGGAATACCATCTCAAGAAATGACTCCTGAACTTGCGGTAAAAACACCTGGGGGAAATTTTGAGGCAAAAAGAATTTATAAGAATCTTTCTATCCTTATCCGTGGAAAGAACCTACTTGCAAACCTTATTGTTTTACCTATAGTAGAGTTTGATGTTATCTTGGGTATGCATTGGCTCACTATTTACCATGATAAGATTGACTGTAGAGGTAAAGAAGTTTCTTTTCAGAAAGACCTTCATTCTGTGTACAATAATGAACCCTTACTGTTGATAACTTATCAAGAGGCTGAGAAAATTGTAAAAGATGGAAATGAATGTTACCTTTCACATATTGTTGAAAACAAGGGAACTGTTCAGATTAATGATGTGTCAGTGGTAAATGAGTATCCTGGTGTTTTTCCTGATGAGTTGCCTGGAATAATACCAGATCGGGAAGTTGAATTTACTGTTGACTTAGTTCCTGATGCTAAGCCAATTTCGAAACCCCCTTACCGAATGGCTCAAATTGAACTTTTAGAGTTGAAGGATCAATTGCAAGATTTATTATAGAAAGGTTTCATTCGACCTAGCACATCACCATGGGGTGCTCCTGTTTTTTTTTGTTAAAAAGAAAGATGGTTCTATGAGACTTTTCATTGATTATAGAGCCTTGAATAACATCACTGTTAAGAACAAATATCATTTGCCTCATATCAATGATTTGTTTGATCAGCTCTAGGGAGCTCAGTATTTTTCAAAGATTAACCTGAGATCGGGGTACCATCAGCTGAAGGTAAAGAAAGCAGATGTTCCGAAGACTGCGTTTCGTACAAGATGTGGCCATTATGAATTTTTAGTAATGCCTTTTGGGCTAACCAATGCACCTGCTATATTCATGGACTTAGTGAATAGAATTTTCCATGAGTTCTTGGATAAGTTTGTGGTGGTTTTTGTTGATGATATTTTGGTTTTTTCTAAAAGTAAAGAGGAGCATGAAAGACATTTAAGGGTTATTTTGAAAACCTTAAAAGAAAAGAAATTGTATGGGAAATTCAGAAAGTGTGAGTTTTGGTTGCAAAAAATTTCGTTCCTTGTTCACATTGTTTCTAAAGATGGGATAACTGTTGATCCTGCAAAAACAAAGGTTGTTGAAGAATGGCCAAGACCCACAAATGTAACAGAGATTCGTAGTTTCCTTGGTTTGGCAGGCTATTACCGAAGGTTTGTTAGAAATTTTTCATGGTTATCTAGTCCAATGACTAAGATAACTCGGAAGGGTGTTAAGTTTATCTGGACAAAAGAATGTGATGATTGTTTTCAGGAATTGAAAAGAAGATTGGTGAATGCTCCAATTTTGGAACTTCCTTACAAGAATGGTGAGTTTGTTATATACAGTGATGCTTCGTTGAAAGGACTTGGTTGCGTCCTAATGCAGAATGATCAGGTAATTGTTTATGCTTCACGACAGTTGAAAACTCATGAGGTAAATTATCCTACACATGATTTGGAATTAACTGTTGTTGTTTTTGCTTTAAAAATTTGGAGGCATCATTTGTATGGAGTAAAGTGTTAAATATATAACGATCACAAAAGTTTAAAGTATATATTCACTCAGAAAGAATTGAACATGAGACAGAGGAGATGGCTAGAATTAATCAAGGATTATGATTGTACAATACATTACCATCCAGGAAAAGCAAATAAGGTGGATAATGCTTTGAGTCAAAAAATTAATGCTTCATGAGCAATGTTGCATTTGGAACGTGATCCTTTGGTTAAGGATTTGATGAACTTTGGCATAGAAGTTGTTGGTAAAAGATGTTCTTCTGTTTTGTTTCAGGTATCAGTGAAATCCTCTCTATCAGACAGAATCAAGCAAGCACAGAATCAAGACAGTGAGTTGTATAAAAAGGTAGAGCTGGTTCAGAAAGGTAAGTTTCCTGAATTCAACATTGATAATGATTGTGTTTTGAGATTTGGGAAGAGATTGTGTGTGCCTTGTGATTGAAAGTTGAAGAGAGATTTGTTATGTGAAGCTCATAGTTCTCCGTTTTCAGTTCATCCTGGCAGTACTAAGATGTACAGAGATCTGCGAGAGTATTACTGGTGGGATGGAATGAAAAGAGATATTGCTGATTTTACGGTGAAGTGTTTGACATGTCAACAGGTGAAAGCAGAGCGGCAGTTACCGAAAGGGATGCTTCATCCTTTACCAATTCCAGAGTGGAAATGGGAGAATATATCCATGGACTTAGTTGTGGGATTTCCAAAGACCCCTCGAGGTAATAATGCAATTTGGGTTATTGTTGATCGCTTGATTAAATCTGCTCATTTCCTTTATATACGAGATACTTTTTCCCTAGATCAACTTTCCCGTTTGTATCTTAAAGAGATAGTCAGGTTACATGGAGTTCCTCTCTCCATTGTATCTGACAGTGATCCCAGGTTCACTTCTAACTTTTGGAAAGGCCTTCAGAAGTCGTTGGGTACTGAATTAAATTTATTACAGCTTTTCATCCTCAATCAGATGGGCAGTCAGAACGAACAATTCAAACCTTGGAGGATATGCTACGAGCTTGTTCGATGGATTATCAGGGAAGTTGGGACCAACATCTTTCTTTGGTTGAGTTTTCTTATAATAACAGTTTTCATTCAAGTATACAGATGGCACTATTTCAGTCATTATATGGGAAGCGGTGTCGAACTCCAGCTTTCTGGGATGAAGTGCATGAAAGGAAGTTGATGGGACTAGAATTGGTAGAATAGTTGGTAGAAAAAGTTCAGCTGATACAGAAACACATGAGAACAGCTCAGAGCAGGCAGAAGAGTTATGCGGATAACTGGAGGAAGGATCTATCTTTCGAGGTAGGTGATCATGTTTTTCTCAAAGTCTCACCATGGAAAATTGTGATGTGATTTGGTAAGAAAGGAAAGCTGAGTCCAAGGTTCATTGGACCATATGAAATTCTGGAGAGAGTTGGATCAGTTGCATACCGGATGGCTTTACCTCCGAGTTTATCTCAGGTACACAATGTTTTTCATGTTTCGATGCTGAGAAAGTACATGCCAGATCCATCTCATGTTTTGAGTCCAGAGGTAGTTCAGCTGGAAGAGAACCTATCATATGAGGAACAACCGGTCTAGATTCTTGACCACAAGGAGCAAGTGTTACGGAATAAGGTGATTAATCAGGTAAAGGTTTTGTGGAAAAACCACATGATGGAAGAGGCAACATGGGAATCTGAAAATGAAATGAGGGATAAGTACCCCCATTTATTCGATAAGTAAATAAATTGCGGGGATGAAATTTTCTAAAGGGGGGAAGGATGTAACATCCCAAGTAAGTAATGAATAATAGATATTTTTATCTATGCCTATTAATGAATTAGATAGTGTTTTAGAGGCTTAAAATGAAAATAAATCCAATCTTAAGCATGGAATACACTAATATTTTTAAAAGATTGTTTTACTGCCTTTTAATGGCAAACCATTTTTAAATCTATCTTTTGACAATTTTATAAGCCATGTTTGTCAAAATAAACTTATTCTTTATGATTGGGACATCAAAATTTACTTTGTGTGAATTTTTGGTATTTTTCCGATAAAGTTCATTGTTTAATGAATAGTGAAAATGTTGTATTTTAATTCAAAACCACTTTTTAATCTAATTTATTTATATGATTAGATTATCCTTTGAATTGGTTTTAAAGTGAAATTAGAATATATTTTTACCATTTAATCCAATGGTGGTCATTGGAATAAATTTTCCTTTGAAATTGGACTTAAACTAGTGTCAATATTTTGATACTTATTGTTTCATAAAAACATGCTATTTGTCATGACAGTGGGAATTAATTATTAAATTAATTAATGCATCTTATATGTTTTGAATTTTTTAAAATAGACATCATTTTTTAATTCATAATATCAAATATATCTTAGGGTAAAGTTTTGGAATTTTTCTAAAAAACTTCATTTTTTGATGAATAGTGAAACCACTAAGTGGTAGTTAAAGAAACTGATTTTTCGTTTAAATGAAACTTTGCCACTTCTGTGATTTGATTTTCAAAAATCCGACATACATGGTTTTCATTAAGAAGTAAAATGTGGTTCAATGAGATTAAAATAATTTTTTGGTGAATAGTAACTTTTAAGTTCTTAATCGCGATTAGAGGTAATTAGTGTAGTTTAAGGTAAAAATAATGTTTTAATAATATGAGATGAGCTTGACACATTTCCTACCCTCATTGGATGTGTCATTACCTACCAAGAAAATCCATGGGTAAACTTGGGGACCCCATGGAGCCACTTTGGTTGGGAAATGACATAAATAACTTTTTATTTAATGTTAAAGTAAAAATGACACAAACATGAGTTATTTTACTAAAACAATTTTTACATGGGGTTATACAAGTCATATTTTTTATTATAAATATTCATTTGAAAGATAAAATGATTTCCTACATCATAGTATTTTTTTATAATTTATAGACTTTAAATAAATTAAATTATTTATGACATCATGATGATGCAGCGATTACCTCATTAATAAAGGATTTAAATAAAATGAAATGATAATGTAAAATATATGACCTACACATGTCCAAAACCAATTTTATGGGTGTATTTATAACCCTTATCACCTTACCCTTGAATTATATCAATGTGGGACCTTTTGAATTCGAAACTCATTTTAAAATAAAGTAACTTTTCTTTACTTTCCAAGAGTGCCCCTCCTCTCCTCTTATAAAAGGCCCCCACCTCTACCTCCTTACCCACACTTCCAAAGCCTTTGACTCATCCAACCCCTGCCCATTTTGTATCTAAACATCCCTCTCTTACTCCTTGAATCCTCACTTTGGGCAGAAGTCTTCCCAAGGAAGCCTTTGAGCTCAAACCAAAGGGAGTTACCCGATTTTAAGGTAATGTCTTCACTTGAGTCCGTTTGTTTTATTTTGCTTCTCCAACCCCCTAAACTCTTTTTATTCATTTCTTTTGTAACAACTCCAGTATTTAAATATACTAGGATGTTTTTATAATAAGTATTCGAGCTACACCTACACACACCTACATCTAATGGTTAAAGAACATACTATTTCCGTGGATGGAGAATTTCTGCCTCCCGAAACGATGATTGTTCAACATTCTTTTAACACCTTAAAAGGTGGCCATTAAGATGAAACTATATTTATATATGATATATAATATGTTTATGTTTTCCTTAAGCTTCTTTATTTTTCATTTTGGGCATACCATTATGGTTTCCATTATGGGTAAACACGATATCTTCATTTAAGGAAGTGCGGACTACCGCCCCCTCAAAGTGATTTGATTCGTTAATACCATATGTGGGATGTATAAAGGATGAAGTTATGATATTATATATGATATTACACTGGAATTATAATATACCTTTATATAATTATTATTCCATTCTATAAAATACGAAATAGAAATGAAAGTAGCGTTCATGCGTACGTACGGCTTACCGTCTCCATGAACGATGCATTTCATTTCTTACCTCTAAATGATTATGTAATATTATAAATGCATGTATATACTAGATATATATTATATATATGATATATACATCATGATTATAATTCTGGATATAATGGATACATGGACAACTTGTAATTATAAAGGGTTTATTTTTGACTCAAGTACCAATAATCGTTAAAACGACCGTTATTAACTTAAATAATTACATAGTGTTCATAATATGGCAATAAGTGATATAAAAGGAATAATGAACTTTAAAAAGGTTCTTAAACAAGTATAAATTAACTCAAGTTTATTATTCATGAGATTAAAGAACGACCGAGTCAAGTCGAACCCAAGGTATGGGACTTCATCTCAATCTCCTTTCATTGAGGCATATTTTATTTTATACACAAACTTCTTTTATACGGTGTGTAAACCCCTTTGACTTTTACGTTTATCCAAAAGGAATCTTTTTTATACGAAGCGTTTACTAAACGACAAAAGGGAATGTTTTTTTCATACGTATGCGGCGACAATGACTTCTCCGCCGCCGTGACCATTATTTGAGTTTCGGCTTCCTCTACAAGCCATACTTTTTTTAAAGAAAAATGAATACCATGTTTTACTTTTCTTTTATTTTGGTATTGAAAATGGTTTTCATAATGTTTTTATTATATCAATGTGTTTTATTGATATCTTGTGGTTGAAATGTGGAAATGTTATGTTTCCTTTATGTATGTTTTATGTGATATGATTATGTTATGGTTCTTGGTAATTATTATGATGACGGGTGGTTCCGTGATAAACTAAGGGCGGGTGAGCCCGATATAGCTCTCCAATGCATTGGGTAATGCGAAGGAGTGAAACATTAAGGTTTCTTCGAAGATATTTAGGGAATATACTGTGATGGGTATTCCAAACGTAACCAAGAGGGTTAACCCCTACGTAAGAATGTTATGAATGCCTCAAGTTACCTTTATGTCTTATGATTTATATGATTTATTCATGATTTGATGAGGTATACTAAAGTTCTTATGTTTTATGGGAAAATTATGATTTTATTATGTATATATGAACTCATGTTTCCTTTCCATAATTTTATAACCCATAATGAGTTTTTTATTCTCATCCCAAGTTTTTTTGAAATTTTTTTCACAGGTCAAGGGAAAGGTACATGATATGATGATAGTGTCAAGGAAGTGTCAAGAAAGAATCCATGTTTTGTTTTAAATATGTTCTGTTGATGGAAAAAAATGAATACCATTTTTATGTAACCACTTTGTTTAAATGTGGAATGTAATGAAAGTTTTATGATCTAATTCTCTAAAACTCTAAACCTGAAAAGATCCTCAATGTGTAATCTTGTAATAACTGAAGATTAAGTAAGGTTTAAGGCTGGGGCCTTATATCTACCACTGGAATGTCTAGAAATACTATATATTAATGAAGTTGTGAGACTTCATGGAGTACCCCTATCGATTGTTTCGGATCGTGATCCCCTTTTTACTTCAAGATTCTGGAAGAGCCTTCAGAAGGCCTTGGATACTGAACTTCATTTGAGCACTGCCTACCACCCTCAAACAGATGGACAATCAGAATGGACTATTCAAACCTTAGAAGACATGTTGATATCTTTCTCACATGAATTTCAGGGTATGTGGGATCAATATTTACCTCTGGTAGAATTTTCCTATTACAATAGCTTCCATTTGAGTATTCAGATGGCACCATATGAAGCGTTATACGGAAAGAGATGTCGCACACCAACCTGTTGGGATGACATTGGTGAAAGAAAACCCATAGGTCCAGAACTGGTGGAGGAAATGATGGAAAAGGTGAAGGTAATCCAAAACCACATCAAAGCAGCTCAAAGTAGGCAGAAGAGCTATGTCGATAACCGAAGGAAGGATTTGGCATTTCAGGTAGGAGATCATGTTTTCTTGAAGGTATCTCCATGGAAGGGAGTTATACGTTTTGGTATAAAAGTTAAATTGAGTCCCAGGTACATCAGACCTTTCGAAATTCTAGAATGAATTGGGGTTGTAGCTTACCATTTGGAAATGCCGCCAAATCTCTCCAAAGTTCACGATGTGTTCCACGTATCACTGTTGCGAAAATACATGCATGACCCAACGCATGTAATAACATATGAGGAATTAGAACTGGAACCCGATCTCTCTTATTGAGAAGATCCCGTCAGGATTCTTGATACGAGAGAACAAGTTCTAAGAAACCGGATGACTTGTCTGGTAAAAGTTCTGTGGAGAAACCATAAAATGGAAGAAGCAACGTGGGAACCCGAGGAACTTATGATGAAGAATCACCCGAGTCTTTTCATGCAGTAGAATTTTAGAAATTTCGAGGACGAAATTATTTGAAGTAGGGAAGAATATAACACCCCAATCTTCCACAGTATGCTTCTCTTTGAATAATACAGTAGCGTGTGTTCTATGCAACTTCGAGTTCTAACACACACCACAACCAATCAAAGTAGCCGTTATCAATAGTAATACCCACTTTTTAAAATTTTATAAATTTTATCTCTCAAAATGGAATTCATTTTTGTATTCGGAATATCGAATTTATCCTAGGGTGAAATTTTGGTACTTTTCGGATAACTTTTATATTTTGATGAATAGTGAAAATTACTAAATTTTAATTAAAAAAAACTTTTTTAATCAAAATAATTAGTAATGATAAATTACGAATTTGAGTGGTTTTAAAGTATATTTAGAATATATTTTTACTATTTAATACAATTTTGTTCATTGTACATAATTTAACAATTAAACCGGACATAAACAAGTGTCAATCTTTTGATAGTTATTATTTCTTAAAAACACGCTTTTTGTTTTGACAGCGGGAATTGATTTTAAATTAATTTCTGCCACTTCTGTGTTTTGAATTTGGAAAAATGGATTCCATATTTGGAATCAGGATTTCCAAATTTTGTAAATAGGTAACTTTCATTTTTAGACATATTGAATAATTACTTCGGTAAATATTTTATTTACCATGGTTAAAGGGTAAATCTGGTAAATAAGGGTAAAAATAATATTATAATGATAATAAATTACCTTAAAACGTGTTCTAACCTTATTGGTGGATACATGTTCTACCATGGTCATCTTTGGGTCGATTTTGGGACCCCATTGAGCCACTTGTAGGTGATAGGGACACTTTATATTAATTAAGTTAAAGTAAATACAAAAATGACATAAGAAAATATCTTTTAGAAAAACAATTTTTACATAGGGTTATATATGTTATATTTTCAACTATAAATATTCATTAGAAATATAAAAATATTTCCTACATAATGGTATTTTATTTATAATTTTTAGACATTAAATAATTTAATTTATTTATAACACAGTGATGATGCAGTAATTATCGTATTAATGAATGATTAAGATAATTGATATTATAAATAACTAAATAAATGTAATTTGAGTCTTTTTCTAAATTCAAATACTTTTCTAGGTTACTATTACATATTAGGATTATTTATATAAATTTTTTTTGAAGTAATAATGCTGTTATGAATTTATCAAAAATAAAATACCCAATACTGTCAAAATTGACATAAAAGAGTTTTTAAAAAAAATATTATATTATTAATTGATATTCAATTCCTAAAAATCTAAGGTTCGGCCAAAATACTTATATTATGATAGGTGTATCATTAATATACCACTTGGGTGGTCTCTTGGATGTTTATAGTATGTTTATTAACTATATAATATAAACATACAAAGTGACATGGTAAATGTCAAACTAATTAACTAAGAGTTAAAACTAAAACATAAGGTTAATATAGTGACCCAAACATGTCTAAAACCAATTGGTTGAGTGGTTTTCGACCCATACCCACCTTAAACTTTAAATAATTCACTTCTGAGCCATTAGAAACTGAATATGAATTTATTATAAAATAATATTTCTAGATTTTCCTAAGGTGCCCCTCCTCCCCCTTATAAAAGGACACCACTTCTAACCAATTCTTCACATCTTCAAAGATTTTTGGTTCGGCCAAAACCCTACCAAATACTCTATCAACTTCCCTAAATGCAACCTAGAGGCCTTATTTTGATCAGAAAGCCAACCTAGGGAGCCCTTTTGATCAAATCAAAAGAAAGAACCCGAAAAAGAGGTAATGTTTTCACCACCCTTTTTCAAGTTCATTTCTTCTTCAACTTCTTATTTATTTGTTATTTCCTTTATAAAATAATAAATCCAGTATCTTCTATATACTGTGATGTTATTATAAATATGGTATAACTATATTCAGTATTCTATCCATCCTTTGAATGACATGTCACCATACGTGCGTAGGTACGGCTTACCGTCTCCACGTCGTGGTGTAATTGTTATTCAAAATATTATTATTTGTATGGGTATAATAATGATTTTTAATTAATGTAAATAATAAATATAACATGATAATTATTCTGTATATATGATATAACATCCAATTATATATTATTTTAATATCAAAAGAATGATATTGTCGCTCGTGCGTACGTATGGACTACCGTCTCCACGAACACAATGAGATTCATTCCCCATCATATCCATTCAAGTCTAATTCTCAGTTGATGATTAAAAATATTTTTTAAGGACTTAATATCATTCAGGATATGAATAATATACAAACCTATTCATAACAAACATGGCTTATATAAAAAAACATATAAAAGAAAATTAGTAAGTTAACACCCGAAACGACGATAGTACAAAGATATTATTAACAAAGCATTTTTAAAAGATCATATATGATATCATATGAATGTATATGATTATTTTATAAATTAATAACAATTATTTCACCATTATACAGGAGGTTAACCTACCCTCAACCAAGGAAAATTACAAGGTAAGGGTTATTTCACAATCTCTTCATTATCCGAGCTTGTTTATACGTAATTATCTGCTGGGACCTCTTTATCATCCACATCTATGTTTCTTAAAAATGTATTTCAAAACATTCTTAATATTTTAAAGAATATGGGTTAAATTCATTTATACCCTTGTTTGACTTTTTATAAGTTGTTTATAAAGGAATCATTCTGTCGTTTTCCAAACAAGGTCCTTTTTAACCTTTTCAACAGAATTAAGGTAAGTATGTCTTTTAAACTTATACAGCAGATGTGGCTATTTTACTCCATTATAAAGTCGTCGAAGATTCCCTTACAAGATTATAAGAAGATTTTCAAAGTAAATTTTTTATTTAAAAATTTTGGGACTTTTAAATGATTTCAAAAAAAGAGATATTTCTCTCAAATAGTTTTGATTTCATCTATGTCAACATCCTTTGATGGATTTTAAGCTCATTTGAACTTTATTTATTATGATACAAAACTTCCATATTGTATTGATGGTTTTGTGATATGTTTGACTGTGTATGTGTTATTTTTATTCCATTAATGGATTTTGAATAAATTATTGACATTTCGTATGCTATTTTTAGTACGAATGTTTATGTTATGCTTAAACCTGTTCATATGAGGAATGAATTGGACTTAATAAGTGACGGGTGGAGCCCGCTATAGATCCTCGATGTATTGGTAGGTATCATGAGATAAACTAGTTTCTTGGCACAAGTCCTTGACAAAATATTATTTGTAGACTCAGCACGAAGCATTGTCTACGTGGTTTTGATAGTCTAGAAATATACATTCCATCATTATGAAAGTGGTTATTGATATTGCATGTGATTATTAGATTAGTAGAATATCCATGTGAATAATTAAATGGCATTATTTCATTTTATTTTATCCATATTATGCTAAATTTCAAGTTTAAAAGGATTTTGTTAGTTATACATTGCCTTAAATGTTTATGCTTAATTATGAAATTTTCTGCTATATTGTTATCCTTACTAAGCATCTGAGCTCACCCCTTTCAATGTTTTGTTTTTTCCAGGATGTGAAGAAGTAATTTATGAATGAAACTGCAGGGATAGTATGAGGGGATATGAATACAAGATGTTGTTGTAGTTTTTTTTACTTTATGATGTAATGTAAACTTTATGAATATATCTAGTGTTTCCAAGACTACTAAACTAATCGGTCTTTTGAGACTTGATCTTTTGTGATCATGCCAATGTTATGTAATAATGCACCGACTCTAGGTAACTGGGGTCGGGGCGTTACATAGTTAGTTCATTGGTTGTTTTTATTTTTAGATGGCATAATTGGTAGTCTTGAATGTTGGAGAACCATCTAGAATGGATTTAATGGAATAAAGGACCATGAAGTGTTTACAAAGACATATGGTTGAGGTAAACAATATTATGAGAAATCAATAATGACATTTATTTAGTGATTTCTCCTTAAATACATTAAAATTGTGTTACCTAGAAAGTTGGGAAAGTTTCATATCAAAGGAAGTGGGGATCAACACTGAACGGTACATAAAATTAGTATAATTTCATTTGTACATTGATTTTGATTCATGGATTGTACATCAGTGGTTTTGAAAATGTTAGTCATGCTATAATGGATTATTACTGCAATTTTTATATGTTGTTTATAAAAATCTTGTAATTAAGATAATACATATAATTCATAGTGTTTCTTCATATACATATAATAAAAAAGTCTATAGAACCTTAAATATCCTATTTTCATTTTCTTCTTTATTTATTCTAGTTTCATGTTTTACAATTTCTTTTATTTCAATTTCATTTTTTTCTAATAAGGAGTGAGTGAGGTCAAATTTGTAAGGTAGGTAGGGTGAAGTGACTTCTAACTTATGTTACACTCAGTCAGTGGGAAAAGAATTTTTGGATGTTTTATTTTCCACTATGTCGACTTTCATTTGAATATTCGATGGATATTTTAGTGAAACATATATCGGTCTATCAGAAGTACATGCAGCCAATTTTTCATGTGAAAGTTAATCATCCTTTCATGAATTAAATTTATTCCACATTTATATGTCACTAAATGGTTTTAACATTATTAATTAATTCTTTTACAACTTCAAGACCTATAAACATCCTCTCTCCAACTTCATCCCTTCATGTTGGGGTCCTACATATCTTCCCCTAAAGAGCCTCATATGGTGCCATATGAATTCTAGAATGGAAATTATTGTTATATGAAAACTCTACAAAGGGATTTTTTGATCCCAACATCCTTGGAAATCCATTGAACTGTATCTCATCATATTGTCTAGAGTTTGAATGGTCTTATTGGACTGACCATCTGTTTGAGGATAATCTGATGTTTTGAAACTCAACTCTATCACCAGTTCTTTCTGAATACTTCACTAGAACCTTTATGAAAACCATAATTTCTGATTTTATATAATAGATATTGGTACTCCTTGTAGTATTATCACTTACCTTTTCTATATCATGATGGTTTGGACAATATAAGAATCTTCTCTGATGTAAATAAATTGACATGACTTCATCAGGCGATTAATAAAATCACAAATAACATTATGGCCTTTTAATTCTTTGGAGAGTTGTGTAAAAAATAATCCATGAATTTTTAACCATTCAATACTGGTATAGGAAATGGTTACAACATACCCATATACTTTTTATTTAGCCTTAACTTACTAGAATACAATGAATCAAGATACATATTATGGAATTTCTCTCTTTATCCAATCCAAACAAAAGTTTTGTTTTAGATCCTTATACATATTCATACATCATTGATGAATAGAGAATGATAAAATATGTGTTTGATCCAAAGGTCTATTTTTTGAATCAGGTTTTTATGGGACACATATCTGGGTTCCAAAATTGATAACCTCGTCCTTATGAAAGTTAAAACCAAGAATATTTATTACATTTTTCTATAGTCCTACAATATCCTTATAGGATTATTTGATATACATTTGGATGAATGTTTCAGTAGTCATTGGGTAAGGATATGATTTGTCTCATCCCCATATGAATTCTATATGTATCCTCTAAAAATCCATACATATTGGGACTTTTTCAATCCTTATCATGAAGAGGTTATCATGGTCTTTCCTATACATAGCATCAACAACCTTATTTTCCTTCCTCGGGTGGTAATGTAATGGGCAGTCATATTATCTCATCAACTCAAACAATATCATTTTGAATACATTCAGTTCATTTTTTTGGAGTGAATATTTTATGATATTCAGATCAATATATATATCTTTATAATATTTAGAGATATAATGTCTCTAAATATTTAGTGAAAATATTACCACTTCCTTCTCTAGAATTCACACTTTCTAAATTTAGAATATAGTTTCCCCATTATGAATATCTTTAACAAATATTCAATTAATATTAATGATCTTCCATAAACATTTAATATATAACAATATATCCTATAATAGAAAAATAAATTGATCAAGGTAGTCTCTAAATTATCAATTAGTTACATCTATGAAGATAACATGATAATTAATAAGTCCAATGTAAATCAGTATAAATTCATAGTGTTTATACCTTGTATAGAAAGCTATCACGAACATATCCTCCCTTTTGACCCTTAAATGATGGTATACAAAATTAAGGTCAAACATTAATAAATATCAAGCTCCTCGAAGTTAATCAAATGGATCATTGATATAGGGTATATGATACATGTTATTGATCATGATTTTACTATGCTCACAATATTCATTGTAAATATGAATCGATCCATCCTACTTTTTTGAAATTTAGGATTAGTGAACTCCATAGTGAAACACTATGGAATATAAAACTCTTTTCTAGATTCTATAATAGGTGCTTCTTTAATTCCCATAATTCAATCAGAGTGATTTAATATGTAATTTTACATATATGAATTGATCTTGGCCTAAGTATGTTTGGAAACTAATCCTCATTCTTTGGGGAAAGACTAGGAAGTTTATTTTCAAAGAGATTAGTATACTACCATAAAATAATTATTACATTGATGTTGAATTCCACTCTAATCATTTAAGTCAACCATACCTTTTTTTGGGTATTATGAATATTGTTATAGAATATACTTCCAAGAGTAGTTCATTATTATACCTAATTTGATACTTGATAATAAGACCATTCAAAATGAAAAATGAGATCTCCCCTCCACCACAATTGATATGTGATTTATTTTGGTAAATCCAATCCATAACCACAATTATGTCAAATTCATCCAAATAAATAAGAATTAGATATCCAGTAAGTATCCACCAATAAATCTCAATTGGATTATATTTATATATCTTAGACACGATCATTGTTTCACCAGTGGTTTTCATATATATTTTAATATCCACTACTTGAGTTGGTGAATCCAAATTTCTAGAAAACATTTTTGATATAAATGAATTTGATGAAACAAAATCAAATAAGTTATTAAATGATATAAAAAAGGATCATGTGAAGCTCACATCACTTCATTATCATGATTTAACTTATCGGTAATGACCATGAATTTTATTCCTCATTCCCTTGATTCAGAAGGTTTATGTGGTCTATTTTATTAATCTTCTTGAGGATTTGGGAATTTATTAACATAATGACAAAACTTCTTGTAGTTAATATTGTGGGTGGATCATTATTTTGAACATTCTTCTCCTTTTTTTAATTAATCATCCGTATAACCTTACTTCAATAGTTGTAGGATTGATTTCCTACTTTACCATGCCTAAAACATTTCTCCAATACCATGATGAAATTAACTGAGTACATTCTCCAATAATTATTTTATATAAGAAATTAGAACTTATTCTAACCACATATATTATAATTAGTTATTAATTTCCTTCACTTATCCCCAATATAAAGTGAGGTTCTGGTGTATATATATATATATGTTTAGAGAAAATTGAAAAATTAATTCAAAGATATCAAATAATCTAATAGAAAACACCCTTTGAATACAATGATATAACCTAAAAAAGTTACAATTGATTTTACTCTCATTAGTAGTTATGAAGCCGAATTAATACCACATGAGAGTTGTTAAATTTTACTCTTAAATTCCAATATACTCATCCCCTTTGTTCCTTAATTCCATTAATTAACTCTATATTTTTTTTTGAAAATATTTTGATGAAAATATGTTTTTGAAAGTATCATCTTTATCTATTCCCATTTCATAAAGTATAATTCTTCTATTTCCATGGTATTCATAATGAGATTTAACAATTGGTCCATATTCCCTTTTAAATGATAGATGGCTAAAATGACCATATCATGGCCAGATCACTACATAATGAAAAAAATATTTTGTAACTATATTGACCCATTACATAGAAATCATTTGATTAGAAACCCCACTAAACAAGGTTGTATGATCCTTTATGAATGACTAGGCAATGATTGGTTTCTTCCCTATTACGTTTAAGATATTAGAATGAATTGAATTGTTTCTCACAGATTTAGATAATTGGGTTATCATTGTGATGTGTTTTTTCATCCTATCCTCAATATTGTTAGGTTTACCATTGAGATGATATTTGAATCTTAGATTTAACCCATTGTTAACTCAGAAATTTTAGGTCCCCACCATTAACTTATCTAAATGAAAATTGGGAATTAGTTTACTAAAATTAATGATGGTACATATAAGGATACTATAATCATATGAGGATAATTTCATAAATAATGTACACATATTTACATATAAATCACTAGGTTTTAATTTTAGTTATTAGTGGTTGGTTTTTTATTGATCTGTTTATATATTAAAATCCTTTAAGATGGTTCATAAATAGAATGTGAATTAATAAATGAATATCCCCCATGAGTGTCAACTATGGTGTGTAGTTAGGCCTAATTTTCAAGTACAAGGATATGATTGAGTTAATATTAAATCCTTCAATTGTAGGATTAATAAACTTAGGTACATACATTACAAATCCATCATCCACTTGTATTATAATGACATGGATTATATTTCCATAAAAACCATTGAATATCAATATTAATAAAATTTATAGATTTTATCCAATACATAGACTTATCGCTTATACTTATCCAAAGGGTTTTCATGAAATTTCAATAAAATAATATAAAAGATAAAAAAATCATCATCTTATACCAAGTAATGTGCCAAAAATG
Organism: Viscum album; assembly: GCA_963277665.1. Lineage (NCBI taxonomy): Eukaryota > Viridiplantae > Streptophyta > Magnoliopsida > Santalales > Viscaceae > Viscum > Viscum album. The sequence goes on along the minus strand of OY728138.1, from coordinate 1,775,606,134 downwards.
AAACAAAAACTAAAATAATAGTTTAGTATCATTATTTAAATAAAGGATCTCAAAAATAATCATACAAACCAAGGACCAAAATGGATAGAATCTTCAATATTATCTATATAAAAAACCAATTTTACTACACATCAATCATCACCAAATAATAATGATTCTATAAACCCTTTTATATATATCTAAAATGATCTAACCATGTCCACATACATGTGGATGGAAACATAAAAAATTAGTGTGCTCAGATGATTAATAAGGGAAAAAATTATCAAAATGTATGTGATCATAAACATGAAGGAGGACATAGGGAATAGAATAAATTTAATTATAAAAGATAATATGATAATATATGAAAATCAAAAAAAAAGAGAAATATAAGATCATAAAAATAATATAATGAAATTATAAATAATATGACATGGATAAAAAAATCTCCATAATAAAAAAACATTTGATCATGATATAATTGTATGATATACATTAAAAATAATTTAAAACATGAAAATATATAATATCATGAAATTGAAATTCATCATGGAAATATGGAATAACATGATAAATATCTTGGAAGTTTTTCACAACCATAATCATAGTAAATAATGTTTTATCCAAATAATTATTCCTATAAGTATGGGGAAAAACTCATTTTATCCATGCCAAAAAATGTAAAAGAGAACTCATTTTTTCCATGACTCTATGAGAAAACTAATTATTTGCACACATAAATATTTCATGAGATATAAAAATAAAAAAAAATGTATTTTATGGTGATATAGGACCCCACACATCATCATATATAAATATATGTTCCACATAAAATCAATCATCGTTATATCTTAATGAACCTATGGAATAAGGATGGCTATCATCATTTTCTAAAAAAAAATCACACAACATTAATCTTGGAACTCATAGGATATGAAAAATATCAGTTTCAAAAGGAATCATGTGATAATAAAATATATAGGCCGACCAAAACATTAATTTGTGAGCGATAAACATTGGAGGAAAAAAGGGAAGTGGAATTAAAATAATTCTTATAGAAACCTTAAAAATATTTTTATAAATATGAGGAGGAGATTACTTTCAAAATAATTTCATGAAAATGGAAAGAGAATTTTTTTGAAAACATTATTATAAATATTTATAGATAAATAATTCTTGAAAATAAAAAAATCATCATAATAAATCTAGAGTGGTGTTTAATAAAACGACATGCCTTTATTAACATTTTATGGTTATTTTAAAGAACAGTACATCATATGAATTTGGAATAAAGTTTAGATAATAAATTATAAAATATAAAATAATTTCAAAAAAAATAAAATCATAATTTTTTTATGAAAGAAAACACTTTCTATAGGACAAATATTGACAATGAAGAGAATATTCATTTCCATGAATGGGAGTTATTCTAACCCATGTTAGACCTTTATTTTGAAACCCATTTTTTCAAATAGGTGGTCAATTTTTATGATAATTAAGTTTAAAAAATATATAAAATAACTTATAAAGTAATTATATGGTTGGGTCATGGAATTATTGAAAGGTATATTCATGTAAGGAAGACTGTGACCCAAGGAATCTAAAATTGAGTCGTTGAAACACTTACAATATTAGTAAGATAAAAATTCAATGATCTTTAGAGGAAGATTGTGAAATGGAAATTAAAATCTCATGAAATGGTACATATAAATTTATATAAAGTTTATATGGAAGTTAAAGCACCATGAAAAATAAATGATGGTGCACAGTATCAAACTTTTCCTATGGAGTTAAAAATGAGTGAATGAAATCATTATGATGTTGGAATCGTTAAAATATAGAGCCCTTAAAATACATGGTTTCAAATAAAAAATTAAATACCATAAATAATTATAGTATCATGATACAAAATTTTAAAGGGGTAGTAGAAAATCCATTATTAATATAAAAAACATGTGTCAAAAAAGTATGTCTCAAGGGATAAAATTTGAGGCAACACCTACAATGAATTCTTTCTTATTTAATCACACTATAACATACTACATAAAAAACATAACTATATTAATCACATATTTTTTATTCTTATTGATATAAATAATATTTAATAAACTTACTTTTATAGTTACTCTCTACATTTATTTTAGTTAGTTATTGTCTATTTTTAATATCGTGTTTGAGTAATCACGATTGTTTTGAACTAGTTTTATAAAAGAATTTTTATTCTTCATTAATCTTTAAAAGTTCATAATTATTAGATAATATAAGGTAGTGAAACATTATTTATAAATATTTATAATTTTATAATTCCATTATAATAAAGTCTTGGTTATGGTGTTTAATGGTTAATTTGATGATGTGCATGTTTCAGTGAGTTATAAAGAACAAATGTTAATATCTTAATTATTGAGTTTAATATTAATGTTACCCTTCTAGAATGAAAATTAAATAATAATTCACATGTTTATATAACATATATTATTTAATTAAGTTCTTATATTCATACATGATATTATATTATAGTATTTTTCGTGGAGGTTGTTCAGCCAAACCAATCATGAACATACTGTAATTAATATATGACTGTTATTATAAAATAAGTTTATTTTGGTATAATATAATTGTTATAGAATAAATATTATATTACTTATATAATTTTTAGTTTGTTAATAATATTTGGATGGGTTTTAATATAACACCCCTATATTTTTATTTTCATATTCCTTTAAGACCTATTATGTTTGAGAGTGTGTGATACATGATACACAAAATCACAATGAACAACCTGAAAATATATAACTATTAAAATATAGTAATTGATATGATAATTAAAATAACATATAAACTAATTATTAAATATATGTACATATAAAAAATCAATATCAATTGTTAAGGAATTAATATATTAAATTATCATAGACAAATAACTAGTATGACTAATTTTTTCTTTAAAGTGTAACATTTTTAATAATGCCTTTTCATGTGAAACTAAATATATTATTTGAGAATTATTGTTCATATGAATAATATATTAACATCAATTTTATTTGTAATTGATAAGAAGTGATACTAATAATAGATAATCTTATTTGAAATGTAGTTTTCCTATTAATATAATTTTCACCATATTTTTATGTTTTCACTTAAAAATTAAATTCTCAATTTTTAGAATTCAAGTTTTAGAAAATAAACTTAATTTTTAAATTAATAATTTAAATTTAATATTTATATGGATTTTGGGATTTTTTTTATACATTACATTTAGATGAATAGTGAAAAATTCAGTTTTTACCAAAACAAAAAAATTTATGAAACTATCATTATATAAGAAAGAACTATATATCTATAACTCATTTTAATTGATAAATCATGTTTTTATATACTTATAATATACACTTTTAAAAACCATTTTCAACATATAAGAGTTATTTTTTACATTTTATTAATTAATGTAATATTTTCTGACAAAATAAACTATTTTTAGTCATTTGTTTTCATTAAATATAATATTAGAAAAAATGTATTTCTAATTAACTCTGACTAATTTTATTTTTTTATAATAAAATAATTTTTTCAGGAAGATCATGTACATTAATTCTATTATTCAATAAAAAAAATTATACTTAGAAAGAAACCTTTATTAAAAATGAGGTTTTACTAATTACATGAGATAATTTAAAAATTGATTTTCTATGCACATATATATTTAATATGGTAAAACTTATTTAATGTTTAGAATAATAATTTCAAAATTATTTAATAAGACTCATTTTAGTTTTATTTATTAAATGTACATTACCTTGGTAAAATTAGTTTCTATGGTAAAAAAATGGTGATAGTGAAAATTCTAAGAGTAATGATCATAAAAGTATAATTAAAACATGTTTTAATGTTAATTGATTACGAATAAACAGCATTATTTTATCCCTAAATCAATTATTATCCATTGTTTGGAGCCACTTGACATGTGAAACATGTTCTCTCGTTATATTAGGATGATAGATTTATAAATATTTCATTCTGAACACTTATAAGAGGGGCCTGTCACCACCCATAAAATACCACTAAAAATTTTGTTTCATCATTAAATTATACACTTACTCTATACCTTATATTCAAAATTAACAATAGTCATCTTACATTCGTTGGATATGATCCTAATCTCTCCCTTTATAAGGATTCTTCTGAGGGTAATCCCATGTCCTCAACATGTGTACAAATTTTCATAATATCATTTCTTTTATATATTACTTATACAATTATATTTTTATTATTACTATATATTCAAATAATTATTTTCTTATTATTAACTTTCTAATGCTATAGAAATTAATATTAACCACATTCCCCTTTTCCCTCAAGGAAAAGCAAAACCACATTCTTGCATATGTGTGGACTACCACCTATATAAAGTGTCATTTTACTTTTTCCTTATGAACATTAAATATCTAGTACTAAGGATGAATTTAACAAATAATTATTATATTTATACATATTCTAGATTATAAAAAGATGTAACATATTAAAAACTTCTATTTTTCTAGGTAAAATGAAATCATCACCTTTGTGTACATATAGATTACTACCTCCATGGAATGATTAATTTTAGTTTTTTCATAACCTCCATTCATTAATGGTCATGAGTGTGAGTTTAATGGATTAATGTTATTTTTATTAAATTATTAAGTTTATCTTAAGGAAAATTTTACTGCCTATTGAAAATATGATCAATAAACAACCCTAATAAATTCAATGTTCTAAAGGAGCGTTCAAAGATAAACAAATGATTTAATAATAAAATTTAATAACTATTTTTTGATTATATTTTTATAAAAATTATATAGAGTACTGATATATCATGTAATTAAAAAATAAATAATTTCATAATTCTTATGGTATAATGATATTACAATGAAATTTATTTTTAATTATACATTAATTATGGTATGTTCTTGTTTGGGTCAGTTTTACCACCTACTTGAACAATACTATAAACTAACTTCATGGATTTCTATATAAATTTAATTTATTTGAATATATGATATAAATAATTTAATGAAGTTTTTATTTTTGTTCTGAAATAGTAACATTAATATTAATCTTATTATTCAATGAAATAAAGTTTTTTCATGAAATATTACTGAAAAAATATCATTACTGATTTCAAATTTAAGTATCATAACTATAAATCCCAAATACTAATGTTATAAAATTATAAATAATTATATTTCATATATTTAAATAACTTTTATGATCTGTTCATGATGAATTTTTTTAGAACATTGAATAACAACACTGCTATTATGAAACTAGTTCAAAACAGTCAACATTAATCACACCCAATATCAATATTAGATAATAAATAAAAAATTTAAATATAGTGAATAATTATAAAAGAATTTTTTAAAAAAAATCATATAAAAAATAATCTTAAATGTATTATAAACATAGTTTTATCTTTGTTTTATATAGGGGTAGATTTTAATTCGACTAAGTAGGAATAATGTTAAGGGATTTTTCTAAAACAATTTTCTTCCATTGAGTTACAAATTTTTTTATCAAAATTCTATTATTAAACACTTTATTAATTATACCTAATAAATAATAATTATTATTTAATTTACTCAATATTTGATGGTTTTTTAAAATTATTTCATGGTCCATCATTATCAAATGATTCTTAACTAAATGTTTGTGTCACTTGTAATGGTTTCCTGTCTCAAATTTTCACCAATGAAACATATTTATTTTTATAAACCATGTATTATTTGTAGTGGATCTTATAATGAAACATTAATATTTTGTACCATGATCCCATCATTATTATATGGTATTTTTTTTATTTAAAATCATGTATTTTAAGTGGTTTTGGATTGAAAGCATCTAAGGTTATATTGGGTTCTTTGTCTCAAATTTAATTTCTTAAGACAAGTTTTATATTTTACACCATTTGTTATTTTAAATGGTTTATTCACTAACCTATTTATTTCATGTATAGAATATCATCAATTTAAAGAGAGTTTAATTTCCCTTTCTTGATCTTCCTCTCACGCTGGTTTTATTCTTATGTTAATGTTATTATGGGGGTTTTGTTTCCAATCTCATTTTCAAATAGAGATTCATTTTAAAAGATAATCTATCTATGCATATTTCTACATTTATCTCTAAAATAATATCATTTTATTATCTTATGGTCACTCATTGAGTTATTATTTTCTTTTCCCAATTTTACTATCTGTCTTGGCTCATTATTCACATGTCATAAGGAAACATACCCAGTCTTTTATTTTCAGTCAATAACATCCATATTTATACATCCATATTCATTAGATGATTTTGAGAATTTTCTTTGTCTACACACCAATAATTGAGTAAGGTCATTTTCTACTAAATTAACTATATTAAATTTTTTAAAGAAATTATTAAAAAAATTTATATGAATCATTTTCATGAAAGTGTGAAAATCATATCTTTGTAAATATTTATATGTGAAAACATCTTTCCATCACCTTTTTAACCTTATATAAAAAATTATCTCTAGGATTTAATGTTTCTTTAAAATAAATTTTTTTTATCCAAATTTGAAAAAAAATATCTTTTATAATATATTTGAAAGGTTAAGGATATTTTTTCTACCTATCTCTCTCTCAAGGTTCTTTCATGATCACAAAAACCCTCTAATGATTCATATTAGAATATCCATAGAATTAAAAGGAATTAAGTGGAGTAATTGGTTGACATTGTGAATCATAAGTCTAAAATTGAATATCCAGTATAGTGCATTGCCTACCCAATTCCACTATGGCAGAATCCCAGGTGTGGAGTAGTATTACTGGCTACACAGTGGATGATAATTGGAAATATAGTGTCTTATGCAGTGAATGTGTTGTGTACCTAAAGTACACTAGAAAACCATTATCCACTAAAATCTACTTGTAGGATGTTATATGGTATCTCTTTTCCTTTAGTATTCCATTAGGTACCTAGTAGTGGCTATCAGGCAATCAATTTCATCATAGATGATACAAAAAGGGTGTATTTAAAATACTAAAATTCTATAAATGTTGTCTTAAATGCAATCATGATAGCCAAAAATTTATATAATCCTACTAGTCCTTTTAGATGCTATAAAGGGAAACCCACTCTCCCTAATAATTAACTATGTTATCCTTTATCCCAATGACATGATCTCAAATTTCAAATTGATGATTAAGCTCTAGGTTTCAAAATTCTCCAAACGATCCTTTCAAATTTATAAATCTCAAAGGATCTTTACCCATTCCCTCAAATATCTCATTTATAATTGTAATTTATTTATTAAATATATTTATGAGTTTCTTTTAATGGTGTTTCCTAAATAAAACCTCTATTTACTCAACCTATATTCTTTAGTGGTTTACATTCTGTAAAAGTGTGGGACATGTTAGTTGGCCTTGAAAAATATCATGGGGGGTTCCAAAAGACTTAATTATGAGAGATGAGTTTCTTTATAATCATTAATATCATGGGATTTATATATTATACCTCTTGATTTTATGGGTGGAGGCATTTGGGATCACTTTGAGATTTAGTCAAACTTCTTATTTATTGTGTTTATTCTCAATTTTATTTTACACATTAAATCATTAATACATAAATTCAAAAAATTTCATATATTCAGTTCGACTATTTTTATGATTAAATTTCATGTATTTTATCTTTATAAACATTAATATAATTTATCATCTATCATGTATTCAATATATCACTTTATAATTCTAAAATCATATAATTATGTATTTAATCATTCATTCCAAGAAAAATTGGATTATTAAATTCACTCCTCTTCTATACATAATAATCATCCAAAAATTGGTATCATATGAATTTTTGTAATTTATTTTAACAACACTTATTTTTATGGAATTTTTTTCATATCCTAATCTATTTCAAAGAAAGATTTTATTGTGGAATATGGTCTTAATATGCATTCTCTTATATTTTTGTCACTAACTATTTCTATTGATGATATTATAGGTCACCTTTACTTGGTAGTATTTCTTATCATGTTATAAAAATGAGATTGTATAAGTATGTTACCACCAATGATTTTGATAAAAAAATACTCCTAGAGATGTTATGAATTTTTAATTGAAAAACAAAACTATGAATTCCTTACATTTTAGACATGATAAAAATAAATTCAATTATTTTTTTATGTAAGACTATTTAAAATGTCTAAAAATTATTAAAATTCATACATAAAAAACAAATAAAGTAAATGAAACTATATTAGATGTGAATCATTAATTTTTTGATATATATGTTGTACATTCTGATCATTCTATAATAAATATGTGTATGAGATTTATAAACATATTCCATGGTAGAAATTCCCTCATTGATGAGTTGTATTAAGAAATTATAATAAATATATTCCTTTAAACATTAACTATCTCATGGGAACCTAATGTAATCACCATTAAATAAGTCAAATATGTAACAAATACAGTGGTCTAGAAACTCATTTGATCCCAAATGACATAAAAATTATGATGAAATGATAAGTGAAGAAGGTGTCCAATGAAGCTAAATATTTCAAGAAAATTATCCCCATAAATACTAAAAATGATTAAAAATCATGATGTGAGTTCATTTCATTAACTCTTATCCTTAATAACATGTAAATATTCTTCCAAAATAACAAATTCACCCAGAAATAAAAAAATCATATCAATAGGTAGAACCAAAACTGAATTTCTATTAATGTAAAAGACAAAGGTCACAATAAACCAATGTTCCCTATTTACAAAAATAAGATCAATAAAATGAAATAAGGTCAATGATATCAAATTTATCATGTGGAGTGTAAGGGATGATTGCATGGATTCAATATCATCAACTAAATCAAGTTAATGAAGCTTTAAATTCATTATGGAAGAATTTGATGACCAAATCAAGGTTAGTAACCCTCTTCCTATTTTCTATTCTTCCCCTTATTCTCATACTTCTCATATTTATTCTTTATATTGACCAAATAGTCACCTAAATTATGATGTACTAATGTATATTCTCAATATACTCATAAATGAATTCGTTTTACTACCTTATTTATATGAACTACTTAAAAATAAATTTAACCATGTTGTTTAATAAAAATAAAATCTTCAAAAATAAATGGAACCTATCTTCATAGAAAACAATGATCTACATATGAAAATTTAAAGCTAGCTAGATATCAATAATCCTAAATTCAACATTAAAGACCTAAAATGTTACCTTTTAAAACCCACACGAGATAAAGAAAATTTAAAAAAAATTTGTTCCCAAAAACATATCAAATAATGGGTGGGATTCTGTTTCTCTAATCAAGAAAGAACCTCTAAAAAATTCAAGTTTTAATTTTTTAAATGGTTTCTTGCAAGATGAATATTTGAGTTACTATAAAAGAATCATTCATTTAAACAATTAATTTTATTTATAAAACACATGATATTTTTGTTCATAAATATTATAATTTTTCTAAAATTAAATGTGGTAAAAACAATTATTCCAAAAAATTATTGGATAACTTATGTATACCCTAGTTTGGGTGGGTACAAAAACAACCAATTTTTTAATTTTTCAGGAAGAGTGTCTTCTAGGAAAATATATAGATATAATGTGATACCTAGATTATAGTTTCTTGTAGCACATGTGTGAAAACCCCTTAGAATTAAATCAGATATATAAACCTAAAGGAGGTCATTTCACTATTATCAATAATTCTAATTTTATGCTAATGTAAGAAGTTGCAATCAATTTTTTAAACTCAACCTTAATTAAAAAAATTATTCCACAAGGGATAATAAAAAATTATTATTTATTAGTAAATTTTGTGATAGAGGTTTTCTAATCTATTATGTAAATTATTTATATAATATTTTAAATTAAAAACGAAAATATTTATTAACACATTCAATATGTTAAATTTTTACAAAATAAATTTGTAACATATTATTATCCAAAACACCAAATACATGAGTGAAAAACTGAGTTATTCATGGATTTTTCATAGATTCCTCAATAATTGTATACCTCAATACCTTATAAAATAAAATTACTATCAATATTATAAAAACATCCCAAATTACATTTCAATGATTTTGTGGTTTTTGATTCATAATAATATGGAAAGCAACACAAATCCCATTATAAATAAAAAAATTTATTTTTTCATCGAAATATCTTGATATAATTAATAATAATTTTTTTACACTAATAATATTTTATTTATAGGAGTAAAAACATATTTTCTTGTAATTATGGACAAATTTATAAGTTTTATATGGATTTATTTCTTATATCATGAAAATGAGGCTTGAAAAGACTTCATCATGTTTTCAAAAAGGGTTTAAAATGAAAAGGATTTAAAATTATTTCAATTCATAATTATCATGTAGGTAAATTTAATAATTTATGTTCTTCAAAATCATTTAGTTACTATTTTTTCACTCATAGATCACCTCAATAAAATGGGGTACTATAGAGTCGAAATCAAATATTCCAATAAATTGTCAAACTCTTTTAAATGATTTTTCACTTCCAAGATATTTTTAGGATAAGGAAATGAATACTGAATGTTATATCATTAATAATGTTCTCATTAAGCATTTATTAAGACAAACCCTTTCGAACGTTAGTTTAACAAGTAACCTTGTGTCTATATTTCTAATTTTTTTAGTTACAAATATTTAATTTTAAACATTAATAAAAAATGAAAAACTATACTCAAAATATGATAAAAGTATCTCTCTTGGATAATAAAAATATTAAAAAGAATACTCTATCCTTAAAAAATAACTGTAATTGTGGAATAATAAATCTATGTTTTTTGGTGTTTCTGAAAATTTTGATCTTAAAATGTTTCTTAAAAAAATGTTTTAAATGATCCTTTTAAAACTGAAGAGGTTAAAGAAGAATAAGAATCTCATTAAAAAAATATTAGGTTTAACCCTGTGAAAAATTGCATTAGTGATTTAGAAGTTGTAACTCGTACTCATAGATTAGTTTTGAATGAGTTTGAATAGTTAGATTTTTTCTCTCACCATGGACCCCAAAACCATAATGATGCTATTAATGATAAAAATTGGGTACCTTCTATCCATGAAAACTATAATCAATTAACTCAAAAATATTTACGTACTCACATGAAAAAACATAGTGATAATTCAGTTATTGAATCTAAATGGGTTTTCAAAAATAAACTAGATAATTTTGTTACTAATACTAATATATATCTGTAATTATATGAAAAAGGTTATAAATAATAAAAAGGAATTAACTATTATGAACCCTTTTTGCCCTTCATAATATTATAATTCATAATAATATTTTTATATTTTTTCTCCCATTTGATTTTTAAACTATTTATAGTGAATTTTAAAATGGATTTTATAATTTGTTTTAAAAGTTTTAGTGGAAGAACAACAAGGATTTGAAAATTACATTTTTTTTAAATTCTGTTTTTATCCTTCTAAAATATCATTATTTTTAAAAAAAATCCCTTCAAGATTGGTAAAAATTTATTTTAACTGTTGTTTTATCAAATTGTTTTAAAATGGGAAAATATGATTCAAAAGAAATTTTTAAACACATCTCAAATGATATTTTACAAGTTAAAATTTACACTAATGATTTAATTTTTTACTCTACCAATAGAAATCTCTATTTTTATTTTTATTTTTTGATGAAAACTGAATTTGATATGAGCCTTATGGGTAAACATAATTTTCTTATCAATTTTCATATTTCTAAAAGAATTATTGTAATATTTTTTAACATATTAGAACACACCAATGAACTCTTAAAATGATAATGCTAAGAAAATTATCTTTCCCATGATTTTAAATTTTTGGTTAATATTGGATGAAGCTGGAAGAATAGTCAAAATAATTTTTATTAAATTATTGTTGGTATAATAATTTACCATACTGTGATTAGGCATGAAATAATCTTCCGTTTTTTAATTTTTACTTTTTTAAAATCAAATAATAACAAATTTAATTTCACATCTATAAAATAGATTTGTTATTATTAAGATGGATCCAAAAATATCTATTTTCTATCCAAAATTAACCACTTTTAATTAACTACTTTTCTTGTTTTGATTTGGAGTCTGTAAACTAGATAGGAAAAGCACTAATGGACCTTTTCATCTAGTATGAAATAACTTATATCATGGTGTGGTAAGAAGAATATTTCTATTTCTATTTCTACAATGGAATCTAGATATATTTCCACTGGGATTTGTTCCTCTCAAATTAAATGGATACAAATCATTGTCTTAGACATTGGTCTAAAAAAATTTCATATACATATCATGTTAGATCATACCAGTGCCATAAATATCTCTAAAAACACAATCTGTAACTCTCACACCGAACACACTGACCTTTACTACCATTTACAAATATATCACTTTCAAAAATGTCATATATTATTGGATATTGTCCCAATAGTGTATCAACTTGATAATATTTCCACTAAACCATTATATGCTGATTATTTTTAATTCATTAAAGGTTAATTAAGATTTTTTTTTGTAATTATTAATTTGACCTATAGCTATGATATATTGATTTTTTAATATTTTAAAAATAAACAATTCTAATTATTTAAAAATTTTGTTTTATTATTGTATTCTTTTATTAGGTATGATCTATTTATCTTGTGTGTGTTATGAATTTAGTGGGAACCTTATGTCATTTAATTTAAAATTTTCTTTATGATATCTTTTTTATTTTCAAAATTAATTAGATAATTGGTTTCTGAATTTCCTCTCTTATTTTAAAAATTTCAATGTTGTATTTCCAAAATTAAAATATATTTTTATAATATTGATAATGTTATTAAATTTACCTTTGGTTGTTTTTATTTTATTAAATTATTTTTCCAAAAAATATAATATCATATTAGTCTATATTTATATTTAAAAATAACTTTTTCAAACTTAAATAATATTAATGATGAGTACAAAATATTTTATAATGTGGTCTCTCTAACCTCTTCATTAATTGTCTATGATAAAATGGAAATTGGAGGATGTTTATAATGAATTACTTAACTTTCCAAATTACATTAATTCCTTAAAATATTCAAACTAATAAATCAATCAAGGTTGATAAAATCCTTGAGTAAATGTGATGTTATGAAAAAGGTATGTGAAGCATTATTTTATTTTTCATCATTATCTCTACTCTTATCACTTTATCATTCTAGTTATTATTATTTAACTTATCTATTATCATTTCTACTTTATTTATTTTTCCTTATTTTATACTCTTCAACATTCCAATATCTATCTCTAATGATTATATTATTTGGGGAGTTTGGAAGTTAAGATGTTTTTTTAGAAATTTTTTCCCTTTTCTATTATTTCACTAATCCCCTTTAGTTTCCAATCTCTCGCTCACTATAATGATTATATTATTTTGAGAGTTTTATACATTTCAGTTATTTTTGACCACTTTTTCTAAAATTCATTTTCTTTCAAATTTCCCATGTTTTTTTTCGAAGTCATTCGACATGACTTTATTAACATTTTGAGGTTTATCTATTTTTGATAATCCCAAATGGGGGGAACTATCCTAAAATGTAATTTTCATTAAGGGGTATTAGTTATTAAAGTATTATTAATTTTATTTAATCTATTATAGTTTTCAATTCTTTAACAAAGTGGTTTCTTTTAAAAATTAATCTTTTTTGTTATTAATATCATGTTTGATATGTTTACTCTTGAGCTTATTAAATTTATTTTGTTGATATATTGAATTTATTTTGGTTTTATGAATATATTAAATCTTTTTTATGCTATATTTATCCTTTAATGTTATGTGTCTCCAATAATAAAAAGGGGGTGGACTATTATACCTCCCTCTCATTGTGTTTTCATAATCTCTTACACTCATATGTTTCTAACTTTTTCATTTATGTGAGTTTCGTTATTTTTATTAATTTTAAAGGGATAAAAGTTCCAGAAATCTCAATGAAAATTTTTATGAATTGAAAAAGTAATTTATATATGTCTCATTATGCTTGAAAACCATGGAATCATCTTAGATGATCCATAGTCAACATTTTAATGAATTTGAAGTGGTATTTGTTGATGTTAAGTAGTAGAAGGTTGTACTAGCTACCTAGTATAATGCATTTGTTACTTGAAGACATGATGGAATCATCTCTGGTTTGTAGTAGCACTAGAAGCTACATAGGGGAGGATCACTGGATAGCTCTTGTCTCATCGAGTGAAGCTAGTTTCCATTCAAAGGCCATCGGCCAGCCACGGGTTAGTATAGGCTCTCTATAAGAAGTTATCAAGCAACTCATGGATCCATGTATTCCATCATCAACCAAGTGTTGGATACTTGTTACATTGTTTTGTTAGATATTATATAATTATGGTGAATTTATTTTGGCCAGGAAGACCATAAATATGGTCTTTAATAGCTTCATGAAACCCATTGGTTTCTAGATGAATTACAGTCCTTTTGGAGGACAAAAAGGGCCTCGTTGTCTCCTTAAAGGATGACCATGTAATCCTTTCACCCAATGAGGTTCTCTAAATGATCAAATTGATGAATAATCTCAATATTTACCAATTCTAGAAAAATTCCTTTCAAAGTTATATTTCTCATAGTCCCTCTTCCTGTCCTCTAAAATCTCATATTCTTTAGTGTACTTCATCTATGAAGGAAATTTGGGAGAATATTTTAATAAGTTTATATAAAGAACAAAACACATTACTCAAACTTCATTATCTTGGGGTCTACACTCCAAACAATTTTTAAAAGGGTTACTTGGATACTAAAGAATTTAAGGAGGCCACTCAAAAGCCACAATTTTGAGGGACATGATTCTTTATCACTATTGAAATAAAAAAATATATATAATAGACCTCTTTAGATTAGGGTTTGAGATATAGGGAATCAAATCAAGATTTATTTTTAATCCTTATCAGTTCTGTTTTACCTCATTTTTCTTTTTTCACTGAATCATTAAAATATTTATTGACATACTATCATAAATTTGTTATAATCATTTCCAAAATTTAATTTCATGTATTTTGTCTTTATAATATTGAATTTAATTTATCATATATCATGTATTTGATTTCTTGATTTATTATTTCAAAATAATATAATTTCGAATTTAATCATTCATTCCAGATTAAATTTTTTAAAATTGAAATTCCCCCCTCTTTCCATTATATTTGACAAAAAATTCTTATTTCAAAAGTTATTTTTCTAAAACACATATAAAAATTAATAGAATTTTTTTACCTTTGATTTTTATTATGATTGATTAATGGAATTATTAAAATGATATCGTCCACCTTATTTAACTAGATTTTTTACATAATATTCTTTTATAACAAAATAAATGATCTATCATTTCCTCTATATGGTTAAATTATCCTCTATTATAGGCATGATTTTCCTTCCAATTAAATTTCGATGTAAAAAATATTTATTTCATTCTTTTGATTGAAGGGTGTTTGTCTAAATTCTATATTTTAATTGACCAATGAAATTATTAACACAAATATATACCTATTGATCTATATAGTGTTAGTTTGAGGTATAAATACATAAAAGATATTCCATTTATTGATTGTAGATATATTAATAATTATTATATTTTTTATTCTAAATGTGGTTTTATTAAATAATAAGGAAAGTTGATGAGGTATTATTGAACAATCCACCTTCTCTATATGGATAGGTTATAATCATGGTATCACTTTTAAAGGAAAGGGGTCATTATTTACTTTTGGTATGTTGTTATTCCAATATATTTATTTATCAATGAATATTGATTATTCATTTTATTATCCTTCATATAATTTATATGGTGAATGTATTTGAATTATGGAAGTGACTGTTGGGGTCTGGTGTTATATATATCTTAAATGCATCAGTATGTCTCATGATACATACTATATTGGGTATTTTGGTGTATACCTTCCAAGAGTAGAATATTTCCTAAACATTGGGCCTTCAAGATAAGTCCATGATGTATAAGATCATGATTTTTTATAA
Source organism: Viscum album (assembly GCA_963277665.1). Taxonomy (NCBI): domain Eukaryota; kingdom Viridiplantae; phylum Streptophyta; class Magnoliopsida; order Santalales; family Viscaceae; genus Viscum; species Viscum album. The sequence continues at coordinate 1,775,590,097 of OY728138.1, read as the reverse complement.
TAGAGAATGGAATTTTTCCCAGAATTATACATTACATTATTAAGGAACAAGTTTTTTTAATCAATTAATATATTTTTTATATTTCAACCATGAATATGTCAAGATCATAATTCTTTTTGATTATCTAATTATTTTTTATCTATTTATACTATATTATTTTTTATCATATTATGGTCACTTATTATATTTTATTTTTATCTATTATTTTTACCCTTACAGAGTGTTTATTCTCATCCCTTATTATGTGTCAATTTCCATAGGTTATGAATAAATATATTATGCATGATATGTCAAACAAAATAACTTATGAGGTGAATTTTTTGGGAGATGTTGAAGAATTATTACAACTTAAATAACTTCTTAAATATTAAAAATATATTCATTTGATAATGTATTCTTGGGGTTTTTTAGTTTAATATTTTTCCAAAATCTCTAAAATTATAAACTATGGTCCTTTGAATGTATGAGCTCGTTGTTTTTGGTGTTATTTTAATTATTTATGGTTAAAATTGGGAATCTATCATTCAATGTCATATTGACATGTAAAGAATATGTCTATGAAAACTTTATTCCAAGATTGAAATTTTGAAGCATTATAATTAATAAACAGTAAAGAATCAATATGGAAAAGTATATACATTACATCATGGAGGTTATAGTCCATATAGTGCATAGTAAATGTTTTCATTTCTAAATGGAATATATAGAAATAAAGTGGGTTGTAATTTTTATCTTCATACTCATAAATATATTATATGTGTTGAATTAATTCCTCAATTTTTCTTTTATAATTAGTGAAGAGAATTATTGCTGAAAATGGAAAAGTCGTCATTTTGTAGAAGACGTAGTAGGTACAATGTATAAATGTTGATTTCATTTGTCTTAATAGAAAATGGGAATGGTGGTTATTAGTAAGACCCCATAAATAATAAAAATAATTATATAAATAATACAGATTATGATATATAATAATTTGAAAAAAAAATTATTGTAAATAAAATAGAAAGGAAAATAATTTAGTTAAAAAGTAGTACTCACATAGAAATATTTGTGTTTTCCTCAGAGGATTCATCATAAATTGTGGTATAAATGCAAGATAATATAACTAGAGGCACATTGAATAGTAATATTATTATATAATAAGTATAATGTTCATATTTTTAGTGGTACACCAAATTCATTGAGTGGTCTGGAAGCGGTAGTGAGATTCCCCTTTTATAAGTGGTGAGGATGGAATTTTTGAAAATATTTAAACATAATTTAAAGAGTTTAGGTGTTTCATATTTCAAGAAGACTTATAAATGGATTATAATTTAGTGGGATATACAATTTTTATAATATTACAACCATCCATTTTTACAAATGTTTTAAATAATTTTTCAAGTCCTTTAATCTTACAACTTTCACTTATTCGATATTTGGTGTAACCATTGTTACTAATTTTTACCTAAGCAATATAATTTTATTGACTAAAAAATTACACTTATTATAAAATATGGACCTACTAATTTATAATATAAATTAAAATTTATCATATTATTTATATATATATATTAATAATTAATTTTAACATTTGCACTTTAACACGTTAAAAGTTGTTTTTAGAATAAGTGTATTTTTAAGCGTAAAATTTATTTATAAATTAAAATTATCAATGAAATTTATTTTCATAATAAAAATTGATTTATTATAAAGAGAATAAATTTCATGTCCCTTTTTAAGTATTTCAAAAATTAATTTTACCAAAATAATTTTTAATTAAAAGGAAATACCAAAAATAGTTTAATTTATTAGAAAATACTACTTATGATTACAAAAGGATAAAAAAGGTTTTATAAATTTTAATTATATAGTTTTACAACATATATTAAAAATTTATCAATTAAAAGTATTAATGAAATTATATTTCATTATTATATAATGATAATGGAACAAATTTACAGTTTTGGTAAAAACAGTATTTTTCACTATTTTTATAAAAATTAACTATTTTTTAAAATTTAAAATATTTTAAATAATATAATTTTGACATTAAAATTTTAAAAATGATGATTTTATTTATCCATCACAAATTCTAAAATTTATAAATATATTTTTTATATAAAAATATAAAGTATAAAATTATCTTTTATTAAAAAAATCGAATTGTTTAGAATTTAAGTTTTCTTAATCCTATTTTTTATATATTTTTAATGGATTTAATTTTTTCATATTATATAGAATTCTTTATTTTTATAATTTTATTATCTAATATGTCACAGTTCATTTTAGTTTTTTTCATAAAAAATAATAAACTCAAATGGGTTTTAAATAAGGAGATGTATTTAGTAAAATCATGGGTCATTTCCATGAAGTTATAGCATGTGTAACATTTCAATATATTAAAAACACTAAATTAATTATAATATGCATAAATTTTCATTTAGTGAAATTGCAGTATATAATTACCCATGTATTTATACACCAATGTTCATATTTTTCACCTATATTCATATTGATCAGTTAGTGAAACAATGATTATGTGTATGTTTTTACACCTTTATGGATACACTTCAGTTTGTGAAATCACACCTGAATACATATTTTTATAGTATGAAAGTATGAAATCACACTTTATATTGTGTGAAATTATAGTATAAATAAAAATATTGATATTTGTAAAATCATAGGATAACATTGGAAGAAGAATTTATGAAATATATAAATTGAAGACACATCAATTGAAGTTCTTATCTTATAGGGATGGACAGAAAATCATTTTATTACTTTAAAATATAAAAAATGAATGTAATAGTAAAACCCATATAAAATACTAAATTAATTTTAAATAATAATAATATTATATTGTAATTATTTGTAACATGTATGGTTATATGACACATTAATCTGATGTGTGGCGTGCTCCGACTAACTAAATTATACGTTCTTAAAGAAATTGAAATCATTAAAAACGTGAATAGTTGGGTTAAATCCAATAAAACACTCAAATTTTTATTTGATCATAGATGAATAACCATATAATTATTTTTGGAATTTAGCTTCTGACCACTCATTAATATGAGTATATATTTTCCCTAGATTACTTAAAACACAATTTAGTGTTTTAAAAAACTCAAGTGTGCATGCAATGGTAAAAAACATAGTGAATGAACTCATATTTATTTGAGATCATATCGAAGTTTTATTTGAATAAATTTTTACATGTATGAGTATAAAAAATTTAAACACGACATTAAATGTTCTCATACTAACAAAATAATAAGTTTATAAACAATTTATAGTCCATAAAAACATGGGTTATGGGGGTCAACCACATGAAAAAACATCATATTATGGTTAAATCATATGATAAAAACGATATATTAGTTTTGAAAACTATAGGAAGTAACATCATAATAGTTTTTTTTCTTTGGATGACTCAAAACAACTTTTGAGTGTTTTAAAAAACTAAAATATGTTTTTAATGATCAAAAACAAAGTAAACGAAATTAGATAGGTGTGAAAAAAACTATCATTGTAATATTTGAGATGTATAAAAGTATAAGAAACATCAATCCAACATAAAACATACTTTTAATGATGGGATAATCAGTTACAAAAAATATTTCTGTCCAAAAACTATGTGTTAATTGGTCAAAACTAAGAAAATGACCTTCATTCATTGATAAATCAAAATATAATGTCTATAGAATAATATTTAAATATAAGAACTGAAATTTCATCTATATGGGTTTTCATTCTCTATAGATGACTAAAAATTAATTTTTATTATTTTCAATCACTATAACAAGCCTGTAATATTCAAAACCATATAAAATTACCTCACATTGATGTGAAATTATTTGAAAATTGTGTTAGATTTATTTTTGACATGAAGATGTAAATGACACATCAATTCAATGTTGCATCTTCTAAGACTGATGGAATTATTTGTTCACAATGAATTAAATGTTCTTCAAAATATGTTTCATAGGGTCAAAAGAATGAAAAATAAAACTAGATTCCATTTCAATAGTATTAAAAATCTTATATTGATTTTTGAAATCTAGGAACTGATAGCATGTCAATTATAGTTTCCATTTTCCTAGGATGAAATCAAATTCTTCTTATTAATTTAGAAAACTTATTTATGTGTATAATGATAAAAAATAGAAAAAATCTAGATTAATGTTGTCATGACCCGTCACCAAGGTCCCGTGTCGTGACTACCCCAAGCTTGCCTTCAATAAACTAGGGGCTAGCGACTAGCACCAAAGGCATAAATCCCTAAAACTGGGAAGGCATTGCCTTTATAAAGTGTAAACACACACAACATAGTATGAGATATAATTAAAACATTAATAAAAACTGTATACAAAGGATTACTGGTAAGTAAAAGGGGCTGGAAATACAAGCCCAACAGGAAAGTACAAGTACAACAGAAAAACAAGTACAACTGAAGAAAAGTAAAGCAGCTACGGGGTCATCCCTTGGGGATTCCTACCTAAAGGGTAGGTACATAAAGCCTCCATAGCACTCCACATTCTTCCGTCTCCACCGTTTACTGTCACGCTTTGTGGTATACCTCCGGGTATCGTTCAGTCCTGCTACTCTGGTCCATAGTCAGCATTTTCCGTCATCTCCAACCAACACAACGAGGTGCGGGCATATCCTGTGCAGGGGTGAGTATAAAAATACTCAGTAGGGATCCTGAGACCCTCAAGTTCTCACAAAATCCAACAAGGATAAACCACAAAGAATGAAATCAACAGATAACCCAACTTAGGTATATGCCCATACATATACCTAAGTTATCAAGTAATCCATCTCAATCATGAGGTAAACACAAAATTTACTGACTCAGCTCAACCAAGATTTTTATTCACATTGTCGAAACCACAGCTACTATATAACTCCTCCTCTGTCGAGTAAAGTGGGTCTACCGCCAACTACCAGGCACTTCCCACTAACCTAGGACCGCTGAGGTACTCCTCCTCTCAAGACCGTGGGTCTGCCGCGCTCACACAAAGGCGCTCCCCACTGTGGGTATGCTGCCAACTACCAGGTGCTCCCCCTAATATCCTACAGAGGTACTCTTCCTGTCGAGTACCACGAGTCTACCGCCAAATACCAGGTGCTCCTCCACCGTGGGTATGCTGCCAACTACCAGGCGCTCCCCACTGGGCTAGTTGAATCACTATGAGTTAAATCGGTCAAATAGTCGTCAGGTCTCAGCCAGCTAATAGGTCTCCTTACTCCGCTCGCTCATCTCCAGGAGGGTCCGCTCCATGAGCTACAAGTCTATACTCCAACTGTCACGAAGTCCCATGTAGAAGTATCTCAAAGGTCCGCCATGTCATAGCCGTCTCAACGCAAATTATGGCGCTTCAATCAGACGCCCGGTCTGTGAGTTATAAGATTTTTAGTCCTGGGGGCCCGGTTGGATTCGTGTACGATCCAATATAACTGTATCACAACATTACCCTAAACTCTAGTGGGATATACTCAAGGGACCATTGGGCTCCAAGAAAACCAGTGTCACTGACGGTTCATCAAACGGTGGTTCGGTGCCAAAGATATGGCCAAAGGAAGTAATGGTTAGTAGTGGGCCCGGGTCCGGTCCGACCTGGTCGGACCGACTCGACCCAACCCAGTCTGAGTCGACCAGGTCAGATCTGCTGGGTGATCGTACCACGATTCACTGTTTCATTTTCACCCTTACACCGCTGTGCTAAACATATTTTGTATTAAAAATTATAAAAATATTATCAAATTGTACTTCATGTTTGATTCAATAGTTTAGTGTTTATCATTATTAAATAGGGCAATGATACTTGTTTTGAAAATTACAATGTAGGTGGAGGTGATTTGGAGGGCTCTTGATGAAGTGAAAGAAAACTGGGCCAAAAAAATTGAATGGATCCATGGACATCTGTCCACTGTTTTGAATAGTACACAAAATCCGTGCATCCAAATGGGCTGCAATTTTGTGGGCCTGTCCAAAATTCAATATTCTACATTTCCTATTAAGGAAGCCAATTCTGATTCGGATTTAATGGGGCCCATCCGAACTGATCTGTCCGATCCACCGAATTTGGACCAAGTCAAATTAGGTGTTCTGTATTTTATCAATATCTCGAGCATTAGTTGTCCAAACGGTGCCAAACTTTCGGTGGAGACAGTCAAGAGGTAGGGCTACAACTTTTCTATTTTCTCCAAAGCGAGATAAGACTGTCTGAATGCCGAAACGCGTCCTTCAAGTGGATTGATGAAATCTGTGTTCCCAAAACCACCTCCCACATTTCCTATAAAAGGGCACCTTGGGCTCCTCATTTGCAAGTTCGGCCAAGGAGTGAAGTGCTGCCAATTTGGAGTCCTAGAAGAGTCTCCTAATCACCTTGGAGGTTCTGGAGGCCCCTATCCTCATAGGGAGATCAACAATGAAGAAGGAGTTCCACCCGAGCTTCCTCCTCCTCCCGATGTCGAGCTAAAAGTTGGGTGTTCGTTGTGAGGGAGCTACACACATGCCAAGGGAGTTCCGATGCATAAATTAGCTACTGGTTTGGAGTAATTTGGGTGTTTAAACATTTCATTCCATGTATCTTATCTTATTTCAGATTTGAATTCTTGATTTGATGCATGTGAGTGTTATGTTCTTAATTTCTAACCGATCGGTGTGAGGTTTTGAGTGCGTGACTTGTGTTGTTCCGATTGGACATCACAAGAATCCTTTTCATACCCACCTTATTGAGATTTCAATATGCTTTGGAAGCTCTTATTCTATGCATAAGTACTGGACCTTGACAATACGATTGTTACGTCAAGGTTTGGTCCGTAAAGTATTGAAATAAAAGCTTAGGAATTAATCGGGATTCCAATTAACTCTAACCAAAGGATTACTCTAAACCTAAGATGAATCTCTATGAACAATGAACTTGATATGTGTGTAGTGAAATCACATCGACCCTTTTATCTCATATTTCTCAAAATCCACTTGGTCACTCATCTTTTAAGCTATTTCAACTAAGTCACTGTTTTAAGCTGTTTTCAAAACCACCCCTCTCTTAGACATTTTTATCAAAAATACACACTCTAAACCTACCAACGCTCCTTGAGAGACGACCTAGGGTTTACCCTAGACTATAAATCAACCTTAAAAATATAATCAATTTGACGTGTCATGACAGCCACGGCCAAATTTTGGCGCCGTTGCCGGGGAGCGCTTTGGTTTTTTGTGCATGTTTTTGATAAATTTTTTTTTTAATTTTTGTGAATATTTGTTTGTTTTATCTTCTACCTTTGAATTTGTTTTTGTGTTCTAATTTATTTATTGTGTAGGTTCTTTGTATGACGCGTTCTACTCCGGGAGACCTACAAACTTTTGAACCCGAACCGGAGAGGATCCTACATCAACGAAACCGAGACATACAAGACCACACTTTGAAGGAGGAGACATCAAATCTTAAAATTCTTCTTGATCCTTCTTCTTCTTATGAAACCAAAGTTAAAATTGAACATAACTTGTATAACATGGCTGAAAATAATAGAACACTAAAAGAACTAACCTCACCTGATGTTGATATCCAACCCACTTACATTCAATTACAAGGTGAGGCACCCAATTTTGAACTAAAATCTGGTTTAATTCATTTATTACCAAGATTTCATGGACTGCCTGGAGAAGATCCACATAAGCATTTAAAAGAATTTCATACTGTGTGTTCAACCTTAAAACCTGCTAATGTGGATGAAGAACAAGTGAAGCTTAGGGCATTCCCATTTTCATTAGAAGACACTGTAAAAGATTGGTTATACTATGTCAATTCACCAATTAGGGGCTGGGCAGACATGAAACGCCTTTTTCTTGAAAAATACTTCCCAGCCTCTCGAACTGCAACTATAAGGAAAGAAATCTGTGGTATAAGACAATCTCAGGGGGAAACATTACATGAATATTGGGAACGCTTTAAAAGGTTATGTTCAAGTTGCCCACACCACCAAATAAGTGATCAACTTTTAATTCAATATTTTTATGAAGGTTTGATTCCTATTGATCGAAATATGATTGATGCTGCTGCAGGTGGTGCATTGGTAGATAAGACCCCAATCGCTGCAAGAACCCTCATTGAGAACATGGCACAGAACACTCAACAATTCGGTACACGGTCCAGTGTTCCCATTCGAGGTGTCCATGAGGTGCAAAGTACTGAGTTTGAGAAGAAGGTGGACACGAAGTTCGAAGAGGTAAGTACCCTTCTGCGACAACTAAATCTCTCCCAAGGGAAATATCAATCTCCTCCTCCCATCCATTGTGGAATCTGCTCTTCTGACACCCACTATTCTGACCAATGCCCCCAATTGAGAGAAACTTCTGAAATTTGTGAGGCAATATTTCCAGGACGCCCCTTTAACCAACCCTTTAGGCAAGAACCATACTATCCATCCAACCAAGGTTGGAAGGACAACCAAGCCTATAGGCAAGGGGGGTATTCAAACCAACCTCAACAGCAATGGAACCAACAAGGTCATAGTAGTCATCCACCACCACCCAGAAATCCTCAACCACCCCAAAGGCCATTCCAACCACCCCCTCCAAAAACCGATCCTAGCCTAGAAGATATGATGAAACAAATGGCTGCCAATAATCTCCAATTCCAACAAACCACCCAAGCAGCCATACAAGACCTAAAGACCCAACTAGGACAACTTGCCAACTCGGTGGGGGAAATCCAAAGTCATGGGTCGGGTAAACTACCATCTCAACCAGTAGTAAACCCTAGGGATAAAGGAAATGTTAGTGCAATCACCCTTAGGAGTGGGACACAACTCAAAAGCCAAATGACCCCTCCATTAGAGTCCTCCCATCCAAAGGAAACCACCATCCCAACTGCTGAAAATGGTCCAAGAGAAGAAAACCATTTTCCTGAGAGAATCCCTTCCAAAGGAAAGACTGTGGTTGTTGATGAGCCACCTATCCCAACCATTCCTCTTCCATTTCCTCAAAGGGCTGCCCAACCTAGGAAACAAAAAGAAACCGAACTTGATAAAGAAATCTTGGAAACTTTCAAGAAAGTACAGGTTAACATTCCTTTGATTGATGTTGTGAAGCAAATTCCAAGATATGCCAAGTTTCTGAAGGAGATGTGTACACACCGAAGGAGGCTTCGTGGTGATGAGAAGGTGAGCCTGGGGAGGAATGTTTCAGCATTGATAGAGTCATCACTTCCTACCAAGTGCAATGATCCTGGGACATTCTCGATTCCATGCACCATAGGGGAGTATTCGTGTTCCAATGCTATGCTTGATTTGGGTGCTTCTATTAATGTAATGCCTCACTCTATTTACTCTTCATTGCAGGTCGGTGAACTGAAGCCCACTGGTATTGTTGTTCAGCTAGAAAATCGGAGTACGGCACACCCCTCTGGTGTGCTAGAGGATGTTCTTGTGAGGGTGCAAAATTTAATTTTTCCTGCTGATTTTTACGTGCTTAAAATGGAAGATGATAGGATGAATGGACATGCCCCAATTATATTGGGGAGACCTTTCTTGAAAACCGCCAAAACCATAATTAATGTCCATAATGGTACATTATCTATGGAGTTTGGTGGTAATATTGTCCACTTCAATATCCTTGATGCCATGAAGCACCCCTCAGAAGAACACTCCTCTCTCTGTGTCAATTCAATTGATGTTCTCCCTTCCCCTGAACCAACTTATTTTCATTCACCTGATCCCCTTTCTGAGTTTTCTTCATTGATTGAAATGTTAGGTAATGAATCATGCATTGATTGTTGTAGCAGTTTAGAGAAATGTCATGCATGTTTGTTAATTGATGATTTCTTGAACACAGAGGATCACATGACCATCGATAATACTGCTAAGCTTGTAAAAGCTCATTCCTCATCTGAGGATGTTACCATTGAGCAGTTAGATGAGATCAGTGACTTCTCACTTTCACACACACTTCTGTCAATCCAAAATCCCCCAGAATTGGAACTAAAACAACTGCCTCAAGATTTAAAATACTCATATCTTGAGAATGGAAACAAGTTGCCCGTCATCATTGCTAGTTCACTCCCTCCTGAGCATGAATTGCGACTGCTTGATCTTTTGAGGAAGTATAAACAAGCTTTGGGATGGACACTTGCTGACATTCCTGGCATTAGCCCATCAATTTGTACACATCATATTTTATTAAATGATGATGCTAAACCAGTGAGGCAGTCACAACGACGACTGAACCCAAACCTACTTGATGTTGTTAAAAAAGAAGTAACAAAATTGTTGGCTGCTGGAATCATTTACCCTATCTCTGACAGCCAATGGGTCAGTCCAGTTCAAGTAGTTCCTAAAAAAACTGGCCTTACTGTAGTTAAAAATGAAAATAATGAATTGGTTCCAACTCGTGTGCAGAATAGTTGGCGTGTCTGTATAGACTATCGCCGACTAAACCAACACACTAGGAAGGACCATTTCCCATTGCCATTCATTGACCAGATGCTAGAGAGGCTAGCAGGGAAGTCCCATTACTGTTTCCTTGATGGGTATTCTGGATACTTTCAGATCCATATTGCCCCTGAGGATCAGGAAAAGACAACCTTTACTTGCCCCTTTGGTACATTTGCTTATAGAAGGATGTCGTTTGGTCTGTGCAATGCTCCAGGTACTTTCCAACGATGTATGGTTAGTATTTTTTCGGATTACCTGGAGAATTGCATGGAGGTTTTTATGGATGATTTTACTGTTTATGGATCCTCTTTTGATGAATTTTTAAGTAGTCTTGGTTCTGTCCTACGTCGCTGTATTGAAAAGAATCTTGTATTAAATTATGAGAAATGCCATTTCATGGTGCGACAAGGCATAGTTTTGGGACATGTCATTTCTGGGGAAGGAATCCAAGTGGACAAATCAAAATTAGATATCATTTCCTCCCTACCATTCCCTAAAAATGTTCGGGATGTGCGGTCTTTCCTGGGTCATGCTGGATTTTATCGTCGTTTCATTCGTGACTTTAGTAAAATTGCACTCCCCCTCTCCCGATTACTCCAAAAAGAAAAAGAATTTGATTTTGATAAAAAATGTGAGGAAGCTTTCAATAAGTTAAAATGGAGTCTCACGTCACCCCCGGTAATCCAACCACCTCGGTGGGATTTACCATTTGAGCTCATGTGTGACGCCTCTAACTATGCAGTTGGGGCAGTCTTGTCACAAAGGGTCGATCGAGCTCCACATGTCATTGCCTATGCCTCACGTACTTTGGACCCTGCCCAAGCAAACTACACCACCACTGAAAAAGAATTTCTTTCCATTGTGTTTGCCTTGGGTAAATTCAGGCCATACCTTATAGGGTCCAAAGTCGTTGTGTTCTCAGACCATGCAGCCCTCCGATATCTCCTAAAGAAACCAGAAGCCAAACCATGTCTCATTCGCTGGATGCTCCTCCTTCAAGAATTTGATCTAGAAATTAGGGATAAAAAAGGAGCAGAGAATGTGGTTGCTGACCATATCAGTAGGATTCTCCCACCCTCAGACATTGACTCATCCCCCTGTATTCCCATAAATGAATTGTTTCCTGATGAGAAATTGTACCGAGTGCAAGATGTTATTCCTTGGTATGCTGAAATTGTAAATTATTTGGTAGCGTCTTGCATTCCTGCTGATTTCACCAAAAACCAGGCCGACCGTCTAAAACATGAGTCTCGTTGGTACATTTGGGATGACCCCTACCTCTGGCGCACATGTAGTGATCAAGTTATTAGGCGTTGTGTTCCCGATAGTGAGTTTCAATCTGTCCTTAGGTTCTGCCACACACTTGCTTGTGGGGGCCACTTTGGTCCCCAACGGACTGCTCGCAAGGTCTTAGATTCTGGTCTCTTTTGGCCCACATTGTTTAGGGATGCCCATGGATTCTGTAAATCTTGTCCTCGCTGTCAAAGAATGGGGAATGTCTCTAAAAGAAATGAGATGCCCCAACAACCCTTACTCTTCCATGACATTTTTGATGTTTGGGGCATTGACTTTATGGGACCATTCCCCAATTCATTTGGGAACCTTTACATTCTTCTGGCAGTGGATTATGTTTCAAAGTGGGTAGAGGCACGAGCCACGAGGACAGATGATTCCAAGACAGTTGTGGAATTTTTGAGAACCCAAATATTCTGTAGGTTTGGATTACCTAGGTTTATCATCAGTGATCAGGGTTCTCATTTCTGCAACCGCACAATGCAATCTCTTTTGCGCAGGTACGGGGTTGGGCATCGAGTGTCTACTGCTTATCACCCACAAACAAATGGTCAAGCTGAAGTATCAAATAGAGAGGTAAAATAGATTCTTGAGAAAACGGTTCAGCCAAACAGAAAAGACTGGAGTCTTAGACTCGATGATTCGTTATGGGCTTACCGTAATGCATTCAAAACTCCAATTGGCATGTCACCATATCGGCTAGTTTTTGGGAAGAGTTGTCACCTCCCTGTTGAGGTAGATCACCGGGCCTACTGGGCCATTAAACAATGCAATTCTAATCTTTCTGGTGCAGGTATTCAAAGGAAGTTGCAGATTCAGGAGTTGGAGGAAATGAGAAGAGATTCATATGAGAACTCCTGAATTTATAAAGAGCGAACCAAGGCTGCCCACGACCGTCTCATCCTTCATCGTCAATTCCAAATTGGGCAGAAGGTCCTCCTCTACAATGCAAGGATGAAGTTGCACCCAGGTAAGCTTCGTTCCCGTTGGTTTGGACCTTACATTGTTACTAATGTCTCTCCATTTGGTGTTGTCCAGGTTCAAAATGAAGACACCAAGCAAACCTTCACTGTCAATGGGCAGCGGCTGAAGCACTTCCATGAAGCCATTCCGGAGTCCCCAATGGAGGAACTCCATGTTCAAGAAGCGGTCTATGAATAACACTCACCAGGTTTTATCCTTCCTTCACACAGTCTCTTTTATTGCAGTGAGGACACTTCATTCTCTAGGTGTGGGGGGGTGGATACATTCCTGGGATAGTTAGGATTTTTCACCATTTTCTCCTTTTGTTTTCTCTTTTTGGCCTTCTTTATGGTATTTTTATTTTTCCCCATCAACAATTTCGAAATTCCATGATGTGGCGACCATAAAATGGGGAATGTAAAAATACCATAACGAAGGCTAAAAAGAATATTTGTATGAATTTAACATCAGGGAGTGATTTTTACTGAATTGGTTTTCTGTCAATGATATAAATGGTCGTATCTATGTGAAACCTTTGAGATGATTGATGCCTATTGTGTGAGTAGTTTTTCAGAAAACTATGTCGCTAATATCTTCAAAAAAAAAATATTGCACCAAACCACAAAGTGTGATTATTTCTTACTTAATATAAGGTAAATATATGTTGGGTTAATATTTTTCAGCTTTAAATGATATTTCCATACGTTCGTTCCTTATCCGATCTATTTCATTACTGTACCAGATTGACCTATGCGTGTGTACCTAATGTCCGACTGTTGTACGCCCTCAAAAAAAAATTGTTGTGTCTTGGGCAGGTCAAAAACTACTCCTCCTCAACCTTTGATCTTGTTATAACTATTGCAATTAGTGTCGTGAGGAGATCAAACAAGGGTTGAGAGATGAGTGTGAGATTTGTTCCAATTGCAACTTCAAAAAAAATGAGGGGAGTGATGAAATGTGCAACATATGGGGATATCTAGGTCGGGAGCTTATGGTTTGACTTCTGGGAATGCTTAATGAGTGGGTCTTGAAATATGATTGCAAAGGATGTAGGACAGGTTCGGTGAGAAAATCATTTAAGCTGAAAAATGTTAAAATAACATATATTTATTAGATATCAAGTGGAAAGAATAGCATGGAATGGTTTTCACACACACACATGGATATTTAGTGTCATGGTTTACTTCTGAATTCCTTTCTCAATTGGGTATCATGAATCTTTTTGAATTTCACTATGATATGATTTATGAGACATCTTTTTCTATTTTCACTAGGAAGAACTCCTTGGTGTGGTTCGTGCATTGATCACTTTACTTTAAATAAAATTTACTCAAATGATAAATCTTTATGATGTTGGATATATATATATATATATGAATCATTGTATTTGAATATGTGACTTTTCCCAGGAGTGCAAATGTTTAGGTGTGGGGGTGTGATCGTACCACGATTCACTGTTTCATTTTCACCCTTACACCGCTGTGCTAAACATATTTTGTATTAAAAATTATAAAAATATTATCAAATTGTACTTCATGTTTGATTCAATAATTTAGTGTTTATCACTATTAAATAGGGCAATGATACTTGTTTTGAAAATTACAATGTAGGTGGAGGTGATTTGGAGGGCTCTTGATGAAGTGAAAGAAAACTGGGCCAAAAAAATTGAATGGATCCATGGACATCTGTCCACTGTTTTGAATAGTACACAAAATCCGTGCATCCAAATGGGCTGAAAGTTTGTGGGCCTGTCCAAAATTCAATATTCTACATTTCCTATTAAGGAACCCAATTCTGATTCGGATTGCATGGGGCCCATCCGAACTGATCTGTCCGATCCACCGAATTTGGACCAAGTCAAATTCGGTGTTCTGTATTTTATCAATATCTCGAGCATTAGTTGTCCAAACGGTGCCAAACGTTCGGTGGAGACAGTCAAGAGGTAGGGCTACAACTTTTCTATTTTCTCCAAAGCGAGATAAGACTGTCTGAATGCCGAAACGCGTCCTGCAAGTGGATTGATGAAATCTGTGTTCCCAAAACCACCTCCCACATTTCCTATAAAAGGGCACCTTGGGCTCCTCATTTGCAAGTTCGGCCAAGGAGTGAAGTGCTGCCAATTTGGAGTCCTAGAAGAGTCTCCTAATCACCTTGGAGGTTCTGGAGGCCCCTATCCTCATAGGGAGATCAACAATGAAGAAGGAGTTCCACCCGAGCTTCCTCCTCCTCCCGATGTCGAGCTAAAAGTTGGGTGTTCGTTGTGAGGGAGCTACACACATGACAAGGGAGTTCCGATGCATAAATTAGCTACTGGTTTGGAGTAATTTGGGTGTTTAAACATTTAATTCCATGTATCTTATCTTATTTCAGATTTGAATTCTTGATTTGATGCATGTGAGTGTTATGCTCTTAATTTCTAACCGATCGGTGTGAGGTTTTGAGTGTGTGACTTGTGTTGTTCCGATTGGACATCACAAGAATCCTTTTCATACCCACCTTATTGAGATTTCAATATGCTTTGGAAGCTCTTATTCTATGCATAAGTACTGGACCTTGAAAATACGATTGTTACGTCAAGGTTTGGTCCGTAAAGTATTGAAATAAAAGCTTAGGAATTAATCGGGATTCCAATTAACTCTAACCAAAGGATTACTCTAAACCTAAGATGAATCTCTATGAACAATGAACTTGATATGTGTGTAGTGAAATCACATCGACCCTTTTATCTCATATTTCTCAAAATCCACTTGGTCACTCATCTTTTAAGCTATTTCATCTAAGTCACTGTTTTAAGCTGTTTTCAAAACCACCCCTCTCTTAGACATTTTTATCAAAAATACACACTCTAAACCTACCAACGCTCCTTGAGAGACGACCTAGGGTTTACCCTAGACTATAAATCAACCTTAAAAATATAATCAATTTGACGTGTCACGACAGCCACGGCCAAATTTTGGCGCCGTTGCCGGGGAGCGCTTTGGTTTTTTGTGCGTGTTTTTGATAAAAAATTTTTTTAATTTTTGTGAATATTTGTTTGTTTTATCTTCTACCTTTGAATTTGTTTTTGTGTTCTAATTTATTTATTGTGTAGGTTCTTTGTATGACGCGTTCTACTCCGGGAGACCTACAAACTTTTGAACCTGAACCGGAGAGGATCCTACATCAACGAAACCGAGACATACAAGACCACACTTTGAAGGAGGAGACATCAAATCTTAAAATTCTTCTTGATCCTTCTTCTTCGTATGAAACCAAAGTTAAAATTGAACATAACTTTTATAACATGGCTGAAAATAATAGAACACTAAAAGAACTAACCTCACCTGATGTTGATATCCAACCCACTTACATTCAATTACAAGGTGAGGCACCCAATTTTGAACTAAAATCTGGTTTAATTCATTTATTACCAAGATTTCATGGACTGCCTGGAGAAGATCCACATAAGCATTTAAAAGAATTTCATACTGTGTGTTCAACCTTAAAACCTGCTAATGTGGATGAAGAACAAGTGAAGCTTAGGGCATTCCCATTTTCATTAGAAGACACTGTAAAAGATTGGTTATACTATGTCAATTCACCAATTAGGGGCTGGGCAGACATGAAACGCCTTTTTCATGAAAAATACTTCCCAGCCTCTCGAACTGCAACTATAAGGAAAGAAATATGTGGTATAAGACAATCTCAGGGGGAAACATTACATGAATATTGGGAACGCTTTAAAAGGTTATGTTCAAGTTTCCCACACCACCAAATAAGTGATCAACTTTTAATTCAATATTTTTATGAAGGTTTGATTCCTATTGATCGAAATATGATTGATGTTGCTGCAGGTGGTGCATTGGTAGATAAGACCCCAATCGCTGCAAGAACCCTCATTGAGAACATGGCACAGAACACTCAACAATTCGGTACACGGTCCAGTGTTCCCATTCGAGGTATCCATGAGGTGCAAAGTACTGAGTTTGAGAAGAAGGTGGACACGAAGTTCGAAGAGGTAAGTACCCTTCTGCGACAACTAGATCTCTCCCAAGGGAAATATCAATCTCCTCCTCCCATCCATTGTGGAATCTGCTCTTCTGACACCCACTATTCTGACCAATGCCCCCAATTGAGAGAAACTTCTGAAAGTTGTGAGGCAATATTTCCAGGACGCCCCTTTAACCAACCCTTTAGGCAAGAACCATACTATCCATCCAACCAAGGTTGGAAGGACAACCAAGCCTATAGGAAAGGGGGGTATTCAAACCAACCTCAACAGCAATGGAACCAACAAGGTCAGAGTAGTCATCCACCACCACCCAGAAATCCTCAACCACCCCAAAGGCCATTCCAACCACCCCCTCCAAAAACCGATCCTAGCCTAGAAGATATGATGAAACAAATAGCTGCCAATAATCTCCAATTCCAACAAACCACCCAAGCAGCCATACAAGACCTAAAGACCCAACTAGGACAACTTTCCAACTCGGTGGGGGAAATCCAAAGTCATGGGTCGGGTAAACTACCATCTCAACCAGTAGTAAACCCTAGGGATAAAGGAAATGTTAGTGCAATCACCCTTAGGAGTGGGACACAACTCAAAAGCCAAATGACCCCTCCATTAGAGTCCTCCCATCCAAAGGAAACCACCATCCCAACTGCTGAAAATGGTCCAAGAGAAGAAAACCATTTTCCTGAGAGAATCCCTTCTAAAGGAAAGACTGTGGTTGTTGATGAGCCACCTATCCCAACCATTCCTCTTCCATTTCCTCAAAGGGCTTCCCAACCTAGGAAACAAAAAGAAACCGAACTTGATAAAGAAATCTTGGAAACTTTCAAGAAAGTACAGGTTAACATTCCTTTGATTGATGCTGTGAAGCAAATTCCAAGATATGCCAAGTTTCTGAAGGAGATGTGTACACACCGAAGGAGGCTTCTTGGTGATGAGAAGGTGAGACTGGGGAGGAATGTTTCAGCATTGATAGAGTCATCACTTCCTACCAAGTGCAATGATCCTGGGACATTCTCGATTCCATGCACCATAGGGGAGTATTCGTGTTCCAATGCTATGCTTGATTTGGGTGCTTCTATTAATGTAATGCCTCACTCTATTTACTCTTCATTGCAGGTCGGTGAACTGAAGCCCACTGGTATTGTCGTTCAGCTAGCAAATCGGAGTACGGCACACCCCTCTGGTGTGCTAGAGGATGTTCTTGTGAGGGTGCAAAATTTAATTTTTCCTGCTGATTTTTACGTGCTTAAAATGGAAGATGATAGGATGAATGGACATGCCCCAATTATATTGGGGAGACCTTTCTTGAAAACCGCCAAAACCATAATTAATGTCCATAATGGTACATTATCTATGGAGTTTGGTGGTAATATTGTCCACTTCAATATCCTTGATGCCATGAAGCACCCCTCAGAAGAACACTCCTCTCTCTGTGTCAATTCAATTGATGTTCTCCCTTCCCCTGAACCAACTTATTTTCATTCACCTGATCCCCTTTCTGAGTTTTCTTCATTGATTGAAATGTTAGGTAATGAATCATGCATTGATTGTTGTAGCGGTTTAGAGAAATGTCATGCATGTTTGTTAATTGATGATTTCTTGAACACAGAGGATCACATGACCATCGATAATACTGCTAAGCTTGTAAAAGCTCATTCCTCATCTGAGGATGTTACCATTGAGCAGTTAGATGAGATCAGTGACTTCTCACTTTCACACACACTTCTGTCAATCCAAAATCCCCCAGAATTGGAACTAAAACAACTGCCTCAAGATTTAAAATACTCATATCTTGAGAATGGAAACAAGTTGCCCGTCATCATTGCTAGTTCATTCCCTCCTGAGCATGAATTGCGACTGCTTGATCTTTTGAGGAAGTATAAACAAGCTTTGGGATGGACACTTGCTGACATTCCTGGCATTAGCCCATCAATTTGTACACATCATATTTTATTAAATGATGATGCTAAACCAGTGAGGCAGTCACAACGACGACTGAACCCAAACCTACTTGATGTTGTTAAAAAAGAAGTAACAAAATTGTTGGCTGCTGGAATCATTTACCCTATCTCTGACAGCCAATGGGTCAGTCCAGTTCAAGTAGTTCCTAAAAAAACTGGCCTTACTGTAGTTAAAAATGAAAATAATGAATTGGTTCCAACTCGTGTGAAGAATAGTTGGCGTGTCTGTATAGACTATCGCCGACTAAACCAACACACTAGGAAGGACCATTTCCCATTGCCATTCATTGACCAGATGCTAGAGAGGCTAGCAGGGAAGTCCCATTACTATTTCCTTGATGGGTATTCTGGATACTTTCAGATCCATATTGCCCCTGAGGATCAGGAAAAGACAACCTTTACTTGCCCCTTTGGTACATTTGCTTATAGAAGGATGTCATTTGGTCTGTGCAATGCTCCAGGTACTTTCCAACGATGTATGGTTAGTATTTTTTCGGATTACCTGGAGAATTTCATGGAGGTTTTTATGGATGATTTTACTGTTTATGGATCCTCTTTTGATGAATTTTTAAGTAGTCTTGGTTCTGTCCTACGTCGCTGTATTGAAAAGAATCTTGTATTAAATTATGAGAAATGCCATTTCATGGTGCGACAAGGCATAGTTTTGGGACATGTCATTTCTGGGGAAGGAATCCAAGTGGACAAATCAAAAGTAGATATCATTTCCTCCCTACCATTCCCTAAAAATGTTCGGGATGTGCGGTCTTTCCTGGGTCATGCTGGATTTTATCGTCGTTTCATTCGTGACTTTAGTAAAATTGCACTCCCCCTCTCCCGATTACTCCAAAAAGAAAAAGAATTTGATTTTGATAAAAAATGTGAGGAAGCTTTCAATAAGTTAAAATGGAGTCTCACGTCACCCCCGGTAATCCAACCACCTCGGTGGGATTTACCATTTGAGCTCATGTGTGACGCCTCTAACTATGCAGTTGGGGCAGTCTTGTCACAAAGGGTCGATCGAGCTCCACATTTTATTGTCTATGCCTCAAGTACTTTGGACCCTGCCCAAGCAAACTACACCACCACTGAAAAAGAATTTCTTTCCATTGTGTTTGCCTTGGGTAAATTCAGGCCATACCTTATAGGGTCCAAAGTCGTTGTGTTCTCAGACCATGCAGCCCTCCGATATCTTCTAAAGAAACCAGAAGCCAAACCATGTCTCATTCGCTGGATGCTCCTCCTTCAAGAATTTGATCTAGAAATTAGGGATAAAAAAGGAGCAGAGAATGTGGTTGCTGACCATATCAGTAGGATTCTCCCACCCTCAGACATTGACTCATCCCCCTGTATTCCCATAAATGAATTGTTTCCTGATGAGAAATTGTACCGAGTGCAAGATGTTATTCCTTGGTATGCTGAAATTGTAAATTATTTGGTAGCGTCTTGCATTCCTGCTGATTTCACCAAAAACCAGGCCGACCGTCTAAAACATGAGTCTCGTTGGTACATTTGGGATGACCCCTACCTCTGGCGCACATGTAGTGATCAAGTTATTAGGCGTTGTGTTCCCGATAGTGAGTTTCAATCTGTCCTTAGGTTCTGCCACACACTTTCTTGTGGGGGCCACTTTGGTCCCCAACGGACTGCTCGCAAGGTCTTAGATTCTGGTCTCTTTTGGACCACATTGTTTAGGGATGCCCATGGATTCTGTAAATCTTTTCCTCGCTGTCAAAGAATGGGGAATGTCTCTAAAAGAAATGAGATGCCCCAACAACCCTTACTCTTCCATGACATTTTTGATGTTTGGGGCATTGACTTTATGGGACCATTCCCCAATTCATTTGGGAACCTTTACATTCTTCTGGCAGTGGATTATGTTTCAAAGTGGGTAGAGGCACGAGCCACGAGGACAGATGATTCCAAGACAGTTGTGGAATTTTTGAGAACCCAAATATTCTGTAGGTTTGGATTACCTAGGTTTATCATCAGTGATCAGGGTTCTCATTTCTGCAACCGCACAATGCAATCTCTTTTGCGCAGGTACGGGGTTGGGCATCGAGTGTCTACTGCTTATCACCCACAAACAAATGGTCAAGCTGAAGTATCAAATAGAGAGGTAAAACAGATTCTTGAGAAAACGGTTCATCCAAACAGAAAAGACTGGAGTCTTAGACTCGATGATTCGTTATGGGCTTACCGTACTGCATTCAAAACTCCAATTGGCATGTCACCATATCGGCTAGTTTTTGGGAAGAGTTGTCACCTCCCTGTTGAGGTAGAGCACCGGGCCTACTGGGCCATTAAACAATGCAATTCTAATCTTTCTGGTGCAGGTATTCAAAGGAAGTTGCAGATTCAGGAGTTGGAGGAAATGAGAAGAGATTCATATGAGAACTCCCGAATTTATAAAGAGCGAACCAAGGCTGCCCACGACTGTCTCATCCTTCATCGTCAATTCCAAATTGGGCAGAAGGTCCTCCTCTACAATGCAAGGCTGAAGTTGCACCCAGGTAAGCTTCGTTCCCGTTGGTTTGGACCTTACATTGTTACTAATGTCTCTCCATTTGGTGTTGTCCAGGTTCAAAATGAAGACACCAAGCAAACCTTCACTGTCAATGGGCAGCGGCTGAAGCACTTCCATGAAGCCATTCCGGAGTCCCCAATGGAGGAACTCCATGTTCAAGAAGCGGTCTATGAATAACACTCACCAGGTTTTATCCTTCCTTCACACAGTCTCTTTTATTGCAGTGAGGACACTGCATTCTCTAGGTGTGGGGGGGTGGATACATTCCTGGGATAGTTAGGATTTTTCACCATTTTCTCCTTTTGTTTTCTCTTTTTGGCGTTCTTTATGGTATTTTTATTTTTCCCCATCAACAATTTCGAAATTCCATGATGTGGCGACCATAAAATGGGGAATGTAAAAATACCATAACGAAGGCTAAAAAGAATATTTGTATGAATTTAACATCAGGGAGTGATTTTTACTGAATTGGTTTTCTGTCAATGATATAAATGGTCGTATCTATGTGAAACCTTTGAGATGATTGATGCCTATTGTGTGAGTAGTTTTTGAGAAAACTATGTCGCTAATATCTTCAAAAACAAATATTGCACCAAACCACAAAGTGTGATTATTTCTTACTTAATATAAGGTAAATATATGTTGGGTTAATATTTTTCAGCTTTAAATGATATTTCCATACGTTCGTTCCTTATCCGATCTATTTCATTACTGTACCAGATTGACCTATGCGTGTGTACCTAATGTCCGACTGTTGTACGCCCTCAAAAAAAAAATTGTTGTGTCTTGGGCAGGTCAAAAACTACTCCTCCTCAACCTTTGATCTTGTTATAACTATTGCAATTAGTGTCGTGAGGAGATCAAACAAGGGTTGAGAGATGAGTGTGAGATTTGTTCCAATTGCAACTTCAAAAAAAATGAGGGGAGTGATGAAATGTGCAACATATGGGGATATCTAGGTCGGGAGCTTATGGTTTGACTTCTGGGAATGCTTAATGAGTGGGTCTTGAAATATGATTGCAAAGGATGTAGGACAGGTTCGGTGAGAAAATCATTTAAGCTGAAAAATGTTAAAATAACATATATTTATTAGATATCAAGTGGAAAGAATAGCATGGAATGGTTTTCACACACACACATGGATATTTAGTGTCATGGTTTACTTCTGAATTCCTTTCTCAATTGGGTATCATGAATCTTTTTGAATTTCACTATGATATGATTTATGAGACATCTTTTTCTATTTTCACTAGGAAGAACTCCTTGGTGTGGTTCGTGCATTGATCACTTTACTTTAAATAAAATTTACTCAAATGATAAATCTTTATGATGTTGGATATATATATATATATGAATCATTGTATTTGAATATGTGACTTTGCCCAGGAGTGCAAATGTTTAGGTGTGGGGGTGTGATCGTACCACGATTCACTGTTTCATTTTCACCCTTACACCGCTGTGCTAAACATATTTTGTATTAAAAATTATAAAAATATTATCAAATTGTACTTCATGTTTGATTCAATAATTTAGTGTTTATCACTATTAAATAGGGCAATGATACTTGTTTTGAAAATTACAATGTAGGTGGAGGTGATTTGGAGGGCTCTTGATGAAGTGAAAGAAAACTGGGCCAAAAAAATTGAATGGATCCATGGACATCTGTCCAATGTTTTGAATAGTACACAAAATCCGTGCATCCAAATGGGCTGAAATTTTTTGGGCCTGTCCAAAATTCAATATTCTACATTTCCTATTAAGGGACCCAATTCTGATTCGGATTGCATGGGGCCCATCCTAACTGATCTGTCCGATCCACCGAATTTGGACCAAGTCAAATTCGGTGTTCTGTATTTTATCAATATCTCGAGCATTAGTTGTCCAAACGGTGCCAAACGTTCGGTGGAGACAGTCAAGAGGTAGGGATACAACTTTTCTATTTTCTCCAAAGCGATATAAGACTGTCTGAATGCCGAAACGCGTCCTGCAAGTGGATTGATGAAATCTGTGTTCCCAAAACCACCTCCCACATTTCCTATAAAAGGGCACCTTGGGCTCCTCATTTGCAAGTTCGGCCAAGGAGTGAAGTGCTGCCAATTTGGAGTCCTAGAAGAGTCTCCTAATCACCTTGGAGGTTCTGGAGGCCCCTATCCTCATAGGGAGATCAACAATGAAGAAGGAGTTCCACCCGAGCTTCCTCCTCCTCCCGATGTCGAGCTAAAAGTTGGGTGTTCGTTGTGAGGGAGCTACACACATGCCAAGGGAGTTCCGATGCATAAATTAGCTACTGGTTTGGCGTAATTTGGGTGTTTAAACATTTAATTCCATGTATCTTATCTTATTTCAGATTTGAATTCTTGATTTGATGCATGTGAGTGTTATGCTCTTAATTTCTAACCGATCGGTGTGAGGTTTTGAGTGCGTGACTTGTGTTGTTCCGATTGGACATCACAAGAATCCTTTTCATACCCACCTTATTGAGATTTCAATATGCTTTGGAAGCTATTATTCTATGCATAAGTACTGGACCTTGACAATACGATTGTTACGTCAAGGTTTGGTCCGTAAAGTATTGAAATAAAAGCTTAGGAATTAATCGGGATTCCAATTAACTCTAACCAAAGGATTACTCTAAACCTAAGATGAATCTCTATGAACAATGAACTTGATATGTGTGTAGTGAAATCACATCGACCCTTTTATCTCATATTTCTCAAAATCCACTTGGTCACTCATCTTTTAAGCTATTTCAACTAAGTCACTGTTTTAAGCTGTTTTCAAAACCACCCCTCTCTTAGACATTTTTATCAAAAATACACACTCTAAACCTACCAACGCTCCTTGAGAGACGACCTAGGGTTTACCCTAGACTATAAATCAACCTTAAAAATATAATCAATTTGACGTGTCACGACATCACGGCCACTGGGTCTGACCCGGCCCTTTGGGTGGGTCATCCCGCTAGGTTTGGCCTGGTCCACTGGACCCGGCCCAGCGGACTGTGTGGGAGGTTCGACCTGGAAGTTGCCGCGTAGGTGGCTCGGTCCGGAAGGCCGAGCCCGTTCAGCCAGCGACGCCACGAGGGATGTCGCGGGCTGGCTCGAGAGGCCGGGAGGCCAGCGATAGCCAGGAAGGGTGCACGTGAGGCCATGGGCAGGCCACGTCAGGTCGGAAGGGCACCGAGCAGGCCGCGGCAGGCCGACAGGGGCACGGGAGGCCACGGGTAGGCTGGCAGGGCACCGTGCAGGCCGCGGATAGAGCACTGGGCAGGACACGGGTAGGGCGCGCGTGTCGTGGGCAGGCCGCGCGGGCCGCGGGCAAGTCATACGGGGTGCCAGGTAGGCCGCAGAGGTAGAGAGCATTGGTCATAGGCAGGCTGAGAGGGGAACTGGGTAGGCCGCAGGCAGGCCGACGGAAGGCTACGGGTAGGCGGGATGGCGGTTGGGAGGCAGCCAGGAGGCTACCGGGTCGGCTGGTTCGGCGTGGCTAGAGCTGGCGCAGGACAGCGGTGTTCGTCCGGGGGCATCGGTGCACCGCGGGGGTAGTGATATTCACAGAGGCTGCAGGTAGCGCGGCCTTTGTCGTTTCCTCCTTCATCGCCTCTTTGTCATTTCGTCGCCAAAAGCTTAACATAAACAAGATCGACAGAGTGGTCGGGCCATGTTGGTTTGGCCCGCACCCTCCATGTTTAGGGTGGTATCAATTGGTTCATCAAGTATGAAGCACAACAACCCTCGTTCTTCGTTTTGAGATAAAGTAAGAACATGGGTAAATATCATAGTTAAATATATGTAAACCCCTGCCTTTGATTCGTCATTCGTCGTTCGTTGATGGAGTCGTGGGAAGAAGATGGAGTTGTCGTTCATCGCATCTGCCACACTCTTCCACTCCCGAATTCACACGATGGTTGTGGAAGCAGTTCCACCTCGGTAGGTCACAGGGAAGAAGTCGAAGAAGGATCGTCATCGGCGTTCTTCATTGGGAGAGTTCTTCGTTGGAGGATGAGGTTCCTTGCTGAGAGCTTTCCCTTCAATCACCCAAGTGAATTCGCTGTTCCAAATGATAGATTACTTAATCTATTATTTCGTTGGCATAAATTCAAAAATTGGAATTTAATTAAAAAGGATCCTCCTCGTTAATTCATGTGTGTTGGAACGTATTAATTGGGGAGTTGGCACCAATTCAAAAAGGAGTAGGCTCCCCCTTAATTGTGGAGGATTGGAAAAATTAAATTCTAGGGGAGGTCAAGAGGCTCTCCTTCATTAATGAGGGAGATTTGAGAGGTTATACTCTCCTCCCATTAATAGGGGGTTTAGCCCCGTGTGGTCCCCACGACGTAACCTCTCGCAGGAGGTTATGTTCTGGTGGGCCCCACCACCATAACCTCTCATGGGAGGTTAAGGTGTGGTGGTCCCACCTCCATCTTCCCAGAGGAGGTTTCAACTATTATTCACCCACATGGAGGCTTGAATAAAATAAAGTGTAGTTCACTTTATTTTATTATTTTTATTATTTTTTTATGAAAACCCAAAAACTATATTTTATCCTCAACTCACTGTCATCTAAGTAAAAGTCTTCTTAAGCGAATATTGGTGCTTCGAGTTCAATGGTGCTCTCGGATTTCAATTTCGAGCACCGGTTAAAAAGTTATAAAAACCCGCTCGTACGTTTACTGAACGTACCCGAACAAAACTTCAAAAATTGATTCTGGGCACACCAAGCCTCAGAATCAAGCACCGTAAACTTTCACGAACTCATAAAATTCCCATGTATTAAAAACAATTCCCTAGGATTTCTGGGTCATTACATTCTCCCCACATTGGGGCTTTACATCCCCATAAACTACAACTCGAACTAAGGGAACAAATGGGGGTACTGAGAACGCATATGAGCCTCCCACTCCCATGTGCTCTCCTGCAGGTTCTCATGATGCCAGCGAACGTGCACCAGAGGTTTCGACCAACCATGTAGGACCCGCTACTGTCAATCCTTAATCTCCAATAGGACCTCCATAAAATTATCCCCATCATCGATGTCCAGCCCTCCATGGTCGATTATGTGAGTAGGGTCGTGCACGTATCTCCTCAGTTGAGATACATGGAAGAAGTCATGCACCTGGTGCAACTGAGGTGGAAGAGCTAAGCGGTAAGCCACCTCTCCAACTCTGCTGAGGACCTGAAAAGGTCCGATGAATCTCAGAGATAACTTGCCGCTTCAGCCAAATATTCATAGACCTCATTGAGATGAGACCCGTAGAAAGACGTGGTCTGCTTCCTCGAACATTATAGGTCTTCATCTCCTATCAGCATACGACTTATGCCTGCTCTGAGCAGTCTTCATCTGCTCCTGGATGATCTGCACCTTCTCTGTGGTATCCCATACCATCTCTGGTCCCACTAGTGTTGACTCCCCTGGGTCTGTCCAGCACAAGGGTGATCTGCAAGGTCAACCGTAAAATGCCTTGAAAGGTGTCATCCCTATGGTGGAGTGATAGTTGTTGTTGTAGGAAAACTCTACCAAAGTTAAGTGATCCTCCCAACTGCAACCAAGGTCAAGGACACAAGCACGTAGCATTTCCTCGAGGGTCTTAATGGTCCACTCAGTCTAACCATATTTTTGAGGATAGAAGGCGGTGCTCAAGCAAAGTAGTGTCCCGAAAGCCTCCTGCAACCACTTCCATAGACGGTATGTAAATTGTGCATCACGATCGGAGACAATAGTATATGTCACTTCATGTAGCCACACAATATCCTGCACATAAGGGCATCCCAAGCTCTCTACTGAACCCTGCTCTCTGATCGGTACGATGTGGGCCGACTTGGTGATTCGGTCAACGATCACCCAAATCAAGTCATGACCCCTGGATGTACGTGGAATACTTGTTACGAATTCCATGGATATCCCATAAAAATTCCACTCTGGGACCTCTAAAGGTTGTACCAAGCCTGCTGGTACCTGGTGCTCCGCCTTCACTTACTGACAAGTGAGGCATTTAGAGACAAACTCTGCTACCCGCCTTCTACATACTTGGCTACCAGTGCTGTCACTAAAGGTCCTGGTACATCTTCGCCACTCCTGGATGTACCGCTAGAGGGGATGGGTGGAACTCCCTCAACACTTCCTCCTAAAGTGCTACTAGTACCAAGGTATGTCCTCTAAAGAGGATGACGTGCTTTCCATCTTCAGAAAATCCATCAGGTGCCTTACCTATGGATATCTGAGCACATCGTGTCTCGCAGTCAGCATCTCCTCGTTGTGCCTCCCTGACTCACTGAAGAAGTGGGGGAGTGACTGTAAGAGACTGAAGGAAGGCTGCTCCATCTATGTCCACAAAGGATATCTGTAATTAGCCAGCTTCCTGGTCACCTCTCCTAGAAGCCGTATACCATACCTCCTACTAAGTGCATCTGCAACAACGTTCCCCTTCCCAGGATTATAGGCTATCTCGAAGTCATAGTCCTAGAGGAACTCAAGCCAATTCTGATGTCTCAGGTTCAGGTCCTTCTGAGAGAAGATATACCTGAGACCCTTGTGATCAGAGTACATGGTAAAATGCTCTCCCATCAGATAGGGTCGCCACATCTTCAAGGTGAATACCACTCCTGCTAACTCTAGGTCATGGGTAGCGTAGTTCTTATCATGTTTTCTCAGCTGAAGAGAACCATAAGTGATCACTGCTCACTCCTGCATCAGGACACACCCGAGTTTGGTCCTTGATGTGTCACAGTAAACAATGTACCCTACACCTTCCTCTAGAAGCCTTAAGATGGGGGCACCAGTCAGTCTCTACCTCAGCTCCTGAAACATCTGCTGGCATCTCTCCGACCACACGAAGGGTTTCCCCATCTTCGTCAAGGCTGATAGTGGTGCTGCAACTCTGGATAAGTCTGGGACAAACCTCCGGTAGTAACCAGCCAAACCCAAGAAACTCCGTACTTCCATCACACTCCTGGGTGACTCCCAAGCAAGTACCACCTCAATCTTCGCTGGATCCACTACAACTCCAGCCTTCGAGATGACATGACCCAGAAAGTGAACCTATCGGATCCAGAACTGGCACTTAGAGAGATTACCATAAATCTGGTTCTCTTGGAGTGTGTCTAGTACTACCCGCAAATGGTAGGCATGCTCCTCCTCAGTAGTCAAGTAGATCCGAATGTTATTGATGAAGACTATGAAAAATAGATCAAGGTATAGATGGAAGATCCTGTTCATGAGTCCCATGAACACTACTGGAGCATTGGTTATGCCGAAAGGCATAACCAAGAACTTATAGTGGTTGTACCGACAACTAAAGGTCGTCTTCTGCACATCCTTATCTCGAACTCTGAGCTGGCGATAGCCTGATCTGAGGTCTATCTTCGAGAACCATTGTGCCCCCTTCAGCTGATCAAAGAGGTCGTCAATCCTTAAGAGTGGGTACTTGTTATTCACAGTCACTTGGTTCAGGTGACGGTAGTCAACACAAAGCTGTAAGCTCCCATCCTCCTTCTTGGCGAACATAATCGGGGCTGCCCAGGGAGAAACATTGGGCTAGATGAATCTGTTACCCTGCAAGTCCTCTAGCTGTATCTACAGCTCACGAAGCTCAACGAAAGACATCTGATATGCCAGAGTAGATATCGGTGTTGTCCCAGGGTACAGGTCAATGTAGAAGTCCACCTCTCTGCAAGGTGGTAGTCCTGGAACATTGTCAGGGAAAACATCTGCATACTAGTCCACTACTATAGGATATCTTGGACTCTCCACATCTACTTCTCCAAGGGTAAGGCAGGATAACTGATGAGTGATCGGATTCACCCTCCTCCGATTAAGTCTTTCCTACGCTACAAAGACTCCCTTCTCACCGGCGAAGGTAAACCTGGTCCCATCTATGCGGACACACCGAACTTTGTGCCTAATACAATCGATCTAAGCATGGAATTTAGATAACCAGTCCATATCCAAGATGACTTCGTAAGGCCTCGATGCCACTATGGGGAGATCTCAGCCGAATCTCTCGCCTCCTAGAGTAATCTCACACTGCTAGCACTAGTGCGTAATTGTCGAGTATTCTCCCATAGGAGTCTCTAGCCGTAAGGATCAAGCCAACGGCTCCGTCTGAATCTTTGAGCTCTGAATGAGGGTAGTGGTAATGAAGAGTGACTGGAACCTGTGTTTATAAGAACTACAGCTATTGTGGAGTAGACATAGATCGTACCTCGAATCATCTCCAGAGCACCATGATCGTAAGCCTCAGCTTCCTGGAGCTGAGCTCTCCCCTGTCCACCTGCTCCCTGCGGTCAGGGTGGACCTCCTCCATCAAATCTCTATCTCTTCCCGGGAGGTCCTTCGACCGTCTGCTGATCATCCAAATGGTGGTTCGGACAGTCACGAGCTATGTGACCATTCTCGTCGCATGAGTAACATTGTCTACTCCTGGCATGACTGGATCTGCCTCTACTTTGAGTGCCAAACACAACCAATTCTGAGTCGTGCGGCCGTCCACCTGTAGGTCTATTCCTCTTGAACCTCTACGAAATCTATCTACTTCCAGCTGCAAAAGACTCTGCTGTATGTCGACTAGTGGTGGGTCTTGCTACTAGCGACTACTCAGCAAGGAAGCTCTCCATCTAGAGGTCTCACTCCAACACCCCTTCCAGCATCAGGATGCTGAGGGAGATCATTGAAGCCCTTATCGATCGCCTGAGTCCCTACTCGAATGTCCGGGCCCTGAAGAATAGTTCTCATACAATATCAGTTGATTAGCGCGAGAGGTATGTGAACCTCTCTGAGTACTGAGCCACAGTCATGCTGCCCTACTGTAGATACAGTAGCTCCTATATCTGCATCGCTCATAGGGTGTTTGGGACAAACTCCGCCCGAAATACGCTCTTGAAGTCATCCTAGAGTAGCGTCATCTCATCGTTCACCTGCACCATCAGACTCCACCATCTGCCTGCTGCTTTCTGAAGGAGACTCGCGGCAAGGATCACCATAAGGTCTGCTGGTGTCTCTACCAGTCTAAAGACTCTCACCGCAGCCTCCAGTCAATCCTCAACCACCTGTGGGTCTGTCTCACCTCTGAACCTGGGTGGCCTCCGGCACTGGAACTCATGCAATGCACTCAAGCGTCCTGCATTGTCTGCCGCTGATGCTGGTGTCATCGGTGGCCCAATGGGTAGTAGTACCACTAGCACCTCCACTGGAATAGGGCCCTGCACCGAGACCTCATCGCTTGGCGGGATATCTGTGCGTACAGCTCTTGGGGATCTAGCTGGTTGTCTGGAAGAAGGCATCCTGAAAGAAATAGATGTGACACGGTCAAAGATTATACCTGTTGAGCTGACCTGGTTGAGCTGACTTAAAGAAAAACTTTTAAAAAACACACATGCAATCAGTGTTTTTGTGCACTGAGTTGGAAATCAGAAGTCAGGTTCCTGGTGTATGGATACATCGGCTGCCTCACCAACACTAGACTCCCTAAACTGAAAACCACACTCAGTACCCTTAACATTATTGCTTCATAGAATATAATGATCAGAGTCCTAAGTTCTATGGTAGAATCGACTCCTTTGATACCAATTTGTCATGACTCATCCCTCGGGGCCCGATCCGTGACTACCCAAAGCCCGCCTTCCATCGGCCAGGGGCTGGAGACTAGTACCAAAGGCGTAAATCCCTAAAACTAGGAAGGAATTGCCTTTATAAAGTGTAAAAACACACAACAGAGTACGAGCTAGAAGTAAAACACTAAGAAAAATTGTATACAAAGGAGTGATGATAAGTAAAATGGGCTAGAAATACAAGCCCAATAGGAAAGTACAAGTACAAATGAAAAACAAGTACAACTGAAGAAATGTAAAGCATCTACGAGGTCATCCTCTGGGGATCCCTACCTAAAGGGTAGGTACAAAAATCCTCCACAGCACTCCACGTTCGTCCGTCTCCTCCGTGTATTGTCACGCTTTGTGGTCCACCTCCGGGTACCGTCCAGTCCTGCTACTCTAGTCCACAGTCAGCATTGTCTGTCATCTTCAACCAACACAATGTAGTACGGGCATATCCCGTGCAGGGGTGAGTAAAACGATACTCAGTAGGGACCCCGAGACCTTGAAGGTCTCACAAAATCCAACAAGGATAAACCAAAAAGAAAGAAATCAACAGATAACCCCACATAGGTATATGCCCACACATATACCTAAGTTATCAAGTAATCCATCTCAATCATGAGGTAAACACAAAAGCTATTGACTCATCTCAACCTGAATTTTTATTCACATTGTCGAAACCATGGATGCTAGAGAACTCCTCCTATGTCGAGTACCGTGGGCCTGCCGCCAACTACCAGGCACTTCCCACTAACCTTGGACTATGGAGGTACTCCTCCTATCGAGTACCGTGGGTCTTCCTCACTCACACAGAGGCGCTCCCCCACTGTGGGTCTGCTGCCAACTACTAGGTGCTCCCCCTAATATCTTGCAGAGGTACTCCTCCTGTCGAGTACCGTGGGTCTGACGCCAACTACCAAGTGCTCCTCCACCGTGCGTCTGCCGCAAACTACCAATCACTCCCCACTGGGCTAGTTGAATCACTCTGAGTCGAATCGGTCAAGCAGTCGTCAGGTCTCAGCTAGCTACTAGGTCTTCGTACTCCGCTCACTCATCTTTGGGAGGGTCCGCTCCAAGATCTACAGGTCGATACTCCAACTGTCGCAAAGTCCCATGTAGAAGTATCTCAAAGGTCTCCACATCATAGCAGTCTCAACGCAACTAATGGCACATCAATCAGACGCCCGGTCTGTGAGTTATAAGCTTTTTAGTCCCGGGGACCCAGTTGGATTCATGTACGATCCAACCTGATTGTATCTCAACATTACCCTGAACTTCAGTGGGGTATACTCAAGGGACCGTCATGCTCCAAGAAAACAAATGACACTGATGGTTCGTCAAACGGTCATCTGATGCCAAAGATATGGCCAAAGGAAGTAACGGTCAGTAGTGGGCCCGGGTCCGGTCCGACCCGGTCGGACCAACTCGGCCCAACCCAGTCTGGGCCGACTCGGTCTGGATCGACCTGGTCAGATCTACTGGGTGTGACCCGGCCCGTTGGGCAGGTCATCCTGCTATATTTGGCTCGGTCCACTGGGCCTGGCCCAGCGGACTGCGGTGGCGATTCGGCCCGGAGGTCGCAGCATAGGTGGCTCGGTCCGGAAGGTTGAGCCGGTTCGGCCAGCGACACCGCGAGGGACGTCGCGGTCTAGCTCGGGAGGCCGGCGACAGACGAGCAGGGCATGAGGGAGGCCAAGAGCTGGCCGTGTGGGGTTCAGGTAGGCCGGCAGGGCGTCAGGCAGGCCGGTAGGGGCGCGGGAGGCCGCGGGCAGGCCAGCAGGGCGCCGGGTAGGCCGCAGGCAAGGCGTTGGGTAGGACGCTGGCAGGGCGCGTAGGTCGTGGGAAGGCCTCGCGGGGCACTGGGCAGGCCGCACAGGGCACCATGCAGGCTGCGCGGGAAGGGCGCAAGGGCCATGGGCAGGCCGCGTGGGGTGTCGGGCTGGCCGCGCGGGGCGCGGGCAGGCGGCGCGGAGCGCCACGCAGGCCTTGCGGGAAGAGCGCGCGGGCCATGCGCAGGCCGCGTAGGGCACTGGGCAGGCCGTGGGCAGGCGGGCCAGCGATGTTCGGTCAGGGGCACCGGTGCGCCACGGGGGAGGTGCGATTCACGGAGGCCATAGGTAGCACAATCTTTGTCGTTGCCTCCTTCATCGCCTCGTTGCCGCTTTGTCACCGAAAGTTCAACATAAACAAGATCGGGTGAGGGTTCGGGCATGTTGTTTTGGCCCGCACCCTCTGTTTTTAGGGTGGTATCAATTGGTTCATCAAGTATGAAGCACAAAAACCCTCTTTATTCATTTTGAGAGAAAGGAAGAACATGGGTAAAAATCATACTTAAATATAAGTAAACCCCTACCTTTGATTTGTCGTTCATCGTTCGTTGACGGAGTCGCTAGAAGAAGACGGAGTTGTCGTTCGTCGCGTCTGCTGCACTCTTCCACTCCCAAATTTACACGATGGTTGTGGAAGCGGTTCCACATCGGTAGGTCACAGGGAAGAAGTCGAAGAAGGATCACTGAAGGCGTTCTTCATTCTTCATTGGGAGAGTTCTTCATTGGAGGATGAGGTCCCTTGTTGAGTGCTTTCCCTTCAATCACCCAAGTGAATTCACTGTGCCAAATAATAGATTACTTAATCTATTATTTTTTTGGCACAAATTCAAAAGGGGAATTAAATTAAAAAGGCTCCTCCTCATTATTTCACGTGTGTTGGCATGTATTAATTGGGGAGTTGGTACCAATTCAAAAAGGAGTAGGCTCCCCCTTAATTGTGGAGGACTGGCGAAATTAAATGCTAGGGGAGGTCAAGAGGCTCTCCCTCATTAATGAGGGAGAGTTGAGAGGTTATACTCTCCTCCCATCAATAGGGGGTTTATCCCCGTGTGGTCCCCACGACGTAACCTCTCGGGGGAGGTTATGTTCGGGTGGGCCCCACCACCATAACCTCTCATGGAAGGTTAAGGTGTGGTGGTCCCACCTCCAACATCTGAGAGGAGGTTTCTACTACGAGTCACCCACATGGCGGCTTACATAAAATAAAGTGTATTTCACTTTATTTTATTATTTTTATTATTTTTTTATGAAAACCCAAAAACTAACTTTTATCCTCAACTCATTGTCGTCGAAGTGAAAGTATTCTTAAGAGAATGTTGATGTTGTGAGTTCAATTGTGCTCTCATATTTCAATTCCGATCACTGGTTCAAAAGTTATAAAAATCCGCTCGTACGTTTACTAAATGTACCTGAACAAAACTTCAAAAATTGATTCTAGGCACACGAGGCCTCAGAATCAAGCACCGTAAACTTTTGCAGACTCGTAAAATTCCCATGTATTAAAAAAAATTCCACGGGATTTTTGGGTATTTACAAATGTGAATTAATAGGAAAATAATATTTTAATGAATTTTTATGTGTTTGACCGGAAAACATCTCAATATTATATTTGGTATTTTTGGACTAACTAAATAGATAGTTCTTAAAGAATTGAAATTATATAAAACCATTTTTCACAAGGTCAAAACCAAGAAAACAGCCTTCAATTTCCATTAAATCATTGGAAAACAACATTATATTTATTTTTAAAATCTTCAAATTTATGAAACGCCATTTTAAATTTTATTCTACCAAGGATGACAAAAAATAAATGTTTAGTGTTTTAAAACACTAAAATGTGTGTTTGGTGGTGAAAACCAAATCAAAAACATCATATTGACATGAATTCAAATGTAAAATTACATGTAATTATTTTTTTAAGTATTTAAGTAGATGACATGACAATATGGTATATATTTACCTTGTACTAACTGAATAAAAATATTATAATTAATTATTAATATTTTAAAACATGTGCTTGGAGGTTATACCCAAGAAAATTTCCCCTTATTTTTTTGAAATCATAGGAAAAATAAATATATTTTATTTTTAAAATTTATAAACTGGTAGAACATCAATACATGCTTTCCTTTTCTAAGGATGATAAAAAAATATTTTATAGTGTTTTAAAACACTAAAATGTGTGTGTAATGTTAGAAACCATATTAAAAAACTTTGGGTAGATGTAAAATCAAATGAAATATTATTGGAATTATTTATTCCTTATATGAATATTCTAAACATCAATTTGACATACATTATGATCATAATGACCAAATAAGAGGTTCTAAAAGAATTAACAGTATTTGAAAATGTGAATCATGGGGTCAAACCCAACCATATGACCTTTAATTTCCATTTAATATTGGGAAACTACTTTATATTGATTTGATAATGTTATTACCAGCATTTCCTCAATCCAAGTTTTCATTTTCCTGAGATGACACGGAACACATTTTTAGTTCATTTAAAAACTAAAATGAGTGTACAATGGTCAAAACCATATAAAATTTCTTCATATTGGCATGAAATAATTGGAAACCACTATTGGAATTACTTTTTAAATGTATGTTAGATTAAATAAAAATCATAAGTGTGGAGTGATTATAGTGACTATGTAGTTCTTAAATAAATGGTATGTCTTAAAAATCATTTTCTAAAGGGTCAAAATAAAGCAAACAATCATAGATTTCCTTGAAATAATTTATCAGCAACTATATACTGATGTCTAAAATATAAGAAATTATGGCTCATCAATACAAGAGATCATTTTCTTGAGATGGTTGAAAATACTTTATTGGTATCATAAAATAATAAATCATGCATGTAACTATCAAAACAAAAGAAAAAGTACTCAATTTGACATGATATTGTAGGAATATTATATTTTTATTAGTTTTTATATGTATATGTAGGTATAGGTTAAATAAATTATTTCGTGTTCACAAAATGATGGAATAAGAAGTTTTAAATTTAAAAAATGAATTGAAACTAGTAAAATTTTATAATGGAAAGAAGAATAGACTTTTTTATAATAAATTTTATTTTTAAAAATTTAATGTTTTCCAATTAGTATATTTTTATAGAAATTTTTATTTTATATTATTATAATTTTATGGATTTATATATATTAATTAATACCTTTTTAAATTTTTAAAACTTATCAATATTAATAAGTGTTAATCAATATTATTATAAAGTTTAATCAATACCTTTATATATTAATCAATATTAAGTGACGTTGGTAAATACATTATATGTTTTTAGAATTATTGTAAGATTTTCTAAATTATGAATTATTTTAAACTTATATATATACTTTGATATATAATATATACTTTTAGTTCTTTATAATATAAATATATTTTTAACTACATATTTTTTATAAACATATATATTGTTAAATATATATTTTCAGTAATAGCAATTTACATTAATAATTTATTTGATATTATTTTAATGTATATTGATTTTTATTCTTGTTATTTAATTATCAAGTTATTTAATATTATGGTGATATTAAAAGGACATTGATATATAAGAACAAGAAATGTATTTGACTAATATGAATGGATTTGTTGATCACCCATGTGAGTATACATATTTATATTCTCAATGTCATCTAATTATATATATTTTTATTACACATGAATAATATTTATGAGGGCTTTGTCAAAAAAACATACTTCTACTTCCTCAACCCTTTATTAGTTTATCAGGTCTATTTATGGCATCACAACCCTTGACTAGTCTACCTAAAATAGAGACATCAACATCATTTCTTTTGTATGTTTAAAGAGAACCTTATCTTCCACTAGGTCCTTAGTTCTCCGAGATTCTATATCCCATGATGCCTACCCCATCATACCCACATCAATATACAGATAAATTATCGACACCAAGTTCATTTACATATAATCCCATGCTTCCTCTTTTTATAGTTAATAAGAGAATAATTTCACTCCCTAACACATAGTTTATATGAGATATTGATCATCATCTCAATATAGATACATATATCCCTTATTACTAATGTGAATCATTGTTTCCTTTATTTATATTATTTATGTTTTCTTTGATAATTTTGTTACTAAATTATCCTTATTTAATGTTTTTTATGCCACTTGGCCTACCAGATGTTGGGTCCATGCATATATATGGTATTTCTATTACTAACAGTTACATAACCTGAGAGATTTTAATGAATATACCTAATTGATTAAGAACCAAGGGAAATAATATATGTGTTTTATCGGAAAAATATTTTCATACAATGACACAAAACACATGAAACTGGTGTCGAGTTGTAAATTTGATGGTGTGGTCAAATATAGAGTGTAGATAAAGATTTGGGTATAAATATATCTTTATTTTATTTTTAAAATTAATTTACATTCCTATATAAATTTCATTTTTTAATTTATAACCCATTTTTATAATTTTATCGATAGTTGGAATGTAAAGGAGACCAAAAATATGGAGATAGGTAATCTCATTATGTCCTCTAAATATGACTCTTATTATTGGTAGATGGAGAGAGAAGTATACTGATTCTCGCTCAAATTTACCCAAGAGATGAAGGTAGAACGGTCCTTGTAGTTAGCTTGGGTTATCGAATCCTCAGGGACCTAAGAAGAAACCTATAGACACGTACATTCTATGGACTATTTTTGGCTATGAAGTGGCCAAATTGGGTTGATTTTATATGGGTTTAAAGGATAACTAACAGATTTAAGTGAATTCAATTTAAAATAATGAGTTGATCCTAGTTTATCGCTCGGGGTGGATTGGACGTATTTTCTTTTTAATGATTTCAATTTCTTAAATTTGAGATGGGTTCATTTAAGGAGATAAAACAACATCATCACTTAATGGTTTAATTCCTACACCCTCTAATACTAATCACCTATACACTTGAAGGATCAATGTTTTGAGCACTTCAAGGTAAAGGATCGTATTAGTACTTGAAGTGTGTGGACTTAAATTCAACAAGGACGATGGAGTTTAAAAATCATCAAATAAAAAACCCAATTAAAGAAGTGATTATACATTAATTAGGTGATAAATAACATCCAATCCAGCCCCTTGATACTTCCTTGGATCAACCCATAAGTGGGTTATCCCTCCATTGATCCCATGGTTTCAATGGAAGCGGAAAGTAGACTCATGAGGGAGGAAATGGAGAAGTAAAGAAAACAACAAAAATAAAATGATAACTCCACCGTTGTGTGAATAATTTCACAAGGGTTGGTGTGAATAAATTCACACCTTGATCCAACGGTATCAAAGTGATATGAAGAAAAATATAATAAGAGTAGAAGAAGAACTTTTATTAAGAAACTAAAGTGAATTGAACAACTTACATGTGAAAGACAAATTTGAGGCAACAAAAATACAGCATAACATTACAATTGAAAAAAGCATCCAAGATTCCCAACTCCTTCACCACCACTTCCTTAAATAGGAATTTAGGGAGCCTTGGGTCGAGCTTCCAACAGTACAAAGCATCTCAATTAATTTTGGTAGGCCATAGGTGGTGGAAAGCTTGTCGAATTTGAACTTTTCCACATTTGACCCGAGGTGGAAGCCAGCTTTCCTTCACCGAACAGACGCGTCTGGAAGACCTTTTAGACGGCCGAATCAGAGTGGTCCATAGAAGACAAAAATGGATCTCCGGATGTCTTATAACCTCCTGTAAAATTTGGGCCCATTTGGAGTTGTGGATTCCGATATATGATCAAATTAGTAGAATGTTTTTCTGGGCCGCAGAATCTGGCCCAGAATTGTATCTCTAACTGGGTCCGCCTCAATGACCACCATAGAGGCCGAATTAGCACTGGATCATGAAGAGTAATTTGTTCCTATACATGTCTGATAGCATTCCACGAAATTTGGGAATAATTGGGCCTGTATGTTGGGCCCAACAGTCTCATCAGTGGGCTGGTGTCCAATCTGCCTTCTCTAGAATTGCTTCCTTTCATTGCCAAATATATCCATCACCCTCCATGAATTCTCCATTGATCCCTGAATGAAAAATGTTCATATTGGAGTGTAGATCAATTATAAAATAAAAATATTTATAATCAGATGAATCATTTGTTACTTTAAATGATGTTCAAAAATGTACCACAAAATAGTGCATTTTAAGAAGGTATTACAATCATAATGTGAAATGATGTTCAAAGTGTAAAATGCACTAAAATGGTGTTTATGAATAATAAAGAACATGAATATTATATATATTAACAATGAATATTAGCCTCATTTAGTGGCTAATCACACCCTCCAACTTGAGTTTTGCTAGTCCCGAGCAAAATATATCTCAACAAAATGAAATTCTAATTCCCTTTTCCAAAAACATTTTAATACACAATGATCACCAAAAAACCTTATACCAAACAATCATGAAACCCATCAAAATATTTTAATACAAGATAGTTTCATAAGAATATCCCAATCCCAAGCTCATTCCTTTGTTCAAATTCATTTCCATATTTCATCCAATATTAATTAAGTATGAGGATGTGTTGTGCATCACAATAGACATGGGGGTTCATCTTTATTCAAGGGGGAAATTACGGAAGCGCTAGGTGGAATCTCATTTCAATATTAAGATGAGTATTCTTTTTTTGTGAATTTTTTTGTTGTTGTTGTTTTTTTGGTTTTTTTTTTTTGCAATTTTGCCATGGTAATTGAAGTTGCACTCAAAATAGTCAACCCCTGTAGCGAGACTTTGCCGATGACTCCCAGGCTCAAAGACCTTAGGGCACCAAGTGAATCCCACATAATTGGGCATCATCTTGAGTTAACTCAGACAAAAACAAATTCAAATTACCAAAAATAGAGATAAAATTACTAACTCTGGGTCAGAAAACTATGGAGTCACGATCCCCAAGTGCCGAAAGCTACGCATTAGGTCATTTAATTTCTCTACGCGCAAATTTTT
Organism: Viscum album; assembly: GCA_963277665.1. Classification (NCBI taxonomy): domain Eukaryota; kingdom Viridiplantae; phylum Streptophyta; class Magnoliopsida; order Santalales; family Viscaceae; genus Viscum; species Viscum album. The sequence goes on along the minus strand of OY728138.1, from coordinate 1,775,550,530 downwards.
TTTTTAATAATATTTTTTTGAATACACATATTAAACTAAAATGATCACCAAACCTATGCTATAAATTTAGGGGACCCCATGAACTCAAACTAATACCCCACTATCCAAGGGACGTGCATTGTGATCTTTTTTTTATTTGGATGAAAATATAAACGATGAAATATCACATTGGACAACCACACTTTCCAAAATCAATGCTCATGAAATTATACAAGGATTAAAATCAGAATCAGGGTATGCTAAATTATTTGATATTCAGTTTCGAAGTGTGAAATGTGTATTACCATGTTTAAAGTTAAAAGAATTTTTTTCCTTCCATTTTCACAATTTTTTTTCAAATCATTTATCATTTTTTTTACACAAAAGCATTTTTTATTTTATCTCCCCCCCAACTTAAAATAACATTGTCCCCAGTGTTTAAAGAAAAGAAAATTTAGAAGGGGGTAGAGGTAGATAATTAAAGTTCAAAAAGGAAATTTAAAATGAGGGTCATGGAATGAAGTCACCTGGTGGTTGAAGATTGAAGTTCTTGCTGCTCCAATTTATTCCTTTGATATCCATGTCGCTTACAAAGTTCCCTAGTGGAAAAAGGAAAAATAAAACAAACAAAACAAACAAAAAAAACAATATACATATATATATATATTTATATTTATATTTATATAATAATGGAAGTAAAATATAAGTATATATAAAAAAATTATAGAATAAGGAATCACAAGAAGCCACAGGTCAGTGGTAAGCGTGCGCCCCTGTCTCCCTTCGGTCCTGGGTTCGAGTCCCCGCGGCTTCGCCGGTTGTGACGGGGTTTTCTCCACAGCCTATGGCGTGGACTTTTTTTTATTATTATTATATTTTTATTTTTATCTTAACCTATAAAATAATAAAAATAAAACAAAATAAACTGATGATACATTGTCTTCTTTTTAAATTTCTGGGTAAGGTATTACTCAAGGATCACACCACGTGACACGGATGAATATGGTGCTCCTCTTTCATACTCATCCATACTCATAATATAAGAACAGGTCAAAAGTATATTTTTTATTTTTTAAATATAAAAATGATTAAGTAATCTTATTTGAAAAATAAATATGATTCAAAAAGATTAGAAACATAAAAACCACGGGTTGCCTCCCGTACAACGCTTTGTTTAACGTCGTTAGCCCGACATAGATCCCAAATTTATCAATTTTTTCATGGTTCATAGATTGGATCAATTAACTCAACATCTATTTCCGGTTTATTGAATGATTCAATGAATGTTTTTTACCTTTGACCATTGACCTTGAAAATGTGACCACTTGTGGGATCTTGAATCTCTACTGTCCCATGGGGGTATACATGATGCACTATGAAAGGACCTGACCATCTAGACCTTAACTTTCCCGGGTGTAAATGAAGTTTTGAACTATACAAGAGCACAAGTTTTACCAGTTCAAAATGCTTGACCTTGATATTCCTAGATTGGTAGGCTTGAACTCTAGCTTTATTGATCCTTGAATTTTCATAAGCCTCCATCCTTAGTTCCTCCAGTTCATTGAGATCTAATTTCTTTTTTGTTCCGGCCAATGAGAGGTCATAATCCATTTTCTTAATTGCCCAAAAGGCCTTATGTTCAATCTCCACTGGCAAATGGCATGCTTTACCATAAACCAACCTATATGGGGACATTCCTAAAATGGTTTTATATGCAGTTCTATAGGCCCAAAGAGCATCTAAGAGTTTCTCAGACCAATATTTCCTAGAGGGGTTGACAGTTTTTTCAAGAATTTTCTTAATCTCCCAATTCGCTAACTCAGCTTGACAATTGGTTTGAGGATGGTATGCAGTGGACACTTTATGAGAAATACCATACTTAGACATGAGTGAAGCGAATGGGAGGTTGCAGAAATGGGTTCCTCGATCACTAATAATAGCCCTAGGAATTCCAAATCTTGAAAATATCTTCTCTTTTAGAAATCGAATCACAACTTGATGATCATTGGACTTAGTGGGAATGGCCTCAACCCATTTTGAGACATAATCAACAGCTAAGAGTATGTAGAGGTATCCCCAAGAGTTTGGGAAGGGACCCATGAAATCAATTCCCCAACAGTCAAATATTTCAACCACTAAGATGGGAGTGAGTGGAATTTGATTCCTTTTTGTGATGGACCCTACTTGTTGACACCTAGGACAACTTTGACAAAATGTGTAGGAGTCCCTTGAGAGGGTGGGCTAGAAAAGACCACATTGAAGAATCTTAGCAGATGTTTTCTTAGAGGAAAAGTGACCTCCACATGCCTCACTGTGACAGAATTTAAGGATGGACTCTTGTTCAGATTCTGGAACACACCTCCTAATGACTTGGTCAGGGCAGAACTTATAGAGGTAAGGATCATCAAACACATAGTGTCTAACATCAGAAAGAAATTTCCTTCGATCTTGAGTCCCTAAGAATTTTGGGATGACTCCTGTCACTAATAAATTTGCTATGTCAGCATACCAAGGGTAGTCACTCACAGAGTATAGGTGTTCATCAGGAAACGAATCAGACACAGAAAGGTGATTTGAGTTGTCTTTGAATTCCATCCTAGAGAGGTGATCAGCTACAACATTTTCAACTCCCTTTTTATCCTTGATTGTGAGGTCAAATTCTTGTAAGAGAAGGACCCACCTAATCAGTCTAGCCTTAGCATCTTGTTTTTGGAAGAGTTATTTTAGTGAAGAATGGTCATTGAACACAGTGATGGGGGATCCTAAGAGGTAGGACCTAAACTTATCTAAGGCAAACACAATAGAAAGTAACTCCTTTTTAGTGGTGGTGTAGTTTATTTGGGCATCATTTAAGGATTTGCTTGCATAAGCAATGACATAAGGATTTTTATCACAACGTTGTCCTAACACAGCTCCTACAGCAAAGTCACTGGCATCACACATAAGTTCGAAAGGAAGGTTCCAATTTGGAGATTTCATAATGGGAGGAGAGGTGAGAGAGGATTTGAGGGTTGAGAATGAACCCTCACAGCTTTCTGTCCAAACAAATGGAGCATCCTTTACTAGGAGAGAACAAAGGTGACGAGATATTGAACTAAAGTCCTTGATGAATCTTCTATAGAAACCAGCATGTCCTAAGAAATACCTCACTTCCTTGACAGTTTTGGGTGATGGAAGGTGACGAATGATGTCAACCTTTGCTTTATCAACTTCAATCCCCCTACTCGAGACCAGATAGCCTAGAACAAGTCCCACTTTAACCATGAAATGACATTTTTTCCAGTTTAGGACCATATTCTTGTCTTCGCATCTTGACAAGACTCTCTCCACATTCTGCATACATCCCTCAAAAGTATCCCCAAACACAGAGAAGTCATCCATGAATACCTCTAGAAAATACCCTACCATGTCTGAGAAGATTCCCATCATGCACCGCTGCAAGGTTCCAGGGTCATTGCATAACCCGAAGGGCATGTGTTTGAAGGAAAAGGTACTGAAAGGACATGTGAATGTAGTCTACCCTTGATCCTCTAGGGAGACCTCAATTTGATTGTACCCCGAGTACCCATCTAAGAAACAGTAGAATGCATGACCTGCCACTCTCTCAAGGACTTGGTCAATGAATGGTAAGGGGAAATGGTCCTTCTTAGTGAATGAGTTTAGTTTCCTATAGTCAATGAAGACCCTCCATCCACTACTCACCCTTGTTGGAAGAATCTCTCCATCCTCATTGGTTATCACTGTGATTCCAGCCTTTTTTGGAACCACTTGGATTGGGCTCACCCATTCACTCTCAGCTATGGGATATATGATACCAGATTTCAATAATTTCATAAGTTCTTTCCTTACTACTTCCATGAGATTAGGATTGAGTCGTCGTTGAGGTTGATGACGTGGCTTTGAATCAGATTCCAAAACAATCCTATGAGTTCCAATAAGTGGGATAATCCCAGGAATATCAGACAGGGTCCAACCAATGGCTTTCTTGTGTTTCCTAAGGACATCTAGAAGCATCCCCTCATGATTGGCTTCAAGAGAAGAAGATATGACTATAGGATGTGTTTGATTTTCCCCTAGGAAGGCATACTTGAGGGAAGTAGGAAGGTCCTTCAATTCAAGATCAGGTTGGTTCAGAATTTCAGCAGAAGATTGGGGCATTGGATCAAGATCAAATTTGTTTCCTAGATTTTCAGATTGAATTGATTCCCCATGTGTGGAAGTTTCAGCTACTAGATTGGCTTGATCATATTTAGGGAAGGAATTTGGAGTGTTCTCCATGAAATTTGTTTCTTGAAAGGTTTCACTGCTTATTGGACCTAAGACTTCATCATAAGAGAAATTTGAAAATGATTCAATCCAAGGAGATAAACTTCCTTCATATGAACAAAGGAAATCAATCTCATCCTGACTTAAACATTCATCAAATATTCCTTGATGTTCCATGGATTCATTATCAATGCTTCCTATCATGTTTACTTCCTGAATGTCCTCATCATCCCCTATTTGTGAGCTTGCATTATAGATGTTCAAGTCTAGACTCATGTTCCCAAAGGTGATGGTCATGTTCCCATTTCGAACTCGGATAACAGAGTTGATTGTTGCAAGAAAAGGACAACCAAGGATGATTGGGGTTTGTTCCTTATTTCCTATGTTTGGATGGTTGTCAAGGACAATGAAGTCAGTAGGGTAGATGAAGTTTTCAACCTTTACCAGAACGTCCTTTAAAATCCCCTTTGGAACCCTAATGCTATGATCAGCAAGCTGAAGTGTGACAGATGTGGGTTGGAGCTCTTCTAGTCTTAACTGGCAGTACACAGCATAAGGGATGATATTGACACTAGCACCTAGGTCACACAAGGCCTTGAAAACTTTTCTCTCTCCTAGTTCAACATTGATGTAAGGGAAACCCGGGTCTTTCAACTTAGGAGGAATGGTCCCTTGAATGGTGATACTCACATTAGCAGCCAAAAGGACTTGGTTTTTATGTGAAAAATTTCTTTTAAAAGTGCACAAATTCTTAAGGTACTTTGAGTAGGCAGGTATGGTTTGGATTGCATTGAGAAGGGGTATGTTCAACTTGACTTGTGAAAAGATTTCCCTCAATGTTTCACTCAGTTCAGGCTTGGTTTTCCCCCTCATGCGTTGAGGAAATGGTTTAGGTTGTGGGGTTTTTTGTTGAAGAGTTGTTTCCTTGACAATGTTATCAGTTTCCTCAATTTGATCTTGTGGTTCATTTGAATTTTCATCCAAGTTTGAATCTTCAGGTGGGTTTTGAATTAGTTGTTCAGGTTTCTCAATTTATTTCCCACTTCTTAAAACAGTTACAGCCTTTAGTTGTTCATGAGTTGTTTGAGCACAACTTGACTCTCCCCTTGAAGTTGAGGATGGCACCGCCTGAGTAGGCATGGGTGCCTTTCCAGTTTTGATGGTTTGAAGTTCTTGTTTTAGGGAAGATACTTCTGAGTTCATCCTCTCCATTTGTTTTCACAGTTGTTCTAGTAGGCTTTGTCGAACATTTTGGGTGGGTGCTTGAGTAGGTTGGTTTATCCCATAGGGATATTTTGGAGGTGGGATGGTTTGTTGAAAATGGACTAGTGGCTGTTGGTATTGGATAGGTTGGGTTTGGAACTGGTTATGGGTTTGGTAGTTCTAGTGGGGGTAAGGATTTTGTCCCTGTGGTTGGCTAGTTTGTTGGTTATCTTTCTAGCGGAATCCTGGGTGGTCGTTATACCTTGGGTTGAAGGTGTTTTGGTATTGAGGCTTTTGAAAGTTCAAATCATTTACTTCCGCTAGGGGTCCTCCTAAGAGAACATCCTTGATGGATGGAATGGTTGGGTATTTGTCTGTCTTATGGTCATGTTTGTCACAAATTGTGCAAACAGGGTCAACAGTTTGGATTTCATGGACTTTCCTAAGGTCTATCTCTTCAACCTTCCTAGAGAGTGCTGCGAGTATGGCCCTAAGGATTTCCTCTTCTCTAAGTGTATGAATTCCAGTAGTTCATTGTGGCTTTTCAGAATAAGGTGAAGTTCCCCATGTTTGGTTTTGTTCAGAAAGGCTTTCTAGATACTCGTAAGCATCATTTGGGGCTTTGTTTTTAAAGGTTCCATTACACATCATGTCAATGAATTTTTTGTTCCCCAGACCCAACCCTTCATAGAAAATTCTCACTTGTTCAGGAATAGAAAAACCATGGTGTGGAACCATGTTTAGAGTGTCTTTGAACCTCTCCCATGTTTCATAGAATGACTCTCCCTCTTTTTCAAAAAAAATTTGGATACTCTTTTTAAGTGCAATTGTTTTGTGGTGGGGAAAGTATTTTTTGTAGAATTCTCTTTGTAGTTGATCCCAAGAGTTGATGGATGATGGTCTCAAATTTTTTAGCCAATCTTTAGATCGATCCTTTAAAGAAAAAGGAAATAGCCTCATCTTAGCAGATTATAGTTGATGTGGGGGACACATGGTTTCTACAATGTCATTGATCTCCTTAATGTGCAGGTATGGCATCTCGGACTCCATTCCATGGAATGTGGGAAGGTGGTTTTGGACATGAGGTTTAAAGATTTAGTTGGAATCTCCTAGGGAATTGTGTCTAATGCATGAGGGGGCATTGGTCCAGGAAGGTGTGAGGTAGTCATTCATGGTTTGATCAATTGCATTCCCCAAGTTTGGGGCTGCCTCATTTGGGTTTCCATTTTTGGTTCCTACTCGGGTTTATGAGTTGGTTTCTTTGAAGACCTTCCATTGAAATTGGATCAATTTTTGACTCGGGGGTGATAGAAAGATTATGATCTAATGGGAAGAGTTCCCTTGGTTTACTTGACTCCCCAACCCCAGGACTATCCACCCTAACAAGACGGTTTGATTGATCGCGGGTGTAGGCGGACATGCGCCAAAAGAAAAAAAATGAGAAAGGGACAAGATAAGAGAATTTGGATGAGAAAAGAATAAATGGGGGAGAATAGAATGGGTGTTTAGATGACTTACTCGGGTCCCCGGAAACGGCGCCAAAATTTGATTCTCGCTCAAATTTACCCAAGAGATGAAGGTAGAACGGTCCTTGTAGTTAGCTTGGGTTATCAAATCCTCAGGGACCTTAGAAGAAACCTATAGACATGTACATTCTATGGACTATTTTTGGATATGAAGTGGCCAACTTGGGTTGATTTTATATGGGTTTAAAGGATCACTAACAGATTTAAGTGAATTCAATTTAAAATAATGAGTTGATCCTAGGTTATCGCTTGGGGTGGATTGGACGTATTTTCTTTTTAATGATTTCAATTTCTTAAATTTGAGATGGGTTCATTTAAGGAGATAAAAAAACATCATCACTTACTGGTTTAATGCCTACACCCTCTAATACTAATCACCTATACACTTGAAGGACCAAAGTTTTGAGCACTTCAAGGTAAAGGATCGTATTAGTACTTTAAGTGTGTGGACTTAAATTCAACAAGGACGATGGAGTTTAAAAATCATCAAATAAAAATCCCAATTAAAGAAGTGATTATACATTAATTAGGTGATAAATAACATCCAATCCAGCCCCTTACTACTTCCTTGGATCAACCCATAAGTGGGTTAGCCCTCCATTGATCCCATGGTTTCAATGGAAGCGGAAAGTAGACTCATGAGGGAGGAAATGGAGAAGTAAAGAAAACAACAAAAATAAAATGATCACTCCACCGTTGTGTGAATAATTTCACAAGGGTTGGTGTGAATAAATTCACACCTTGATCCAACGGTATCAAAGTGATATTAATAACAACATAATAAGATTAGAAGAAGAACTTTTATTAAGAAACTAAAGTGAATTGAACAACTTACATGTGAAAGACAAATTTGAGGCAACAAAAATGCAGCATAACATTACAATTGAACAAAGCATCCAAGATTCCCAACTCCTTAACCACCACTGCCTTAAATAGGAATTTAGGGAGCCTTGGGTCGAGATTAAAATAGTACAAAGCATCTCAATTAATTTTGGTAGGCCATAGGTGGTGGAAAGCTTGTGGAATTTGAACTTCTCCACATTTGACCCGAGGTGGCAGCCAGCTTTCCTTCACCGAACAGACGCTTCTGTAAGACATTTTAGACGGCCGAATCAGAGTGGGGTATAGAAGACGAAAATCGATCTACGGATGTCTTATAACCTCCTGTAAAATTTGGGCCCATTTGGAGTTGTGGATTCCGAGATATGATCAAATTAGTAGGATGTTTTTCTGGGTCGCAGAATCTGGCCCAGAATTGTATCTCTAACTGGGTCCGCCTCAATGACCACCATAGAGGCCGACTTAGCACTGGATCATGAAGGGTGATTTGTTCCTATACATGTCTTATAGCATCCCACGAAATTTGGTATTAATTGGGCCTGTATGTGGGGCCCAACAGTCTCATCAGTGGGCTGGTGTCCAATCTGCCTTCTCTAGAATTGCTTCCTTTCATTGCCAAATATCTCCATCACCCTCCATGAATTCCCCATTGATCCCTGAATGAAACATGTTCATATTGGAGTGTAGATAAATTATCAAATTAAAATATGTATAATCAGATGAATCATTTGGTACTTTAAATGATGTTCAAAAATGTACCACAAAATAGTGCATTTTAAGAAGGTATTACAATCATAATGTGAAATGATGTTCAAAGTGTAAAATGCACTAAAATGGTGTTTATGAATAATAAAGAACATGAATATTATATATATTACCAATCAATATTAGCCTCATTTAGTGGCTAATCATATTCCCTTGGGAGTGTGTTCATTACTATAATTATTTTCCTATCATTTAATAATCTATGATCATTATTACTCATCTAGTCCTAAATTTTTAGTATAAAAATATGTTATTTTAAATTAGAATATACCAAAAAAATGAAAACAAATTATTTAATAAATATTTCAATTTAATAATCATCTTATAAGAATAAAAAAATTCATCTATACAATATGTTCACACTCTAGGAGAATTAGTATGAACGATCAAGAGAAAAATATGTTAGGTTTTAGTTTAGTTTATTTTATGCATATATATATATATATAAATAAAATTAATATATGATATAGTATTAAGAAAATAAAATTTCTAGAAAAAACATTCTACCTAGAGGGTTGGGTACCTCATGACCAACTACTTTGGTCTAGTAGAAAGAGTTGGGATTGATTTCACAAACCATATTGAATAATATTGTACCCTCACACCTGAGTGGGCTCTGAAATATCTTCAATGGTGTTTGTAACACTTAAATGTTTTTATGAAATATTTTCTTTAAATTATTTTTATTCTTCAGTAGCTTTCTTTTCACACAATCATGAGTTTAAACAAACCGCGAGATTCCCTTAATATAAAATTACTGTTATAGCCTAACCATTAGGTTAGTAGGAATAATTGTAACTAACTTATGAAAATTCTTTATGAATTCATTGGCTATTAATTATTTATGAAAAATATAAAACAATTAGATATTTTTATTTTTGATTGAATTACATTTGGTAATGAAATTAGTGAGATATATGTGTTATATACTTAATAAAATAGTTTTGATATTCATCCAATGGATATTTTAGTCATCGGGTATGAATAAACCCCTATTTTATATATAAGAACATATTTGTTTAAGGTTAATTTTACACCTTTGAATGGAGAACCCATTTTAAATTAAGATTTTGGAAAATTAATAATTTTTATATGACAACATTAAAAAAATCATTTGGGATATACAATTGTACTTTGGAAATTTTTTTGATATTTTTCTAATAACTTTCATGTTTTCATTAATAGTAAAAATATGCTAAATTTTAATTAAAAACAACTTTTTTCATAGAGATAGTCTATATGGTTAAATTATAACATTTAATGGTTTGAATGTATAAAAAGAATATATATTTACCATTTAATATAATTTATTTAATTATCATTAATTTTACATTGAATTCATAGGTAAAAACATTTCAATCTTTTGTAATATTTTAACTTTTAAAACTCGTTTTATAATTTCAACAATGGGAATAATTTTAAATTAATTACTGAAACTTCTATGTTTTTAATTTAGAAAAATTAATTCTATATTTGTAATCAAAAGTTCCAAATTGTGTGAATAGATACCTTTTTTTTTAACATTATGAATAGTAACTTCAGTAATTATTTTGTTCCCCATGGTTAAAGGGTAAATCTCATAAATAAGGATAAAAAATAATAATTTAATAATATAAAACCACCTTAAAATTTCTTAATCCTATGGGATGAGATATTTCTGACCATGGGCATACTTGGGTCGATTTTGGGACCCCATGGATTCACTTGGATGTGAAAATGATATTTTATAAGAATTAATTTAAAGTAAAGGTAATTATAACCTAAACACATATATTTTTGTAAATAGTTTTTTAATATAGGGTTATATAACTGATCACCATGTCTATAAATAGTAATTATAAATCTAAAAATATTTCCTACATCATGGAATTTTATTTATAATTTTTTTATATTAGATAAATATACATATTTATTACACAATTATGATGTAGTGATTACCTCATTAATGAAATATTCAAATAAATGAATTTATAAATATTAAAAAAATGTAATTTGGTTATTTTGATGTCATACAAGAATTATATGGATGATATTTACATTTTATATTTGATTTAATTACTTTGTTTCTAAGGAATCATGTTGTTATGAATTTTAAAAAAAGTCAGGTATGAATAGTGTTCTAAATTGTCATAATTCATAACTTAAAACATAAAATAGTTTATTAAATGATATTAAATTCCTAAAAATAAAATATTTGTCCAAATAGTTAATATAAGTCCAAATATGTCATAAATAACTTTTTTTGGTCTTTTGACATGATATGGTAATTACACTAGCCCACAACGTGTAAATAACATGATATTAAGGTAAGATTAAAAAGGGTAAAATAAGGGTTAAACCAAAAAAATAAGGATAAAAAAATATTCAAAACTTGTATAAAAATTATTGGATGATTGGTATTATAAATAAAATAATATTATCTTCAACTTAAATAATTTTTGGACCATTTTAGTTGAAAATGAATTTATAATAAATTATTATTTTGAGTTTCTTAAAGTGCTCATATCCTCTCTCATAAAAGGAAACCTACTCCCTCACTTCTTCACTCCTTTTTGAACATTAAATCTTGGAAAAACCCTAAAATTTCTCTTCTCAACTTCCCTAGTTACATTCTAGAGGTTCTGGTCTTCTAAAAATACCAACTCTAGTTCCTTAAGAGGAAACATAAAGGAGCCACGTTGAGGAAGAGGTAATCTCTTCTACTGGTTCTTTCTAATTTATTTCTTCTTATAATTCCTATTATTTAGTCATTTCATTATAAATTAATAACATTAGTATCAATAATACACTTATATGTTATTATAAATATGAAAAAATCATATTTCACCTTCTATTCATCCTATGAAAAATGAAATCACCGCACGTACATACGTACGGATTATCATCTCCACGTCATGGTGTAATCTATTTTTCACCACCACCTTACTTGGATAGGTATAATGGAGGAAATAATAACTATATATGACTATTATAACATGATACTAATTTTAAGATATTATACACCATCCACTTCAATACCTTTCAAAATTTATGGGAACGATATTGTCGCTCGTGCGTACGTATGGCTTACCATCTCCACAATGTGATGTGATTTGTTCTACATAATCTTCATTAAACCATGATTATATAAATGAATTGAATGAATAAATATGATATATATTATACTAATACCATCATTTAAATGATATAACTATAACATAAAAATTAGAGTAATAACTTATCCGACAAAACCTACATAAGAACATAAATAAGTTAATACCCGAATAACAAGTAACAATGAAATGTTACTAACAAAGGGATGCAAATATGATCATAAATGTTATCATAAAAATGATTATGATTTTGGAATAAATCGGTAACATTATTTAAATCATTATATAGGAGGTTTGGATGCATACGAAGCATATCAGACCTATGGTAAGTGATAACTTTTCCAATCTAATTTTATCCGAGATTGTTTATTTGTAAGCATCTACTGAGGATATATTGGTCATCCATGTCCATATTTTATAAAAACATATTCTCATAAAATTTTTATTATTCTTATATGTATGTTTAATTTCATTTTTACCCATTTTGACTTTTACTACATGGTTTGGAAGGAATATTTCTTTTGTTTACCATACGAGGTACTTTTTGAATTTTCAAGAAAAAGTACAAGGAGAATGTTTTTTTAACTTATATGAAATGAATGGGTTTTTACATATTCATAATTATTTATTTCTATGAATCTTCCTCTACACGTTTACAAGTGTATTTTCATCTCAATTATTTTATTTTAAAATTGAACAACATTTTGAGAGAAAAAAATGTTTTTAAGAAGAAAGAAGATTTTCTGAAGCAATGAAGCTAATGTGTTTTATCAAAATTAATTTTTATATAGGATTAATTAGGTTTATGTATATATACCTGTTATTACTATTATTATTTTTTTTTTTATAATGGAATGTTATTTATGAAATCTATTTTTTTATATCAATTATGATGGAAGGATATTTAAGAAACCCATTTGATTTCATGGGTTATGCAATGGTGAATGTTTCTATTTTTTGTGGCACATGTAAGAATGATTTCATTATGATATGGGTGAGACCTATATATCCCACCACTTAATAGGGTAAATATTTATATCTTATGAGATAGACATGGCTGGAATGTAAAGTTTATTTTGTTCTATGATACAGTCCTGGAATGAGGATAGAACTCGGTTCAATAATGGACTTTGTCCGCTATGATGGTCTTGGAAAAGAGCCTTGACTAATATGAAATGATTTTATATTCTTATGTGTGTATCTCACAAAATTTCATATCTTTTGTTATGACTATTGGGATTACATTTCACTTTTATGATTTATCCCATGATATGATATTTTGATCTATTATATGCAGGATAAGATTTTCAAATGCTATGTTCTTATTAATATGATATGCTTGTTATTTAATTTTTTTACCCTTATTGAGCATTTGAGCTCACCCTTTTATATGTTTCTTTTCCCCAGGATATGAATAAGGGTATTAAGTAAGATATTCCAAAAAGAATTATAGATATGATGAAATAAACTGGAGACAATATAGATGGTTTATGAACCAGTTGTTTATGTTTCCCAGATTCTAAAGACACTACACCTATACTATCTTATCATGGTTTTGTGATATGATGTAATAAATATACTTCAATTCTGATGTAATATCAATGTATGTAAATAATGGGTCTCTATATTTGGTATTAGAGGAAAGGTATAGTTAAGCTTTGGAAACTAGGATGAGAAAGTCGTAAGGATAAGTTTATGTATATGATACAATCCTAGTGTTTTAGAAATGACTATGAATAACCTAGGATAAAACCTAAAGTGTCTTAAATTGAAATTTTATTCTTGATTATTTGGTTTTCCTATTATGATTAGTGTTTCTCACACTATGATTCTTGGTTTTAGTCAAATGCTGGAACCCGAAAGAACCACATTAATGTTGAATGCGATGGGAAATGCAATGATTGTCCCCCTGAGTAACCAACTGCTATAGGAGATGGAATGAAAAATATTGTAACCATGCTCACACAACTTTCTCAAGCTATGAATCATGCTGGATTTCCAAACGAACAAAGGAGGGATTAATATTCTGTTGAATCCTACATGATTCAGCCTTCACCTTCATTCAGTGAGTCTTCTGATTCATTAGTGGCTAAAAAATGAACCAGTACCACAAAAAATATATTTTCAGTTCTACAATGTTCTGAACATGGTAAAGTCATCAAATCTATAAATAGTTTTGAAGGTAAAGCTGATCAATCGTGGAATATTTTCAATAATATGAGAAAAATATATAAAATTGAGTCCATGGAATGGGACAAGTTCAAGAATATATTTTTAAATAAGTATTTTCCTCATATTCTCTAAAAAAATATGGATAAGGAGTTCCTTGAACTTATGAAAAGGGATGATGAATCTGTTGGTACCTACAAAGAAAATTTTACCAAACTTGTAAGTTACACTTATGTAATTATTTTCCAACCTGATAGTAAGATTTATCTATTCTTTAGTGTCTTAAAACCATGCCCACAAATAGAATTATCCATAAGGGACTTCAAAAGTTATTAGGAAATTGTTTGATGTGCTATCAAGGATGATATGGAGATTGGAGTAACCCATCAGTCATATGGGTTTGATAAGAAGAGAAAAATGGAATTCGAAGGAAAATCTAAAGACCACACTGAAAAGAATATTAGTTTTTCCTTATGCTCAAAATGTGGAAAGATACATGGAGGGAATTGTCTTAAAGGGACTATTAAATTTTTTAAGTGTGTAAAAGAAGGTCATAGGTCAATTGAATGCCGAAGTTATGGGAAAAATATGTCTAATGATGCGAACAAATAAAAGGCTACACATAATACACCTCCTATAATTCAATGTTACATGTTCAAGTAAATGGGTAATTATGCCAATCAATTCCCTAATCCATGGGTTATTGATGATGATCGACGTTAAAAAAACTCTTAAAGAAAAAGACAAAGGAAAGTCACATGCAATTACTATCGGCGATGTGGAGTATGATAATGAAGTGGTGAAAGGTACACTTACCATCCAATCTAAATTAGAAAATGTTTTATTTGATTCTGGATTAACCCACTCTTTTATTTCTAAAAAAATTTCTAAGGGTATCACAGTATTACCTAAACAATTAGATGTTGAGTTAACTGTGAAAAATCCTAATGGCACAACAGTCACATTAAAAGTTTAAAGATATTCTCCAATAGATGTTTGTGGGAAATTACTTCCTAAAAATATTTTAATCCTTCCTATAGAGGAATTTTATGTGATTATTATAATGTATTAGCATTCTTTATAAGGATCTCATATCAATTTCCCAAGAAGGTAAGTCAAATTTCATATTCCAGATCAATCTATGATCATCTATATACTCAAGGACGAATACAACCTTCTAGTATAAATTTCTTCAATCTTATGGGTCTGGATTCCAATAAATGAATGTTATTTATCTCAAATGGTTGGGAGTAATCTCTTGATTAAGAATACACCCATTATACGAGAGTTTGATGATGTGTTTCCAAAGGAATTTCTAGGTCTTCCACAAAATTGTGATGTTGAGTTTTCAATAGAACTCATACCGAGTGCTATGCCTACTTAAAAGACACCTTATAGAATAGACCCAAATAAGTTACAAGAATTGAAGAAACAACTCTAGGAGAATCTTGATAAGGGATTCATATTCCCTAGTTTGTCACCTTGGGGAGCACCTGTTTTTGTTGTTATGAAGAAAGATGGATCAATGAGACTCTACATTGATTATTGAGAACTTAACAAGATCACTATCAAGAACAAATATCCTCTCCTGTGCATTGATAACTTATTTGAACAAATATATAGAGCTCAATACATTTCCAAAATTGATCTTCGTTCAGGGTATCATCAATTATGGGTCAAAAAGGAGGATATACCAAATACAACATTCTGTACAAGGTATGTGCACTATGAATTTATAATGATGCCTTTTGGTCTTACTAATTCCCCTATTATCTTCATGGATCTAATGAATAGAGTCTTTAGAGACTATCTTCATTAGTTTGTGTTAGTCTTTATAGATGACATTCTTGTCTATTCAAAGAGTAAGGAAGAACATGAAGATCACTTGATAATTGTACTGAAGACCCTGATGAAGGATACTCTTTATGCCAAATTTACAAAGAGTGAATTTTGGATTCAAAAAGTTTCATTTTTTGGTCACATAATCTCAAGAGAGGGGATATCTATAGATCTCAAAAATATAGATGTTATTAAAAGATGTTCAAGACCAACAACAGTAACTCAGATCTGATGTTTTCTTGGTTCGGATGGATATTATCAACTTTTTGTGAAATATTTTTCACGATTATCTAATACAATCACCATGTTGACTTAGAAAGAAGTTAAGTTCATTTGGATGGAGTAATGTTAAGAGATTTCAAAGAGCTAAAAAAGGTTATCCAGTGCACCTGTGCTCACACTTCCTTGTAGTGGAGAAAGGTTTGTGATCTATAGTGATGCATCCAAAAAGGGGTTGGGGTTTGTTCTCGTGAAAAATTATATGGTGATAGCTTAGCCTCATATTAATTGAAAATTCATGAGAAAAATTACCCAACTCATGATTTTTAGTAATCTGTGGTAATCTTTGCATTAAAAATATGGAGGAATTATCTTTATGGTGAAAGGTGTGATATTTATATTGATCATAAAAGTTTAAATTATATTTTAACACAAAAGGAGCTGAATATGTGCCAAAGAAGATTGTTGGAGTTGATTAAAGATTATGACTGCTCAATACATTACCACCCTAGGAAAGTGAACAAGGTGGCATATTCTTTGAGTCAACAAGACCATGATAGCTTATCTATGATGAGGATCAAAAAAGATCGAATATTTATGGATTTGCAAAGAGTGGATCTTAAAATTTTAATGTATGGGGAGAAATATCATCTTTCTCAAATGAATGTTCAACCATCTAAACAAGTGAAGATTAAAGAGGCATATAAGGAAGATGTAGAGTTACAAAAGAAGGTGAGAAACATTCCTTAATTAAACCTTGAATGTGATGAAATGATAAGGTTTAGGAACTGGGTTTGTGTTCCTCCCATTCCAGAATTAAAGAAGGAGATACTGGATGAGTCTCACAGTTCTTAATTCTCTATTCACCCAAGAAGAACAAAAATGTTTAGGGACCTGAAATAATACTTCTGGTGGGATGGAATGAAAAAAGATGTCTCTAAATATTTCTCTTGATTCTTAGTTTTTAGAAATTTAAGGCTGAGAGAAAGTAGTCTAAGGGGATATTATAACCATTACCCGGACCATAATGGAAATGGGAAAACATCACTATGGACTTTTTCATCAAATATCCCAAAACATCCAAAGGCAATAATTTTATCTGGGTTATAGTTGATTATCTTACAAAGTTGGCACACTTCATTGATATTAGAGAGGATTTATCTATTGAACATATTTCCATGATATATGTAAAAGAAGTGTTAAGATTTCATGGAGTACCACTTTCCATTATATTTGATTGGGATCTGAGGTTTATCTCGATGTTCTGGTGAAGTCTTAAGCAAGATTTGGATACATAGTTAAGTTTCCACACTGATTATCATCCTTATATATACGGTCAACCTGAGAGAAAAATTCCAAATCTAAAAGACATGTTTAGAGCTTGCTCTATAGATTTCAAAGGTGGTTGGAATCAACAAATACCATTGGTGGAATTTTCTTACAATAATAGCCTTCACTCCAGTATTCTTATGGATCCTTATGAAGCCCTCTATCAAAATAAGTACAGAACTCCAATATGTTGGGATGAAGTTGTGTAAAGAAACCTATTATGACCTGATCTTGTTGATGAAAAGGTAGAAAAGTCCAGATCTATTCAATAACACATTATATTATCTCAGAGTTGAAAAAAAAGTTATGCTGACAACTGAAGAAATGACCTAGAGTTTGAAGTGGGTGATAAGGTTTTCTTGTCAATATATACCTAGAATAGAGTAATGAGATTTGTAAAGAAGGGAATTTTGATCCCTAGGTATATCGGTCCTTTTGAAATACTAGATCATGTTGGGAAGGTATCTTACCAATTGGATCTTCCACAAAATCTCTCTCAAGTTAGTGATGTGTGCCATGTATCTCTCTTGAGAAAGTACATACCCGATACTTCACATGTACTAAGCTTAGAAGTCGTACCGCTAGAGAAAGATATTTCTTATGAAGGACAACCAATATAGATTCTAGATCATAGAGAAAAATTTCTATGAAAATAGACCACTCACTTGGTTGACGTTTTATGGAGGAACAACCAATTTGAAAAGATGCATGGGAACTTGAGGATATGAGGGGGGTAGAATATAACACATAGATGTTTTCATGAAATATTTTCTTTAAATTATTTTTATTATTCAGTAGATTGATTTGCATGAAATCGTGAGTTTAAATGAACCATGATATTCCCTTAATATAAAATTACTATTATAGCCTAGCTATTAGATTAGTTGGAATAATTATAACTAACTTATGAAAATGTATTATGAAATCATTGGAAATTAATTATTTAGGAAAAATACAAATCAATTAGATTTTTTTATTTTTGAGTGAATTACATTTTGTAATGAAATTAATTATATATAGGTGTTATATACATAAGAATTTTTTTTATATTCATCAAATGGATATTTTAGTCATAGGGTATAAATAAAACCCTATTTTATGTATAAGAACCTATTTTTTTTAAGGTTAATTTTACACCTTTGAATGGTGAACCCATTTTAAATTAAGATTTTGGCACATTAATAATTTATATATGAAAACATAAACATGTTATTTTGAATCTAGATATAAAAATTTACTTTGGATAAATTTCTGATATTTTTATGATAACTTTCACGTTTTGATGAATGGTAAAAATACGATAAATTTTAATTAAAAACAACTTTTTTCATTGAGATAATATATATGATTAGATTATAATATTGAATGGTTTTAAAGTATAAATAGAATATATTTTTACTATTTAATATAATTTATTTCATTATCATTAATTTTACGCTGAATTAATAGGTAAAAACATTTCAATCTTTTTCAATGTTTTGACTTTTAAAACATGTTTTCTCATTTCAACAATGGGAATACTTTTAAATTCATTACTGCAACTTATGTGTTTTGAATTTGAAAAAAAATGGATTCCATATTTTTAATCCTAAGTTCCAAATTGTGTGAATATTTACCTTTTATTTTTGGACATTATGAATAGTAACTTCAGTAATTATTTTATTTACCGTGGTTAAAGGGTAAATTTGGTAAATAAGGGTTAAAAATAATAATTTAATAATATAAAACTACCCTAAAACATGTCCTAATCCTATTTAATGAAATATTTCCAACCATTGGAATCCTTGGGTCGATTTTGGGACATCATGGATTCACTTAGATGTGAAAATTACATTTTATAATTATTAATTTAAAGTAAAGATAATTATAACCTAAACACATATCTTTTTTTAAATTGATTTTTAATATAGGGTTATATAACTAATCTCCATGTCTATATATAGTCATTAAAAATCTAAAAATATTTCCTACATCATGTTATTTTATTAATAATTTTGGAAATTAGATAAATATATTTATTTATGACACAATTATGATGTAGTGATTACCTCATTAATGAAAGATTCAAATAAATGAATTTATAAATACTAAAACAAATGTAATTTGTTTTTTTTTTGATGTCATAAAAGAATTTTTTAGATGATATTGACATTTTATATTTTATTTAATTCCTTCTTTTCGATGGAATAATGTTGTTATGAATTTTTAAAAAAATTCAAGTATGAATAGTGTCCAAAATTGACATAATTTATAACTTAAAACATAAAATAGTTTATTAAATGATATTAAATTATTAAAAATATAAGATTCAGGTAAATGGTTAATATAAGTCCAAATATATCATAAATAACTTTTTTGGGTTGTTTTACATGATATGGTAATTACACTAACCCACAAGTTGTAAATAACATGATATCACGGTAAGATTAAAAAGGGTAAAATAAGGGTTAAACCAAAAAGATAAGGATAAAAAAATTAGAAACTTTTCTAAAATTTATTGGATGATGGTTATTCGAAGAAACATCATCTTATATTCTCATTAAATAATTTTTGGACAATTTTTAATCGAAATTGAATTTATAATTAATTAATATTTTTAGTTTTCTAAAGTGCCCCTCTCCTCTATTATAAAAGGGAACCTCCTTCCTATCCTCTTCACTATATTTTGAGCCTTCAAGCTCAGACGACCCCTACCCATTTCTCTTATCAACTTCTGTAATTACATTTTAGAGGTTCTTTTATTCTCAAAATACCAACTCTAGTTCCCTAAGATGAAATTTAAAGGAGGCGCGTCGAGGAAGAGGTAATCTCTTCTACCAATTCTTTCAAATTTATTTCTTATTATACTTCATATTCTGTAGTTGTTTCATTATAAAGTAATAACATAATTATCACTAATATACTGATATGTTATTATAAATATAAAACAACCCTATTTCACAGTTTATCCATCCTACAAAAAATGAAATTGCCATGCGTGCGTACGTACAACTTACCGTCTCCACGTCGTGGTGTAATATGTTTTGCACCACCACCTAACTTGGTTGGGTATAATTGTGTAAATAATAACTATATATTATTAGTATAACGTGATATTAATTCTGAGATACTATACTCCATCCACTTTAATGTCATTAAACAATTTTGAGAATGATATCATCACTCATGCGTACGTATGGCTTACCGTCTCCACAGTGTAATTTGATTCGTTCTACATAATCCTTATTAAAACATGGTTATATAAATCATTTTAATGAATAAATATGATATATATTATACAAATACCATTCTATAAATGATATAAATGTAACTTAAAAAGAGTAATAAGAACTTATCTGACAAAACATACATAAGAACATAAAGCAGTTAATAGCCAAATAACGAGTAACGATGAAATGTTACAAACAAACAGATGAAAATGTGATCATAAATTTTATCATAAAAATGATTATGGTTCTGGAATAAATAAATAATATTATTTAAATAATTATACAGGATGTTCATATTCATATTAAGCATATCAGACCTAAGGTAAGGGATAACATTCCCAATCTCATTTTATATGAGATTGTTTATTCGTAAGTATCTATTGGGGTAATATTTATCATCTATGTCCATGTTTGCTAAAACAAATATTCTCATAAAATGTGTGCCATTATTCTATGTATTTTTAAATTCATTTTTACCCATTTTTATTTTTTCTACACGGTTTGTAAGGAATCTTTCTTTTGTTTACCATATGAGGTACTTTTTTACTTTTCTGGAAAAAGTATGAGGAGAATTTTTTTTTAACTTTTACAGAATGAACAGAATTTTACATCTTCATAATGAATTAATTCCAGAAAGAATACTCTATAAGTTTACAAGTGTATTTTCAACACAATTTTTTTCTTTTAAAATTGAATGACATTTTGTGAAAAGAAAAAAATTTTGAAGAAGAAATGATATTTTCCTCAGGAATGGAGCTCAAGTGTTTTATCAAAATTATTTTCCATCTAAGATTACATAGTTTCATGTTTGTATCCCTATTATTAATATTATTTTATTGTTTTTATGATGGAATGTTATTTAGTAAATCCATTTTTTTAATATCAATTATGATGGAATGATGTTTAAGAAACCCATTTGATTTCATGGGTTATGCTATGATGAATGTTTCTATATTTTTGTGGCACATATAAGAATGGTTTCATTTTGATATGGGTGGGACCTATATCTCCATAAAATGCATTGGATAAAGATTTATATCTCATGATATAGACATTGATGGAACAAAAAGTTAATCCAGTTTAGTGATACAATGTTGGAACAAGGAGAGAACTCGATTCAATAATGGACTTTGTCCGCTATGATGGTCTTGGAAAAGATACTTGACTAATATGAAATTAATTTATCTATTTATGTATATATGCCACAAAATATCATGTCTTACATTATGACTATTGGGATTACATTTCACTTTTAAGATTTATCCCATGATATGATATTATGATCTTTTATATACTGGATTAGATTTTTAAATGTTATGTTATTATGAATATGATATGGTTTTTATTTCATTTTTTTACCCTTACTGAGAATTTGAGCTCACACTTTTATATTTTTATCTTCCCCAGGACAGGAAGAAGGGTATTAAGTATGATATTCCAAAAAGGATTCTAGATATGATGAAATAAATGGGAGATAATGTAGATGTTTTATGAACCAGTTGTTTATGTTTCCTAGTTTCTAAAGACACTATTACTATATGATCCTGTCATGATTTTTTTATATGTTGTAATAAATATAATTAAATTTTGATGTAATATCAATACATGTAAATAAGAGGTCACTATAGTGATCTCGATCCCCATGGGTTAGTGACTCGAAACATGAATCATGAAATAATAAAGTGGTAACAGTTTTTCCACAATAAAATAGAAGATAACAAGATACAAGTTATTATATCAAGAAAACTCAATGATAAATTTATATAAATCAAATAGGTAAATAAATACCCAATTATATAGATAAAAAACTCAATAGAATATTAACCCAGCCTTCCATACACAACCAAGAAAAGCCTTAAAACCCTATGCAACAAGTTAACCTCACCTCCATCGGTCCCCATCAACAATCCTCTATCCCAGGGATAAATAACATCCACCAACTCCAAGTGGAACATCCCCTTTTCCCAGACCAGGAAAAATAAATTCTAAAAACACTCGACATAAAAGGTAGGTAATGTTATAAAAATCCAATTTGGGTCTCACAAAGTGTTCCATAATAGATGTTATAATGATAAACCGATCATGATTTAAATTTAAATAATACAAGTCTTGGTATGAAATATCATTTTCATATTCAAAACAAAATATTATTTAGTTTCAATGGAATGAAAACATTTAAAACATAGATTAAATTAAAATTTTATATAAAATCATTTGGAATCTGTAAAACAGTTTTATAATCAATGACATTTATAATTGAACCATACAAAATAAGCATCATGGTTATCTTCCCTCAAGAATGTTAGTTTTTGACTATTGGATCCTAAAACATCTCAAATCATTTATCATAACTACACATGTTTGAACACATCCCTTGGTCTCAGGATGAATAGGTCTCATCAACATCCCATTAGATATAATCATGCTGAAGAATGTGTTTTTTATAGTTTTCATCGTCAATCCATAGTTAGGGGGTCAATATCTTAGTTTGCTTGTCCCAAATAACCTATTAACTACCCAATATTGTATATTATCATTCAATCAATAAATAAATAAAATTAATTTCTTTTTCAATCAATCGTCATTTAGATTTCAATTTCTAATCTTTTAGTTTCAATATGCCAATTCAAATTCAAAACTAAAACATGATTTTTAATCATTTCATGCCTTTTTATTACAAAAAAACATAGGTTTTTATAATTTAAATTTAATTCATTTTCCTAAAAAAATTCAAACCATTTCATGAATTACATCATCAAACCATTTTCTCAAAAATCAATCTATCTTTTTCAAAATTTGTCCCACAATTTAAATTATATTATAATTAGTTGTATTTATCAAAATCCATGATAATTTGAATTTAAAATTAAAATAATTACTAATCATGGTTTTATAAACCAATTAAAATATATTTCAAACAAATAATGAAAATAAAGTATTTAATGTAAACATAAAACTCAAATAGAACTACTTATATTTAAGTAGGAAATCATTATATCAACACCTGAAACATGAATTCCAGTTATGATCCAATGTGAATATTATCTCTGAATCAGATCTTGAATCAATATCTATCAAGATAAGGATATGATCCAATAAATTAGATTTTAGATCCACCATGAACATGATTATCTAACACTCTTGAAGGAGTAAGGGAAGGAATATTATATGGGTATATAGAAGATAAGATCCACTTAACTTAGAGGGGTCTAATCTTCAACTATTGCATTGATTCACCAAAGGAGGAGGTTTAAGGTGAAAACAATATCTACTTGAGAGCCTCCATAGAAGGAAAAAATGGGTTAGGATCGAATGGGGTAATTAGGAACTAAAAATTGGGGGTTTTATAATTTTAAAATAATACTCATGACATTAAAATATTGTGTCCATGGTTAGCTGGAGTGGGACGCACAGTTAGAGGAAACTGTGAACCAGTCATACACACCTACTATTTGGGGTACATGGCTTCCCCTAGTTGTTTAAATAATTTGGGAATCCATTCACTAATCATGCATTATAAATTTTACAGGGTTGTACATTTTTCACTTGGGGGCACATGGTTTCGTCAAATTGTGTTCCAACCTTGCACAACACAAAAAACCTCCACAAATTATCATGTTTTCCTAAAACCACCTCAAATAAGACACAAATAAAGGGATATGAAAACAAGGTCTGAGTAATAACTAAATTATGGTAATAGGATGTTACAACTTCACAATAATAAAATATTTCTATCCCAATAAATCACATCAAGAAGTTTACATATCAAAGTGATGAGGCCACTTCCCTCTGACCAGTTCCTCATGCTCCCATGTATCATGAGAATCAGAACCATACTTCTATAGCACATGTAACATGGGTATTATCCTCCCAAGAAGTAACTTGTCACAAAATCAATAATCCTAAATGGATACTCATTCATGCATAATTATTTATCAACATCAATTACCCCCCAACATAAGACATGAGATGGGTTAGAAATATACTTTGGAAGTTATGATATGAGGAAAAAATTATATATTGATGTCAACTATGGTGGAGATGCTAAATGATATTCTACTTTCCACACTAGTTCAACAACCTAAAAAGGTCCAAAAAATATTGGTTCATGAATTCCATATTTTCCAGGATGTCAGTGACCCAATCAATGTGAAACCCTCATTAATACCAGTTCAACAACTAAAAACTCCAATGGACATCAATGATAATCAATATAAATTTTATATTGGATATATTCCACCACCATTCTCTAAAAAATAAAATAAATCTTAGTCATCATCTATTAGTCTAAACTTGTTCAAACTAAGGAATATTCAACAATATCCGACCAATATAATGGAGATGAACATGGGTTTCCATACAAGGCCTAAAAGGGAGCCATACAATTGGATCAGTAGTAAATATTATTAAAGACCAACTAAACCAGATCTAACTGGCTATCCCAAGCTCCACCGAAATCAAGAATGTGAGCATGGAGCTTGTATTCTAAAATTTTTATAGCTTGTTCTATCTAGCCATCTATCTACAGATGATATACCATTCACCACATCACCTGAGATCCTATGGCCTCTGAAGTCCTCTCCAAAAATGAAAGGTGAATTTGGGATCGATATTAGAGACTATCATTGATGGAACATCATGTAATATGATAACCTCTTGTTTATATAGGCTTCCCAGGTCTTTAACATTGGTGGTATCATATATGGTTATAAAGTGATCTGATTTGGTTGTATAATTGATCAAAACACATATTGTTTTCATTTTCCATGTGATACAAGGAAATCTCACCAGTAATTTTAATAAATTCTCTTCCAACTTCCATTTCATCACTGGAAGAAGATAGGGAAAGCACAAAGTTCACTTATTCTTATCCTTAACATTTTGGAAAGTATAACAATGTGAAACAATTTAGGAGATATATCATCTCATACCTATCCATAAGAATATTCACTACATATTATAGTACATATTCATTGTACCTATGTGAACTTACCACTGAAAACTATAGAAGTCTCCCATCACATCCTTCCTCATGAAAAAAGGCATAATATACCAGTTATAGATACATATAATACCCTTTGTAGAGAAAGTACACTTAGTTATTGTCTCTCCACTATAAAGAGAGTCTCTAATGGTACAAAACTTGTTGTCACACTGCTAAACCAAAATAAGCATCTCAAGAAGAGAGGTGTTCAGCTGAGAAATGGTAAAAATTGCCTCAGACTCATTCTCCAAGACTCCTACATGTAAATGTGCAAAGAGAGCCATAAAATTACACTCTTTTGATGATTAATGTCCTAGTTAATATTTTTTCTACTCAAAGATTTAGCAATGATATTCCCCTTTCATGATGTATAATAAATTTAGAAATCAAATTACTAATGGTACTTTATCCAATGCCTCAAAAAAAGATTCAAATATGTTTAATAGAATATATTTAAATTTGTATTTGTGAATAGAATAAAAGGTAAACCATTATATAAAAAGTTAAGGCTACCAACTCTTTAGAGTATACATTATGGTTGTGAGATCAAGCTCATGGGTCGGGTAATTCTTCTCATTTGGCCTAAGATATCGATAACTGCAAGATAACATGTGATCACCCTACATAGTAACGTATCCCAAAACTGAACTTAATGCATCAAAAAAGACCACATTTCCCTTCTTATAATCTAGAAGAGTTAACATTGGAATAGATGTCAAAATATGATTCTACATAATAAAATAATTCTAAAAATTTTCATTTTTTAATAACATCACTTTCTTCTGAGTGAGGGAGATCATTGGAGAATCCAATTTCAATAATTTTTTGACAAGCCCACAGAAATACCCTACCAATCCCAAAAATGATCTGAATCTCAATAATGATATGTGGTTGTTCCCAAGTCATAACACCTTTCAAATTGACAGGATCAACTAAAATACCATGTTTTGAGATCACATGTCCCAAAAAAATCAATTATCGAATATGAAAGAATGTTTTGAAATATTTCCATAATGAAGATAATCTCTCAAAATTTGAAGCACTATCCTTAGATGACTCACGTGATCCTCCTAAGTTATTTATTAAACCAAGATTTCATATGAAAATTATTTAACCAATATTTCAATATACTCATTGAATATTCTATTAATCAATGACATGAAAAATAAAGGATAACTAGTTAGACCAAAGTCATTAAAAGATACTAATAGTTTCCATATCTACTCCCAAAGGCAGTATTTCAAATGTAATATTCATCAATTTGCAATGGGTGGTATCCAGTCTGATGATCAATCTTTGAGAACCGCTTCACCCATTTTAACTGCTCAAGTAAACAATATGTCCAAGTTAAGGGATACTTATTCTTTATGTTAAATAAGTCGATCTTCCATCATTCAACACATAGGTGAAGTGAATTATCATATTTCTTTCAAAAGATAAACATTTCCTCCCAAAGTGACACACACTGGTGTATAAATCCTTTCTCAAGAAAATCATCCACCTAATTTTTCAAATATTTAAACTATGTTGTTTCCATATGGTAAGAATGAATTAATATCATATGAGTACCAGGTAATAAATCAATATAAAACTCAACCTCTCATACTGGTGGAAAACTAAAAAAAATAATAAAGAAAACATTGTGAAAATCTACAACAAATGAAGGGAGATTATCAATAAAAGATTCTCACTCCAAGTAAAAATAAATAAAAAATATATTAACCTGCTGAAATCTAGAAATGAAGTTGTAGATCTACTTGATCTTAGATCTCATTCAATCTAAAACACATGGTCCATCACATCAGGAATGGGAAAAGATTTCTAATAAATATAACAGTCAATCCATGCCTGAAGAGCGATTATACAATCCATCACGAGAATGAAGTCAGGATATTACATGTTAAGGAAAAGAAAATTGTACGTAAGATCAATCTCTACTAAATAGAAAACCAAATAATGATAGTTAAGACCATACTCTCTCTTTGTTTTAGGGGAATAATAATATTAATCACATCAGATAATTTCTCTATAGAAATAGTTTTAAAATAAATAAAATGGGTTTATATGAGTGAGTGAGAAGCACCAGTATTAGATAACGTAATCACTATAGAAAAATCTATAGTGATGGTGCCTCTCACAATCATTAAAACCATATCAACTTCCTCTAGGAACTCTTCTACTATGTGAAAATGATATGTTCTAGATTTTGGCGCTATAACTCTTTTGTTATGGAATAATTTTATTTCACCATAGTACTTTTAGGTTTTAATGAGCCTCTATCACTACATGGAGAAAAAAAAATATAATATAACTTGTTCAAGTGACATGAGAATCTAATAGAACTATAGATCAGGGGTGCCTTTTAGGAAATTATGTTTTGAATGTCCAACCTTTCCTCATTGTAATCAAGCCATAGTGACTCTATCTAGAACTTCATGGTCTAGGAAGAACCTAGATATTGAGATACACCATGAGACTCATTAAAATTCAATTTCCCTTAAAATAAAATCATAGAACTACCACTGGGAGAAAAAGGAACTCCCATCAACCCTCACTTTCCAGCTATGTGAAGCTCATCCATCAACACTTTATCGAGAAAATCAGTATAAAAGTAAACTTTATCAGGAAAATCTGGGATCAAATGTCAGTCATAAGTCCCAAAAAATCATCATTCCTTCATCTCCTCATTATTCAAACTATATAGAGAATATTGTACTAGCTCAATAAAGAATTTTTTTTATCCTAATTCCTAGCCTTGTCAGTTTTCTAGATATTAAGAAACTCCATTGGAATTGCTAAAACAATACACATTATATAAATACGATCAGTAAAATGGACTATAAATCCTTTTTACTCCAAGTATTAATTCTTCTTCATCGTCACCATCAAATCCCACCTCCTTATGTTAGGTCCATTAAAATTAATAGTTGGAACAACCCTCCATACTCAAGATGAGGGAGGGGATAAAAAGATGCATAGACCTTCCTTCTTCAAGATGAAGGAGAGATAATGACCCCCGAGTCCCACCTCCAATATACCCCAGGGTGGCCACCATCACCAAGGGTATAGAAACCTCACAAAAATAGAAGGAATTTTTCTTTTTATAGTAACCGTGGTTAGGTGATAAGATGTATCAACTTTAAACAACTCTAAGACATAAATATATAAAGAAACCAAAATCAATCCCACATGCATGTTTAATTGAAAACTACCCAAAATACAAAGAAAAATCCAAAGTAAGTACAAAAATAAAACTAAGAAGAAACACAACAACCATCCCCAACATCCAAGATAGTAAGGTCCAGTGTGGTCCATGTAATCTCCATGGAAACCTAAAAAATAGTTTTATATACATAGGATGATCATACAAGTATACTCTATAGGGAAAAATCAAATTCATTCATGCACAAGTGGGAGAATCATACTAGTGACCCTGTGAAAAAAGAATAGAAACTCAAAATCACCTAAAAAGGTACACTATCCACCCTAACCTCACTAATTCATGCTTACCAAATAACACAAGTCATGTAAAGTAAAGTAGTAAGCACATCGATATTTGGATACCTTGCACCACATCCAACCAGTTAGCTGCTCATCCCTAACGGAAAACATCCTTACACTATCACGCTCTTCCACAATCCCCACAGTCACTACATTCCTGCATACACTTGAGCTACAAACCACATCACATACTACCCACAGACACCTAGGCCAGAACCACCACACATCTTTCCCAAAAACACTTGGGCCTCATCCTAAACACACTTGGGAAACAAACCATCTATCACACATCCAATAACATAAGTCTAGTATTAATACTCATGCAATTACAACAAACCTGAAGAATCTTAGAGATCAATTACTAGAATATGGAGTATGGAAAATTCAGTGACCAACCATCAATCATTCCACATGGATGTTGGGAAAGAAACCCTCTCCCATAACAATGGGGGTGTTCTGCATATAGTGCTCAACACGGTTGGGGTGTGTATAGAAAACATAAGGAACTATAAGTTTATAAATATAGTTAACAATCACTCATCCCATCCTATGTGATTACAAATATACAACCAGACCACTCCAAACCACCTTTGTTGCTACCCCTACATACACGCACTACCACGAATGTCGGTCACTTGAACACCACTTCACTAGAAGCCCCAACTTGAAACATACCCCCATCTAATTCATTTAACAAATTATCATTATGCATTATCAAATCAATCATTTATTTATTTCCATCCCTACTTAGAAAATTACCAAACACTAAAAAATTTATAAGGTGAAACAACCATACGAATCACTTACAAGGAAAACAAAGAAGGAAACTGCCCAAAACATTCTTCAGGGTTATCATGTCCAAACTATCATATCACAGGAAACTCTGGTAGCCCCTACACACAAAAACACCACACATAACAAACCCAGAAAACATGAAATCTTGATACAACCCATTCCTGCAACCTTTCTACCCAAAAACTACCCAAATGTAGTCCCACTACATAACAAGTCCATCCATTCCACATTCAATAAATCTCTCAGCTTGATATACCATCACACCACCCATACTGCCCCGCATACAAGCCCATATCAACCACCACTAAACCATGGACTCACTGTACACACATACCACACCCTTCTCATAGAAACAACTCCTTTGACCACCCTTGTGCACACAATCATGCTTCCAACATCACCACCATATAACCCTCATAAATCAAAAAACCCAACAAGACCCACATAGCACACATCCACAGCAAAAAAATCTGGGTATATTTGGATTTATCCAACAAAGGTTCTTTATTTCACTTTGATAAAAAGTGGTGACCACAAATCATGTTTGATCCCAGGGCATCCTTTTCATTTAATCAGGTATATGTGATGAATCAAATTTTATGTTTACAGACATTTCAAGAGAGAAACAATGATAAGTATGAAGCATCTTGGGTGTGATAGCAAAGACCACCAATGACCATGATTTTAATAGGGATACAACCCATACAATTGACATTATAGATCAAAGATAGAAAATAAAAGAAAGTGATCATCAAAATATTATTTTTCCTCTTATTTATTTAATCTTATTTCATTATTTTAATCAGTTTCAGTAGTATTCACAAAGAGGAATGAGTAAACCCACCCTGCATGATACACAATTAAAATAAAGATAAATGAAAATCCTTAACTTGAGCAATAGGTGACCAAAACTCACCCTTGTTCCAAAAAATGGGGTCATGCGGGCATGAGACTCCAAATAAAACTGAACAGGGGGGCTACATCCTAGGTGTATGAATTTTCTGGGAAGAAAAGTTCTCCATGCACCTAGTTAAAAGAGAAGAGAGAACCTAAATTTTAGAGAAATCTAGATCCTATATCAACATAAGGAAATAGTTCCAAGGCCATTAAAGTCGGATCGTGACCATGACCATGCAGTTCGACTATTTTAATGTCCCCAGATAATTAGGATATTAAAGACATAATTAATATCCTTTGAAATGTCTTTAGAAACACCCAAAAAACACTTTAAACTTGATTTATATCAAATAAAATGTAAGAGGATTGAAACTGGAAAAACTGGGAAAACTGGAAAATGAGTCACTGATTAGTGAGTCACCAACAACGAACCACCAACAGTTAGCCAACGACAGTGAGTCATCGACGCTGATATGTCGATGCTAATACATCAACTCTAATCCACCAACATGACCTATCGATGCCAGAATCACCAATTCCTTGACTCATCGATGCCTTGACTCAACGACGCCCTAACTCACTGATGCCCTGACTCATCGACACCCTGACTCACCGAAGCCCTGACTCACCAATGAAAAAACTAGAAATTTGGTAGGCTCTTGAAATGAGATACTATTTCCTCCCAAAACACCCCAAACACAAGATTTTGGAAAATTAATGGACTATGGAGGGTCTGGGATATTATAAGAGATACCTCTTTGACTATTCACGCCCTTGAGAATTCAAAACCAACCTAGATGAAAGAGGGGTCTAAACAACTACCTCGTAAGATAACTCTCAAGAATAAACCACCATGTTGTATTGAAACCTCAACATCCAAGAACACATCCTCTAAGATTTTCCAAACCAAAAAAATGCATGACATACCACATAGGAACCAAAATTCACACTACTCGAACATATGAATTGGGGAATTCCTTCTCCCATGTCAAGATAGTATCTACTTTAGGTGGCATTGACTCACCCACATGGGTTTAATCACATATTCATTAATTCGTCTTGATTGGGTATCACGTCCTCCCCTCCTCATACAACAGGATTTATCATGCATCACATAATAATAAAATAACTCATCTCATCAAAAATATGGTTCAAGAATTACATCACAAAGAAATCACAATAGAAAAACTCAAAATAACTCTGGGTACTAGTCACACATCTGCTTTTCTCACTCCCAAGTAATCTTCTCCTATCCATCATGCCTCCACAAAACAGGAACCAAGGGAATGGTCCTTCTACACAACACCTTCTCCCAATGATCCTAGATCTCCATTGGTCGCTCTATGAATGTCACATCATCCTCAATACCCAACTCTCTCCAATCAATGACATGGGAGTCATCGGGAAGATACTAATGAAGCTAGGAGACATGAAATACTTCATGGACCCTACCAAACTATGTTGGAAATTCCATCTAATATGAAACCTCTCCAACTCATCCCAGCACCTTGAAAGTTCTGATGAACCTGGCAGAAAGATTACTCTATCTACCAAACTTATACTACCCATGTAGAGGGGAAACCTTCAAGAATATGTGGTCCCCAAACTTGAACTCAAAAGGCCTTATACTATGATTGACATATGACTTTTTTTATCTAATTTTACCTTCATCCTCCAAAGAAAAATCTATACCTACTTTGTTAAACTCTGCACCACATTTGGACCAAGAACAATTGCCTCCCTAACTTTCATCTAGAATAAGGGTGAATGAAACGACCTCTTATATAGATCTTTGAATAGATCCATACTAATGGAAGAGTTATAGTTATTATTTTATGAAAACTCTACAAAGGGAAAATTTCACACCCAAACCCCACTAAAGTCTAGAATACATTCCAGTAAAATATCCTCAAACTTCTGGATGGTCCACTCTATTTTCCCCTCTATTTGAGGGTGGGAAGAAGTGTTATGGCATAATTAAGTGCTCAAATAATGCTGAAATACCCTCCAAACTCACGATGTAAAACATTTATCCTAATATGAGATGATGGATTTTTGAACTCAATAAAGCCACACCACTTCATCCACATACCTTCATGATATGACATCCACTGCGCTCGACTCATTGATCGCTAAGAAGTGAGATCATTTCTTCAACAGATCCACTACTACCCAAATATAATTGAATCCTACCATATTATAGGGTAATATTGTGATAAAATATATATAAATTTTATCTAACATCCACTCAGAGACATCTAGGGGCTGCAAAAAATCACTGGGAACATGGTGCACAGCCATCACTTACTGTCACACTAAGTACTTTACCAAAAACCCCACCACTGCCTGCTTCTTCCTGGGCCACCACAACTATTCCCTCAAGCCTTGATACATCTTGAAAACTCCTAGGTCTACATATAGGGAAGATATATGAAAATAAAATAAAACTTACATGTGCATTTCCACCGGAACAAATAGCTTCCCACATAACAACATCTAATTCTAACCATCCTTCGATCATACCTTCGGAGCATTACCCTGATCAATGTGGTCATGCATCACATCCTCCTATTATTCTCCCCATTAAGACTCCTCATACTTCCACCACATATATGAATAAACCATCATTTGAAATATATGGAGTTTTCCACCTTCAAATTCTGCATCAAAGTGCAAGGAAACCAACTCCTTCATCGACCTCCAAGCATATAAGGAAATCTGAACTACCTCCTTCTGTGAATTCCTACTCAAAATATCATCCACAATATTTACCTTACTTGAGGTGTAAAATATCTCAAAATCTTAATCCTAGATAAACTCTATCCACCTCTACTGCTGGAAGTTCAGGTGTCATAGGGAAAAGATGTACTTCAAGCTCTTGTGATTCATGAAGACTACACAGAACTCCCTAATGAGGTAATGTCTCCCAAAATTCCATGTGAACAGAACTGCTACTAGTTATAGATTATAGGAGGAGGAGTTACATTAAATGGGATGTAACTTCCTAGACCCATAGGATAACACTCCCCATTGATGCATTAGCACACACCCCAAGCCTATGTGGGAAGAATAAAAAACACCTCAAACATCACTCCTTTCTATGGAAGCTTGATCACTAGATCACTAACCAAGTTCCCCTTCTGATAGATGAACACTACCTTGCACTGCTCGCCCCACACAAAATAATTTCCTTTTCTGGTAAGAACCATCAATGGAGCTTCTACCCAAGAGAAATTAGGTACGAATAACCGGTAGTAGCCTTCCAGACTAATAAAAGTGCAAGACTCTACCACATTCTTGGGTTCTTCCCAAGAAACAAATGCCTCAACCATCAACAGGTCCACTGATACTCCCATTTGAGACACCAAATTCCCAAGTAAGTGGTATTCCTGTGTCCAAAACTTGAACTTGGACAACGTTTCAGAGATCTAGAGGTGTCTAAGGACCTCTTAGACACTCCTGATATGGTCAGTATGCTCCTCCTTTGACTTCAAGTAGATAAGGATTTAATTTATGAATACAACAATGAACCATTCCAAGAACTCACAAAAGACGAAGTTCATAAGCCATATGAACATGTATAGTGTGTTCATAACATCAAACAACATAACCACTGAATCAAAGTTCCCATACATGAACCTGAAAGCAGTATTTGGGATGTCACCCTTCTTCACCCTTAACTGGTGATACCCATACCATAGATCAATCTTAGAGAACCAACATGATCCCCTCATGTAGTCTAAAATACTGTCTATTCTTGGGAGAGGGTAACGGTTCATGGCCATTACCTGATTCAGTCTCTGATAGTCTATGCAGAACCTCAGACCACTATCTTCCTTCTTTTCAAAAAAGACTAGATCACCCCATGGTGACACATTGTGTCAGATAAAACCCTTCTTCATCAGGTCATCAATTTCGATCTGCATGTCCCATAACTCAAAAGGCTCCATCTGATAAGGATTCGTCGAGATCATATGAACACATGGTTGTAATTCTATTTTGAACTCAATGTCACGTCGATGGTGTAGAGTCACAAACTCATTGGGAAAAACATCCAGATATTCTCTAACAACTCCTAGAACCTCCACTATCTCAGCATCCATTGATCCCACTGATAGCATGACTAATAAGGAAAAAAGAATCTCTATGCGGTGGCTGCCCATTTGACTGCTCCTCTTTCAAACGAAAGATACACGCTAGCCTTTCGTGTCTGAAATCATGACTCCTATTCGCAATTAGTCGATAAAAAAATGAACAGAGTACAACCAATCGATGCCAAGTATAACACCATATGGATGCATCTATAGAATATAAAGATCCCAAATCGACTGATGCGGCTCCAACATCAGTCTAAATCCATGACAAACATCAAACAAGATATTCTAACATCTGAATGGTGTACTCAACACCAAGGGAACATAATTACTCTTTATGTCTAGTCCCAAGGCATGGGCAAGACTGGGTGCAAAAAAGGGGTGTTAAGGTCCTAAATAAAACAAGGTGAAAACAAGCATACTAAAAAAACTAATCGTACCTTGAACGATCTCCGGTCCTTCTGGAACTACTCCCTCTGTGGAAAGAAACTACCCACACCCAACTCCTCTACCCCTTGGATATCGACCACCTCCCTGAACATTCTAGGGTTGAGGTCCTTGAGGAGTACCCTAAGATCCTCCTCCTCCTGCATCATCTTCCCATGGTGTAGAAGGGGCTGTTGTCCCAGATTCTAGAAAGGCCTAGCTATAAACTACTTCTGAGGTGAGTACTGAACCTTCCCACCTCCACCGTACTGAGATTGAGTCAAGAACTATCCTTGGAAGTTCCCACAACCTCCGTAAGAAAAACACCTCTACCCCAGGCCCTTGGGAAAAGGGAAAGGAACACATGGACAGAATTGAGACTGTTGGGGTTGGAACCCCACTGGATAAAACCTAGAAGGCCTTAACACAAGATAATTTCTATTGATGACATTTCCCTTTGAAGATAGCAGGTGACTTCCCTCTCATTGAATACCTCCTCACAAGTGAATAATTTCCACCACCTTATCCTTCTTCTGAACCTCTATGTATGTTAGTAGGGTGAAGGGAGTAATCACATACTGGAGGGAAGGATGGAGTGCCTCCTCCAAACATCTCACCCAAGACTCCTCATCTAGAAAGAGATCTAAAGAAAAGTGTAGAATATACTTGAGCCTAATCCCCAATTCTCTCACTAAAAACTCCCTTATGGGAGTGAGAGTATCTCCTACCTCTTCTCGACTTTAATCATGAAAGAAAGGAATTCTTGGAACTCCTTCTCAAAGTTGACCCACAGTACCTCGGTATCATTACTCTCCCCAAGGTAAAGCCTCCACCACTGATGCACTTCTCCCCTCATATGGCTTACCGTTAGAGGAATATTTTACTCTATCAGATCCTGAATCAAGATAAAAGTAATCACCGGTACCTCGATCCAACTCTCTATCTCTATGTCTGAGACACTACCCTCACACATTCCTAGAGCCTTCTGTTGGAAAGAACTAGGTGTCTTCTACCACTGATCCTTCTCCACCACTCAATAAATCCTTAATTTTTTAACTAGGTCATCCTGGTTACCCTCCACTACTTGTACCACACATGGGTGACATTCGGGATCCATTTCCAAAAGGAAAACAAGGAAATCATAATACTGGGTAGTATGGAATTTATTTAGGACTCATTTTAACTCATTATTTATTTTAATTTCCCAAAAAATCCCAAAAAAATAAGAACACAAGTCATAATGATTCATGTACCTTTCCTAAGGTCTCTACCCCAAAATCATTGCAGCAACACTTGGTCGTTTGGTAATCTCAGATTCCTTACATCAGATCATGAGGAGACCTAAAATATCATGTCCTATCTAGTCTTCCCTAGATGATGTCATGCACTAAGATCACCTAACACTGTTTCCCAACCAACCTATACAATCCTCACTATTCCTAACTCCAAACTCCATCCTATCTCTCAACCATCACCTCTGATACCATTCTGTCATGACCATCCTTCTTCAAGATGAGGTAAGGGGTAGAAATATTCTGAGACCTTCCTTCCTCAAGATGAAGGAGAGATAATGGCCCCCTTGTCCTACCTCCAATATGCCCTAGGGTGGAGACCAGCAGCAAGGGTATAGAAATATCACAAAAATGGGAGGAATTACCCTTGTTATAGAAAACAATATCAAGAGATAAGATGTATCAACATAAACAACTCCAAGACAAATATATATAAAGAAAATGAAATCCATCCCACATGCATGTTTAAAGTAAAACTTCTAGAAATAGAAAGAAAACTCCAATGTAAGTACCAAAGTAAAACTAAGAAGCGACATAGGAACAATCCCCAATGTCTGAGCTAGTAATATCTATCATGGTCCGCAAATCTCCCTATAAATCTAAGAATAGTTTTATATACGTAGGGTGATAATAAAATTATACTCAGTAGGTACAAACCAAATTCACTCATGCACAAGTGGGAGAAGCATACTAATTCCCATGTGAGAAAACAATAGAAACTCAAAAGAACCTAAAAAGGTATCTTATCCACCCCAACCTCACCAAGGAATGATCATCAAATAATTCAATCTAAGTAATATAAATTGGTAAGCACATAGATATTTTGGTACCCTACACCACTTCTTACTGGTTAACTTCTCATCTCTAACGGTGAACGTCCAAACTCTACAACGCTTTTCTTTAAGCCCCACTATCACCACCTACCTACATAAACCTGAGCTGCACATTAGATCTCATCCTTACCATAGACACCTAGGACACAAACACCTCATGAATCACCCACAAACACCTAGGCCTCATCCCGAAGACACTAGGGAAACAAACCACCTCTCATACAACCATAACCATAAGTCTGTTATTAAACCTGAAGCCATTACAACATGCCCGAATAGTCTTGGGAGATCAATTCCTAGGTGAGGGAGTAGGGTAATATCAGTAACCATCCATCCATCCTCCCATTGGAATGTTGGGAAAGACACCCTCCCCCATTACAATGGCGGTATTTGGTACATAGTTCTCAACATGGGTGGGGTGGGTATAGAAAATATAAGTAACTACAATTATATATGTGTGTGTGTGTGTGTGTGTGTGTAAAAAACACTCATCCAGTCCTATGGGATTCAAAACATAAAACCAAACCTCTCAAAATCACTTTGGTTTCTACCCCTACTTGCATGTACCACCAAGAACGACAGTCACTTGAGAACTGCTTCACTATAAGCCCCAACTTGAAACATACCCCAAGTCAATTCATTTCACCAATTATCATTCTGTATTATCAAATCATTCATTTATTTATTTCCATACCTACCTAATAAAATAACAGACACTACAATCTTTATAAGTCCAAGAAACCATACCAACCACTACCATGTCAATAAAATAAGGAAACTACCCAAAAAATTCATCAAAGTTATCCCACCAAAACCGTCCTCTCACAAGAAAACCTGGAATCCCCGCTGCACAGCAACACCACACCCAGCACACCCATAAATATGAAATCCTGACACAACCCATTCGTACAACCTCGCTACCCAACCACTACCCAAATGCAGTCCCACTATATAACAAGGCCATCAATTCCACAATTAATAAATATCTCAGCTTGAGAATCTATCACACCGCCCATACTACCCCGTTCACAAGACCACAACAATCACCACTAAACCACATCCCCACTTCACACACATACCAAACACTTTTCACCGAACTAACTCCTCTTCCCAACCCTGTTCACACAACCATGATATAAACAACACCACCATATAACCCTAATAAAGCACGAAACCCAACAATACCCACATAACACACAACCACACCAAAACAACTGATTTTATTTAGATTTATCCAAAAAAAGGTTCTTTAATTTCACTTTGATAAATAGGGGTGATCATAAATCAAGTTTGATCCCGAGGAAACCTTCTCATTTAACAAGCTATACGTGATTAATTCAATTTCATGTTTACATTCATTTCAATAGAGAATCAACAACAAGCATGAAGCCTCACTGGTTCACAAGAAAAGACCACCAATTATCATGATTTTTATAGGGATACAACCCATTAAATTCACATTACAGGTCAAAGAAAACTTATAAAAGTAAGCGATCATTAACATCTTCCTCTTCCCATCATTTATTTATTATTATTATATTTTTTAATTTGGTGTCTGGATTATTCATAAAGAGGCATGAGTACAGCCACCCCGCATGATACATAATTAAAAGAGGGATAATGTAAAATCCCTACCTAGAACAATAGGTGACCAAAAATCCTCTTTATTCCAAAACAGGGAGTCGCATGAGTGGAAGACTTCAAGGAAAACTAAATAGGGGGATAAAACATAGGCTTATATCTCATTTGGGAAGAAAAGTTTTCCACGCACCAAGAGAAAATAGAAGAGAGGACCTCGACTTTAGAAAAATCCAAATCCTATATCAATAGAAGGAAATGGTTCCAAGGAAATTAAAGTTGTATCATGGCCAAGACCACATGTTTTGACTATTTCAACATCCCGAGAGCATTAGGATATTAAATATATAATTAATATCCTTTGAAATTCCATTAGAAATTCCTAAACAAGACTTTAAACGTAATTTATGTCAAATAAAATGTAA
Organism: Viscum album; assembly: GCA_963277665.1. Taxonomy (NCBI): domain Eukaryota; kingdom Viridiplantae; phylum Streptophyta; class Magnoliopsida; order Santalales; family Viscaceae; genus Viscum; species Viscum album. The sequence goes on along the minus strand of OY728138.1, from coordinate 1,775,511,269 downwards.
GAAGGGAGAAACGAGACAAACTGGTAAAAACTGGAAAATGGGTCACCAATGGGGGAGTCACTAATAGTAAGCCACCAAAAGTGAGCTGACAACAGTGTTTCACCAATGTTGAGATACTGACGTTGAGCCACTGATGTGACCTACTGATTCCTGACTCACCGACTCCCTAACTCGCCAAAACCCTGACTCACCAATTTCGTGACTCACTGATTCTCTGACTCACCGATTGAAAAACCAAAATTTTAAAAAACTCTTGAAATAAGCTATTGTTGCCTCCTAGAACACCCTAAACACTGTATTTTAGAAATGTAATTGACCATGGGGTTTCGGCCTATTACAATGGTATTACACATCACTTTAATTGATTCAAGAATCTCAAAGAACTCAAAAGTTCATTCAAATTTTTTTAACCACTCCTATAAATTTTAAGGATCATTATATCCTTGGAAAGATGGTGGATTCTTGGAAAGAAACTCATAATCATAATTTCTAGGTTTATCTCTCCAAGTTCCAATGACTGGAACCTGCATATTAATAGGTGTGGCTGCCTATCCCAAAGCTTGTAAAGCAAGAACGACAATATCAATGAGATTCCTATGAATTGGTGGGTTTTCCTTCCAAGATTCATTTTTATCTCCCTCATCAGGTCGATAAATTTTTTTTATTAGTGGCATGATGATACACACCATCAATAGACAACAAGAAAAACATTATCAATTAAACTCAAAGAAACAAATCAAACAATATTATAGAGGTTTTAATTGAATCAAACAGAATTCAAAAGTCCGGTATTTTTATTACACATAAAATGAATAGGAAAAGACTATAAATAGATCAAAATATTCATCAAGACACTTTCTCCCCACCACCAATGGTGACTTATGGTTCTTCATGATAAGATATTTCTATGAAATAACTCATAACTACCTCCCAATTCCCAAAAATCTTATCTCTTATCTACTAGTATATCTTAGACTACAGACCAACTTCATGAAAAGATGAAAGACTAAACCTCTGATACCACTTTTTAATGAACTAGATAGGATATCCTGGTATGTTGATACCTGATCCAACACTGACATAGCCTTAAGGGTGTTCTCGATTCCAAATGGTTGGGGACTAGAGCCTGTCAACATACATGAACAAATTGGGAATGGTTTTTCCAAAAAATAGTTAAAGATAACAAGATACTTGTCAGTATATCATGAATAATTATGCAGAGTGTACCAGAATCCAAATAGGTAAAATAGAACCCAATAAAATAGATAAAGAAATCAAACAACCATCAACCCAAACTGCCATCAACAATAATAAAAAGCCTCAAAAGCATGTCTAATAAGTGTACCTCATCTCCACTAGTCACCATAAACACTCCATAGTCCCAAGGATTAAGAACATTCACCACCTCCATGTAGCTCTTTCCCTTTTCTCAGACATAGCATAATTAATTATAAAAATTCCTAATGGAAAAATATATGGCCCAAACCTTAAACATTACATTAAATGTTTTTTACTCAATAGTTTAATTGATTTCACTTTGAGGATATTTTCAGGTTTATATTTTTAGATAATTAGATCATAACTCTTATATTATAAAACCATATAATAAAAAGTGGACACTTTAGATTAGTATCCATTTTTTCCAAAATATAAATCTTTTAAAATAAAACATGATCTCCCTAAATAGAAACTATTCATGAATTTTAATTTTAACTCTTACTTTAACTTACCCATAGTTAGAATATGTTAAAATAAATTAAAGCGTGGGATGAGAACAAAGATCTCTATAAGGGATACACAAAGAAGGAAAACAATTAGTCCTATTAAAACTTGTAAACTTATATATATATATTACCTTTATCTTTATAGTTATTTTAGTATATGAAATAAAACATTTTCACATGAAAAATCAAATTTAATTTTTTTCTCAAAGAAAAACATTAAAACCCATATAAAAAAATGAAAAACAATTATCAACACCATAGAGAATCACATTTATAAACAATATAAAACATGTGACTGTAGTAACTAGAACCCAGTTAAATCCATAAGAGAAACTTTTTGGAAACTCTCTCATTCTTTCCCATTAAGACAAATAGAATTATCGAATGCTTTGGAGTGATATATGGGTTCACCCATTGTTTAATCTATAATGGGAACACCTAGAACTATCTAAGAATCCCCATCATAAAAGATGTTATGGGTTAACCTAACACTATCTAAGCCACCCCATTGAATATACACTAATGGGATCACTTGTAGTTATCTATTCCACCCCATCGTATAATCTGTAATATTCTCACATGGTTCTATTTAGGCCACCCTACTGGATAATTCTCAATTAACATATCAGGAATAATCCATTTTTATTCATTTTCATTCCACTATAAAAAATTTTAAAACACTTATAAACTCATAAGAAAAACACTTTTTGGATATCAAAAACACCTTTTAATTTAAAGACCAATCTTCAATATAAAAATAATTTTTTATTTTGAACAAAAATCATTCAAAAAAATACTTCAAAAAAATAGTAAATTGGTTTTTCATTAATTATTTTAATTTAATCCTGAAATTACATAATGGTCATTATGGTTAAAAATACATTGCCACCGTGTACATTAAGAATTCCTTTTTTTGTCAAAATGTTTGGTATAGAACATGTAAAAAGATTCATTTTGAAAAAAATTGATAATAAAGTATATAATATAATTTATAAATATTTTATTCCCGTATAGAAAAATTCATAAAATTATTTTTTAAAAACATGTTCATGGAAGAGAAATATAGTTTCATAGAAAAACATTAAAGGAATATTTTTCTAAAATAAAAGTCATGTATCACTTGAAAAACTAAAATCATAAGACCCATGAAGAATTAACATTAAAAAACATTAAATACCATTATAGAAAATAAATACATGATATAAAATGTAAAATGGTATGTATATACACTTCATAAAATAAAATATTTTTATAAAATCAATATATGTCTCAATGAAAGGACATTGAGACCAAGTCTGCTACGTTGAGCCTGACTTGATACGTGTATCTTTATATTCTTGAATAATAAACTTATGTTCATTATTAACTTTCTTGAGAACCATATCCTAGTTTATTATTAATTTTATTTAAATTATTAACATATTATGTACAATTACATAATGAATTAAGTTAAAGTCGTATGTTATGACAATATTTGACTTATGTTCCAAAAACAACTATGGTGGGCTATATATGGTAAAAGAGGTCATTATTTAAACATACCTAGAATAATAACCATTAAATAATTATCGAATTTAAAAAATAATTATAATTTTTAATTCATTTATGAAATATGGTTATGAAAAATAAACTAACATTATGAACATGGAGAAAGTAGGTCGTATGTATGCATGATTAACATTTCCATTTTTCCAATGATATTTATAGAAAGAAGGTAAGTAACATATATATTTACATAATTATAATTAAATCATACTTACAATAATATTTAATTATATATACTAATATATTTATTTATTGTTATTTGGTGATGAAAAAAGTAATCACATCACTTTGTGGACGTGATAGTGCACATGTCCACATATGATGTTATAACTTTGTTGAGTGAAAATATAAGAAAGAAAATGATATATTATACTTAAATAATTACAAATATGTCATAAATTTCATAAATATCTCATTTTTATCATATATATCTATTATCATTACCCTTATTACCTTACGTGTAAGGAATTAGTGAAAACGAATCATATCACTTCTTGAGGCAGTAGTTTGTTGTACACACGAACAAAATTATCACATCCCTTATGTATTGGAATATAAATATGGTATATATGATACAATGAATCTATAATTATAATAATTTTATAATTATCATATATAATATTTAGATTCATCATTATTCCTAACCTTGGTAGGTGGTAATGTAAAAAAGAACAACATCGATTTGTGAGGAGGTTGTACGCCATACACACGAACGATGATTTCATAACCCATTTGATGGAAGTGTGTGTGTTGTTAGAAATTAATGTTAACATGAAAACATATAATTATATTTATTATTACATAGTTATTATATAAATATTATATAAAAATAGATAATGGTGTTTGAGGAAATAAAACAAAAAAAAATTTCGATGAACGTTACCTTATCTTTGGGTGTCTTCTATTAGTTTTGACCAAAGGCCTTCCAATGATGGATTTATACCCAAAGTAAGTCATATAAGATGATATTATTTAATTGGATATGTTATTTTGGAAGGTATTTTTTCTAGAAAAATGGATTGATATGTATTAAGTGAGTATGAGAGGGGGATCCCTTTTATGAGTTGTGTGAGTGGAAAACATGTAATATTTTTAAAGAGTGAATTACACCTACATTGATTCCTTGTAAAGTGGACTAAATAATGCACCGAACTATATCATATATTAAATAAGATCCATATATCTCCATAAAAGGGGTTCTAGATAGTTTTTTAACTCATTTGACCCCTTAATATTAAACTTTTGTCACTTGGTAAACTCAGTTTTACCTTAATCGGTGTGATTATTTTTTTATTATTTTTACTAATCACATTAGTAAAAATTTAATTTGATCATACTAGAAATTATAAATTATTCTTATTCTAAATATGGGATCCATTTTCACAAATTAAATTGATAAAATAATAAAATTTGAGTTTAATATTAATCCCACAGTCATGGTGAGACAACGGTTTTTTAATAACAGTATCTCTTTAGAAAAAGATGATTCTATAATAACTCTATGACTTATAATAATAATTGTATGAAACTAAAATAATATTTACTAATATATAGTCTATAAATTTAAATTATTACATAACCCATTAGGGATTGTTTGAATTAATTAAAAAGGTGAAATATTATGCATTTATAAGAGTTTATAAAAATACTTGTCTTTAAACACAAAAAACAAATCTTCTTGTTAAAATCCAATATAAATTTGATTAAAAAGTAATTATGTGGATTTAATATAAAATAAATAATACTAAGTTTACTTTAAATAATATTCAAATCATATTGGGACTCTTAAATTTTTTAATTAATTAAAAAGGAAATACTTTTTATAATAATTTTTAGTTTTCAATATTCACCTAATAAAATTATTTTCTAAAAAATCCCAAAATTTCACCCATAGTAAATTTTGATATTCTATGTTAAAAATGATATTCAATTTATGAAATTTAAATAATAAAATATATAAATAAATATTTTAATTAAAAACTTCTAATAAATGTGATTAATTAAAAAAATTTCTTTTTTGATTTATAATTAAATATTATTTTTATGGCTAATATAATTATCAAGTTTATATTAATTAATATAACAATGATGTATTCTATCATTACCTAGGTTATTACATTCTTACCCCCTTTTATCAATTATTTATTCATAATTTTATTAACTTACCAAACAAGTGGGGATATCTTTCCCTTGTTGAATTTTCATATTATCATGTTTACTCATCTACCATTCAGTTTTTCTATAAGACCATAACATGGGTAATCACCTTATTCGGAAAAAAAAAATCTCTCTATGGTTAAGAATCATCACCGGCTATTCCATAAAAGAAATATTTTATTCCAACTGAACTTCTTAAGTGCTCAAAACATGGGGTGAATACAACACATATTTCCCTAACATTTAATCATAAAATATGTTTGGTACCTGAAATAGAATTGCAGGTAAGGCCACTCGTTAGGCAACAAATCCAACATTCTGTATGATTTAATATAGTTAGATGAACCTTGGACACTTCTTCCCCTTGTTACCAAAAATAATCACACTTTTCAATGTATAAACCTTGAGAAAGATATGATCACTTACCTCAAAATATTGATCTTTCCTTTGGTTATATGTATAACATTTCTACATGATCTGTGATTTACTCATGTGTTGTTAAACCAACTACAACTTCTCAGCCATTTCCTTTACCAAATATGGTACCATCAACTTAATTTTACAACTATATCCCAAAAATATGGCATCTAACACCACTATCCATATAATTCATCAAATGGATCCATTAAATTACTTCAATGAAAACTGTTATTATAATAAAACTCTACCAAAAAAGATAATGGTCCAAATATCCCTAGAAATTCATTGAACAATAATGAAGAATATATTTCAAAAAAATAATTTTCCACTCAGACTATCCATCTTATTGGATATGAAAAGTTATAAAGAAATTTAATTCAGTACCCAACAACCTCTGAAGTCCTTTCTAAAAAATTTTTGTGAACTTGGGATCACAGTCTAAAACAATTTAGTGAGGTATTCCATGTAATGTCACTATCTTTTTTAAATAAATTAGAGAAACCATACCTAATGAAATTTTATATATAAAGGAAAAGAAATTTACTAATTTATTTAATCGATCAACCATAACCCAAATGGAATTATTACCTTGGAATTATTTTTAAATCCTACCATGAAATCCGTTAATATATTCTCTCATTTCTACTCCAGCAATGTAAAATGTTGAAGAATCTTCTTCACTAACATTTATTCTACTTTATCTTAATGAAAATTCAAAAAAATCATGGTAAATTTAGTAATATATATTTTAATTCCAACCCAAAAGTTGTACTCCTGAATGTCTCTGTACATATTAATGCCTACTAGATGACTAAAAAATTGGGAACTATGATCTTCCATCAACAACTCTTTCCACAACTGGAAATCAGATGATACACATAAACCTTTTATAAATTCAAAAAAAACTTCTTCATCAATATTAAAATTATAAAATATACCCTTATTAATAGATTCTACCTATTCCTACAAATATTGATCCTCCTTATGATCTCTCTTAGTTCTTTATGAAAAAGTAGACTACATTGAAACCTAAAATAAAATAGAGGATGCCCATACATCTAAAACTTCATGGCCAAAACTTATCAAATCATTTACCAAAGGGTGGAATTCCAAATGTAATAATGTTAATATAGAATTATTTTTTTACCTAATGCATCATCCACTATGATTTATTTTCTAGGATGATAATAAATCATGAAATCATTATCCTTTATATGTTGCGACCATCTTTTGTGTCTCTTGTTCAATTATTTATGTGTGAATATATACATCAAAAAAATTTATCAGTATATATTTCCCAATTTACTCCATACTAATGATAACTAAAAATTTGTAAAGAAAAAACCACAATAGATAATTCCAAATCACGTATAGGGTAGTTTTTCTGATGACTTTTTAACTGACATGAAGCATAAGAAATTACATGATCATTCTACATTAGGACACAGCCAAGTCCTTTCAAAGATTCATCACTATAGATAATGAATTATTTTTTCTAGAAGGTAGTTCCAAAACTAGAATATTCACCAATAATCTTTAGAGTTCTTAAAAACAATCATCATATTCTTTTTTTCCAAATTAATCTAGCCCCTTTTTCGATTCCACATAGTTAGTGGGATATAAACCAAAGTATAATTTTCAAAACAACCACTAGTAGTGACCTTCTATTTCATGAAAACTATGAATCACTGTTGTATTTGGGGTTCTTACCCATTATTAAACAACTTTTTTTATTATGGTAAATAGTGACTCCATCTTTAAAAACAATATTCCCATGAAAATATTTTTTTTCAACAAAAATTCACACCTTATAAATTTTTTATACAGTCTATTTTAAATAAATGTTTTCAAAACAACCCTTAATAGCCTTTTATTATCCCCTTTAATTTTGGAATATTCAAAAATTTCATCAATAATCATAACCAAAAAATAATCCAAGAAATCCTAAAAAAATCGAGTCATAATTAACATAAATATAGTAGGTGCATTAGGTAAACCAAGTGGCATAACTAAAAACACATAGTTCCAATATCTTTACTAAAATTTAGTATTTAAAATGTATTCTTCTGTTAATTTAGACTTATGGTACCTCGACCCTAGGTAATCCTTTAAAAAATAATTACCTCTAGGTAGCTGATCAAAAAAATCATTAATATGAGGAAAATAATACATGTTCTTATAGATGATTTTATTCAAGGCTCTCTAATCAATGAAAAGGATTATTGAACCATATTTATTTTTAACAAACAAATCAAGGGAACCCCATATTGAAATTCATGTTCAGAAGAAACATTTATCTAATAACTCTTTCAATTTATTTTTCTATTATAAATGTTCCAATTGATCCATTTGATTAGGGGGTTTAGAAATATACTTATAATTTGGAACTAATCTCATAGTAAACTCAACCTTATGATCATGAATAACAGTATGAAAATCATCTATAAATACATCCATGTATTCCTTTACTATTGGAACATCACTAATTTTAAAAGTTTCTTTATTTTAGAAAATATGATCTAGGTGACTATCACTACCATATATAATCAATTTCTCATCTTTAGGATAAGTTATCAAAGGTTTGAAATAATTAGACACAAGTTTTTTAGCTCTAAAATCTATATTATCATGATAAAATAAAACCCAATCCATACCTAGAATGATATAAAACTCTTATACATCCAGTTCAAAATGATTTTTAGGAAATATCATCCCACTTATAAATTAGGAAAATTATTATAACTATTTCTTTCTTTAATACATCCACCTAGAGTTTTTACCAAAAGTTATATTTTAATTTTATTAGGTGATGTTCCCAATTTACATGAAAATTTATCATAAATGAAAGAATGTGAATATCTATAGTAAAATAGGGTATTGTAATAATTTGAATACACAAGTAACATACCCATAAATAACTCATTTTAAGACCCAACACCAACTGTAGTTATAAAAAATGACTATGCTCCACCTTTTTATTTGCAATCCTGATTATTTAGATCATGTAAAACTACCTTCATACATGCATTAGCATGATGAACCTACTCACTCCCACTAAAAAAATGTCATCATTGGATGACTATCAGTTACCCCATTATTTGGTTGATCATGACTATTTAATTTATTTTAATGAGCCATGTGACTAAACTAACCACACTAGAAACAATTCCCAGATCCCTTCAGACATTTCTTTAAATGATTTTTCCACACATGGAAAATTTTGGGGGCAAACCATCATGCTTCTTAACTAGATGTTTCTATGCTTCATGACACCTTGACCTTTTTTTATTATTGTCATCTTAAGGAACATATGTTTCCTCAAATCACCATCTCAATGATCTCATCACAATGAACCACTATCTCATAAATTTTAAATTCTCATGAGGCAAAATCTATCAATATAATTATCTTAAATAATGGATAAAATCTAATAATTTTACGTTAATGTATCAAATCAAATATGGAACAAACTAGGCCAATCTCATGAAGTATTATTCATGTGAAGATAAAAAATCATCATCTTTTTTCATCAATTATATGATTTGTTTTTCCATCTAGAGTAGGAAACCCTTAGTGACATATTTCTAAAGGAAAATATCCATGAATGTTTCCCATTCTAAGGAATCAAGATCATATTTTTCTCTGGTATTATAAACCAAATACCACCATAAATCATGTTAATGATGAAAATAATAAAGAGAAAGAGTTTACATTTGAAATTTTAAACATCCAATGACTTCAAATATCATTTCTAGGGAATTAATACATATTTTGGATACTACAAGGTCATATAATCCACTAAATGATTGGGAATATTGCCTTATGATATGTTCCACAAAAGAAATTTTCCTTTATAGTAGATCGGGTTCCTCTCTAGCATGGATACCTCCACTATTTATATCCTATGTCAACTGACCCATCACATTAACAAATAGTTTCATTATGATTCTAACCATCTCAAGAAGATGATTTGGAAGGATATTTTTTCCTAGGTTTCATCATACAATTGCTTCCATGTTTCCTCTATGGAAAATCATTCTAAAGAGAAATAGTATATACAAAGAGACATTATAATATTCAAATCCTATGTCATTCTAACTTGATAGTAAAGTAAAATATTTCATGGTCAAGTTATTAGCATTATCCTAACATATAAATTTATCTAATATTTTTATTTAATACCAACTATGAGGCCCCATCCTTAACCACTACATAATCTTGAGTTTTAGACTTTGAGGATCTTTTGAGGGTCATGTTTTTAGATAATTAGATCATAAATAATACATTATGAAACCATATAATACAATGTGTACACCTCATATTAATATTAATTGGTTCTATAATATAAAAATTTTAAATCAAAACATGAACCCTTTTCATGTAAAATATTCATGCATTTCAACATGATGTCTTCTTTTACATTACCCATTTTTAAAACTAGTGAAAACATTCAAAAATGTGGGATGAGAAAAAAAATCTCAATAAGGGATACAAAAATAATAAAACTGTTATTCATATGAAAATATAAAAACTTATATAACTTTTAACATTATCTCCAAAATTCTTTTATATTTTGAAATTTAAAAATTTTACAAGAAAAAAAACCTTTGTTCTCAAATATAATCATTAAAACACATAAAAATTTTGATAACCCTTCTCGATAACATAGATAATTACATTAATAAACCATTTTAAACCTATGATAAATTAATTAGATCTTAGTTAATTCCATAGTAGAAACCCTTTGGTAACTCCCTTCTTCTTTCCAAGTAAGAAAATAAAAATTACTAAATGCATTAGAGTGATATCTGGGTGCACCCATAATTTAAGATATATAGGGATCACCTGGTTCTACCAGGGTCACCTAATAATATAATATGTAAAATGCTCACCCAACACTATCTAGGCCACCCCATCATATAATAAGTAACGGGCTCACCCAATGCTATCTGGGCCACCCCATTGTATAAGTTGTAACGACCTTAACTGGAGTTATATGGTCTAACCCATTATATATTATAAATTTACCATATCATGAATAAAAAAATTATTCTTAAACATTTCCATCATAAAACATTTCAAAAACTCTATTAAACTTGTAATAAAATCACCTTTCGATATCAATATACCCTTTTCTTTTAAAACCCCATTTTGAATTTAAAAAACAATTTCCATTGAAAACCCATTTTAAATTCCAAAAAAATACAAAAATGGGGAAATTTGTTTTCCTGAAATATTAAAAAGGAATTTATAAATCACATAATAGTCACTATGGTGTAATCACATCTCTTTGATTAGGTGGTATTCCATACATCCATGAACATCATTATCACTTTTTTGGGGAGTGAAAGGTAAGAAATAAAAAGATTTATTATACTTCCGGATAGATAAATGTTTTATAAAGATCATAAAAATGTCATGTTTATCATAAATATTTATTATCATTACCCTTATTACCTTCCACATAATGAGTTCGTGAATACAAATCATGTCGCTTCATGAGGTGGTGGTTCGTTGTACACATCTGTGACATTATATCATTCCTTAAGTATTGAAAAATAAAATGGTTTATGTGATATAATTACTCAAAATTTATAAATATGTTATGAATATCACATATAAACATTATATTCATCATTATTTCCAACCATGAGAAGTGGTAATGGAAAAATGAATGACATCATTTCATGAGGTGGTAGTTTTATATACACACGAACAATGACCATATAACACATTTGATGGATGTTTGTGTGTTTCAATGTCTTACCCATAACATAACAACATATAAGTATATTTTCGATAATAATTTTATTAGATTATCCTGATATAAAAAAATGAAGGGTTTTGAGGAATAAATAAAACAAAAACATTTGTTGAAGAATGTTGCATCTTATTTGAGTATCCCATTTTTGTTTTCACAAAATTCCTTCTTTGGTTGTTATTATTCTAAAAGTAATACTTCTATTATGAGATTATAGAAATATAGAATTGATTTGGGTAGGTCTTGAATGACTCAAATGTCTTAATAGATGTAAATAGAATAGGATAGAAGAATGCATTTTATAAGTGGGATGAGTGGAAACATGTAATTTTTTTAACAAGTCATTTACACCCATGTTATTTCAATGTAAAGTGGCCCAAATAGGGACCAAAACTCAAGAATATTATGTATATGGTTAAAATATGTCCATAAAATTTTTTTTCAATCTGTATAGGTTATTTATTAATTTCTGTTTAATGTTTTGTCACTTGGTAAACTTATTTTTTTACTTTAATCATTGTGGTTAATTTTAATTTTTTTTACTAATTACTTTAATAAAAAATAAATTTAACATTATTATACATTATAAATTATGTTTATTTCTTATATGGAATCCATTTTTTCATATTCAATTCATAGAAGTGGAAATTTTTGATTTAATATTAATCTCGCATTCACGGCGAGACCACGTGTTTTTAAGAAGAATCATTTTTTAGAAAAAAAATAGTTATATATTAAATATATGACTAATAATAGTGACTAAAAAAATTAAGTAATATTCAGTATTATATAGAATATACATTTCATTTAAATCATTCCCCATTATGGACTATTTTAATTAATTAAATTGTTGAAACAATATGCATTTTAACATAGTTTTTTATAAATATATGTCTTTAAACCCAAATACAAACTTTAGTTAAAAAACAATATAACATTGATTAAAAAATAATTAGGTGGATTAAATATAAAATAAATATTACTTATGTTACTTTAAATTATATTCAAAACATATTTTAACTTTAAAATTAGTTAATTTATTAAAATGAAAGGAATGTTTATAAAAAAATAATATTTTCACTATTCACTGAAAAAACATTTTATGAAAAATCTAAAGATTCAACCAAAAGAAAATTTTGATATTATGATTTCAAGCATGATATTAGTTTTATTAAAATGAAATTATAAATTTTATAAATTGTTCTTTTAAATAAAACCTCATAATAAAAGTTTTTAACTAAAACAATTTCATTTTTAATTAAAAATTAATTAATATTTTTTAAACTAATATAACTATCAAATTTATATTAGTTAATATGAAATGATTTTTTCTATAATTTCCTATTTTTTTATAGAAAATTTTGTGTGTAAGATAAAAAACCCAGTATGGTCTCACCAAGTGTTCCAGAATAGATTCTATAACACTAAACTAATCATGTTTTCAATTTAATTAAATTAGGACATGTAATGACATGTCATTTTCACATTTAAAATATAAAATTATATATTTTTAATGGATAAAAAATATTTCAAAAATGTCTTAATTTAATATTTTATATTAGATAATTTACGTAAGTAATTTATCATGTGTAAAAAATTCTACAATCAATGGAATATATAATCAAAACATACACAAAAAGAACCATGGTAATATGCCTTGAAGTATGATGGTTTCTTATTATAGTATCCCCAAATTTCTCAAATCAGTTATAAAAACTAAACATGTCTGAAAAAATCCCTCAAGATTTAGCCATATGGGACTCATCAACATCCCATCTAGGATAATCAGGACAAACTAGATTTTTGTTAGATTTTTCATCATCAATCCATTTCTAAGGGGTCAAGATATGAGAATGATTTTCCCAAATAACCCAATTACTACATATGATAAAATTATATAAATCAATCAAAAATAATGAAAAATAATCTTATTATAAATCAATAATCATTATCAATTGAATTTCCAAATTTTCATTTTTAATAGGCTAATTAAATTTCAAAACCCAAACAATGGTTTTTCATCATTTCATACCTTTTCAATAAAAAAATATTATGGGTTTTCATCATTTCAATTTAAGAAATTTTAAAAAAAATGTAAACTCATTTCATCAATTCCATTATTAGATCATCTTCTCCAAAATCAATCTATCATTTTAATAATTCATCCATAAATTCCAATTCCATTAGAGTTGGGTGCTTTCCTAAAAATTCATTCTAATTTTAATTTTATATTAAAATCATTTAATATTGAGGTTTTATAAATTATTTGAAATATTTTTCAAAAAAATCAACAAAATAAATGTTTCAATTACATGTAAAATCCCAAATGTAATAAACTACATTCAATCATGGAATCAAATGATCAACACCCACAATAAGAACACCTACAAAGATCTAGTGTTAAAGGGATCGATGAATCAGATCTAGAATCAAGATATTTCAATACAAGTATTAGATCCAATAAAATTTAATTTCGATCCATCAAAAACAAGATGACCTAACAATATCTATGGAGGATAATAAGGTTGATCAGAAGAGGATACATAAGGGAAGATCCACTTATTGAAGAGGGATTAGATCTTCCACCAAAACATCGATTCGCCAATGGAGGAGTATAGAGATCCAATATCTCTTCTCAAGAGACTCCAAGAAATGAAAATTTTGTTATGTTTGAATAGTGTGATTTGGAACCTAAAACATAGGGTTTATTAATTTAAAAATAAATTTCATAACATTAAATTCATGCACACATGATAAGGTAGTGGGGGTGCACAATTCAGAGAAACCATGTGCCACCTACACACCCCTATTTCTTGGGGAACATAGTTTCCCATGGGTTTGTGCACTATTTGGGAAATCTTACACCAACCATGAATCCCCTACTATACTGGGGGTGCACATTTTTCAATGGGGGAGCTCATTTTGTTTAAACCCTATGCCAACTATACAAAGTCCAAAAAGACTCCAAAAAATTTTAATTTCTCCTAAAATGACCCCAAAACAATTCCCTAATCAAAGGATATAAAAAAGGTTTGAGGACTATGTAAATGAAGGTAATGTATTTTAAAATTTAAATTCATTCAATATAACTATAAAATAAAAATTATAAGAATATTTAAATTTTCAATAAACAGTATTAGCTAATATTGGGATTAATTTTTATTACCCATGTAATATTATATGTTTGTTTAGTGACTATTAATAGAGAACGATTAGACTATTTAGGTACTAATGATCTACCCATCAATTCTTTTGATCGTGAACACTTAAAGAGGGTTCGGTATACTTATGGAAAGAAAATTAGGATAAAAAAATATTGGAAATCATAAATAACTAATGGTTATTCCAATCCAAAATTGATATGGTCACACATGATTAAATGAGATAAAATAATGGATCATATAATTAAAAAGAAGAAAAATGATTTACAATTTATATGATCCATGGATCTTTGATATATGTCATCACATTTCAAGGTTTAATAGCCATTTTATATGCATGAATTTCTCCGCATTGTTATAAAGTTTCCACTAACCCATATTTTCAATAATATGATGACATTTATGATGATGGTGTTAGTGGTGTACATGATATTGATGATGTAGATGTGGGTGATACAAATTCCAATCATGATGGCGGTGTTGGTGGTGGTTATATTGGTGATGTTTATATAGAGGACTCTACTCATTAAGTCTAAAAATTAAAGACTTATTATTAGTGAGTTATGTTTTTTTAAAAATAATGTACATGTTCAATATAAATTAAAAATTATAAAACAAATTAAATATGAAGTTCTCTTTTCATGAATATATCCTTTGTTTTTTCTATAGAATCACTTATCTAGGATTCCCCACTATTTTATTGGGATCACAAACTAAATATGATCTATAATAGCTACATATGAGTTAGATTTATAAAAAATGATAATGAATGATATTTTTTTATTATATTTTACATCATCATGTATTATTTTATCATAGTAATATATTGTTAATGAATGTGAAAGTAGTTGATAATCATGTTATAGGGACTGATCAGTTTGTGCTTCAATGGTGGAGAATTTTATATTTTAATAAAA
Source organism: Viscum album (assembly GCA_963277665.1). NCBI lineage: Eukaryota > Viridiplantae > Streptophyta > Magnoliopsida > Santalales > Viscaceae > Viscum > Viscum album. The sequence goes on along the minus strand of OY728138.1, from coordinate 1,775,495,584 downwards.
GAATTGTATTTTTTATTATCAGGGGAGAGATGCTCATTAAATCATGATTTTATTCTCTCTATAGTAGTATTTAGTTCAATTTTGTTAATTTTTTTCATCAAATAAAAATTAAAAGATAACCAAAACCAAGATACAATGAAAGAAGAAACATGAATCCTTAAAATAGTAAAGAAAAGATTAAAATGCAAAGGATGTGTTTTATTCCATATTAGAATAATTTGAAATCCCATAAGGACCCCTAACAGTCACTATATTTTAATAAAAAAAACATCATTCATTGAAATAGAGGTAATAATGAAAACGCACAAACAAACAGAAAGAGATAAAATTTATAAGGTTCATATTCACATTGCTCTAGGAATTGTGTTGAACTCAACATGAGGATTTCACATATATATCAATCATGGATGGTTCATTAATGAAAACATGATACTTGATACATATAAGATTAAAACTTTAAATAGAAACAAGATAAAATATAGATATTACAAAACCAACACTGCACAAAAAAATGAAAATCAAATCACTAGAAGGAATATGTTTCACTATCAATGTTGAAGCCCTCTGAAACATTGTCATCATCATCCTCAAAGCTTAAAAGGATCACACTCTTAGATGGAATAAATTTCCCAAGAAAATGTGGAGTTAACCATTTTAGTGGCTAAGATATGAATCTATTATCCTCTAAATAGATCTATATTTTCCCTACTTTTCTTACATGGCTACTACATCATTTTGAAGATAAATAAAATAATAATATTACAATCCATGATCCAATGGTTTGGTGTATTGGGATAATTATGATTAAACATTAATTTTACAAAATAAAACATAAACATTATGTAATTCTTTTTTATCCATATTCTTAGTGGCCCTCATATTCTCTTATGTACAGGTAATCATCAAAGGATATGCATCAATGAAATGGGTGAGATAAAAGACCAATAATAGAATGAATAAGGGACATGAATCGATATAATATGAGTGAGAATAAAAATCGTCATCGTAACTTAAGCATAGTATTATCACCAACATTAAGAAGGAAACAATGGATAAAGTCATGGAATGCGGAAATGCATAAAAATGAAACATCGTGTCTTAGTGGTCAAATACCATACATAGCTGTGAACAAATACGACATTGTGTTTATTCATAAAATATGTTAATAATAATAAAATCATCATTGTGACCAAATATAAATTTATTTTCACACATAATACACAGAATCTCATGAGATATATCACATTACCAAATATATTTGTGGGCTATATAATTCCAACCCACCCATCACATCATAACATTTACATAATCATGTATGATATATACAACGTATTATAATAATAGTGATGAATTAATCAATGGAAAAGGAATGGGTTTTATAAGGATGTCATTAATGATGATTTCATGAACAGTATTGGGCATCAAAAGTGAAAAGGGGGAAAAATATTTGGTATAAGAATCATCATTCATTAGTGAAGAAGAAACAAATCAAGAGGGGTTCTGATGTGTTTTTAAAAGAACATTTCTTTTGTAAAATATTGGCATTTTTTATAAAATATTGTTATAATGATATATTCCCAAAAAAGGTAATAATAATGAAATTATATTTAATTAATATTATAGAAAGAGTTATACCATGAATTTATGAAAGATTAATAACCTAAAAAAATATAGTTGGGTTCAAGAATCCTCTTACCTTAATACTTTCTTTGTCTCGTCATCTTTCACCCACATAAATAAAAAAATATATTAATTAAAAAGATGATAAAGAAGTTAATTATTTTCATTTATAAAAATATTTATCAATTTTAATCGTTGTATTATATTTCTTAATTTTTTATGATGAAATTGAATTGTTTTGATATCGTTTTTTTTTCTTAAAAAATAATATTTCTCTTTGATTTATCTATTTTCATAAATAAAATTTATACAATTTTATAATTAATTCAAGAATATTATGATGCATATAATTACATTAATATATATTATATATAGTTTATAATATCCATAAATGATTATGGTTATATATTTTGACATGGAAATGTCTCCGCAGGTGGTTAACCGACCTTTGGTGGGAAATTGTTTGGAGAGAAGGAATGATGTGTTTAAAATTTATATATATATATATAGTAGTATGATACTTTCAGTAGTTTAAAATCATTAATATAATGTCAAATTACTTCCTAATTAATTTTTTTATGGTTTTTTTGTGAAATTATTGGTGGAAAAATAAAAGATAATAGGAATAAGAAATAAAAAATAAAGAAAAGTTGATAGGAACTTACATAATCCTCATTGTAGCTTATCTTGTATGAAAGTAAAAATCCTTGTTGGTTGGATTTTGATTTCTTAAGAATTTCCCTAGGTATTATATGGGAATTCAGAGGGATGATTTGGGTATATCTTAGGCTTTGGAATGTGTGGGAGGAGTGGTTTTCCAAGAGGAGGGAGAGGGGTTATTTATATTTGAAAAGAAGAGTATGTTTAAAATATAATATTGAATAAAATAATATATCAATGTTAAAGCTTATAATAGTGATTTTTTTACATTATAAATCATATATTAATTTAATATAATTATTTTAAGACTTTAATCCTCCATTATGATTTAAATTCATTATTTTATTAAAAATGAAAGTGGAGAGAAAAAAATTATTATTTTAAGGAATCACTTTTGACTTAAGTTTTGGAAATTTCATTTTAGGTTTGGAAATTAATTTTATCATATTTTAGTGACTCATTAATGAAATAATGTAACATCTTGGATTCTATGTGTATTATTTTTAAATATTATATGGATTCTTTTCGAGACCTGGCACTGAGATGACATGTTATTCTAAGGTCCAATGTGCATGGAATAAATATTCTAAATATATTAAATATATTAAATAGCACGCATATGTAGTTTCTATGAAAAATTATAATATCTCCTAAATGGGTTCCCATATCATTAATCTGAGGTCACCATTAAGTTCAAGATAGTTGTTTTACCATAAGATTATATTAACATTAGTCGACATGGGTCGTTTGTGATAAAAGTTATCAAGGACATGAAATTAATAAATAAATTATCATAAAACTTTATTTAATTTTTTTTAGTCCAGCGACCTTCTTCTTATTTAAATATAAGACCATGTATTTTTTCTTAGAGTTGGCCACTAAAACCTAGAGACACTAAAGGGCCATTGATGAGATCTCTGGAGAATCGTATCAGGTGAACGATGAGGGATCATGATTGGATCATGGATCCTTGTACCAACAGAATCTGTTGAAATCATTAATGATAGAAACAAAAACATCTTCATTGGATATTGATCCAAATAGAGGTAGGATGTTGTTTTATTTTTATTTATTCTATGTTTATGACTCATACGATGAATGTGGATCAATTGACTAATAGACTGATCTATGGATCATGCATATTTTTAGGATGAGTTAATTATGTTGTGATTTTGGGGAATTAATTTGAATATCTTCATCATTTATCTTAAAGAAACGAATCGAGGTAGAAATGAATATTGGTCAAGGTTTGTTACTCTCATTTGTTCAATTTCTTCCCCCCTGGTTCTGCAATTCACCATGGGTGTTCTTTATTTGGCCTTTGGTTTAATGAATTTCGACAGATTAATCATTGGGCACCCATTTCTTGGACCAATGATCTGATATCGTAGATCTAGGATCATAACAACAAAAAGGAGGTGAAACTGTGGTTACAGTAGTGAATCAAATGGTGATAGATACTTGATTCTTCATTATCTGGTGTTCTTCAACATGCAATGAACAACTGCTCTTAGATATATTCCTTCAATAGATCAGAGGTCTGATCTTAATGATTTTTAGTGGAAATACTGTCATCCCCTTTAATTTCCCATAATGGTACAGCCAGAATGGTTGCTATAATAATGGAGAATACAATTAGAGTGCAGATCTGTGTTTCTAAAAAATCACGCAAAACACGGCATGTAAAATGGATATACATATAGTGTGGGGCCCCTGGATGTGATGCTAAGGTTTATCCATAGTTAAGGATCACATAGTTTGTGACCCCTATCACATTGCATGTGACCCTCCCCAATTGAATCATTGTGTACTTTGGAGGTACACGGACACTGGTTGGAGTACACGGGCATGGACATGCCATGTACTCCCACACAGAAACGACCTGGCATACAAAGAACGATACAATGACATGGCTTCAGTACATATACACCACCAAAAACATGATTTGGACACCATGTGTATCTATAAACCATGTATTCATTTGACATGCCATGTAAATGGACACTACATGTCATGTGAGGATCTTCCACGTGGGAAGGACTTGAGATAGCTGGACATGCCATGTACCCCTTGGTACATGCCATGTACTCCCATAAAGAGTGATTGAGGATCTTATTTTTCTTAGTTTGGATCATTATAGTTTGAGTGTGCTCCCTTTTTCCTTTCCCTTGAGGTTATAGTGCGACATTACATCTAAATCAATGGATTTTGATCACCACTAGAGGTCGAGTCTCAAATTGTGTTGTGGTGTCCCTATTTGAGACTATAATTAGACCGACTATCATACTTAGTTCGCTAGATTATGTTTACGAAATTAGTGTGACCTCCCTAAGCATTGTGTTGATCCTCGATCTAGATGTTCATATTGGTAGGGTTTGTGGAATTATTGACGTACGATACCCTATGTAGCTGGTTGATCCATACAGAGTTCATGGTGTCCCCCTGTAGTTCTGAGCGTGCCCCATATCTATTTATTGTGGTTCCCTTAGACTAGTGATCATACTTGGGCTAGGCCTAATGACCCAGACCTTGTTGTTAAGTGTCTTAGATGGTAGCATGGATCATGGAGTGAGTTCTCCCATAATGAGTGTTTCTTCAAGAAGAATTATGTGGGTGGTAGTTGGTTATGACCGACTTATGGCATGGTATATCTCCTAAGTATATATGGTTTATTTGTTATATTATACATTTATTTTTATATCTTGTATTGATATGACTATACTAGTTATTTGTGTTTAGTGTTTTTAGGGTTTTCACTCTTGATTTCTAATCCTAAGTCCTAATTTAACTTAACTATTCTATCATACTAAATATAGAGACCATATGTTTCTTAAATTACTAATACATAATTTTAAATATAAAAAACACAATAACATTACAACCAATAATCCAAAGGATTTTTTTTTTGTAAAATTATGCTTATATATAACTATTACATAATAAAATATAAACATTATTTAATTTCGTATTATATATCTTCTTAATAGACCTATAATTATTCTTAGTACATGTAATAACTTAAGAAAATATATCCATAAAATTGGTTAGCTAAATTCATAGTAAGAGGATTAATAAGGGACATGAATCAATATAACATGAGTGAGAAGAAACAACATCATCATCAAAACATAAGCATAGGATTATCACTAAAATCATGAAGGAAATAATAGATAATGGCATAGAATGTGACCATAAAAAGATGAAACATCATGTCATAGTGGTCAAATACCACACATAGTTGTGAAAAACATCTAGCATCATGTTCATGCATAATATATGTGCATTATCATAACATCATCATTGTGAAAAAATATATCATCATGTTCACACATTACACACATCATCTCATGTGATACATCATATTACCCAATCCATTGGAGGTCTATATATTTATAGGCCCTCTCATAACATCTGAACCTTTACATAATCTTGTATGCCACATAGAATATATTATAATAATATTCATGATTCTACCCATGGAAAGAAATGGGTTTTATAAGGATATCATCAATCATGATTTCATAAAGATCTCCTAACTTCCTTTCTGCCCTTACAATAGCATAGGACAACCTAGGGATAACATGAAAAATGGGATGAGATAAAATCTTAGTAAGGTAATAAACATAAGAATAATGTTTATCATATGTGTTATAAGGCATAACATAATGATATAAATAGGCATTATACACGATTAAACATAAGGACTCATAACATTTAAAACTTGGGATAATATAATCATTGAATCATAGTAATGTGGAGGCAACAAAAAATGTGAATTTAGAATGAGCCAAGATCATTTTACCAAGATGAGCATAATTAAAGGTTAATGACCAATACTGTTATACAATGGAGAATGGGTCAAGGCTAACCACCAAGACCGTTGCACATAACCTCTCATGAGACTAAACTTTATCCAATGCATTGGAGTGATATCTAGGTTCACCCATCATAACATTTTCATGAGTATTTTTTCCACCTTAATAATCATACATAATCAACCATACATAAACAAAAGGTAACCTATATAAAGAAATGGGTATCATAATCATTTCATAAAGAATAATAAATGGGCGTACCATATAATTATCCATGAAATAAATTAATTAAATCATATATAGACATACATAAAGGGAAATAGGCACATATCATGATATTTTATGTCAAATATAAGTGATAACGTCTAAAAATAGTATTTAATAATCTTTAGAATTTGAAAATTTTAGTGTGGTTTTAAGATAAATAATAAAGAAAGTTTAAAATAGAAAAGGGGATAATATTTTATATTAAACCAAAATTGAACCAAGTAGGATTTCATAATAAAAAAGACTGATTTTATAAAAACAATTTTGGCTTAAAATAGATGATAGTGTCCACTCTAAATTGGGAAATAATTTGTGAAGTTCCCCTAAATCAGGCTTGCTTAGTAGAAATAATTGAGTAGGGAACCTTTTAAAAACATGTACAACCTCAAAAGATAATGATAAGGGGATATTGATACATGAGTTTGGTATATATACACATCATTTTGAAGACATAAATAATGATAAAATAGAATTACATTTCGATTAAAATAAATAAAAAAACAATCCAGAGGAATAAGAGAGGTTTGGGTAGAATCCCATACAATATGTCTGAAGGTTTTTTTCACTTGATCTTAATGTCCTCTTGATTCCTTCTCCTTGAGAACATCCATAGGGGTTTGGTTTTGGTATTTTTTTAGATAAAAAACTCCTGGTAATGTGTGAGGGGAATGAGAAGATATTTGAGAAGAACATTGGAAAGGCACAAGGATTTTAAGGTGTGAGGGGAAGATGTGGTCAGGGGTGGTATTTATAGTGGAAGAGGGGAGTGATTTTAGATTATTTTATTCATTATTTTATTATTTTCCTCAAGACAAGAAATGGTGTTAATTCATGTGACCAAAAATAGTGACTAAAGAATTTTATTTTGAGACAATGGTTCTTACATCAGTAAAACATCATCCATGACTCCATAAATCATGTATTTAGAATTTATCCTAATTTGTGTATTTTATTATTCCCCAAAAATTCAAGTATTTCAGAAAAATACAAATAATTCACCCTGTCCATTTTTTTAAATGTATAATTAAAAAAATAACTCCATTTTGAGAAAATATTTTTTAAAATATGAGAAATTTAATTTTTAATTAAAATCATAATTTACTTGAAATATACAAATTTTAAAATTAAAACTGCTTTTCTAACACTTTGGAAAATTAATTAAGTTCTCATAATATTATATTATAATCATAAAATAACAAAATATTATTTTATGAATATATTTTATGAAAATAAATTTTTCTTTAATTTATTACATTAATAATAAAATTGTAATTTAATATACATGACTTACAAAAATATGAACACTTAATTAATAATTTTTAAAATATTTATTTACTTATACTATAATATAATTATATCATATTGATGCTTATAAAATAGTTATATTTTATTTACACTTTAATTTTTGAGGTTACTATTACATTGGCTGGTTTACTATTCATAAGGGTCACATTACTATTCCAATGTTCAAGTTACTTATTCATCGGTATATGTTCCTTAACTTCTATAAACGCATTTTATTTCACACATTCTTCATTTATAAATGTTATACTATGTTATATATGAAATGTTATGTAATTACACTATAATACATAATTATAATAAGGTAATTCCATTGAGAAAATATTTTTTTTTTACAATAATCATTCTGGAATGAATGTGAAACAACTCAAGACAAGTCAATATGTGTTTTGGAAAAAATATTTCTTTTTGAAAAACCATTTATTTATCATAAAATAATGTTAAAAAAATGTATATCCACATAAATATATGGGTAGAATAATGAAATTATATTTAACAAATATTTGATAAATATTTATACTAATAAAATTCATGAAAGTGGAATATCCCAAAGAGAATGATTTGGGTTAAAAAACACCCCTTACCATAATTCAAAGTTTATTTCATGGTTTTTCCACCTCCTGAATAGTAAAATTATATTTATTAATACCTTTATATAGAATTTAATTATAATAATTAATAAAAATATTTATAAATTATAAAAATTTGATTGTGTATCTTAATTTCTATTGATGAAATTGAAGCACTCTGATATCATGTATTTCTTAAACATTTCACATTTCTCTTTGATTTATATATCTTCTTAAATGTAATTTCTAATTTAGTATAATTAATTCCATAAGAATATATATAATATAATATAATTACTATTAATTATATATAATTTTTAATATTCATCCATGAAGATGGTTATATTTTTTGAAATGGTAATGTATCTGTATGTGGTTAACCGAATTTTGATGGGACATTGTTAGGAGAGAGGGGATGATAAGATTAATATATATATATATATTAGTGTGATACTTACATTAGGTTAAAATCATTAATATAATGTTGACTTACTACATAATTAATTCTTTTAAGGTTCGTATGTTAAAGGGTTGGTGGAAAAAAAGGAAGAGAAAGAAAGAAATTAGAAAGAGAGAAAAGTGGATCATAAATTATATAATCCTCAGTGTAAATCCTCTTTAACAACACTATAACTCTTTGGTGGTTAGAGGTTGATTTCCCAAAAATGGCCCTAAGTAGTCTAATGGGTTTTGGGGGAAGGTTTAGGTTAGATATTGATTTTTGTAATGGGTTGGAGGAGTTGATTTCTAAGGGGAAGGAGTGGGGTTATTTATATGCTAGGAGAGGGGTATTTTTAGAATATAATATTGAATAAAATAATATATCAAAGGAAAACTTGTAATATTTAATTTTTGACATTATAAATCATATATTTATATAATATTATTTTTTATGACTTTAACTACCCTTTATTATTTTAATTCATTAGTCTATTAAAAAGGAAAATGGAAATAAAGAAGATTTTAAGGAATCACGTATGACTTTAGGTTTTTGAAAGTTATTTCTAGGTTTGGAAATTAATTTTACCTCATTTTAATGACTCATTTATGAAATAAAATATTCCATGGATGAACCTCAATTTATATAAAGTATTATGTCAATATTACATCATAAATGATGTAATTTAAGATACACTAGTTATGTGACAAAACTGTATTTTTACTATTCACGTGAAAATGGTTCTACTTCATAAAATTACAAAAAAATAACACTTGGAACATTTCAACATGATGATTTCTAAAAAATTATACATTTTTACCAAATTTTTTTCTAAAATAGGTAAATTTAATTTTTAATATAAAAATAATGATTTTTGAAAAATACTTTAAAATAAAGTATATTAAAAATGTGATTATATATTCATTGAGTTTCTTAATCATGATATTTATTTTTTTGTAATTATAAAATTTTTATTTACATAAATTAATCTTAATAAATATTATTCTTACTATAATTTATTATTTTGAGTTAAAATTATTATTCCAACGATCAGGTTACCATTCCCAATGGTCATGTTACTATTACAACGGTCGGGTTACTATTCTAATGGTCACAATTCCTCCTATAAATACCCCTATATTACTTTATTAATTATTAAACTCAATTTCTCTAAAGGTTCTATATTTCCATTTTCTAAATTTCTTACTGGTTTACTAATATTTTGGCAGTGGCAGGATGATTCTAGTAGAATGGGGTGATCCATATTTTCCTATTTTAGGTTTTATATTTCATATTTTTTGTCTAGTTTCAATGTTTTGAATTTTAATTGGTTTGATTACTGATCAATATTACAGTATTTATTAATGAAATAAAGTATTTTTCAGTTTCTTTGTATTTTTTATTTATATAATATTATTTAATATAATATAACACACATTTATTCAAGGAAAAAATATTACAAATTAACATTGGGTCATTACAAGCCCTCTCTTATTACCTTAAATCAAAAAACATGAAAATGAAAATCAATCCAATGAAGAGGTTCTCCTCAAGATACAATGGATGATGAAATCATCACACCTCAAAATAATCTATGTAGAATTGATGGCATTCCAAGAGGTGAGACACATGTATGGTAGAGTTAGGAAGGAGTGATTGATAAGATAATAGAGTGATAAATATTAAAACTGCATGATGGATAGTGTGCATGAAAATTGTGGTTGCTGAGGAAAACAAACAGATATTGAATTATGTAGAGGGAGAAGAAGAACAACCAGATACACAAACACCTTCCACAAATGTAACCATGATGGAATACATAGAACACATGGATGAATAAGAAGTAAGGTGATGCTAATATAATCTTGGGCTAGGGAACAACTTAAAACTAGAGCCCATAGTTGGAGGACCCAATATTAAAAAATACCTTGAGAATAAAAAACCCCCATTATGAAATGAATACATTCCCAATAAAATAAGGGAAAAAAAACATTTTCACACATACACATATCAAAGAATGAAATATGAAAAAAATTATCAAACCAATCTAAATTTTTTATAAATTTATAGAAATGTAAGAATATATATATATATACATAACTATATATATAATGTTTATATATACATATCTGTGTGTATTAATAAATGAATATATATTTGTACTTAAATTCTAGTATATTAAAATGAATATTAATGTATAATATTTTTAAATAAATATAATTATATATATATATATATATCATATATATACACCCATGAACATAATTATAAACACACACACACAAATATTTTATAAATGTATTTAAAGGAAATTATATAAATATATATATATATATATATGTATGTAAATATAAAGAAATAAATATAAATTTCATAAATAATAGAATTAAACATTGTAAGGATGTGGTAAAGGGGCTCACTATGCACATGGATGTCCAAGGTTCAATTCATTGTGCACACAAGTGAGAAGGTAGTGGGGAATTCGATGAGCACTAAAATATGGTAGTTATGAGTGATAATAAATTGTGGTGTTAGCCAAAATCATGGATGAGTAGGATTAGGAGATGTTTGATAGTAGTGGAAAATGGGTATAAATCACCAAAATGGTGGGGGCATGCGATAAATAAAAATATAAAAATATTTCTCTAATTTAATCTGCATGGATAAAATCCCCCTTTATCAACTCTATCAAAAGATATGATAATGGGGGTCTTTATCAAAACTAAGGAAAACATTAATAAATACCAATTTTTTACGTACTAATAAGTACACAATTTATTATCCCCTTTTTTAAAATTATTAGAGGTCATAGTATTGGAAGTGTGTTTATATTTTTAGTACTTCTTAGCACTAATAAAGCGCATTTTGATCACTGATAATGAACTGATCTGTATTAGTATGGCTATCATGTTATACCAGTTCTATAAAATTTATGATAAAATCATTATTTTATTAATGTTACCTCTATCACTAATGAGTGACAAATTTAGTAATGATAACTATAGTGTTGAAAAAAACTTATTCTCAGCTACAAGAATGTGATGCTACATAGTCAACACATTACAAAAACCATTGAGTTTGAAAAAAAATATTTATTATCAATTCAAATATGTTCATACATTGAGAAAATTATTTTCATTTAACCATTTGAATAAAAATAAATATAAGTTTCAACATTGAATTTAATTAAAATTATATTGATTGGTACAATTCATTATAAACAATTAAATTTCTCCCACCAACTCAAAATGAACTTAAATCATACAATAACTTCTCTATAGATCATCCAGGCCGTATAGAAACAAAGTGTGTACCTATAATAAAAAAAGTAATTAATATTTTATTAAGAAATAATTAAAACTAAAATATGATATAATAATTAATATATAAAACATAAATAATAAATAATAACATAAACATTAAACAAAAATAAAAATTATAACAAAGTAAATAAATAAAATAAATTACAAAGTAAAATGACAATATGGGGATTTTTTCTTTTTTTTTACTTGGTGACACATGTTTCAAAACAAGGTTACAATTTTAAAATAAAAACAAAAACTTTTATTCATAACTTATAAATTGTGTTTTTTTAATTGAATTGTAGTTAATTCCTACATATCATAAATGAATAACCAATCATTGTTCTAATGTATCATGAAAACTTAGTATGTTTTCTTGATGTTGAGTATGTAATGCATTTTTTAAACTAAATTGAATCGTATAAACCAAAAAACATGACTTTTTAGTAAAATAGTAATTAGCCTACATTGGATATATGTTTGTTTAATTCATACATGTCACAAACTAGAAGATAATCATTTTCATAAAGTTTAACGGTAATACCAACACATATTCTTAGTTCAGAGTTTCTAACTTGAATTTAGAACTAAAATGTGACATTTAAATTGAAAAAATATACATCAAAAATTGAAAAGTGATTAATTGATACACATTATAAATGAATCTCTGATCAACAACTTTAATTATCAAGACACTTTGATTGTCTTTTCGTAGTTTTATCTATGCGTTGTTCATTTTAAAATAAATTGTCACTTTTAAATTAAAAACATGTAATTTTAGTCAATCTATCCACACCATGTGTCAGATTAATCTATGGTGAATTTTTATAAGCCACTAAATAATAAAATATCATTTTATTAATGAATCATGATAATCTGAGTGTGTTTTATCAGTTATGATTATGTGACATTCATTTTTATTTAAAATATTACTTTTAATCAAAAAAACACAAACTTTTATTTAAACTAACAACCCCATGTGTTATAATGACTTGAAATTAATTCCAACACATTTTAAATGAATCATAAATCATTTTCTAAGTGTAACAAGAGAATCTAGGTGTGTTTTATTATTTTTGACATGGGGAAACACCAAATGAATAGAAATGTCACTTTTTAAATAGAAAACATTTTATTTTATACAAAACAGCCAAACCATGTGTCAGATTGATGCATGGTTAATTATTACATATCACAAATGATAAAATTATCTTTTATTGAATTTACCAAGATTATCTAATAATGTTCACTCAGTTTTGAGTATCTGATATTCATTTCGAACAAAAATGACTATTTTAAACTGAAAACAGACAATTTAAATTAAACTGGAAACACTGTGGATTGGATTTTGTGTGGTTAATTTAAAAACCAAACAAAATTAATAAAAAAATATTTTCATAAATTTTTAAAACCATTTTAGTTTGTTTTATTAATTATGTGTATGTGATGTGTGTTTTTAAGTAAAATATAATTTTTAAATTGAAAGCATGCTCTTTCATTTACACAGTCCACATGACATATTGGATTAACATGTTGTCAATTACTACAAAAAATCATCATTAATTTTTGGAATGTATCTATTCAATACAATGTAATTTTTTTTTATTCATTTGCATCTTGTGTTTTTCACTAAAATGTCACTTTAAAATTGAAAACATTCGATTTTAGTAAAATAAACCAAACCTTGTATCAGATTGAGGTGTTGTTAATTCCTACATGTTAATAAATAATAAATAGTAATTAACATAAATAATTATGATAATTTGATCCTTTTTTCTTTTTTTTTGAGTATGTGACATGTGTTTTGAATTCAAATTTCAATTTTGAACTATAAATGCATACTTTCAGTCATAATGAACACTTTACAAGTCAAGATAATTTTTAGTTAATTCCAACACATTATAAATTAATCGTATATAATTTTCATAATGTATCAATTTCATCTTGGAATGGTTTATCATTTCTAACTATGTGATGTTCACTTTGAACTAAAATGAAATTTTTAGAAGAAAAACAAACACTTTTAGTCAAACTGAACACATTAAGTGTCAAGATTATGTGTAGTTAATTAGAAGATATCCCATATTCATAACCAATAATTTAACTAATGTATCAGGACAATATGATAATTTTTTCTTTCGTTTGAGTAGTTAATGCATGTTTTGAACTAAAATGGCACTTTTAAACGAAAAACAATCACTTTTAGTCATACCGAGCACACAAAATATTTGAATAACATGAAGTTAATTACTATCTCTATCAAATTATTCATCGACCATTGTTCAAACGTATCATGAATATTTGATATTAATTTCATTTTTTTAGTATGAAAGCATAGTTTGAACTGAAATGTCTCTTTTAAATTAAAAACATGAGCTTTTAGTCATGTCAAATTCACCTAGTGATATAATGATATGGGGTTAATTCCTATACATTATAAAAAAAATCATAAATCATTACCTACTTGTATTAAGAAAATACATGTGTGTTTCCATATTTTTATCTATGTGAGACCTATTTTGATACAAAATGCCATTTTAATGTTTATAACACACAATTTTAGTCATATAGTTCACAATAAAGAAAAATTATTAAATTAAAAGAATTTAAACTACAATATAATGGTAATTTTAAAATAAAAAAAATAGTAGTGTGATTGGAAACTACCTATTCATGCTTTGTAGAAACATTTTAAAACCATGTATTCTTCCAATTGATTCCTAAAAAACTAATAGTTTTCAAACATTAAATTTTTTGTCATATTTTATAATTTTTCAAAATTTATTATTGTTTTTATCTCAATAATTATTTTTTAATATTTTGTAAACAATTTTATCTCATTTCATCCTACATCAATACAATTTTATTCATTTTACATTATCTAGTTGTTAAAATTATTTATAAAATTTTTCTTTAATGTGATATAATAATGTTACTCCATTTATATAACATTACTAGTTATTTACATAACAGGAAATATTCCTGAATTTGACTAGTTTAATCTTACATGAGTTGATGTAAACAATAAATTAATACAACTACTCAATGATAACATATAAATATGAGGAATGAAAATTCCTATATATTTATGAAAATATGAATTTTTACATATCAAAAAATGGGATAATGCATATTTTATATTACATTTTTTATGAATTTTTTTTATAGAATAGAACACATAAATAAAAATAATTTGGGCAATGTAAAAAATGAAAAATTAAATTTTTTTTATTAAATGTTATTATATTTTTCATTCAATATATATTTAAATAAAAATGATAAACAAAACAAAAAAAATTCACATTTATTTTATATAAAAAATTAATTATAAATATTAATATGTTCAAAAATAATAATTGTCTTTGTATACATATAAAATGAAATTCTGTTAGGTATTATAATTTAGTATATTTATATCCTTTTTTGAAAATTTATTGGAAAAAATTTTGATGACCCTAAACCAGGAGCTCACACTGTGAGATCTGACTAGTGATCATGAAAAAATATTATCAAAGACATTACCCAATTAATGTATTAATAAGAACATTGGGTATTTTAATTTGGGGAACAAAATTTTTTCATATCTTTATAGGTGGATAATGATGCACAAATTTATAAGTTTTTGGGGATACGTATCCCATCATAATTTCTTTTTTCTAAATTCCCTAAAAAATAAATTCATGAGAGTTGTTGGGGCCTAAAGGACACCAAATATTAGTCATGGGTGACTGACACCAATACAAATGGTATCCAATATGGTTTTTAATTTTTAATCCATGATAAGTTGGATGAAGTTGAAACTTTGGTGGATATAAATAAAGTGGTTCCCATGAAAAAGAACACCTATAATTTTTTATAGAGATGTCAATTAGTGGTCATTTTGGGTTGAATACCATGTATATTATCTGTCAATATTTCTCTAAAGATTACTACATCCATGATGGGTTGGGAAGGTTATTTTTTTATACCAACATGATAAACACGTATCAGGATGACATATATGTTAATTATATTTCCAAAATGATTTCTTCACTTAATGGTGATTTCTACATTATTTTTGAGGTAATTTAGTTTTGAATTAATTGGTTGAATTATTTATTGTAGTTTTTTTTGTGGAACTTGATTTTTAAATGTTTTAATACTTACTTGTTTAATATATCCACATATACATAGTTATGAGATTCTATATTAAAAGTATTATAGTTTAGTGGGAGATAGTTTCTATAATTTGAATTGTATGATTTTATCATTGGTTAATAGTGCGGTAAAAGTTTCCTCTATGTAGAGACACTACTCATGAAGATAAATCTTAGAATTTGGGAAGTTATAATGTTAATGGTGAGGACCATATAATGTGGATATAATTATTGATATTTTGATCACATTGAATAAAGATATTCAATCTCTTAGAAAGGGGAAATATCCAACATAACCTAAATCAGTATATCATTCTTTATTGATCTAGAATTTGAATACTATTATCATTAGGGGTGATGGTGGAGTGTGTATAGATAAAGGGTAGTTGGGGATGATAAACTAGATATTCTAGTTTCTTTATACAACAGTGGTTTCAAAGATATATTTTATGAAATACCTGATCAAATGATATGCACATAAATTTTGGGAGATATCTATTGAATGTAATATAGATGAGGATATGAAATTGGTTAGATTATAAATGTTATTCAGTTATAATTTTCACCCAAACATACTAATGTTATGGAAGGATTGAGAGTTCACAAAGCTAGACTATTGGGACATGACAGTGCTAAAGTATTATTTTTATTTTTAGGGTTAGTTCATTTTACAATAGTATTGGTCACTTGTGATAATATCATGGTGTGAATGTTTGAGATGATTCTTTAACCTGAGATCTAGTAACGGGTGGTTCTTATTTATTTAAGACCAGTGCTTCATTTATATCTTACAACCATAGTCCTATTAATAAAATTAATTTAATCATGACTATAAGTTTTTATTATCATGGTTTTATTAAATGGTTACACTTATATGTATATTTCTATAGTTTTTTAAAACCATAACAATATGGAAATCATTGTTTCTATTTCATTATAATCATTATGTTAAATTTTTTATTATTTTTAATTATTAAACTGAAAAAATAGTTTTTAAAAATAACTTACCTATTCAAATTCTCCACCTCTCATTTATCCACCCTATCCTTACATGGTCACCCACACCTACTGATTCTCTTATCTACTCTCACTCCCTTGCCCCTCCATTCTCTAATCATCAGCCCAAAATTGTATTTTCACAAACCATCCATTTTCTATTTATTTTCATGTTGTCCAACCATATACCCTCTCTTCATAAATACCCATTTGAATACTAAGTCTCACCTACTCCATTTGATTTGTGAATCAAGGTATATAACACATCCATTGTTTTTATTTCTTTCTATATGGAGAGTCTAGAGACCAGTATTTTTAAGTCTCTATCATTACCAATAAAGACTTCCAAATAGAGGTCTCTACACCCATTAAAAATTATTTTTTTTTCTTGTATCAATTTACCCCCACCCCCACCCCCCAATTGTAGCAATTAAACTAACCCCCCCCCCCCCCCATGATTTTATCCTATCCTCAAAAAACTAGAACCCGTTTATTGAATCCTTCTTTCATGCCCTAAAATCCAACTTATATGCCCCCACCCCCTTTTCGAACCTCTAGATCCCTCAACATCTCCCGATGCACTTGATTTTCATAAATTGTGTCCTCCTATATATAAGAATAATTTAGAAGCACCCCAAACTATCCTCCAACTCCTCTTGATCTCATGACCATTGAATCAATTTGTTCTCCCTACCCTAATAATTTTTTCTTCTTTCAAACCAATGGTATTTGATTAAATATAGGTATAAACTAAATCTCATAATCAATTTTGGTTGGATTGATTAATTATTTTGTAACATAGCTTTCCTTTTTTTTGTGATTTATGACTTATTATAATTTTCCAATTTTGTATCACATAATTTAAATATCTTAATTCAATGAAAATTATTTATTGAATTTTTTTAATTTGTTTTTTATAGTTTTTTAAACCTTTATCCATTGAACAGCCTCCTCCCTACCCATCAATGGTGCTTATACCTTACATTACCCACTTCCCTCCTTCCCTTCCACTTCTCATTCTCATATGTGGACCTTCTATAACCTCCAGTTTGAAGGCTAATGGGAAGTATATAGTTAGATATGATTCCCTACTCCTCCACATGGTGAGTTCACCAAACTCACAGGTTCCTATATTGAACAGATTTTTTTGCGTTATCGCATGTGAATGAAAATCCTTCCCCTTAAATATAGATTTATTGGAATGATATTAGAGTGTCTAAATAATCATAGGTGGAGATAGGAAAGCACTACATGATCAAATATATTGTTAATGGGGTGTGTACTAATTCATAGTCTAGGAAAATGAAAACATGATCATATGCACAACGTCGATGGCCTGATATGCCTGGGGCCAGTTATAATTGGAAACTCTTTAATTTTATTTTTTATTATTTGGAACTCTCAAGGATTTGAAGCCTAAGATAAAATAGTCTTCCTCTAGCATGAGGCATCTAAGCACGATGTTTCACTTGTGGTTTTTTTATAACCAAAACAGAACCTGAACAGAATTGGGGAGTTTGGTAGGAAGATCGGTATGGGGACCTCTTTTCATGGAGAGACCAATAATCACCATATTTGGGTGTTCTGGAAGCCCTAAATATTGGTGGAGTAGATGAAGGTTACTAATCAATATATTTTAGTTAAGGTCGTTGCTAGTAATCAGTTGTGTTTCTTCTCATTTGTGTATTTGAAGTGCGAAGCTCATCTCCAAGAATGAATCTAGCTTGATCTTAGATCTTTTAATCTTGGTGATGGTTTCTAGGTAGATAATTCAACATAGTTATGAAATCTTCATAGAAAATGGAGTAAATTACCTCTCAAGTAGTGATAGAGTTGTTTTATCAGCCTTCGTGGATCAGTTGGGTCTTCAAGTGTAACGAACCCGGTGGGCCTAAATCCCAACAAACTCAGCCACGCCTGAGCCCAGCCCTTTGGCAGATAGCAGACCCCCACCCTCAGGCAGATAACAATCCCCCACCTCAGACTAGCCCAAATAACACGTGGTAGGAACTATCCCCTACCTGGAGAGGATTTAAATTGCCTCCCTCGTAACTTGAACCTTTGACCACAGGTTTAAAGGCCAACCGAGAAGCGTTACGAGTACCAACTAAGATACGGCCCAGTTGGTACTCGTAATGCTTCCCAGTTATCCTTTAATCATGTGGTCATGAGTTTGAGTTGTGGGGGAGGTGATTTAAATCCTCACCAGGTAGGAGACAGTTCCTGCTACGTGTTATCTGGGCCAGTCTGAGGTGGGGGGCTCTTATCTGCCTGAGGGTGGGGGTCTGCTATCTGCCAGAGGGCTAGGCTCGGGCGTGGCCAAGTTTTTTGGGATTTAGGCCCACCGAGTTCATTACATAAATGGGAAGTTGGTACTCATAATGCTTCATGGTTGGACTTTAAGCATGTGGTCACGGGTTCGAGTTGCGAGGGAGGCGATTTAAATCCTCACCAGGCAGGGGATAGTTCCTGCCACATGTTATCTGGGACAGTCTGAGGTAGGGGCATGTTATCTTCCTGAGGGTGGGGTCTTCTATCTTCCAGAGGGCTGGGATCAGGCGTGGCCAATTTCGTTGGGCTTTAGGCCCACCGGGTTCATTAAACCACCAAAGACCCGTGCCAAACTATCAGTGAATTTGTGCAACAGCAGTGTGAAATAATGAAATGCAGTGAACTGGGAAGTACTCAAAAGAAGCTACTCATACCAGTTCCATTTCCATTTAATTATTATTTAACAATTCAATAAAATTTAATTATGAGTTTCTAAGACTCATCCTCAGGTAACAATCCCCTATACAGTGTCGCAACAAAAACCACAACAAGCTATCTAACAAGTAGAAGGTAAAACAATACCAAGCCTATTATTTATCTTGGCAGGTATAACATGTAAAATCACCATAGTGAATATATGAAGTAAACAGAGTCATCAGACATGAAAAACCTTACCCTTAGGTGATCATAATTGAAACCCTCAGGTGATTGCCAAGAGGCATAATGAATATTGCCTTCAGGCGTACGAGATATTTCCCTCAGACACGGAAGCTATTGCCCACAGCCATAAGAAAAGTTTCCCTCAGGCTAAATGAATCACTTTCGCTCAGGCTAAACAGAACACTACCCTCAGTCAAAGAAAATAACTGGGTCGATCCCAACACATAAGAAAGCAATTCATATATATTTTCTCTCAAGAAAACTCAAAGCATACTATATCATGGCATACCCTCGGGTATCCTGGAAAAACGACTAAACAAGGGAAATGTACCCACGGGGTGGCCCTAGATCAAGGCAACGATCCCAAACAATAGTTTATACATATTCATTAAATTTCCTAAGAAATTCTAGTTATTTTATCGGTCAAGACCTTAGCCTTGTGACACCCCAAACAAGGGTGCGTAGCACAACAGTACACAAAAACAACATGACAGTTGGAATTAAATATCAGACCACCTACCTCGATCTCCACTGATCGATATACACGAACGACACCTCCTAAAACACCCAATAATGGCATAGATCTGGGATTAAAAAATACTCGTTCAAACTCGAATAACTTCCACTAGGGAAAGAATTGGAAAGAGATGTTCAAGAATAGATAAAAACTCACCCGCGCAGTTCAAACAAGATTTTCGGTGGAAGAATCTGAGTTCCGGTGTATGATCGGGAGCTCCTCCAAGCTCTGGCCCTCTCTCCAGTGATCCAAATGAGTTCTAAGCTTACTCTATCAAAAGAGGAGGCTACTGCCTATGGAGCATGGGTTGCGGTGGGGGAGAGTAAGGGTAGTAGTTATGCACTGCCTTTTACTGATTTATTTATCTACGTTGAATATATATTGTTATATATATATGGGTTGTCTGACCATTTATGATATTCAGCGGGTTCCTTTTTGGGTGACTCAGATGGACCATCAGACGGGAGATGGTATAGTGCCGCAGGTGCAGGATCAGGTTCAAGATCCGATGTAGGTAGAGCAGGAGCCACAGGTATAGGCTCAAGGATAGGATCAGGTTTAGGATCCAATGCAGGAAGGATAGTAGCCAGGTTTGGCAGCGTTCGGACCATGGCTCGACGACCAGCTACGAGCTAGCCTAGTGCGTGTCTTGTAGGGGATCGAAAGAGGCGCGTAGGGTACAGATCCATCTATGGCATATCTGACACGAGATTTCCAGTCGCAGCACCCACTGCTTTTTCAGGGTGAGGGTGGTCCACAGGCATCTGAGAACTGGATAGAGATCATGCAGATGATCTTTGAGTAGCTCGAGACGCCTCTAGGGTGGAGGGTCAAGCTGGCGACATACATGCTGCGGGGACCGGCAAAGCGTTGGTGGGATGTGCAGGTTCAGGCTCTCAGGAATGAGGTACTGGCATGAAAGGACTTCAAGGATAGGTTCTTTGAGCACTTTTACCCAGAGACACTGAGAGCAGAGAGAGATCAGGAGTTCTTGAGTCTTCAGTAGGGAGACATGTCCGTCATGGACTATGTAGCTACTTTCACTGAGTTGTCTCGCTTTTCACCTGGTATGGTAAGCGATGACGCAACTAGGGTGAGGCGCTTCGAGATTGGCTTACGACACACCATTCATATCCAGGTGAATATCTTCAGGTTGGGTTCTTTTTCAAAGGTGGTAAATCAGGCGCTCATAGTGGAGGGAAACTAGAGGGATAGGCCTCAGGTTGGTCAGACGACGGCTTCAGGTGAGGGTTTGGATAGCAGGAAGTGAGGACAGGATGAGTTTCAGTAGGGTAGTCAGGACAAAGACTCAGCTAGACCACCTTATAGTAGTTCTTCAGTGGTTTGCTTTCAGTGTGGACAGCCAAGACATATTTGGGCTCAGTGCGATAGGCCTCCAAAGGAGTGTCGGGCATGTGGACAGGTAAGGCACCTTGAGAGGTTTTGCAGGCAACCTTCTCAGACAGCCGGCAGGTAGGGACCAGGACATGTTAGAGGATAAATATCTTATGAAATAATCATAAGACCATTTATGATAATCATAAAGAATAATAGATAAAAATAATATCATAATTATTAAGTATTTTTAATATTTTTTAAATGGATCAAAAAACATTTGAATAATTACAAAACATGTGATAATGAAGTAAAAGTGTGAAATACATTAAAAATAAGGTGTAACATGATGAAATGGAATAGCATTAAAATAAAATACATTATTAAAATTACGTATAATATGATAAAAAACCTATAAATTTGGAACAACTATAATCATTGGAAAAAATTGTGAGAAATATCATTATTCCCACCCCTATGTAAACAGACTCATTATGTCCATACATGAAAATGTGAGAAATATCATTATTCCCATGCATGATTAAATAAACTAGTTATTCCCATAAATTGATATCTCATGAAATATAAACATAAAAAATGAATTTTATTATGATATAGTACTATAAAATTTATTATCCAAACATTTTTGTGCCATGTAAAATCAATCATAATCATATATTAACGAACTATTGGAAAAGGATGGGATTTATATAAATTTAAAAAATGTCACATAACAAGAACATGAGAAATCATACAATATAAAAAATATCATTTTCCAAGAGTTATCATATCAAAATAAAATATTTAGGGTGATTAAAACATCACTCCGTGAGAGATAAACCTCAGAGGAAAAATAGAAGTGAAAATATAAAAGATTCCACAAAATATTTTAAACATTGATATAATATATAAATTAAAAAATAATAATTACAAAAATACTTTTGAGAAGGGAAAGAGAATAACTTTTAAAACTTTATTATAAATATTTCCAAGTAAATAATCCCTGAAATAGAAAAAATATTTTTAATAAATCTACGTATTTAAATATGAAAAGGAAATTCCATTATTATGTATTTAATGTTTTTTAAAAGGTAATAACAAATCAATGAAATGATCAAATTCATTCATTTCATAAAATATAAATATTAAAATTTTAATAATATCAAACACATAAAATGCTTGGATTTAATTAAAGATAACACTTTCAAAAGGAAAATAATTTACATGGAAGAGAAGATTCATTGGTAAGAATAAGATTAATTCTAACCAATTTTATTATTTAATTTTAGAAATCATTATATTAGTGAATTGGTTATTGGTGATGATTATTAATTTACCCATATAATATGAGGAATTAGAATATAAAATTAGTAAATGGAAGGATAAAATAAATATTGAAAATAAATATTGAGTCATGGGTTAATTTATGGGCCCATAAAGGGTGTCTCTTGTCGCTCTCGTCGCTCAACCCTCTCTAAGGTATCGTCTGCCTCCTCTATGGAAAAAAAATCCCTCTTGTATCTCGCGTTCTCTTTTTTTCTTCTTCTTATTCATCATGGAAGTCGAGAAGCTTTGGTTCCCTTAGATGGACGGTGGTTTGAGGTGGAGAAGAAAGGGGGTGGACCGCATCCACTTTAACCCTGATTTTAAGATCCGCTTCGGAGGTTCTGCAAACCTTTGTGCGGTGGACTTCATTTATCGTGGAATCTTGTTTTTTTTTCTAGGATCTGCTCGTGGTTAGTCTAGATCTGGTGTCGTTTCATACTATTATCTCTTGGTTTGTGGAGGTGATATCGAAATCTACCAATGTTGATTTTGGTCTGCGGAGACTTGGTATCTCTGTTGTCTTGTTTATTTTAGATCTGTATAGGTATGTTGTGGTGGTATTGGTTGATTTTGGTTCTCGAAGGATTCTCATCGTTATTTATTTGGTTATTTTAGGTTCAAGAAGGCATGGTTGTTCTGTTTTCTATGATGTTTTGATTGTGATGGAGGTGGAAACATGGATTCCATCGATGAAGGTCAGCGTGTTCTCCGACTTTAAGGAGGAGGTGACAAGGTTGTGGACAAATTTTGCTAGCATTCCAATTATGAGGGATGCTGGTGAATGCGATGATGTTGAGTTTGGATGCAGAAGGTGGGAGGCAGATCGGTTTGCTGGTGATCGCATCGGACCGATGGTCTCGCCGGCGATCTGCAATGAATGGTGATGCTCGATGATGGGCTCACGGATCGAGGTTGACATGTGGTGTGGCACGTGGACCGTGGTTTGGTCATGGTTCTTGGAAATTTTAATTTTGAAATTTCGTTTTGCTTTGGTGGTTGTAAGCTATGGGTACCGGATACCCATAAACCGGCTTTATTGAAAATGAAAAAAAAATGGTTTGCATAATCAAAAATTGAGTCGATAAAACCCTTATGGTATTTGAATCATAATAATCAAAGGGTCTTGAGAGTAATATCATTAAATAGACATTAAAATATAATAAAATGGATATTTTATTCATATGGTAAATAAATCAGGTATTTATTATACCATATAAAGTAATCAATGGTTCAAAATATAAAATATGTCCCATGGAGTCAAAAATGAGACAAAGAAACGCTTTCAATGTTAGAAACATTTAAAGAAATCCCCATTGAAGGGTATTATTTAATATAAGACATTAAATATAATTAATAATTAAATTATAATTATAAAAAATTAAAATGGGTGTGGATAAAACATTCCCTAGAAAACATGGTGTATAAAAACTTATGTCTCAAGCAGTGACATTTTGAGACAAGAAACCCTTAACTTGAATTCTCAAATAGTTGATCACACTCTAACCACATATATAACAGAGATAAAAATATTATAAAATTATTTTAAAACTTTATTTATATAAATAAAAAAATTTAAAATTCATATATAATAACTCTTAACATGTATATTCGTTATTTATTATCAATTTTCAATATCAAGTTTCAGTAATCATTATCATTTTGAAATAGTTTCCTAAAAGTGGTGTTCTTATTCATTCATATCTAAATGTTTATTATTCATGGATAACAAAAGGTAATGGAATTTATTATTTATAATTATTTATAATGTTATAATTTCATTATATCAAAGTGTTGGTTATGATCCTTAAAGTTGAATTTGGAAATAAGCATGTTTTGATGATTCTTAACAAATTGACGTTGGTATCTTAAAAAATAATGTTACAATTTCAGAAAAAAAGGTAATTATTTAATTATATATATATATATAATGTATTAATATTAATTAAATTCTGATATTCATCAATGATATTATATTATATTATTGTTTAAGTAGAAATTTTGAGTGACCCAAACATGAACATTCAAATATTATTAGATGATTATGTTTCTGAAATTGGTTTATTTTGGAATAATATAATTATTAAATAAGAATATAGATTTAATTTAGATAATTTTGAGGTAGTTATTTATATTTTAAGAGGTTTTAATAAATAAATGATAAACAAGATGAAAAATGAGATATGTTACTTTAGGCATTTTATAGTCCATACGACACTTGGTTAACGTTTTAATTTCACAAAGAATGAAAGGGGAAAAATATGATTATAATTAGTTTCTTAATAAGAAAATTAATATTTTATGTGTTAAAATTATTCCATATTTTTAATTTAACAATCATTAAATAAATGATGTGGTATAAAATGGAAGTCGATGCTTCATAAAGGTGGTTATCCATACAATGCATGAATGACGATTTCATTTTTCTTAATAGAAAGGGTAAATGTATGTAATATTTATTAAATTAGAAAAATAAAATGAAGTACCAAAAAAATTATAACTTCATTATATTGTAATTGAAAAATTTAATCTTGAAATTAAGATATAAAAGAAATTAAGTTCGGGAAAAAGAGTAGCCAGGTTGAAATCATTGTGTTTTCCTAGGAGGATTACTCTAAAATAGAGGTCCTGAGAAACTATCTTTTGAATATTTGATAAATAAAAAGGAACATGATTAATTATTAAGGATAATGTGTATATATTTTGGTGGAAAGTTAATTTTTTGAGTAGCCTTGTATGGGTAGGGAGAAGGCCATTTTATAAGTGGTGAGGATGAAATTTTTGTAAAAAAATCAAATAAATATATAGGGAGAAAATATTTACCTTGTCATGAACACTTCAAAATGATAATAATTTAATTGGGAATAGATGAGTTCAATAATAACACCCCCATCAATTTTCACACGTTTTTTATATATTTTTATCTCTTCTTTAATATTTGAATTTTCACTTTTACCATTTTTGGTTTACCATGGTAACACATTTTTACCTTAATAATAT
This sequence comes from Viscum album, assembly GCA_963277665.1. Lineage (NCBI taxonomy): Eukaryota > Viridiplantae > Streptophyta > Magnoliopsida > Santalales > Viscaceae > Viscum > Viscum album. The sequence goes on along the minus strand of OY728138.1, from coordinate 1,775,469,372 downwards.
AATATTAATGACTAAAAATAAAATTTCCATTATTAAATAATTTTTATTTATTATTTAATAATAATAAATCTATTTTATCATTTACAATTTATACTTTCTAGAAAAATTAATTATAACATTGGAAAATGTTTCGCATAAAATCTATTTTTAGAAAAGGTGTATTTTTTTCTTAAAATTTATGTTTAGAATACAATTATCAATGAATATTTTTTATTATATGAATTATTTTATTAGAAAAAATTATATTTATGTGTCTATTAATGAATTCCAAAATTGTATTTTTACTAAATAATATATAATTAATAGGAAAGACCAAAATAGGTTCTATTATTGAAAAATATTACTTGTGTTTATAAAATATTAAAAATAGGATTTATAAATAAAAATATATTTTCATAATATTTAAATATATATTTAATCAATTAAAATGTTTTTAAAATTCTATATATTTTTTATAAAATTATAATTTCATAAACTTTTAGGTTTTGGTAAAAATTGCAATTTTCAATATTTTCCTAAAATTCAATTACTTGATAAAGATTCAATCAATTAGTACAAAGATGTTTTAAAAATTATAAATTAAAAATTTTTCATTTTTTATATAATTAAAATTATAAATTTTTAAATATAGTTTTCAAATGAAAAAAAAAACATATAAAGACAACTTGTTTTATTGAAAAAACAATGAAATTTTTAAGATTTAATCATTCTTAATCATATTTTGTAGGAATTTTTAATTTATTTCAATATTTTTATATAATACATGTTTTCTTATTATTATAATATTATTACTTAATATGTTATGGATCATATTATTTAGTTTTTGTGTGTGAGAAAAGATACTCACACTGTATTTATTAATTAAAAGCATTAACTAAAATAATGGGTCATTGAATTATAACCCCTTTAAAAATAATTTCTTTCCCCCAAAATTTATTAAATAGAGGAAAATTGTTATAATAATTTACTCTCATTGCATCATGTGGTTCACGTGTTTCCTTATAAAACTTATTATTTATCCATATAAATTTGACTTAATGGGAGGTCTTGTTTATTAGAACCTTGTCTCTTTGATCTGGGATTTCCATACTTCATTCCTCATATAAAGGGTAGTGTTCTATTTTTAAAGATTCCAATCTCAGTACATGTGATAGATCTTCTAACATCCTAATATTTAAAAAAGAAACACTATGTTCAATATAGTACAAGATACACAACATTAGGCAGAAAAATAACTAAATATTATGATTTAAATATGATTGTTATAACCTAGACATTAAATTGGTGGGAATATATATGATTAACTAATTTATAAAATCAATATAAAGGTATTAATAAATATAAATTTATTAAAAATTATTATAAAATAATCAATTAATTTTTAGTAATGAGATTTTATTCTTCAAAAATATATTTTATTTAAATATGATATTCATTTTTTATGTGAATAATATAATTAATTTATGGAACCTTTATCAAATTTAAATGCTAAAATGAACATCAATTTTGAAATTATCATATCAAAATTATCTTATGGTGAAATTTTGATAATTTTATGAAAAATTTTTTTTTTCAATGAATATTCAAATAATACAAATTTTAATTAAAAATAATAATTTTCAAGTAGTAGATGGGTGTTGGGTTAGGGGTAACCCAATCCCATTCATAATTAGGTTGATGGGTTTTGAAAACTATTCATAGTTCATTTCACCCCCAATTAAATTAGGGGGTGGTGGTGGCTAGCGTCGAATGACGTCATCATTGATTATTAGGTCACGCTTTGTGCAGGTGACATAATGGTGGTTCCTCATATATCTATGGGATTCAAATTTAAGGGGAAATTTGGTGGACTTTGACGATTCTAGAATCACCAGGCATGGTGGTTGATGGTGGAGGGGGCATCAGAGGATGAAGTGTGTACTTCACTGAATGATGAGGGAGGAAGGCATACTAGCAATAAGGAACGGGGCCCTGACTATGGTTAGGACAGTGATTGGTAATGGATTCCTTAAACTATTTTGATGATTACATTTGGTTTAGTGATGGATGGAAGCTGGTCGAGAGGATGGGGCTCAACAATGGGGTCGGTGACAGAAGGTGGCAACGTGTGAGGCGATGGCTGAAAGCTACTATCAATGGCATATAATCATGGGGTTACTCCTTCAAAAATGGGGCCTTTAGGAAATATGTATTCTAAATAAGAAAGGATATACTGGTGGTTTATCATTTAGGGGGGGATATGACATTTTTTTTGGATTTTAGTGTGTGGCATGAGTATTTTTCATTGTAATTGTACCTATAAGCACTTAATATATATATATATATATATATCATTTATTTAAAAAATAGAAATCATTTATTTTTTATTTATAAAATTTAATTAGTTCCATTTTATTTAAAATTATTCATATATTATTTTGTAAATTGATTTTATACTTCAATTTAGCATGAAAACATTATATATTATAAACAGGTCATTTATATGAAAAGTTGTTTTCGTCGCATTTTTCTAATTTAATTTTAAATTAAACTATGAAACTTTTATGTTTTGAATTTATAAATATAGATTCCATGTGTAAAATAATTTGGTCTATGTTAATTAAATAGGTCCCTTTTATTTTTGGTCAATATGAATAGTAATCTTTGCAATTTTATTACCATCATAAAGGGTAAATCGGGTAATTTAGGTTACAAATTAAATGATAAGAACCATTAAATGTCCCAAGAATACTATTAAATCATATTGAATGAGTATATCTTGACCATATTCATCCAAGGTTAAAATTTATGTCTTTTTGTGGCCACATTGATTATATTATGACATTCCTAATGTTTTATTTAATGAAATGCCAAACAAAACACCCTCTTATATTTGATAATTGTAATATTTTTAATGTGGTGTTTCCTATTGTATATTTTTGACTATATGTATTATTTTAAAATCTAAAATGTTTATATTCATTAATCTAATTTATTTTTAATTTATAGTGAATAAATAATTACATTAAATACTTATACAATGCGGATGCAATAATTATTTAATTAATGGAAAATTCAAATTAATGATATTAAAAATATTAAAATAAATATAATTTTATATAAATTATGAGATTTATGAGTTTTATATATCACTATGAAATATTTTTAATATGATAAAATATTTTTTAAAAATTTTAGATATTTTCTTGATATTATTACAGTTAATGTAATAAATTGTTCTAAAAATGACATTATGGATATTTTAGAGTAAACTATTTTATTAAAAGATATAAAATTCATAAAATTGAAAACTTATTTATTTGATTAAGTTAATGTTTAAAATATAATCCATGGACCCTTTATGTGTATTTTTTAAAATTATGGTAATCGTATTGACCCTCAAATAGTAAATATTAATGTTTTTATCGTAAGAGTTAAAGTGGTTAAATATGGGTTAAAACCAAAAGATAATGGAATGACTATAGTCAAAAAAAGATTATTTTTTATTGTATAAGTGTATTTATACAAAAATTAATATTATATTATTAATAAATATCTTTGCATCCATTTGGAATTGAAACCAAATTTATATTAATTTAATATTTTATGAATTTCTAAGAGTACCCCTCCCCCTCTTATAAAAGAGAACCTCTTATTCTTATTTCATAAAACTTAAAAACTAGTTTTTATTGGTAAATATATACCAAAATACATTTCTATAATCCCTAATATCATTAAATTGATTATTTTTTGTATAATAAAAATCCTAGTGGACATAAGGTCTTAAGAAAAGGACGTTTCAAAAGAAGATGTATGGTTTTATCAGCATGTTTCACTTGTGTTTCTTCAACCAAAAACATAAATTCCTATTCAACCATTATAAAATGAAGAATCCAGTATCATAAATATACCTATATGTTATTATGTTCTCTTCATGATCTGTATCCATCTCATATTCCATTAAATGGGAGAATAATTCACCACTGATGTGTACGGTAAACTATCACCTCGCGAACCGATGTTATTGGTTTTCCATCTCTGTCTATCAATACTCTTCATAATGTTGGAATTAATGTTTATATATGATATTTATTTCATATTTATCATTAATAATATATAATATATAATTTATGTTCTTATATTTCTCTACATAGGAAAATGATAACATTATTCATGTGAATGTGTGGACTACCACCTCCACAAAGAGATGTGATTTGGTTTTCATCACCACATAAGATAAATGATATATATAAGTGTATTTGAAGAATTAATATGACATTTATCATATTATTATAATAATTTAAAGTTAAAATAATACTAATCTTCATTCTATGATTATCTTTGAAAATTGGAAATGTTAGTCATTTTTATGTATGACCTACCATCTCGTTGATTGTACATAGCTCATATTTCAGTACCATGTTTAATGGTTGGATTCCAAAGAATAATTAATGTATAAAAATGATAATTTTTCTTTGATTGATATTGTTTATACTATGGAATAATTACCTCTTTGACCATATTTAAATATCAAAGTCATTTTTGGACTTAAGTACCAAATATCATCAAAGTGTTTTAAGTGAAATTAAGTGATAAAGTAGTTATATATAACATTAAAATAAGTAATATAAAAGCAATAATAAACATTAAATAGTTTATTAATAAAGTATAAAATTAACTTAAGTCTATTTTTTATAAATATAAATAATGTATGTGAAGAGTCAATCTGAAGTTAAGGGACTTTATTTTAAAAAAATTACTTTTAAGGATTCCATTAAAAATACCTTTTTCTGTATCAATATATTCTAAAAATTCTTTAAATGATTTTATTACTATTCACCTATGATCTTTTTAATGAAACTTTTACCCATATTGACTTTTTTTAAAAATATTTGAAATAAATATTTTTATCGTTTTCCAAATGAGTTACTTTGTGACTTTTCCGACAAAAATATAAAAAAGTTGTATTTTTAACATATAAGTAATGAGAAGATTTTCCTAAAATCATGAATAATTTATTATTTGAAGATTCCATTAAAATTTAAATTTTTATATTCAAATAATATTTTTTTATCACCACAGTTTTAATATAAGTAATTGATTTCAAAATGAATAATTTATTTTCCTTACTAAAGGTTTTTATGATGAAAGATTTCATGATTCATGATTATGTTATAGTTAATGGGAATTTTTATAATTATGGGTGGTTCCATTATAAAACAAGTGTGGGTGGTTAATTTATTAACCAATTATGGGTCATTCTATGATAAACCAATGAATGGTGGTTCCATGATAATCCATGGATGGGTGGTTACATTATATCATCTAGTAGATTTGGTATTGAATTTGACCATATAGTTATTCGATATATGAGATGGTGTTAACCAATTAGGTTTATCCTAAGAGAAAATGGTAATAAACTATAATTATTATTTTAATATTAACTACAATAGTTAATCCATGAGTTGCTATGTTGGTTACTCCAATGATGTTGCAAGTTTCCAACATGTTTTATCAATGTTTTCTATGGGTTAACAAAAAATTATTTTATAATTTTTTTTTCATTTGAAAATGACTCATTCCCAATTCTCAAAGAATAATGTGTTAATTTTATGTATACTATATAATTTTATGTTTTTCAGTGGAATGTCAAATTGGTTTCCTTTATGTCCATTACTGAGTTTTTTTGTGCTCATCCCATGTTTTAAAATGTTTTTCATGTGGTTTTAAAAGATATTAGGGAAAAGGATGAGGTCAAGAAGGAAATTATGAAGAATTATCATGAAAAGAAAGAATTTTTTAAAAAAATATTGTGTTTTTGTGGAGAAAAATATATTTGTTTATATGTTTCCGTTTGTAATATATGAGTTTAGCATGTAACTGTTTGTCCAAATTATCTAAATCACTAAACAGAAAAGAACCTTGCAATCATAATAAAGAAAATTATAGTTCAGAAACACTAGAATATTTAATTTTTCAGGTCGGTTCTCTATAGTTGGTATTATAGGGGGTTTAGAAAACATTGGAGATTATGATGTTTTCTTATGAGGTTTTCTAAAGATTTGTGGATATATCATGGGTTTACATGTTTATGGTTGATTATAAGTTAAAATTCTTATACACCCCATTTGAGGTTTTTAGTGTTGTAGTTTGGGATGATTAATTATATTTTTGGAGACTATATTTAAAAGTGTAATGGACTTAGTTATAAAGGATTTTAAGGATAAATTATTATATATTTTTTAAGGTAATTTATTTACAAGCACCATTTCCATTTTGACACGCATTTAATGTATTAATAATGTTTTTATCTATAGATTAAATATTTTTATCATGGTGGAGGGAAAAGGATCTCACACAACCATATTATCCCTTCAAGATGATTTATTTATCACTATCATGGTAACTATTTGTTCATATGATCTTAAAATCTTTTTGGGCATCCAAATCACCAAAAAGAAACTATTTGATCTATCCAACACTTTTTTATTTCCCTAAAATTTATATGGATCAGGGTATCTCGCTTATTTTATTTAAACAAAACAACTCATAAACCTCATTTTAAAAGAGTAATACCACCAAGTAATTTGATATTTATTTTCTAAAGATATGGAAGACATGCTAGAAGATAATGGGGACATCAACAACATAAAAGAAGTCCCTAACATATGTATTTAAGGTATCAATTATTTTTTTATGTTCTAAGGATGAATCATGATTGACTAATATTGTAAAACCATAAGGACATATTCTATACCTTCATTTATAGGAATAAATTAGTGTGTAATAAAAAAATAGACGTGTTTATGTATAGGGTTTTCAAAAACATGATATAATGGTATTTCATAAATATTATAAGAATCACATAAAAGGTAAGGAATATTATATAGTAGGTTTTGATTTCAGAATTTGGAGGCATATTTTTTATGTAATCGATACCTTTGAAAATTGGTGTATAAAAAATGTGATAATTTTTTGAGGCATTTATTGTTTTTTTTAATGTTTGAGGTATATGTAAACCATATGTTTACAAATAAAAAATTTATTTTAGATATAATTCCTTAAATTGTTGATGGTAAATATTTAATGGTATTGGTAGCCTTAAATTTTTTTTTTTTTTTGATCTATTTATTTTGGAATATATGGTAAACAAAATTTTAGAAAATATGTTTTGTAATATAAATAACCATGGGATTAGAAACTGATTTGGTGATATGTAATTAATATTATTTCAGAAGAACTTTACTATTTTTTGGAGCATTGTGGGATTAAGGTAAATAGATTACTATGGATGTTTATTTGATGAATAAAGTTTGAATTTTATTTTTGAAGTGCGTATGACTTTATTATGGCTTTATGGTGATTTATGGAAATGATTAGAAAATCTTGGAAATTGTATGATTGGGGAATAAAATGTTTGGTGTGGGAAATTAATAGTAATTGATGTTATTTTGGGAGATAAATATTTAATTTATCATGGAATACAATGTGATAAAATCCCTCTTATTTTTTGGATTCAATATTTATCTAGAATATTTTTGAGTAATTTTATGGTTAATTATTTTTTAAATAATCTATATTGAAATTTTTGTCTTATTATTAAATTTTTTAGGTTATAGTAGTTTTTTAGTATGAAGGTTTTCTAATTTTGGGGAATTATATTATCATTTTCTAACAATTTGGGTTTTGGATAATTCATAAATATATGAGGAATATGTAGTTATTTCTTCTGTGGATTTAATGATCCATATAAGTTGATTCTAATGCTTCAATCTTGGAAAAAATCTTCTTCAATACTCATCGTTTGGTGAAAAAATATGATATTTTTGTGGAAATTTATTAAAGTATGAAATTATAATTTTCCAATAAATATATTTCCTTATGTTATTATTATGGGTAGTAAAGTTATTTCTAAATTTTATGAAAGGTCTTTTGAAAAAAAATATTCACTTACTTTTCTTGTAAATAAATTAATATTCTTTTAGACCATCATTAATTTAGAGTATTGTGGTAGTTAACTATCTCATGAAAATTTTCTCGATCACTCCCTATATTTACTTTGGAATTATCTTTTCTCCTCTATGTCAATTTTTCCAATATGAAAAAGTAGTGTGTGTTATTCTAGATAGACTTCATATTTTCCTTTCTCTTTTTTTATATAGAGGTTTTATTAATTTTTTTAGGATGTGGATTTCAATATATGTAATTTGAAATGTAAAACTCCAGTTACCAAACCCAATTCCAAGTTGTGAGGATAAAATTTCTAAATGGGGATGAGAATGTAAAATCCATATATTTTAAAAAGAGACATTATGTTTAATAGCATACAAGATATTCCACATCAAGCTAAATTGAGCATCTAAATATTGTTATTTAAATGTGATCGTTATAACCATTCCATTAAATTGAATGGTATAAATATAATTAACTAAATTATAAAATAAATATAAGGGTATTAGTCCATGTATTTTTTTACAAATATAAAATAATCACATTATTTTTAGGAAAGTCATTTTATTCTTAAAAAACATATTATCTTAAAAACACGTTTTTATTTATTTTTAGTAAAAATAATATAATTATTTTATATAAATTTTAGAATATTTATTTATAAAAAAAACTTCTTTTTTTAAATCCACATATAAATATTTTCTTATGGTGAAAATTTGAAAACATTCTGAAATGATTTATTTTTCAATGAGTAGTGAAAAATAAAAATTTTAATTGAAAATTATATTTGCATAGTATATATAAATTGAAATTAAATTTTTGATTAGTTTTAAATTTTATTTTTTTCATTTATATTTAAAATAATTATAATGTGTTTTTTTAATATATATTATACTTGAATTTATCTTAAATTCATTTATATTTTAAAAAGGGAATTTTTTTAAAATCTCTTTTTCACCGTATTTTTACAGTTTAATTTTAAATTATATTCTGAAAAATATTTGTTTTGAATTTTTTAAAATTTATTCCATATTTAGAATCTGTGGGTAAATTTTTTATACATTTCCCTTTTAATTTTTTTATTAATAATAGTAAATATATTTATTTTATTAGCACAATAACGGGTAAATCTGGTAATTTATGTCACAAATAAAATGACATGAACCATTAAATGGCATAAAAAATTCCTAAATCATATTGTATGATTATATGTTGACCATAATATTTAAAGGGTATAATTTGAGTTCTTTTTGTTCCACATGGTTGAGATTATGATATTTAGAGTATTTTATTTAATGAAACGTCAAACATGTCACACTCTTGTTTTTAATAAGTGTAATATTTTTAATTTAGTTGTATATAAAGTATATGTTAGAATATAAATATTATTGTAAAATATAAAATATTTATCTTCACCATGGTAATTTATTTTTAATTTTTAGTCAAGAAAATTACAAAAAATGTATCTACAAAACTGATGCGTAATTTAATTAATTAATAGAAAAATAAAATAAATGATATCATAAATATTAAAATAAGTGAAATTTGTGATAAATAATGTTATCAGTGAATTTTTTAGAAGAACGTGACATTTTATAGATATAATGAAATAATGTTTTATAATTTTATATGCTAACTTTCTATTATTAATGTTAAATTAATGAATATTTCTAAAAATTTACATTATGGATATTTTATTGTAAGTAATAATTAATAAATGATATAAAATTCCAAGAAATCATAAATTATTACATGTGATTAAGAAAAAGATTAAAATATCATCTATGGTCCACTTATTTGTTGTTTTGTTTTTTCAGTAACTCTATTAAACCTCAAAGTATAAAAATCTATGTTGTCGTGTTAAGATTTAAAGAGGTTAAATAAAAATTAAAACCAAAATATAAGGGTATAAATATTGTAAAAATGCATATAATTTTTATTGGATAAAGTTATTTAGAACAATACTCATATTATATACATTATAACTCATATTTCATCCATTTGTAGTTGAAAATTAATTTATATAAATTTATTATTTTATGAAATTCCAAGAGTGTCTTCCTCTACTCTTAAAAAATGGCACCTATTAATTCCATTTAATCACACGTGAAAACAATTTTTGTTCCAAAAATACCTAACCAAATAACATCCTATAACCCCTAATATCAATATAGATGTATTTTTTATACATAATAACAATATTAGAGATCTTAAAGTGTTAAGAAAACGAGTTTTTTCACATAAGATGTATAGTTTTTATTTGCATGTTTTAGTTTTGTTTATTCTTAAAAATTCCTCAAAAATTCTTAATAAATTATAAAATAATATATTTATTATTGTACATATAAATATATTATATTATATTAGTCTCATTACCTATATCTTTATCCTCTTCCATCAAATGATATAAGAATTCATTATTCATATGTATGGTGGACTACTTCCTCATGAACCGATGTAATTCATTCTCTTTCACCATCTTGAAATAATAGTTATAATGATTGAATTAATATTTATATATTATATTAATGAAAAAATTATCATTATTTAGTGGTAATATATCATTTATGTTCTTATATATCCATTCACATAAAAGTGATAATGTCGTTCGTGTATACATGTCGACTACCACCTCCACGAAGCAATATGATACATTTTTAACCACTACATCCATTAGATTATATATATATAAATATTTGAATATTTAATATAAGATTTATTATATTATTAACATTATTTAAAGTTAAAATAATACTCACCAACTTTCCATAATTATCCTTGAAAATGGAAACATTACTCATGTGTAAGTATGGCTTATCATCTCAATGATTGTAACATAGCTCACTTTTCATAACCATATTTAATTATTAGATAGAAATTATAATCTGTTTATAAAAATGATATTTATTTTTTGATTATTATTCTATATATTATGGAATAATGACCACTTTGACTATAGTCGACTGACCGAAGTCATTTTGGACTTAAGTATTGTAAATCATCAAAACATCTGACGTGGCCTTAACTGATTATGTAATTGTATATAACACCAAAATACGTTATATAATGGAAATAATAATCTTGAAAAATGATCTAAATAAATGATAATATCAAAACAATTATATTATTTATGATAATAAATAATGTGTGTGATGAGTCAAACTCATGGTTAGGGACATTCTTTTAAAGATTATCTTTTTAAAGATTAACTTTTTAAAGATTCCATTCAAACTCACTTATTCCTAAATATAGGAATTTTCTAAAAATATTTTAAATATTTTTTTTACTATTTTATTTATCTTTTATATATTCATTTTCACTCAATTTTACTTTTCACAAAATGGTTTGAAGGGATTTTCTTTTATTTTCCAAATGATGTACATTTTGTATTTTCTGAAAAAAAGTATAATGGAAGGTTTTTACCTTATACAGAATGAGATAATTTTCCTAAAAAAATGAATATTTTTTTCTTTTAATATTCCACTACACCTTTACATGGTTATTTTAAAATATATTTTTTCCTTTTTATGTGCGCAGTTTTTCTAAAAATAATTTATTTCATAATTAAAGGGTTATTTTCCATAAGAATGTTTTTATTATTCATAATTTCATAATTTATGATTATGTTATTGTTATTGGGAATTTTTATGATAAATGGTGGTTTCATTATAGACCAAGTACATGTGGTTATGTTTCTAACCAATGATGGGTGGTTCTGTGAAAAACCAATGATGGGTGGTTCTATGATAAACAAATGATGAGTGGTTATGTTATAACCTCCAATGCATTGGTTATGGAAGTTGAACATATATTTAAACCATATATGAGATATACTTAAATGATTAGGTTTCTGTAAAGACTCGGAAATTCTGTGAAAATTTTTTTCTTAAATTCATGGGAATTTTACGAGCCCGCAGTTTCTGATGGCGTTTGATTCCGAGGTCCGGTGTGCCTGGAATCAATTTCTGAAGTTTTGTTCGGGTATGTTCAATAAACGTACATATGGGATTTTATATATTTTGAATCGATGCTCCGAATTGAAATTCGAGGGAACCATTGAACTCGTAGCGTCGGTGATTGCTTAGTGAGACCTTCACCGCAGTTCCGTTCTAACGAGAGTGGAAGTTAGATTTTAGGGGTTTTTAATTAAGTTAAATAAAAATAAGAGTTAGCTTATTTTTATTTCTTGGTAGTTAAAACCTCCAAGGTGGGGTTAGAAGTAGGGTCCACCCACACATAACCTCCCTTGGGAGGATATTATTAGGTGGGGCCCACACAAGTTTCAAACCCCCTAAACCCCCCATTTATGTGGGATGAAACCCTTAAACTTCCCATGAGTTAATGAAGCCAACCCTCTCTTCTTTTAATTTTAACTTTCCACCTTCCCTCATAAGTGTTCCAACCACAAATTAATTAACGGCATTAATTAATTAATTTGAAATCGTTTGAATTATTTTGTCCAACAATTAAATAATGGGTTAGCTTAACCCATTATTTTGGTTGGAACTTTATTTTTTGTGGAGCTTTGGAGAACCCTTGGAGAACTTTATTCTTCCAACAAATAATGCCCCTCTCCAACGAAGAATGTCGCACATCTCTCTCTCCCTCTTCAACTAGGGAAAGAAGAGGAAACACCGCCGTCTTTGAAGAATTCTGACGACGTCAACTTCTTCGTCTTCTTCCGACATCAATGGAACGACGTCCGCCTTTCCGCGACTTCATCAATGATCGTCGAAAATTGAAGTAGGGGGATTTAAGTTATTTTAATGTATGAGATAAACCCTCCTTTCCTCATCGTATGTTGTGCTTCTTGTTGCCGATTGATATCATCTTAATGAGGAGGTCTCAGACCGCACGAACACGGCTCAAACCACACCCTTTGTTGTTCTCCTTTGTTGTCGATGGAGGCGTTGCAACACTGCCGCAAAGTAACCGGCGATGCAAGGTCGTCGAGTCTCCAAGAGGGCATGGCACCGCCATGCCATGCGGAAGGAGAGTTGCGGCCACAACGGGCCACTGTGGAGGCATGCGGCGACGTCGTGCCGCGTGGATGCCAGCAGAGGGCCACGGCCAAGGTGAACCGTGGTGGAGGGGCACGGCGCCGTCGCACCGCGCCGGTGGGCGGAACCAGCTAGCCACTCGGCCAGCCGGACAAGGAGGGACCCCTCAGGTCCCGCGGGTTACCTGAACTGGTGTTAGGCGTTGGTTCTAAGCAGAAGGCAGGGGGTGTAACCCCCCCCCCCCCCCACACACACACACACACGCAGCCCGCCGGCCACCCAGGCCCGCTACCCAGCCGGCCAGCCGGGCTGCCAGCCAGTTGGCCACGCGGGCTGCCAACTCGTTGGGCTGCCATCGGCCGGGCCGCCCTCAGACGGGCCACCTTCGGGCCGAACCGCCCCTTCGGGGCCGACCGCCCCCTCGGCCTGCGCCGCTTCCTTGGCCCAGGTCGGACCCCGGTCTGGACTCGGGTTGGGTCGGGTCAGTCCAACTGAGTCGGACCGGACCCAGACCCGCTATGGACAGTTTACACTTTTTCGCCCCTATCTTGGGATACGTGTGTCCGATCGACAAACCGCTTATGGAGACGGAAATCTTAGAGCGAGACGGTTCTATTGGAATACCCCACTTGAGGTTTGGACACAATTCGAGTACGGTCGGGTTGGTTTGAACCTAAAAACCAACCGGGCCCCTGGGACGGAAATACCAATAACTCACAGACCAGGCGTCCGATTGACGCACCGTCTGTCGTGTTGGAACCCCTACGAAATAGCAGACCTTTGGGTTACTCCTTTGTAGAGTTTAGTGGTGGTCGAGATACGACCAATATCTATAGGAAAGATTCTACGGAACTCAAGCGCACCAGGTGCGAGGAATCCAGTGGCTGGTAGTGAGGCAAAGGTTGGAGACAGATCATACGGAGGTCAGCACTCAGTGATCCTATGTGGGTCAGCGCTCAGTGATCCTATGTGGGTCAGTGCATACTGATCCTGTGTGGTTCAGATCCTATGTGGGTCAGTGCTCAGTGATCCTTTGTGGATCAGCGCATACCAATCCTGTGTGGGCCAGATCCTGTGTGGGTCATTGTGTGGGTTAGTACCTATCGATCCTGTGTGGGTCAGACTATGTATGGTCAGAAGCAGTGCCTCTTGATAGAATAAGATGATCTAGCTTCACGACTAATCATTTTTACTTCTATAATTCACTGAAATCCTGGTTTGAGCTGAGTCTTTGACTTTCGTGTTTTTCTCATGATTGAGATGGGTTACTAAATAACTTAGGTATATGAATGGGCATATACCTAAGTAAGGGATTCCTTTGTTTTCGTACTTTGTGGTTATCCTTGTTGGATTTTTTGAGACCTTGAGGGTCTTGGGGTCCCTACTGAGTATCTTTATACTCACCCCTACATGGGCTATGCCCGCACCTCGTTGTGTTGGTTGCAGACGACGAACAACGATGATCGGGGCAGAGAGTAGTAGAACAGGACGGTACCCGGAGGTGGACCACTCGGCAAGACATACATGGAGCAGACGGACGGACTTGGGGTGCTGAGGAGGCCATATGTACCCACCCTTTAGGTGGGAATTCCATAGGACGACCCAGTAGCTACTTTACTTCTTTTCTTCTGTTGTATTGTACTTTACTGTTGGGCTTGTATTTCCGACCCCCTTTACTTTCAGCACACTCTTTTGTATACAGTTTTACTTATTGTTTTACTTCCAGCTACGTACTTCGTTGTGTTTGATTACTGTTTTTAAAGCAATGCCTTCCCATTTTATGGATTTATGCCTTTGGTGCTACTCGCCAGCCCCTGGCCTATGGAAGGTGGGCTTGGGGTAGTCACAATACAGGCCCTGGGGGACAGATTGTGACAAATTGGTATCAGAGGAGTCGGTTTTACCGCAGAACTTAGGAATCTGATATTCCTTTTCTATGAAGCAATAATGTTAAGGGTACTAAGTGTGGGTTTCATTTTAGGGAGTCCAGTGTTAGTGCGGCAGCCGACATATCCATACACCAGGACCCTGACTACTGATTTCTGACTTAGTGCATGAAAACATCGATTGCATGCATGTATTTAAAAGTTTTATTAAGTCAATTCAACCAGGTCAGCTCACCAGGTATAAACTTTTGATCGTGTCGCATCTGTTTCTTTCAGGATGCCTCCCTACAGACGACCAGTTAGATCCCCGAGATTCATACACTCTGAAAACCCACCGAGCAACGAGGCCTCAGTGTAGTTCCCTTTACCAGCGGAGGCACCAGCGGTAATACTACCCATTGGGCCACCAATGCCACCAGCCCCAGCAGCAGACGATGCATGCCACTTGAGCGCATTTCATGAGTTCCAGCGCAATAGGCCACCCAGGTTTCAGGTAGAGATGGACCCACAGGTGGCTAAGGATTGGATGGAGGTTGTGGTGTGAGTCTTCAAGCTAGTAGGGACACCAGCAGACCTCATAGTGATCCTTGCTGTCAGTTTCCTTCAGGAAGAAGCAGGAAGATGGTGGATCCTGATGCTTCAGGTCCACGATGAGGCTACATTACTCTGGACATACTTCGAGAGCCTGTTCTGGGCAGAGTTTGTTCCATCCACCCTTCGTGTGGTGTGGATACAAGAGCTACTTCATCTACAGTAGGGCAGCATGATAGTAGCACAGTACTCAGTGAGGTTCACCGACCTCTCCGGCTACTCCACATATATGGTGCGAGACCCATTCTTTAGGGCCCAGACCTTCGAGCAGGGGATCAGGAGAGATATCAGAGCCTCGATGATCTCCCTCGACATCCCGATGTAGGTGGGGGTGTTAGAGATATCCCTCCTAGTAGAGAGTTTCCTTGTTGAGCAGTCCCCAGCAGCGAGACCCACTACTGTTCGACATGCAGCGGAGTCTTCTGCAGCTGGCAGTAGACAGATGACGCAGAGGTCCAAGAGGACCAAACCCACAGGTGGTCGACCATATGACTCAGGATCAGTTGTGCAGAGCACACAGAGCAGAGACACATATTCCAGGAGCAGAAGGTGCTACTCATGCGGTGGGCAGGGTCACATGACACGTGATTGTCCGACCCGTCGTACAGACGATCAGCAATCAGTTGAGGGACCTCCCAGGCAGAGGTAGAGGTTCGATCGAGGTGGTCTACAGGGCGTAGGCGGACATGGAAGAGGAACTGGTCGAGCAGCTGGCGATGGATGATGTTTCGAGGTGTTGCCACCACCACCACCAGGAGGTCCACCCCGACCACAGGGAGCGGGTGGACAGGGGAGAGCTCAGCTTCAGGCAACTGAGGAATACGACCATGGTTCTCCGGAGATGATTCGAGGTACTATCTATGTCTACTCCAGCTTAGCTATAGTTATTATAGACACAGGTTCTGGTCATTCTTTCATTTCCACTACAATCATTTGGAGCTCGGAGATTCCAAAGGAGTCGTTGGCTCGATCCTTACGGCTAGAGACTCCTACGGGAGCAGACTCGATGATTACGCACTAGTGCTGGTAGTGTGAGATTACTCTATGAGGTGAGAGTTTCATCTGGGATCTCCTCATAGCGGCGTCGAGGAATTACAACGTCATCTTGGGTATGGACTGGTTATCTATAGTCCATGCTCAGATTGACTGTATTACAAGAAAAGTGCGTTGTTTCTACAAGGAAGGGACCAAGTTCACCTTCGCCGGCGATAAGGGAACCTTTGCAGCACAGGATGGACTTACTTAGAGGAGGGTGCAACCGATCACTTATCAGTTGTCCTGCCTTACCCTCGAAGCAGTTGATGTGGAGAGTCCGAGTTATCCTGTAGTGGTGGATCAGTACACGGATGTTTTCCCTGATGATGTTCCAGGACTACCACCTCGCAGAGAGGTGGACTTCTACATTGACATGTACCCCAGGACGACACCAATATCTACTCCAGTATATCGGATGGCTCCCGCTAAGCTTTGTGAGCTACGGGTACAGCTGGAGGACTTGCAGGGAAAAGGATTTATCTGGCCCAGTGTTTCTCCCTGGGCAGCCTCGATTCTGTTCTCCAAGAAGGTGGATGGGAGCTTGTGGCTTTGTGTTGACTACCATCTCCTGAACCAAGTGATTGTAAAGAAAAAGTACCCACTTATGAGGATTTACGACCTCTTTTATTAGCTCAAGGGATCACGGTGGTTCTCAAAGATAGACCTCGGATCAGGCTATTACCAGCTCAGAGTTCGAGATGAGGATGTGAAGAATACAACCTCCAGGTGTCAGTACGGCCACTATGAGTTCATGGTTATGGCCTTTGGCGTAACCAACGCTCTAGAAGTGTTCATGTTTCTCATGAAAAGTATCTTCCATCCATACCTCGATCGCTTTGTCATAGTCTTCATTGATGACATTCTGATCTATTCGACTACTGAGGAGGAGCATGCCTACCATATGCATGTAGTACTGGACACACTCCGAGAGCACCAGCTTTATGGTAAGCTCTCGAAGTTCCAGTTTTGGATTAGATGGGTTTACTTATTGGGACACGTCATCTCGAAGGCTGGATTTTCAATATATCCAGTGAAGATTGAGGCAGTACTTTCTTGGGAACCACCCAGGAGTGTGACGGAGGTACGAAGTTTTCTAGGTTTGGATGGATACTACTGGAGATTCGTTCCAGACATATCCAGAGTTGCAGCACCACTATCAACCTTGACAAAGAAAGGTTAACCCTTCATGTGGTCGGAGATATGCCAGTAGATATTTCAAGAGCTGAGGCAGGGGCTGACTAGTGCCCCCATCTTAAGGCTTCCAGAGGAGGGCGTTGGGTACGTAGTTTACTGCGATGCATCAGGGACCGGACTCAGGTGTGTCCTGATGCAGGATCTAGCCATGATCGTGTATGGTTCTTGGCAGTTGAGATTTCACGAGTAGAACTATGCTACTAATGACCTGGAGTTAGTAGCAGTGGTCTTCTCCTTGAATATGTGGCAGCACAATCTGATGGGCGAGTGTTTCATAGTCTACTCTGATCATAAGAGTCTCAGGTATATCTTCTCCCAGAAGGACCTGAACCTGAGACAACAGCGTTGGCTTGAGTTCCTACAAGACTATGACTTTGAGATAGTCTATACTCCTGGGAAGGGGAATGTTGTTGTGAATGTGCTCAGCAGGAGATCTGGTATACAGCTGCTAGGTGAGGCGATAGAGCAGCTGGCAGCCTTACAGATATCCTTTGTGGATAGAGATAGATCAGCCTTTCTACAGTCTCTCACAGTCACTCCTCTACTTTTTCAGTGAGTCAGGGAGGCGCAATGTGGGGACGCTGACTATGAGACACGACGTGATCAGATATCCACAGGGCAGGCACCTGATGGATTTTCTGAAGGTGGGGAGCATGTCATCCTCTTTAGAGGATGTACCATGGAACCAGTTTCACTTCAGTAGGAAGTGTTGAGTGAGTTCCACACTTCCCCTCTAGTGGTACATACAGGGGTGGAGAAGATGTATCAAGACCTTCGACGACAGCACTGGTGGCCAGGTATAAAGAAGGAAGTAGCAGAGTTTGTCTCACGATGCCTCACTTGTCAACAAGTGAAGGTAGAGCACCAGGTACCAATAGGCTTGGTTCAGCCCTTAGAGGTCCCAGAGTGGAAGTGGGATGGGATATCCATGGACTTCATGACGGGTCTTCCACGTACATCCAGAAGTCATGATTCGATATGGGTGATCATTAACTGACTCACCAAGTCGGCCCACTTCCTACCGATCAGAGAGCAGGGCTCAGTAGAGAGCTTGGGATGCCTCTATGTGCAGGAGATTGTGCGTTTTCATGGAGTACCTTTTTCTATTGTCTCCGACCGTGACACACGGTTTACTTCCAGGCTATGGAAGGGGTTTCAGGAGGTTTTCAGGACACAACTTCATTTGAGCACCGCCTTCCATCCTCAGATAGATGGTCAGACTGAGCGGACTATTCAGACCCTCAAGGACATGCTCCGTGCATGTGTCCTCGACTTCAGTCGCAGCTGGGAGGACCACTTACCATTGGTAGAGTTTTCCACCATTGGTATGGAACCTTTTGAGGCCTTGTATGGTCGACCTTGCAGATCGCCACTGTGCTGGACAGACCTAGGGGAGTCAGCACTAGTGGGACCAGAGATGGTACGCACTACCACGGAGAAGATTAAGATCATCCCGGAGCAGATGAAGACTGCACAGAGTAGGCAGAATTCTTATGCAGATAGGAGATGGAGACCTATGGAGTTCGAGGATGGAGACCGCATATTTCTACGGGTCTCACCTTGATGAGGTCTGTGGAGACTTGGATGAGGCGGAAAGTTGTCTCCGTGATTCATCGGACCTTTCCAGGTCCTCAGTAGAGTATGCGAGGTGGCTTACCACCTGTCTCTTCCACCTCAGTTGCACCGGGTGCACGACGTCTTCCACGTGTCTCAGCTGAGGAGATACGTGCACGACGCTTCCCACATCATCGACCACGGAGAGCTGGACAATGATGATGGATTGACTTTCATGGAGGTTCCAGTGGAGATTGAGTATCGATAGGAGCGGTTCCTACGTGGATGGTCGATACCTATGGTGCGCGTTCGATGACAGCATGGGAACCTCCAGGAGAGCACATGGGAGCGAGAGGATCAGATGCGTGCTCAGTATCCCCATTTGTTCCCTTAGTGTGAGTTGTAGCTTACAGGGATGTAAATCCCTGAGGTGGGGAGAATGTAACGACCTGGAAATTCCATGGAAATTTTTTTCTTAAATTCATGGGAATTTTATGAGTCTGCATTTTCTGACGGCGCTTGATTCCAAGGCCCGGTGTGCTCAAAATCAATTTCTGAAGTTCTGTTCGGTTACGTTCAGTAAACGTACATATGGGATTTTATATCTTTTGAACCGGTGCTCGGAATTGAAATCTGAGGGCACCATTGAACTTACAGTGTTGATGATTTCTTAGTGAGACCTTCACCGTAGTTGCGTTCTAATGAGAGTGGAAGTTAGATTTTGGGGGTTTTTAATTAAGTTAAATAAAAATAAGAGTTAGCTTATTTTTATTTCTTGGTATTTAAAACCCCCAAGGGGAGGTTAGTGGTGGGTCCCACCCACACATAACCTCCCTTGGGAGGATATTATTAATTGGGGCCCACACAATCTTCAAACCCCCTAAACCCCCCCCCCCCATTTATGTGGGATGACACCCTTAAACTTCTCTTGAGTTAATGAAGCCAACCCTCTCTTGTTTTAATTGTAACTTTCCACCTTCCCTCATAAGTGTGCCAAACCACAGATTAATTAATGGAATTAGTTAATTAATTTGAAATTGTTTCAATTCTTTGGTCCAATAATTAAATAATGGGATAGCTTAACCCTTTATTTTGGTTGGAACTTTCTTTTTGGTGGAGCTTTGGAGAACCTTTGGAGAACTTTATTCTCCCAACGAAGAGCACCCCTCTCCAACGAAGAACGATGGACATCACTCTCTCCCTCTTCAACCGGGGTAAGAAGAGAAAACACCATTTTCCTTGAATAACACCGACGATGTCAACTTCTTCATCTTCTTCCGATGTCAACGGAACGACGTCCGCCTTTCCGCGACTTCATCAACGATCGTCGGCAATCAAAGTATGGGGGATTTGAGTTATTTTTATGTATGAGATAAACCCTCATTTCCTCGTCGTATGTTGTGCTTCTTATTGCCGATTGATATCATCTTAAAGAGGAGGGCTCGGACTGCATGAACATGGCCCGACCCCCCCCCCCCCCTTGTTGTTCTCCTTTGTTGTCGACGGTGGTGGTGCAACTCTACCGCGAAAGAACTGGCGACACAAGGCTGTCGGGTCGCCAAGAGGGTACGGCACCACCGTTCCGCACCCAGAAGGAGAGTCGTGGCCATGATGGGCTGCGGCGGAGGCACGCGGCGCCATCACGCCGCGTGGAGGCCAGCAGAGGGTCACGGTTGGGGCAGGCCGTGACGGAGGGGCGCGGCGCCGTCGCACTGCACAAGTGGTGCAGAGCCACGGCCAGGGCAGGCCGCGGTGGAGGGGCGCGGTGCCGTCGCACCGCACCGGTCGGCAGAACTGGCTAGCTGCTCGGCCAGCCGGACAAGGTGGGACCCCTCAGGTCCCACGGGTTACCTGAACCGGCGCTAAGTGCCGGTTCTGAGCGGAAGGTAGGGGGTGTAACGCCCCCCCTCCCATGTGCGGCCCACCGGCCCCCCGGGGGCTGCCCTCGGTCAGGCCGCCTTTGGGCTGGGCCGCCCCCTAGGGTCGGGCCGCTTCCTCGGACCGGGTCGGATCCACGGACTGGGTCAGACCCTGGTCTGGACTCAGGTTGGGCCAGGTCAGTCTGACTGAGTCGGACCGGACCAGGACCCGCTATGGCCAGTTTACACCTTTTCACCCCTGTCTTGGGCTATGGGTGTCTGATCGATGAATCTCCTACGGCGATGGAAATATTAGAGCGAGATGGTTCTATTGGAATACCCCACTTGAGGTTTGGACACAGTTGTATTACGGTCAGGTTGGTTTGAACCTAAAAACCAACCGGGCCCCTCGGACGGAAATGCCAATAACTCACAGACCGGGCATCCTATTGACGCACCGTCTGTTGCGTTGGAATCCTTACGACATGGCGGACCTTTGGGTTACTCCTTTGTAGAGTTTAGTGGCAGTCGAGGTACGACCGATATCTCGAGGGTAGATTCTACGGAACTCGAGCACACCGGGTGTGAGGAAACCAGTGGCTGGTAGTGAGGTGGAGGTTGGAGACAGATCATACGGAGGTCAGCGGTCAGCGATCCTATGTGGGTCAGTGCATACTGATCCTGTGTGGGTTAGATCCTGTGTGGGTCAGCACTCAGTGATTCTGTGTGAATCAGCGCATACCGATCCTGTGTGGGTCAGATCTTGTGTGGGTCATTGCAGGGGTTAGTACATATCTATCCTGTGTGGTTCAGACTCTGTATGGTCAGAAGTAGTTCCTCTTGACAGAATAAGATGATCTAGCTTCGCGACTAATCATCTATACTTCTATACTTCACCGAAATCCTAGTTTGAGCTGAGTATTTGACTTTCGTGTTTTCCTCATGATTGAGATGGGTTACTAAATAACTTAGGTATATGTATGGGCATATACCAACGTAAGGGATTCCATTGTTTCCGTACTTTGTGGTTATCCTTGTTGGATTTTTTGAGACCTTGAGGGTCTCAGGGTCCCTACTGAGTATTGTTATAATCACACCTGCATGATCTATGCCCGCACCTTGTTGTGTTGGTTGCAGACGATGGACATCACTGATCAGGGCATAGAGTAGCAGAACAGAACAGTACCCAGAGGTGGACCACTCAGCGAGATGTACACGGAGCGGACGGACGGACTTGTTGTGCTGAGGAGGCCATCTGTACCGACCTTTCAGGTGGGAATTCCGGAGGATGACCCAGTAGCTTCTTTACTTCTTTTCTTCAGTTGTATTGCACTTTACTGTTGGGCTTGTATTTCCATCCCCCTTTACTTTCGTCACACTCTTTTGTATACAGTTTTACTTAGAGGTTTACTTCCAGTTGCGTACTCTATTGTGTTTGATTACTATTGTTAAGGCGATGACTTCCCAGTTTAGAGATTTACGCCTTTGGTGCTAGTCGCCAGGCCTTGGCCTATGGAAGGCGGGCTTGGGGTAGTCACGATACGGGCCCTAGGGGACAGGTCGTGATAGTTTTCCTAAGAGATAATGGGAATATACTATGATGGTTCTTCCAAGAATAATTGTGAAGGTTAATCCCTGAGTAGTTGTGATGGTGACTTCAAGGATACCCTATGTTTCAAGAATTTTTTAACTATGTTTTCTAGGGGTTTTAAAAGTTTTCTTTGAGAAAAAGTTTTGTTCTAATTTTAAAATTAATTATTCCATAAGAATAAATAACAATGTGACAAATGTAATTATTCTATAGATTTTTAGGTTTTTTACTGGACTATCATATTTTTTTCTTTATTGACCTTACTATGATTTTTGTTCTTGTTCTATGTTATACATTTATTTTCACTATTTATTAAGTAAAATTAAACAAAAATATGAGGTCAAGAATAAAATTGTGAGGATTTATAATGAAAATGACCCATTTTTATTTAAAATATTTTCACTTTTTGAATAAGTATGGATACTGATTATTATTTTTCACTTATAGTGTATGGGATTACTATTTATGTATTTTTTATAATTATATAAATCACTAGAATGAAAAGATCCTTAAAATTTTAAGAAGGTGAATTCATGTTAAAAAACACTAGAATTTATAATTCTAGAGGATGGTTCCTTACATATCTGATATGTACATTCTCAATATCGAGGCATGGAACATATCATTCACTCAAGAGAGGTATCGAGCGAGTTATAGGTGATAGGATATAACATCAACATGTTCAAGGATATGTAAGGGACTAGTGTATCTAGGTCTCAACATCCCTTTCTTTCAAATTCTCTAACCTACTTCCATGAATATATTCAAAGTAAAAACATATCACAAAATTCAAGCTCTAGATTCAATCGATGATTATCTTCCTAACACTTATAGTGATTATTTTGGGATGTAAATCTTAGTTATATCATCAGATGTTTGGGAATATAAATTTCAAGAATTGTAGTTATCTTCATAGAAAATATACTAAGTTATCTCATTCTATGGAAAACAAAATCATCAACCATGTGTATGTGCAAACTACCACCCCCATGGAATGACTGGTTTTAGTTTTTCTATTTTCATCATATCCCCCAATGTATGGTCATAATAATGGATAAAATTTATTAATATGATATTTATGAAATTATTAATGTTCATTTAAAACAAATAATATTTCCTATTGGTAATATGATTAAAACAATTTGGTAAATTTAGCCAACTAAAAGAGTGTTCTAAGAGAAACAAATGAGTTCTTTATACTTGGTAATAACATTTCATAGGATATATTATTCTTATAATTAATTAAAATTATTATATATCACTCTAATAAATAATAAATATTATAATTATCTATATTTTATGATTATATTAAAAATAAATCGCTTCATTGTCATCCATTAATTTTGGTATGTTCTTATTTGGGTTAGTTTAACCACCAACATGAGCAATGCTATCAATTTATATCATGGACGACTTTGGAAATTAAATTTATATAATTATATGATATAAAATAGTAACTAATTATTTTATTTTAGTTCACAAATGGTGTAATTAATATTATCCTCTTTATTTAAGAAACCAACATACGTTCATGCAAAATCACAGAAACATGTTAATCGCTGAATTTATCTTTAATGATCATAACCAAAAATCCCTTAGAGTGAAATTATGATAATATAAATAACAATAAGACATAAAATTAAATATCTTGTATGATCATGGAATTATTAATTTGAGATATTAAATAATTAAAAAAACACTAATATAAAACTAGTTTAAAACGATCGAGATTACTCACACCTAATATCAAGAATAGATAATAAATAACTAATGTACATATATATAATAATTATAAACGATTTTTATAAAATATTTTATGAATGTAAAATTTTCTAAAATGGTTTATTAATATAGTTATTTTTATTTTATATTGGTTTAGATCATGTTTCATCTAAGTAGGAATTGAGGTAACGTTTTTTGCTAACATAATTTTCCTTCATTTTGTTTCTAACATTATTATTGAAACACCATTACTCAATGATTGATTTATTCTACCTAATGAGATATATATTCTTAATTTTATCCTTATTTTCTAGGGTTCTTCAATTATTTCTTATATCCTCATTGATAAATTATTATTACCCTAATTATTATATTACTTTTATAGGTTTGTTGTCTTAAATTTTCACCCATTTATAAATATTTCTTATTATAGACCATGTTTCATTTTGAAAGGTGTATCTAATATCTATTTAATAATATTTTTCATGATCCTAATATTATTACATGGTATTTAATGTTTCATTTTAAATCATATTTTTTATGGGGGTTTCCTCAAAATTTTATATGGTTATAATGGGTTCTTTGTCTCAAATTTAATTTCACGAGACTTGTTTGATGTTGTTAATAATTATTTATTTTATATTTATTATTTAATACCCTATAGATTTCATGTATAAAATATCTTCCATTATTTTATATTTTAATGTATATTTAATGATCTTACTCCCAAGCCTCTTGGAAACTTTTATTACCAATACTGTGTGGCCTTCATCACTAATCTCATTTTCAAGTAGAGATTTTCTTTAATGAAAATCCATATGTGAATTTGTATAATTTTATCTCTAAAATAAAAAAAATTATCCTATGTTTATTCTTAGGTTTGTCTTGTCACTATTTTATTTTCCCATTGGATCCTTATTTTCCTATTGTAAGGAAACTGACCCTCACATTTTTTTTAGTTAGGAACCTCCCTTTTTTTACGTCTATATTCATGGAATACTTTTTCTAATTTCTTTTTATATTCCTAGATAATTTATGATGTTAATTTTATACTACAATAATTTTTTTTTAAATTTAAATAAATTCAAAAATTATGTTGTATAGGTCATTTTCATCAATGTGTGAAAAGAATCACTTTTTAATGTTTTTTTGTGAATAGATATTTCCAACACCTTTATCATTTTATAAGAAAATTTATCTCTATGATTTAATGATCTTTAAAAACATATTATTTTTCTCCTTGTTTTCTAAATTATTAATTTTAACAATTAATTCAAAAGATCAAGGATATATTTTTTACCAAAGTGATTTTTCTAAAACTCCAAAAAAATGTTTTACATCTATGTTATTTTATATTTATATATCTTAGGAATGATTATGAATATTCATCAATTTATACCATCCATATTATTTCTATAGATGTATTTTGTGATGTTGCTTTTAAAAAAATATATGACACATCATTTACTCTATCTTCCATAATAATCCTCAATTATAGCAATAATTTTTCTTCCATTTATTTTCTTCTGTAAACACAATATATCTCATTCCTCTGATTAAAAGGTGTTCACTAAGATTTAAAAGTTATATTTATGAGGGAAATTATTTTATCAACTATATATCCCTTTCTCTATAAGATTTTAGTTTGAGGGTTGCTTATATAGAAACCTATTTCATTAGTTGATTGGTGAAATATTGAAAATTATTATATTTTTTATTATGAAATAGATTTTTATTAACTTATAAGTAAATTTGATTATTTATTGATTAACTATCGGCATTATCTCTCTAAGAGGTTTATAATCATGTTATCCATTTTATTGGCATGGGGAAAAATATTGATGTTTTGTATATTGTTATTCCAATAGATATGTTTGTGAAGGAATGTTCATTTTTCATGGTATTTTTATTCATATCCATTATATGTTGAATTAAATGGACATAAATAAGTGATAGGTTGGGGAGGGTATTACTTAGCTCCTAAATGCATCCATAAGTCTCATGAGACAAAATAGCTGGGGTATTTTGGTGCATGCTTCTCCAGAATAGAATATTTACAAATCATAGGTCCTTGAAGGTAAGATAATAAGGCCTAAGATAATGATTTATGGTCTTAGGGATTGGTATTATCTATATGAAAATATCTATTCCTTCACTAAGATACCATTTTTTACCCCTGTTTTTTATTTATTGATTTTTCAACTATGGATATGTCATGCTCATATTTTCTTTTGATTGTATATTTATTTTTCTTATATATTCCTATTATATTATTTATTCTTATCTTGTGACCAGTTAGGATACTTTATTATTATCTCTTATGTTTTCACTTACTGAGAATATGAGTTGAAACATTATTATGTTTCCATTTTCCTAGGTTATGGATAAATGTATTACCCATGTTGTGGTTAATAGAATAATGTTTGTTGAGAATTTTGTGGGAGATGTTGCAAATTTATTAAATAATAAATAGTTTCTTATATATTGAAAAAAAATTAATTTGATGTGATATACATGAGCTTTTTTAGTTAAAATTTTTCCCTATCTATATAAAACTTTAAACCTAAATAGTCTTTTTAAACTATGTGACTAAATATTTTTTTGATAATATTGAAATTATTGATTATTAAAATTTGGTATTTATGGTTTATTTTAATATAATTATTTATAGAAGGTTTTTATTTATACTATATTTTGAAAGTAAAATTATAAAGAATTTCATTTAATAAATAAGAACTACACTAGATGAAAAATGAGGTACGCTACATCATGTATGTGGTGGTCCTCATAATTCACCATTAAAACTTTCATTTATTGAAGAATTAAAGGCAAAGAAGGTGGATTAAATTTTACCTATTCATGATAATAATTATCTATATGTATCATATTTATTGATAAATTTTAATTTTATAATCTTAAAAAATTTAGGGTGGTGAAAAAATATAACTCATCTATTCATAGAGGAGGTAGTCCATACAATGCATGAATGATGATTTTGTTTTTATTAGTATAAAAAAGGAAAGGTAGTTAATATTAAATCTACAATAAAATTTAAATTTAGTAAAAAAACATTATAGATGTCATTTTATATGAATTAGAATATTATATTTGGGAATGTAATATATAAAGGGAAATTGGTTAGGGGAATCTGATTACTAGTGTTTAAATGGATATGTTTTCCTTGGATGATTGATCCTAAATATAGGTTTTAAGATAGTCTTTACTAAACAAAATTTGAAATAAAAATAATGTTAAATATAATTAAGAACAATGTGTTGAGTTTCAAGTGAAAACTTAATTCATTTAGTGGTCTTTAGGGGGTGGTAAGGGGCACCTTTTATATGTGGTGGGGATGGAATTTTGGTAAACATTTTATAATAATATAAAGGGATAACATGATTAATATCTCAAGAAAACTTAAAAATAGATAATATTTGTTTGGCAGGGTGTTAGCATCTAGAATCCCTCATCCATAAAATTGGAAAATATTTTTTAATATGTTTTTAAGTCCTTAAATCTTATACTTTTCTTTTTTACCATTTTTTTACTATAGTGAATTTTTTTGACTTAGTAATTTACTTTTAATGCCTAAATATGGCGCTAAATGCATAATTTGTACCTACTAATTCTAAATATAAAATCCATTTTAGTATATAAAATTTTTGTATAAGGGAAATCAATTTTCAAATTAGAATGTATAACACGTAAAACCCATTTTTTGGAAAAGTATATTTTTATAATTAAAATATCTATATACAATAAAATTATCAATGAATTTGATTTTCATGATACAATTTGGTTTATTGGAAAGTATTAATTATGTATATAAAATGATAAAAATAGGTTTTATAAATTAAAAATATATATTTTTTATTTATTAAATGAATATTTGACCAATTAAAAGGTTTTACGAACTTTTATATCTTTCTTATATAATGATGATTTCATAAAAAAAATTGTAAATAAAATATTGTTAATAATTTCCCAAAAAAATAAACTATTTGATAAAAATTTAAAAAATTCATACTATGATAATTTGGATATTATAAATTCAAAAATGAAAATATTTTTTTCTATTTCAAATTCTAAAATTTATAAATTTATTTTTAAAATGGAAATACAACATATAACAAAAACATCATTTACTAGAAAAATAATTGTTTTTTTAAGTGTTCTTAGCATGATTTTTTATGCATTTATAATTAATAACCATATTTTTATCTATTATAGGTTTTATTCTTGTTATAATTTTCATATCTAATATGTCACAAATCATTTAGTTTAGTGCTATGTACAGGGAAAGCTACTCACGTGATATTTAATTATGGAAAAGTGTTTAATAAAACCATATTCCTTACCATATAATTATTGTAAGCATAACACTTCATCATATTAGAAAAATACATTAATTATATTATGTATAACACTATATTTAGTGAAATTAAATTATTTAATTAAATCTATATTCATGAACTCATATGTATATTTATCACCTATATTTATATTCAAAATTTAGTGGAACGACACCTGTATGCATATTTTTACACCAGTCTGGATACACTTTAGTTAGTGAAATTACACATGTATGCATATTTTAATTTTATGAAAGTATGTAACTACATGGTATATTTCCTTCAATAAATGGGTGGATATTTTTTTATTAATGTAAACTAATATGACATAAAATGAAGGCTAAGTTTTGAAATTTATGAATTGAACATGAATATATGAGTTATTGTTTTCCGGATATGACTGGAAAAGAATTTTTAGTGTTTTAATACATTAAAAACATATGTTTAATTGTAAAATCCATATAAAACATAAAAATTATGATAAATAAAATAAAAAATATCTTTTAATTGTTTTTTCATGCACGATTAGACAACACATCAATCTGACATGTTGTGTTCTCCGATTGACTAAATAAGCAGTTATTAAAGAATAAATAGTTTTAAAAACTTATTTCGAGGGGTCAAAACCATGAAAATGACCATATTTAATTATAAAATTATATATTAACAATTGTATAATGATTTTCAAAATGAAATAGTTGATGACACATTAATCTAAGAATTGTTTTCCAAAGATTACCAAAAAAACATTTTTAGGGTTTTAGGACAGTAAAATATGCATGTAATGGTTGAAACCATATAAAAACATTGAATAAACATGAATACATAGATATAAAGTCTTTGATTTATTTTTTGAATGCATGAGTTTGTGGAACACAAACCCAATGTGTAGTGTGTTCAGATTAAAAAAGAAGCAGTTCTTAAATTATTTACAAACATTAAAAATGTGTGTTAGGGGGTCAAAACCATGAAAACAAACCTTAGATTACTATAGAATCAGAGGAGAGTATCTTTATATTTACTTTTAAATGTAGGAACAATGGAACATCAATATGTATTTTTTTTATCTTGGGATGATCAAAGTCACTTTTTTAGTTCTTTAAAACCCTAAAATGTACTTATAATGATTAAAACCAAAGTAAAAAACCATATATTATTGTTAAATAATAATAAAAATATATTTAAATTTTTTATGTGTACAAGCTGATGAAAGATCAATATGATTTTCAATGTCACCAGACTGACTGAATAAGAAATTGTCTTGAAAAATTAGTCTTTAAAAATGTGCATTAAGGTTTTAAAACCAAAAAAAATTTCCTACAGTAATTATGAAATCATTAAAAAACATATATAGAATAATTTTAAATAATATAACTGACTATGCATAAATATAAGTTTTAATTTTACCTAAATAGATGAAAATGAATTTTTAGTGTTATAAAACAATAAAATGCATTTATAATGGTCAAAACCATAGAAAACAATATAATAATGATGTGAAATCATAGGAAAAACATATCATACTTATTTTTTGAAATGAAAAAGTAGAAAACAAATCAATATGATATGTGGTGTGCTCGGACTAACTTAATAAGATATCTTTAAAGAAATTTCAATCCTTAAAACCTATGTCATGGGGTCAATAAAAATAAAATGAAATTTACATTCATTAAAATAATTGGAAAACCCCATAGGCTAATTTTTAAAATATTAGATTTTATATCACATCAATAAGAGTAATCATTTTCCCAGGATGGATTTAAATGATTTTTTAATTTCTTAAAACATTATAATATGTTTGTAACAATTAAATACATGGAAAATGAAATCAAATTAATGTGAATTCATTGGAAAAATAGCTTTTAATTATTAATATTTTTCATTATAACCATAAATCATGTAATTGTTTTTCTCATACTGACTGAATAAGCAGTTCAAACTTAAGAACATTTAAAAATGTGCATCACATGGTCAAAACCAAGAAAATGGCATCAAATTTCCATGAAATCATAGTAAAAAACTAGTACATTTATTTTTTAAACTTTGGAAATAACATATCATCAATTTGATTTTTATTTTTCCCAAGATGATGGAAAATTACTTTTTAGTGTTTCAAAATGATAAAATATTTCAATAATAGTGACAACCAAAAAAACATCAGATTAATTTAAATTCATAGGATAACTATTTTGGAATTATTTTTGATGTGTATAGATTGATAAAAAATCATTCTAATATGAATTGTTCTTTGATTGACTAAATAAAAAGTTGATAAGAAATATTCATTAATTAAAAACCTACACATTTAGGGAATACCCATGAAAATAACATCTTCATGTTTCTTAAACATAGAAATAAAACATCATATTTATTTTTTAAATTTATAAAGTGACACTGCATCAAATTGAGTTTCCATTTACCCAGTATGACCAAAAATAAAAAATTTAGTGTTCTAAAATAATAAAAATTGCATATAATGGTCAAAAACAAATACAAACATTGGATTGATGTCAAGTCATAGGATAACTATCTTTTTATTATTTTTTCATTCGTGGCTAGTGTCACGACCCGACCCTACTGATCTCGAGCCGCAACTACCATAATCCCGCCTCCATAGGCCAGGGGCTAGCGACAAGCACCGAAGGCGTAACAATCTCGGGGAGGCCTTTTCCTAAGAACCTGTACACACATCCCACTCAATTCAGAAGTGTAGAGTAAAAAAGAAAACCAAAGAAAAAACAACTATAACCCAACCACAGTCATGCATCGACTTCTAAATAGAAAAAGTAAAGTGCTGAAAAATACTGACAAGATAACTGAATAGAAAAAAGGTAAAAACATGCGCCCAACCCAAAAGGTACCACAACCTGACAACAGGTAAAAAAAGTAAACAGCTGGTGAGTCTCACACCTGAAAGTCCTACTACGACCACTGAACGTAGCCCAAGATCATGTGTCCTCTATGCTTCTCCGTAGTCTCGATCAATCTGTCTTTTGTTTGCAAGGCCACACCAAGTGCAAGAAAATCCCAATCAGGGGTGATTATAAAGATACTCAGTAGGATTCCCTAAAATCTTGAGGGAGAAACAAAGGATGTACAAAAACGGTGAGCAGTAGACAGATCAATAACAGTGAAAGAGTATAGTAATTAGAGTACAGCTCAACCCAACAAAAGAAAGGAAGTAAACTCGCCCAACCAAGAGGATCTAGACATGGAAAGTGCGTGGCATACCCTGAATGTCTTCGCCCCTCCTAGAAGGAGAGTAACTAAACCCACAGGGTGGAAAAAAATTAGGGTGTATACATATATATATGCTCAACAAGAAACCTGAATGAGTGCGTAAGGGGATCTCTATCTCCGAGATCAGCCCAGGAAAAGTCGCCAATAGCTCTAAGGATATCCATCAGTAATGCCCATCAGTCCCACACGTCAAAGCTGTCTTATCGCTAAACCATACAACCAAGGTTCCTGCTCTAGTAATCACAGAGAGAAGTCACTGACTAGCCACATAGAAAGGGCTGAGTCTGAAAGAAGCCCTCAGGTAACCCACTGCCCAGCCCAGCTGGAGGGTAAAATCTAAGTGGTTGTTGGGTAACCCACTGCCCAACCCCGCTGGAGGGTAAGCCCTAAGGTCAACGGGTAACCCACTGCCCAGCCCCGCTGGAGGGTAAGCCCTAAGGTCAATGGGTAACCCACTGCCCAGCCCCGCTGGAGGGTAAACGCTAAGGTCAATGGGTAACCCACTGCCTAGCCCCACTGGAGGGTAAACCCTAATACGTAGGTGGGTAACCCACTACCCAGCCCCCCTGGAGGGTAAACCCTGAACTGGTCTGATAACTCCGCACTGCCCGAACCATCTCTGGGTGTCACTAACATCACTACCGTGCGTTGGTTCAGAGTGCGTCAAAGAAACCTCCGACCAACGCCTTTTCATGTTTCCACGTGTAAATAGATCTCGAAAGAGGCTTCGCACACCCAAACCGATTATACCGTTGCAATACTCACGAAAAAACACGCGAGATAGACTATTTACTCACTTGAAACGAACTCCCGACGAAAAAGTTATTCAACGCCTCTTTATGCCCAAAAGGAATCTCAGGGGGCCCACACCTTGGTCCCGAAAGAGGTCGGGAAAACTTTTCCATTGTGATTCTCTTGGAAAAACATACCGAAACGACTACTCATTCGCCCCAAATGGACGTCTGATGAGAAAGTCGTAAAACGTTGCTCACAGCTTAAAAGACAGCCCATGGGGCCCATGCCTCAACTCCAGCTTCAACACCTGAAACCACCCTGGACAACATCGTCTCAATTCCAGGGTCACGACACCACTGACGGTGCCTTTAACGGACTCCGGATGTGTTCGTGCCATCCGAAAGAAGAATCCCAGTGAGGCGCTAAACAATACTTAATGGTGTGTTGCGCCACTGAGCCCCCGTCTCGGGAATTAAAAATCACATAGACCATCTCAAAAACTCTAACTTGATCTGAGGATCATGTTGTCATAGACATCATGTGAAACCAACACCCGTAGTGAAAGTTACGGGTGTTCGAAGACAAGGGGGCTAACCCCTTAGGGCTGGACCGGCCCGGTCCAATCGGTCCACCCGGCCTTGGCCGGCCCACGGCCCTTTCGCGCGGCCCGGTCGCTGACCCGCGGTCCACCCACACCGACCGGCACTTGTGGTCGTTCGCTATCCCGCGTGGCGACCCGCCAAAGGCGGGTCTCGGTCTCCCGCTCAGGGTCGCGTGCCACGACCCCGTCGCGCCCCGCACCGGTGAGGTCCGCCCACCACGCCGCTGCCTCGGAGCCGCGCCGCCGCCGCCTGGGAGCTGCGCCGCCGCCGCCTGGGAACCGCCAAACCTCTTCTGCCTGGGAACTGTCATGCCGCTACTTGGGAGCCGCTGTGACACCGCCTGGGAACCCCGCGCCACCGTCGTCGCCTGCCGGACCACCCCGGAACCGCCGGAAACCAAGAAATTTTCCCAGAAAACTTCCCAGGGCCACCCCGGACGTCTCGGGTCTCAGATTTTTTATCCGAGAAATGCGTTGGAAATCTCAGATTGAGACCTACAAATCTATGGGATTATATAGAAAAATTATCTGCATTTATATGCTACAAATTTCATTTGAAGAGGTTGTGGAAATTAAAAATGAAAATATATGAGCCTACCTCGTTGGGCGAAGCCTGTCGCTTCACAAACGATCCGCCAGAGCCACCACCGCCTTGCCAGAGAGGAGGAGGGAAGCTTGAAGGATATTAATCCTTAGATGAGAGAGATTACTCTAGGGATAAATGAAGGGGAAGAAGGAGGAGGGGGTGGAGGTGTTTAAGTAGGGGATTAATAAAAAATTAATTAATTTTTAAACAACCACGAGTATGCCTGTACCTGAACTTTCAACAGGGTCGGGGTCAAGCTTCCCCTAGGGTAAAATCCACATTCTGAGTACAATAGCGGTCTTAGTATTTTAATTCGAGCCTCCCTTCAGGATTTTTAAAGTTCATTCCTGAGGCCGTTAAATTATGACAACGCCCCTGGTTGCGTTTTCCACAGAAGGGTCGCGCCCGCGAAAGTTACACCCCTCCTAGGGTAAACAGCACGCTCTAGACTCAACGGTGCCATTAGTTTTCCCATACGAGCAACTGTTTAGGATTTATTCTGTTTATTTTGCGTGTCTAATGTGAACACACTTAAAAATTAATCCCGACCACACTGGGGCTCGTAATCACACGTTGTCTGAATGCCCTACTCTGGAATAACATCAAGAAATTTTCAAAGTCTTATAGGATCAAAACTTGGGTTCTTACATCATTCCCTCATTAAAGTTTTTCATCCCCAAAAAATAAAACTACAAAAACAACTCGGGATACTGAGTCTGCATTTGGCTCTCCCATTCCTAGGTGCTCTCCTGCACCCTCCCATGCTACCATAGCACACAAACCAAAGGAATGGTTCATCCACGCAGTGTCCGCTCCTGCTGGTCCTCAATCGCCAC
Source organism: Viscum album (assembly GCA_963277665.1). NCBI lineage: Eukaryota > Viridiplantae > Streptophyta > Magnoliopsida > Santalales > Viscaceae > Viscum > Viscum album. Next base: position 1,775,434,661 of record OY728138.1, on the reverse strand, counting down.
CAGGTGCTCCAAAAAGGTGTCTCCATCCTCAATGTCCATCTCTCCCCAGTCGATAATGTGTGTGGGGTCGTGCACATATTTCCTCAGCTATGACACATGGAAGACGTTATGCACCTTATCCAGCTGTGGGGGTAGAGCAAGATGGTAGGCAACCTCACCAACCCTGCGCACGATCTCAAAGGGCCCAATAAACCTCGGGGATAGTTTGCCTCCCTGACCGAACCTCTATGTTCCACGCTGCAGGGAGACCCTCAGAAAGACATGGTCCCCCTGATCGAACTCTAAAGGCCTGCGATAACGATTTGCATAGGACTTCTGTCTGCTCTGAGACGTCCTCATACACTCAGGAATGACTTGCACCTTCTCCGTCATCGCCCATACCAACTCTGGGCCCATTAGGGAGGTCTACCTGACCTCCGTCCACCACAACGGTGACCTGCAGGGTCTCCTGTAGAGGGCCTCAAAAGTTTTCATGCTGATAGTAGAGTGGTAACTGTTTTTATATGCAAACTCCACCAAAGGTAGGTGATCCTCCCAACTTAGGCCAAAGTCTAACACGCATGCCCTAAGAATATCCTCCAACACCTGGATAGTGAGCTCGGTCTGCCCGTCCATCTGGGGGTGAAAAGTTGTACTCATCCATAGACGAGTCCCGAATGCCTCATGCTGGCCTTGCCACAATCGCGACGTAAACTTCCCATCACAGTCAGAGATGATCGTCAAGGGTACTCCATGAAGGCGGACAATCTCCCGAACATACAGCTGCCCCAGAATCTCCACCGAGCTCTGATCCCTAATGGAAAGGAAGTGTGCTGACTTCATGAGTTGGTCCACTATCACCCAAATGGAGTCATATCCCTTCGCTGTGTGTAGAATCCCTATGATGAAGTCCATAGATATGCCATCCCACTTCCACTCCAGGATATCAAGGGGCTGAAACAACCCTGCCGGAACCTGATGCTCTGCCTTCACCTGATGACAGGTAGGGCACCGAGAAACAAACTCAGCTATTCTCCACTTCATGCCAGACCACCAAAACTACTGCTGAAGGTCTCTATACATTTTCACTACACCGGGATGTACAACCAAGGGAGAAGTGTGGAATTCCTGCATCACCTCCTCCCGCATGTCCACTGGTATTACAGCTCTCCCCTGGAATAGGATCTCGTGATTCCCTCCTTCAGAATACCCATCGGGTGCATCGCCCGTGGATATATAATCACACAGCACCTTGCTGTCGACATCTCCCAGCTGCGACTCTCTCACACGCTCATGGAGCGAAGGATTCAACACCATTGATTGCAGAAAAGTCGTACCCTCCTGCTCCACCAAGGTTATCCATAGGGAAGCCAACTTCTCTGAAGCTTCCCGCACTAAACGATCCTTAGACTTCCTACTAAGGGCATCTGCTACTATGTTGTCCTTCCCTAGAGTGTAGACTATCTCGAAATCATAGTCCTGTAGAAACTCCAGCCAGTGCCTCTACCTCAGATTCAAATCCCTCTGAGTGGAGATGTAATTGAGGCTCTAGTGGTCTGAGTTGACCAAAAAACGCTCACCCGGAAGGTAGTGTCTACATAACCTCAAGGCGAAGACCACCGCTGTCAGATCCAAATTGTGAGTTGCATAATTATACTCATGGGGCCTCAACTAGCACGACCCATATGCAATCACTGCCCACTGCTGCATCAGCATGCACCCGAGCCCAGCTCCTGAATCGTCTCAGTACACCACGAACTCAATTCTCTCCTCTGGCAGCCTCAACACTGGATCACTAGTAAGCCTTTGTCTCAACTCCTCGAAGGCCTTCTAGCACTGATCAGTCCAGGTGAACGTTTGTCCCTTCTGCGTCAATGTGGTCAAAGGGGCAACAATCCTGGATAAATCATCCAAAAACCTCTTGTAGTACCCTGCCAAACCAAGGAAGCTCCGCACCTCTGACGCATTCTTGGGTGGCTCCCAAGAAATCACTGTCTCTATCTTTGCGGGATCTATGGCCAATCTCAGCTCCATAATGACATGCCCCAGAAAGTGAACCTCATGAATCCAGAACTGACACTTCAAGGGATTCCCATAAAATCGGTGCTCCCGGAGTAAGTCTAAGACCATCATCAAATGCTCTTCGTGCTCCTATTTCATCGCAGATTAGATGAGTATGTCGTCAATAAAGACGACAAAAAACCGTTCCCACTATGGCTAGAAGATCTGGTTCATCAAATCCATGAAAATGGTGGGGGCTTTCATCACGCCAAAGGGCATCACCAGAAACTCGTAATGCCCATAACGAAAACGGAAAGTCAAATTTGGGATGTAAGCCTCAAGAACCCGTAACTGGTGGTAGCCGGATTGAAGATCAATCTTGGAGAACCACTTCGCACCCCTCAACTGGTCGAATAGATTGTCAATCCTCGGAAAATGGTACTTGTTCTTTATCGTAGCCTGATTCTGGCGATGATAATCCACACAAATCCGCAGACTCCCATCTGCCTTTTTCACAAACAAAACTGGAGCTACCCAGGGGGACACACTGGGCCTGATGAATCCCTTCTCACAAAGGTCCTCCAACTAAATTCATATCTCTCGAAGCTCTGTGGGTTCCATATGATATGCTGCACATGATATCAGGGTAGTCCCCGGCTTCAAGTCAATGCAGAACTCCATCTCTCGCCTTAGAGGTAGTCCTAGGACATCCTTGGGAAAGACGTCCATGTAGTCCTCTACAAAGGTAGGGACCCAGGTGCCTGTAGCGTCTGCTACTTCGAGAGCCATGCTCGCCAACTGGTGAGAAAAAGGTCATGGTCACCTGCTCTGATACCACTTTGTCACGACCCGACCCTACCGGTCTCGAGCCGCAACTACCCCAGGCCGCCTCCATAGGCCAGGGGCTGACGACAAGCGCCGAAGGCATAACAATCTCGGGGAGGCCTTTTCCTAAGAACCTGTACACACATCCCACTCAATGAAGGAGTACAGAGTAAGAAAGAAAACCAAAGAACAAACAACTATAACCCAACCACAGTCATGCATCGACTTTTAAATAGGAAACATAAAGTGTTTAAAATTACTAACAAGATAACAGAACAGAAAAAGGGAAAAATGCACGCCTAACCCGAAAGGTGCCACAACCTGGCAATAGGTAAACAAAAGTAAACAACTGGTGAGTCTCACACCTAAAAGTCCTACAATGACAACTGAATGCGGCCCAAGCTCTTGTGTCTTCTACGCTCCTCCATAGTCTCGATCAACCTATCTTTCGTCTGCAAGGGCACACCAAGTGCGGGCAAAGCCCAAGCAGGGGTGAGTATAAAGATACTCAGTAGGATGCCCCGAAATCTAGAGGGAGCAACAAAAGAGGTACCAAAACGGTGAGCAGTAGACAGAACAATGTTGACGCTCCTTTCGTCACAGAATCTAAAGATCGGAAAAGGTGAATATCTGAGCTTAAAGTGATTCTCCCTTTGAAGAAACATCAAAAATCTACAAAGGGATGAACAAGGAGAACATTTCCCATAGGTCGCACAAGTTCCCTCATAGTCACGCAAGTACACTTGCGCGCCGCCTAGTGGTCTTGCAAGTACTTGCGCGCTGCCTAGTGGTCGTGCAAGTCTACTTGCGCGACTCCTTATGGTCGTGCAAGTGACTTGCGTGCCCTAAGTGATAACCGCCCGGTAACCGCCCGGGGTCTTCTTTTGCCTATAAATAGACCCTATGGGCCCCCCATTCGAGAGGATCTTTTTCCAGAAACTCGGATTGAAGCTCCCGACGCCCAAGTCTCTTCTCAAAGCTTCCGGAACACTTTTAAGGTAATTTCTACCTAGAATGGAAGATTTAAAGAGAAGAAGGAAGGCCTAAGTGTTGAAACTCATCAACACTTGCGCGCCGCCTTATTCCTTCAATAGAACTTGCGCGTCTCTTTTTTGGATGAACCTCAAGAGGATTCTAAAGGGATTTATAAAGAGTCGCTCAAATATTCTAATGATATTTGAGAATCGCGCAAGTACCCCTCATGTCGCGCAAGTGTACTTGCGCGACCAATACTTGCGCGCCGCACCAATACTTGCGCGCCGCACCAATACTTGCGCGTCGCCGCAATACTTGCGCGCCTTTCAAGACTTGTGCGCCCCTACCTTTTTGGGTGCCTATCTTTCCCATTTTACCCCTCTTAAGCCATCACACCTTTCCTTTTCAAGATTCAGTCTTCAAGACACTCTTCAAAGCCATTTATGGCATGATTTCTTGATTTGACTTCCTTATCTGAAAGTAATTCTATGGAATATCTCTCAAAGTCTAGTGATTTAAATATCCTTATGTCACTAAATATGGAGAGTTCATTCATTCAACCTCATCCTTTAAGATGAGAGAATCCTAACCTGGGTCTCCTTTTCAGGAATAATCCCCAGTTATAAATCCTTTAATCTCAAATCTGGGCATCCTTCTTAGGAGTAAGCCCCAATCTCAAATGTGGGAATCCTTCTCAGGAGTAAGCCCCAATCTAAAATTTGGGCATCCTTCTTAGGAGTAAGCCCCAATCTCAAATGTGGGCATCCTCTTCAGAAGTAATCCCCAAACCTTAATCCCTAACCTGGGTCTCCTTTTCAGGAATAAGACTCAGTCATAATCTTGGGCTTCATTTTCAGGAGTAAGCCCCAAGTCCCCTAACCTGGGTCTCCTTTTCAGGAATAAGGCTCAGTCATAATCTTGGGCTTCCTTTTCAGGAGTAAGCCCCAAGCCCCCCTTAAATTTCTCTTAACTAGTTCTAATTTTCCCTTGATTTGGGTTTCCTTCTCAGGAGTAAAACCCAATCATAAATCCCCTACTAACTTGGGCATCCTCCTTAGGAGAAAGACCCAAGATTAGAGTATTCAAAATCTCCATAAAGCACATATACCTTTATGGACCCTTTTCCTGGATTTTCTCCCTAAAAGTAAATCCTAAATCTTCATCTATTTGGGTAGTCATACATACATAAGCCCCAAACAATTTCTTATGATTGCATATTTCATGGCACAATTGTCTAATTTTTACCAATACCTCTTGTTTCTCACACCGAGCATGACTCACGTGAGCTTAGAGTGTAAAATTAATTATGACATTCTTCTTTGAGCCATCAATCATAAACATCATACTCCATTTCTCGAACTACGTGGGTTCTGATTCCTTTTCCAAAACAAAGGATACGTAGGTAGCCCATTTATGGGTTCGATCCCAACTTTGAAATAATCCATGTCTTTCTGAATGACGATAAACTTCAAGTGCCTCACTGAGTGGCTTTAAAACCAGCCTGGTCATCATAATGACCAAGAGACTTTTATAAATGTTTCGAAGGATACCATTGACCAATAATCTCTAAATAGATACAGATGATTCTCTATTGATGAAGAACCTCGAATACATATAAAAGATTCTCTAAATTTCTTGAATATTTAATCATTGATTGTTAAAACTTAAGGAAAGCTCATTTTATACTTGGTAATGTAATAAGGATTCACGAACATAACTTAAATCTATAAAGAGAGTCCCGGAGTAGACAATAATTCCCCTCAAAAAGGTGTGATGATTCCGACCTCCCATCCTCTCGACCAATTCAAATTCCTAAGCCTCATTAGTCCACAAACTAATGAGTTCCTACCTTTGGAAAGTAGGTCCAAACGGATGTGGAATCATTGGATGTTTCTGGTTCTACGAACAAACCCGTTAGAAACCGATCAGAACGTTTGAATCTCCCGTCCAGGAGGTCATCCCCGAAATCCGTGCGAAACAAAAATGGTGAACCCGACGTGAATCCTTAACCAAGTTAAAATGATGTTTTTCTTATTTGTTAGTTAGGCCCCTTGGACCAACAAATCAATCATTGACATGTGCTCATCCAAAAGATGCAGTGGCCGGATTCATCTTGATTATGTCTGTTATATGGAACAGGCACTCTTTTCTCAAGATCTTCTGCAAAATGGCTTTCCTTAAATTCACCCCTGTGAATACTGCTGTTGTGAACACCTCTACTGTGAGGTCTGCTGCTGTAAAAACCAATGCTGCTACTCCTACTGGAACGTCGTCCGCTCTGAGGATGACATCACCAACTCAGCGTCTTCAACGCTGGGTTTCTAATGCACTGGTTAAGGAGTACCGTCGCAACGGTACTATCCCAACTCTGGAGGCCGCTCGTCAAGCCCTCCAAGTTAACAACTCTACCTGGTCGTCTGGACAACGGCGACCAACGATCAAGAAGCAGGCGGTGCTGACTACCGTCTCCAACCGTTTCGGGTCGTTATCCCCGGAACGCAATTTCCATTCACTCCCTTACTCTGAGGAAGTGAATGAGCAGGTCCCGCAGGGCCTTAATTCAAAAAGACAGGAGTCCTTCTCGAGGGCTCCCATCAACAATCGCCGCCAGACTCGTGCGGTAGTGCGCCCTCAACATGATGAGGGTACCGACTCCAGGCATTCAGCTCAGATTCCTCGAACCCGAGCAGGCAAGATGAACCGCCAGAGACGGAATCCGGTTAACAATAGGCAGGTTGTCATCCCTGCCATCTCCGGAGAAGTCCACCAACCTAACTTGGTGGCAAATAACGAGCAGGCATACACACCTTCCCGTTTTAATTCCACTGTCCAGCAGACTCGTCTGGCAGCATCAAGCCAATCCCGCCAGGCAATTCCGGCGGAGTACTATAGGCAGGAACATGCACCTGCTTATACATCACTAGTTAGTCAGCAGGCTCGTCTGACTACATATGATGGATCTCATCAACCGCGTTTGGCGAAGTGTAATCAGCAGGCACATACACCTGCTAATACTAATCAAGCCTACCAACAGTCTCGCTTGGTAGCACACGGAGAAGTCAGTTGGAAAGTCCCGACGACAAACAGGAGGCAGACTCAACTCTCTGCCTCCACACTTGAGTACTGTCAGGATCCACTGACAGGAAAAGGAGGACAGGAGCAGGCACATACACCTACTCCAAGCCCGGAATGGACGTATATCCCCGTTCCGGCGGCTGAAGTCACCAAACATATTTTGTCAATGATGAAAGAGCAGAAGCAAATTCCTGCTCATATTCTGGATGCTTGCCAGGATATCATAACAGCTTCAGCATCATCACAGGGACAGACACATAAATCTATCCCTAGCAGTGGAGTGACACATCAACGATTCACTCCGGAACAGACACACATAACTGTTCCAGTTCAAGAGGGTTATGGGGCATACTCCCCCATATCATACGGACAACCAAGTCAGGCACATACACCTGATTTGAGTGGAGATCGTCAGCCTAACCTGACCATCTTTCCTGATCAGGCACATAAACCTGCTCAGAGCAATCACTTTCATCATCAAGTGGTTTCTAAAGCGAGTAAGAAGGCATCTAAGAAAAAGATCCTCCCAGCACAGTCAGGAGATCAAAGGCCAATCTGTAACCAAGCCTTGCTCGATGCTGGAGTTCTTGAAGCCCTCAGACATTTATCTATCGGAATTCAAGATTCTACTCCCTCAGTTCCCTATAATGGGAACATTAATTCTGAAGGTCTTCAACAGACACTTCCTCATGAAGACTTGCTTCATGAAAGTTCGGTCAATCCTGAAGTTTCTTCTTCAGATGAGAGCCACAGGAACCCTCTGTGTGGTCAGAAGACCAAGGAGCAAGAGATTTCATCTTTTGCTGTAACCCATTGTGACGGTCCTCCTCATGGTGATGAACTTTGCTGCGAAAGTCCTCTCCGCAGTAGTGATTCATGTTGTCTCGAAAATTCTTCAGAAGGCAATGTAGTGACGAGAAAGCCCTCCTATCTCGAGGCACTTGCAAACGTAAAACCAGTCATGTCTGATGGTTTACTATCGGCAGGTGAAACTCTTTCTCCATCAGAAGATAGCCTGGGGTTCAGGTTATTCTCTGAACCATCCCTGGGTCATTCATCTTCCAGCATGAATAGTGATTTCTCTACCAATCTTGTTGAATCCGATGAAGCAACAAGGAAACACCAACTCTGGTCCAAACAGGTAGAAGAATCTTCATTTAATGATAAAGAAGAAATGCTGAACATGAGGAAAAAACTGGAAAAAGGTGAAGTACCAGTCATGTTTTGGCCTTTGGCTGACTCCCAGTACGACATTCCAAAGATGTTGACGGATGATGGAATCCATGATATTCGTCTCAACATATGGAAGAATCTTTGTAAATTGAAGAAGAAAGTATTATCTTATGGTGATTATGAAAATCATATTAAGATAATAGAAGGGTTACAACGCCAGATTGATTTGGCATCTCTATTAGTCTCTCGGTATTCAAAGGCTGAAAAGCAAACCCTTCAACGTTCATGCCTTGGCGCACTAAGAAAATTGCGTCAGTTAATTGCCAATGCTCCATCTGATGTTCATATAAGAGGATGGGGTGTTCATGGAGCACTACATTTCACAGTGCTTTCCGGTCAGCAAAGCCCGCCGAAAATGGTCTCATGCAATGTTATTGCCCATGGCCGGCCACAGTCAATGGGCTTTGTTCATAATCAAAAGCTTGCTCAAAAACAGGCTTCAACTAGTTCCTCTCAAAATCAAGTATATAGAGAACAAGTTGTTGAATTGCTCCTACATCAAGCAGGCGAGAATATTGCACAAGCCTCTCATCTGGAGCAAACACGTCATCAAATGACAGAAGTTTCGGAAATCATCCAACGGTCTGTTGAACCAGGTGATAAAAGTGGATACAGGTTAATGCATCCAGCTAATTTCCGAACTAAGATTCGCAAGATCAAGAGAGATTTTAAGAAGATCTCAGACATAGCATGTCAAGAGACACCCCAGCTTGTCAGACTGGGGACTTCTCTAACCCAAACCTCAGAGTCAACAAATGGGATTCGAGGAGTTGAGCGGAAGCAGCAGGAACATCCCCAGTCCACCGGACTGGGGACTTTTTCAAATCCTCAATCCCTCCCTCAGAGAAAGTCAGTATTCTCTCGATTATGGAATAAGCCTCAAGAGGAACGAAGAGCCAAGCTATCAGGAGATTCTCTCCAAGTGACGGTTCTCCAAGAAGTTCCTGAGGGATCAAGTCAACGGAGTGCCATGTCTCATCATGGACATGGAAGAAGACAATATCACAGAAATGCTGATAGAAAGGATTCCATGCAATATGCATCCATTAATGTCATCAATGCCGTTGCTGCTGATTCACCAGATGAGGCTCAATCAGAGGGATCAGATGAAGAGGTTCCTGCTCAAGAAGTTGCTCACACGGACCTAAATGAAGAAGGTGTGCGCACACGTAATCAAAGGCTTACCCAAAATCTAGGTATTCCTTCAAGTAACCCACTTCCCCCTCTCCGAAAAGGATACAATAAGGGGAAAGGAAAGAATCAGGTTACTTCTCACCCTTCCTCTGAAGGAGGTCAATCGCTCTCATTAGAGCAAAGGTTTGCACAACAGGAGGAAGAAATGAAAGAATTAAGAAGGTTGAATGCAGAACTACTTCAGAGTAGTCTTCTTCTTAAGAATGCTGAAGTCCGACAGCCAAAGGAATTTGTTGTAACTACTGAGATGGATCAGGAATATCCTCCTTTATCAGTACACCCTCAGAGGTCTAATCCTACGGGTCAAACGCAACAACGGTTGGCAGCACTACCATCAGTTGCAGCACCAACCACCACGTCTGTCCAAGCTCCATTCATTGCACCTACCCAAAACCAAGTTCAACCTGATGTTTCTCAAAAGTTAATAACTACAATTGAGTCATTAACAGCTCGGTTAGAAACTATGGAAGGGAAACGGGCACAAGTTAAACCTGAAAAGAAAGTTTACCGTGAATGGGTAGATTCAATTTCTCCTCCATCCAGTTTTGGAAACCCTATTTTCCCTACTTTCAATGGATCAGGCGACCCTGAACAACATTTGACGCATTACGTGTCTTGTTGTGATCCTATGATGGGAACTCCAGAGCAGCAAGAAGCAGTGAAACTCAGATGCTTCGTGCGAACCTTGCAAGGACCAGCTTTTGTCTAGTATACAAGCTTGCAATCCCGATCAGTCATCGGATGGGAGGATCTTCGTCAAAAATTCCTTCTTCTGTTTAGCTCAACTTTGCCAAAAACGACAGTTTTCGATCTTACAAACTGCAAGAAAAGGGAGAATGAAAGAGTCTCTGATTTCATTGCTCGTTGGAAGGGATTAACGTATTCCTTGAGTTTAGCACTCCCTCAGGAGGAATTGTTGCCAATCTGTGTGGCAAATTTGCGTGACGAATTACGCACGCCATTGATCCCTGTGAAATACACAGGAGGGTTTTGAGACCTTACTTCAATCGCTCAGCAGATTGAAGATTCCCTTATACAGGTTAAGGTTAAATCTCGTGTAATTCCATCAGCTCCAGGAAGAAGAATGGGTAAAGCAGAAACTGCTACAGTTATGCTTAAACAAGCACCTGTACCTATATCTACTTCAAAACCTTCATCTTCTCGAAGGATTCCACCTCTTGAACGCCAACAACAAAGGCCGTTTCGTCCAAATGATCAAAGAGATCAACGACGAAAACAATTTGAGGATATGAAGAGTAAAACATACTCTTTCCGAAATGAGAAAGTTCCTGGTTACTTCATTGCAGCTCTGGAAAATAATTTGGTTCAATTACCAGTGCCCAAGAGGCCAAACAAGGAAGGAGATGAAGACCGTCCCAATTATTGTCCTTTTCATCAAATGTTGGGGCATCCCATCCAGGAGTGTTTTGTCTTTAAAGACCTCCTGCAAAAGATGGTCGACTTGGGACAAGTCAAATTGAAGGGTTATTCAGCTCATGTAGCGTGTATTACCGCTACAGATCCAGAGGAAGGAGGCGAGTGGCAGGAAGTCAAAAGAAAAACTGCGAAAAAATATGATGATTGGATGGTCAGGAAGACAATCAATCGGACCCATTCCATTTTGCGAACACAATTGAAGAAGCCAATTGTGTCTCCTACAAAAGTTGCAGTAAAGCCTCCATCAAAAGACAAATCCTCAAAAGGGCAGCGCAATTCAAAGAAGAAAGAGGAATCAGGAGAAGATGAGTATGTAGCAAAGCCTAAATTGTCTTTGACTCTGGAAGATTTCATGCCATCTACTTCAAAGCCACAGGCACCGCCCCATCAAACGGCACATCCTAAACAGGCTAACCAGGCAGAGTCTTTATCAGACGAAGAGTTAATCTTTGGTTCTGTTAATATGATTCAATTAACAGATTCATATTCCAGTCTTGATGAGCCTGAATTCCCTATATCAAATAAGGGAATCCGAGGAAGTTCTAGAGGTTCAGGATACAGGGGAATACGTGGATCTTTCCGAAGCCACTACTCTAATTTTACCCCTGCTAGCACTGTATATGCAGCAGAAACTCGTGGTAGATCCCTTCAGCGAGCTCAAAAAGAACAAGCAAGTTCTTCTGCCAATGGCCAACTCAGTTTTGGCACAGTTATTTTGGAAGACCGATTAAAGGTTCCATCTTCTTGATCTCAGCAAGTAAATGGATCTAATCAGTCTAATCTTCCAAAACCAAGGATGTTTCCAACTTCAATACAAGATGCATCATCTTCCAAAGCATCTGCTTCCAAGGTACCTGCTAAACCGCATATTCCTATTGGGAAACGCAGACCTCTAGATCAAAAATATGATATATTGAAACACTTGTCCCAAGTACCAGCCAAGTTATCAATTTTGGATGCTTTGAATCTGTCAAAAGATCTTCGGGAAGCACTCATCGAAGCTTTGTCAAGTCCTCAAGAGTTTGAAACTGAAATTGCTGCAGCTGAAATCTATCATATAGAGAATAATCCCGCAGAATGCCATGTAGTGATATATTTTACTGATAAAGATGAAGATGATGTTGTGCATGGTCACATAAAACCTTTGTACTTATCTGGAAAAGTCAATGGTGTAGATGTTCGAAGAGCTTTCATTGACAATGGTTCAGGAGTCAACCTCATGCCCATTCGTACACTTCGTCGATTGGGACTCACGGAATCTGATTTATCTCCTTCTACCATGATGTTACAAGGATATGATAAAAATGAACAAGAACCACTGGGAGAAGTTACACTCAGAACTCAGTTTGGAGATCTTGTTTCCAATTCGGATTTCATGATTGTTGATCAAGACTCAGCTTTCAATATCTTGCTTGGAAGACCCTGGCTACATCAGCATGCAGCTATTCCGTCATCATACCATCAATGTCTCAAATACTGTTTCGATGGTCAAGTTGGAACATTGTATGGTGATAAGGCCCCATTCAAGACATGTGAGTATCAATACATTGAGGCGGAATTTTATCACATGAAGGGAAGAGAAAAATCTACAATGAAGGAAATTACCAAAGTTAATGCTCCATATGGTTTGGAAAAAATTCCAATAAATCCATTTTCACATGTGAGTACAGATTATGTGTTACCTATCAGTCAAATTGAAAAAATAGGCCCAAATCAAAATACTCTTATGGAAAGATCCATAATGTCAATTACGGCAATCGAGCCAGACAACATGGGAGAAATTGGTAACTTACCAAGCAACGATGAAAGCATAAGTGGTGACGTTTTCATTTCGTCTGCTGAAATCCAACAAGTCTATACTTCGCTAATCAGGCCAGAAGAAGTTATAGAAACACTAGAGGTGAATAATGATGTTGATTCTCGATCCATCATCTCCTCTTTGATTCCCAAAGAAGACCCTTTATCATCAATAGGGTCGGAAATGGAAGCTTCTTCTTCAAAATGTGAAAATTTTGACATTTCTTATGATCATGAGAATTTCGTTTTTTCATCTACTTTGCAAGTAGAAACGGAAGAAATAACACATGATGAAGAGGAAGAGGAAGATCTTAGAGATGCTCCTCCAGCATTTGAAGAGGGTATCTCTACCACTGTGGATGAACTCAGAGAAGTAAATCTGGGTACAGAGAAAGATCCACGCCCCACTTTAATTAGTGCGGCCATGACCCTTGAAGAGCAAATATGTATATTTCTTTTCTAAAGCAAAATAAAGATATTTTTGCTTGGAATTATACAGAAATGCCTGGGCTTGATCCTTATGTTGCTACTCATCATTTGGGTTTACCAAAAGAACATCGAGGATTCAAGCAAGCCACGAGAAGAACACACCCAACCTATGCTTCCAAAATTGAAGCTGAAGTGGATAAGCTGATCAAAGCCAACTTCATCAGAGAAGTTCAATATCCCAAGTGGTTGGCTAATATTGTCCCTGTAAAGAAGAAGAACGGACAAATTAGGGTTTGCATCGATTTCAGAGATCTTAATCGGTATTGTCCTAAAGATGATTTCCCAGTTCCGATTACAGAACTCTTAATTGATGCGACGGCTGGCTATGAAGTACTTTCTTTCATGGATGGATATTCTGGATATAATCAGATCCGAATGGCCCCAGAAGATGAGGAATATACAGCCTTCAGAGCTCCTCAAGGTGTGTTTTGTTACCGGGTGATGCCCTTTGGTTTAAAGAATGCAGGTGCAACATATCAACGCGCCATGCATCGTATCTTCAAACCTCTTTTAGGGAAGTTTGTTGAATGCTATGTAGATGATTTGGTGGTTAAATCCAAACAACGTTCTAATCACTTGGCTGATTTGAAAGTCATATTCCACAAGCTTCGACAACATAATTTGAAGATGAACCCCTTAAAATGTGCTTTTGGGGTAACCTCAGGAAAATTACTCGGCTTTGTTGTACGCCATCGTGGTATTGAAGTCGATCCTGAGAAAACCAAATCAATCCTTGGTATGTCACCTCCTCAGAATTTGAAAGAATTAAGAGGACTTCAAGGACACTTAGCCTATATTCGGCGTTTCATCGCCAATTTGGCAGGCAAAAGTTTACCCTTTACCAAATTATTGAAGAAAGGAGTCACTTACCAGTGGACTGAAGAATGTCAAGAAGAATTTGATGTTCTCAAGAAATACCTCTTGAGTCCACCAGTACTCATGACACCTGTTGAGGGTAGACCGCTTATCCTCTATGTGACAGCTTTAGAGCGATCATTGGGTGTCTTTCTCGCTCAAAAGAATGATGCTGGGAATGAAAATAGTCTCTATTATCTCAGTAAAACTATGCTTGAAGCAGAAACCCGGTATTCAAGTATTGAAAAGTGCTGCCTAGCATTAATCTTTGCAGTTCAGAAACTGAGACACTACCTGCAACATCATGAGGTCCAATTGGTATCTCGTAATAATCCTCTCAAATTCATCCTTAGTCGTCCAATGCTTACAGGACGTCTGGCAAGGTGGGCGGTTATTCTACAGCAGTTTGACATTCAGTATGTGTCTCAAAAGGCAATTAAGGGCCAAGCTCTGGCTGATTTCCTGGCTGAACATCCTTCAGTGGAAGACACGTATTCATATATCGAACTCCCTGATGAGGAAGTTTTCTCTATTCAAGAGAGTCCTCAAACATGGGAAATGTATTTTGATGGTGCTTCTAGAAGTCCAACAGGGAAGAAAATGGAAAATCCTAAATTCAACAAAGTTTTTTTAGGAATTGTGCTCATTTCTCCAGATAAGGCAGTGTTACCTTATTCCTTTTTGTTGTTGGAAGGTGGTACCAATAATGAAGCTGAATACCAAGCTCTCATTACAGTCTTGGAGTTAGCGCTTCAAGCACAAGTGAATCACTTAAAGGTGAAAGGTGATTCAGACCTGGTAATCAAACAAGTCAATGGGGATTATGCCATCAGAAAAGAAGAATTAATCCCTTTGTATGATTACGTCAGAGAGTTAATGTCGGAATTCCCTTCAGAACTGACATTTTCTTATGTCCCAAGATCACAAAATGCTCAAGCTGATGCACTGGCTAATATAGCTACAGCTTTAGCAGATCCAAATCGGGACGAGACAACCATATGTATTGCCCACCGTCGTGCAATTTCACCTTATGTTCAAGTCAGAACAGAGGAAATTAATGAAATTAGTCCCATTCCTGAATCATATGGTCATACTACAGGATGGATGTCACCTATCAGGGAATACCTTCAAAATGGAACACTTCCACCTGATAGAGCCGAGAAAGAACAAATTCGGCGACGTGTGGTCAATTTTACTCTTTATGATAGCCCAAACCACCTCGAGAAAATTCTCTACAAACGTGGTTTTGATGGAGTTCTCTTCAGATGTATTGATGGTGAAGAGACAATGGCTGTCATAAAAGAAGTGCATGCAGGAGTCTGTGGTGCCCACCAGTCTGGACATAGACTATCTGATCAAATTCGAAGGCTTGGATACTTTTGGCCTTCAATGATACAAGATTGTGTTAATTTTACAAATAAGTGTCATTCATGCCAAGTATATGCCAACTTCATTCATAAACCTCCAGAGTTTCTTCATACAGCTAAATACTCATGGCCATTTTCCACATGGGGAATGGATGTGGTGGGACCTTACCCTTCAGCTACGGCCAAGCAGTTTAAGTACATTCTTACTGCTACTGATTTCTTTTCCAAATGGGCAGAGTCATTACCTCTCAAAGAAGTCAGTTCTAAATGCATTGTTATCTTCATCAAGTCTAACATCATTACTAGATTTGGTGTCCCTCATACCATATTGACGGACAACGGCACCAACTTCTGTTCTTCTGAGGTAAAGAAATTGTATCAAGAATACAACATTAAGTCCAACCATTCATCTCGATATCATGCAGCGGCTAATGGCCAGATAGAATCCTTCAACAAGATTCTTTCAAATATACTGCAAAAGATGGTGGATAAAGATAAGAGTTCATGGCCTGATAAACTCTTTCATGCTTTATGGGCTTATCGGACTACCACTCACAATACAACGCGGTCAACTCCATATTCGTTGGTATATGGAACAGAAGCAGTCTTGCCAATTGAAGTTCAATTTCCCTCACTCAGAATAGCCATTTGTGATCAGTTATCTACAGATGAGCAATCCCAAAAGCGGTTGAATGAATTGGAACAATTAGGTGAGAAAAGATTGTGCACTTTGCACCACTTGGAAATCTATCAGAATCAAATAGCACGAGCTTTTAACAAAAAGGTTCGTCTTCGATCATTTATTCAGGGAGAATTGGTATTGGTTCTCAGAGCACCAATGATACCAGGAAAGAAGCCTCCCAAACTTGAACCAAAATGGGAAGGACCTTATTCAATACATAAGGTCTACTCCAATGGAGCGTATTCTCTAATCTCAATGGATGGAGAACACATCACGACTCCAACTAATGCTATATTTCTGAAGAAGTATTTTGTATAAACACAAAATATTGTTCCCAGATCCAAAACAATCACATTGGTTCATGATATTTTGTCCGAGATGACATTAAACTATATTTTGTCCGAGATGACATTAAACTATATTTTGTCTGAGATGACATTAAACTATATTTTGTCCGAGATGACATTAAACTATATTATGTCCTATCTACATGACATTAAACTGTGTGGCACTTCCAACGTCCAGCATGACGATAAATTGTAAAAAAGTCCCCAGAACTGATATCCTCATATTGGTTCACCTTAGTCCTAGCTACATGACTTTAAATTGTACAGCACCAGTTCGTCCTTGCTATATGATGTTAAACTATACAGCAATGGTCCAGTATGACTTTAAACTGCAACTTCGTCCCACATGACATTAAACTGTGGAAAAAAAAAGTTCCATAAACCGTCTAGCATGACCTTAAACTGCATCATCCCTGGTCCATGTATATGACCATAAACTATTTGAAAATCCCTTATGTCCAGCAAGACGTTAAACTGTGACGTCCTAACTACATGACGCTAAACTGTATAAAAGTCACTCACGTCCGAAAGACGTTAAACTATATAATCATCAAAGGTCCAGCATGACATTAAATTGCACCATCCACGGTCCATGAATATGACCTTAAACTATTCGCACTTTCGTCCAACATGACATAAATGGTGTGTTATTTTGTCCTTACTGCATGACAATAAACTGCACAATCCCCCTTTCGTCCAATATGACGTTAAACTGTATTGTCCCCATCGTCCTAACTACATGACGCTAAACTGTACAGAAAGTCCTTGATATGTCCTACATGACATTAAACTGTTATTTTGTCTCTGCTACATGACACTAAACTGTGCAGCACCAATAGTCCTAGCTGCAAGACTTTAAACCGCATAGTCCCTGAATATGTCCTACATGACATTAAACTATGCATCGTTAAGGTTGTTGTTTCCTCTTGTTTCTCACACCGAGTATGACTCACGTGAGCTTAGAGTAAACATCAACCATAACACTCTCTTTGGGCCGCTAACCATGTGTAAGTCCCAACAACATTTTTTATTAGATCGTTGTCCCCAAGAACAACTTGATCATTAATTCATTCTTTAATTGAACTACACGGACTTTGATCCTTGCCCTCCAGGCTGGGTATGTAGGCATCCTCCCAAGGTTCAAGCCCAAAAACAATCTCTTCACATCGGTTCACCACCATCTCATATGATGTTGATTCGTGAAACCGCCCCTGGAATCAATATCTTTACATTGATTCACTTTCGTCCTTGTTATATGACGTTAAACTATACAACACTTTTGTCCGGTATGACAATAAACTACAATATTCTTTGATTTCCTCATTTGAGAGAGAACTATTTTTGACATTGATTTTTCAATCATGGTTTTCATTTTCAAAAGACTACGTGCATACATGGTAATGCCTAAACTTTTTTATCTTAGGTTAAACCATCATTGCACTAAAGTCCCCTTTCACCTTTCACATGTACGAACCAAATTTGTACAAAGGGTAGTTCTAGAACTACGTGGACTTGATTCCCGTCCTTATGGGATACGTAGGAACATTCGAGTATCCCTCGAATCCAGTCCCAAGTCTTTTGGGCCTAACCCCAAATTTCACTTTCAGTCCCTTGGCTGAAAAGTCCTCATGAAAACACACACTGTGTAGTCATTATTATGGTCTGAATTCTATGACCCTAAACTAAGATCACTCATACTTTCGTCCTGCATGACGTTAAACTGCATTTGAAGAACTACGTATGGCTTGATTCTCATTCTTATGAGATATGCAGTGAAGTCCAAGTTTCAATTCAGGACCCAGCCACAACATGATTATGGTTATCATTGACCTATGTATCTCTATATACATTGTAAAATACCCATCTTTATGTGTTATAATCCTAACCTTAAATATTTTCAGATCTTCATAACCCTTTTCATAACTTCTAATCACAAAAATGTCAAACTTCTGAGAATTCTTTTGCCTGACTATGCAGCACGTGCCCATAGGTGGCCTTGCATAAACAGTCCACATAACAGACTTGTCAGCCAAAAGATGCTATTTATTTGACCATGCAGCCAATGCCCTTAGGTGGCCCTGCATATTTCAACCCCCTAACAGGTTTTGTTAAATAATAGTAACTTCATTCTTGGGAAGAATGCCTCTTTTGTCCTTATTTGTCTTAAACGACAGTATGTAGGGATCCGCAAAAAAATAGCCATCCTTAACATATTTGTCCCATATCCTTTTTCATGATCTGAAAGTATTCAAGTCTATGGTTTATTCTTCTTCCCTACGTTTGGGTCAGACCTTCGTAGGAGTGATATTCATCCAGTTCTTCGATATTCTTGTTCAGAAATATCTTCTCCATATTCAAGTACCTCTTTCCATACAACAAACTCTATACTTTAGAAAATTTGAATCTCCATAAACTTTCACTGGCTTTTAGCACTAGGAAAGTAAATTTCTGGGAGTTCTTTTGCCTGACTATGCAGCACGTGCCCATTGGTGGCCTTGCATAAACAGTCCACATAACAGACTTGTCAGCCGAAAGATGCTATTTATTTAACCATGCAGCCAATGCCCTTAGGTGGCCCTGCATATTTCAACCCCCTAACAGGTTTTGTTAAATAATAGTAACTTCATTCTTAGAAACTACTTCTTCTAATGCCTTTTAGCTCTTTTTCATATCATTCCTCAGATTCAAATATTCTTAAACCATAGTTTACATATTTTCCCTCATACTTGAGTATGTTAGTATGTTTTCAGATGAACTTTCAAGGAATTGTGTCAATTTTAATCCATTTCGGTCAAAGCTATTTCGACCTTAAACATTAGCCCCTTTTATGTCTGGCATGCATGACTTTAAACTGCCCACAAAAGACAAAGGAACTCTGAATAAAAGTCAAGTTCCAGCACACTTGCGCGCTTCCCTCTGTGCCCTGAAGACTTGCGCGCCCCCTTTTCCTTTGAATGTATTCAATTTCCTCAGAGTCAAATCCTCATTTCTTTCCGGATCCAACTCTGAGGGGGGACTTTTGTTGATGCTCCTTTCGTCACAGAATCTAAAGATCGGAAAAGGGGAATATCTGAGCTTAAAGTGATTCTCCCTTTGAAGAAACATCAAAAATAGACAAAGGGATGAACAAGGAGAACATTTCCCATAGGTCGCGCAAGTTCCCTCATAGTCGCGCAAGTACACTTGCGCACCGCCTAGTGGTCTTGCAAGTACTTGCACGCTGCCTAGTGGTCGTGCAAGTCTACTTGCGCGACTCCTTATGGTCGTGCAAGTGACTTGCGCGCCCTAAGTGATAACCGCCCGGTAACCGCCCGGGGTCTTCTTTTTCCTATAAATAGACCCTGTGGGCCCCCCATTCGAGAGGATCTTTTTCCAGAAACTCGGATTGAAGCTCCCGACGCCCAAGTCTCTTCTCAAAGCTTCCGGAACACTTCTAAGGTAATTTCTTACCTAGAACGGAAGATTTAAAGAGAAGAAGGAAGGCCTAAGTGTTGAAACTCATCAACACTTGCGCGCCGCCTTATTCCTTCAATAGAACTTGCGCGTCTCTTTTTTGGATGAACCTCAAGAGGATTCTAAAGGGATTTATAAAGAGTCGCTCAAATATTCTAATGATATTTGAGAATCGCGCAAGTACCCCTCATGTCGCGCAAGTGTACTTGCGCGACCAATACTTGCGCGCCGCACCAATACTTGCGCACCGCACCAATACTTGCGCGCCGCCGCAATACTTGCGCGCCTTTCAAGACTTGCGCGCCCCTACCTTTTTGGGTGCCTATCTTGCCCATTTTACCCCTCTTAAGCCATCACACCTTTCCTTTTCAAGATTCAGTCTTCAAGACACTCTTCAAAGCCATTTATGGCATGATTTCTTGATTTGACTTCCTTATCTGAAAGGAATTCTATGGAATATCTCTCAAAGTCTAGTGATTTAAATATCCTTATGTCACTAAATATGGAGATTTCATTCATTCAACCTCATCCTTTAAGATGAGAGAATCCTAACCTCGGTCTCCTTTTCAGGAATAATCCCCAGTTATAAATCCTTTAATCTCAAATCTGGGCATCCTTCTTAGGAGTAAGCCCCAATCTCAAATATGGGCATCCTTCTTAGGAGTAAGCCCCAATCTCAAATTTGGGCATCCTTCTTAGGAGTAAGCCCCAATCTCAAATGTGGGCATCCTCTTCAGGAGTAAGCCCCAAACCTTAATCCCTAACCTGGGTCTCCTTTTCAGGAATAAGACTCAGTCATAATCTTGGGCTTCCTTTTCAGGAGTAAGCCCCAAGTCCCCTAACCTGAGTCTCCTTTACAGGAATAAGGCTCAGTCATAATCTTGGGATTCCTTTTCAGGAGTAAGCCCCAAGCCCCCCTTAAATTTCTCTTAACTAGTTCTAATTTTCCCTTGATTTGGGTTTCCTTCTCAGGAGTAAAACCCAATCATAAATCCCCTCCTAACTTGGGCATCCTCCTTAGGAGAAAGCCCCAAGATTAGAGTATTCAAAATCTCCATAAAGCACATATACCTTTATGGACCCTGTTCCTGGATTTTCTCCCTAAAAGTAAATCCTAAATCTTCATCTATTTGGGCAGTCATACATACATAAGCCCCAAAAAATTTCTTATGATTGCATCTTTCATGGCACAATTGTCTAATTTTTACCAATACCTCTTGTTTCTCACACCGAGCATGACTCACGTGAGCTTAGAGTGTAAAAGTAATTATGACATTCTTCTTTGAGCCATCAATCATAAACATCATACTCCATTTCTCGAACTACGTGGGTTCTGATTCCTTTTCCAAAACAAAGGATACGTAGGTAGCCCATTTATGGGTTCGATCCCAAATTTGAAATAATCCATGTCTTTCTGAATGACGATAAACTTCAAGTGCCTCACTGAGTGGCTTTAAAACCAAACTGGTCATCATAATGACCAAGAGACTTTTATAAATGTTTCGAAGGATACCATTGACCAATAATCTCTAAATAGATACAGATGATTCTCTATTGATGAAGAACCTCGAATACATATAAAAGATTCTCTAAATTTCTTGCATATTTAATCATTGATTGTTAAAACTTAAGGAAAGCTCATTTTATACTTGGTAATGTAATAAGGATTCACGAACATAACTTAAATCTATAAAGAGAGTCCCGGAGTAGACAATAATTCCCCTCAAAAAGGTGTGATGAGTCCGACCTCCCATCCTCTCGACCAATGCAAATTCCTAAGCCTCATTAGTCCACAAACTAATGAGCGCCTACCTTTGGAAAGTAGGTCCAAACGGATGTGGAATCATTGGATGTTTCCGGTTCTACGAACAAACCCATTAGAAACCGATCGGAACGTTTGAATCTCCCGTCCAGGAGGTCATCCCCGAAATCCGTGCGAAATAAACAATAATAGTGAAAGAGTGTATTAATTAGAGTGCAGCTCAACCCAATAAAAGAAAGGAAGTATACTCACCCAACCAAGAGGAGATAGACATGGAAATCACGTGGCATACCCCGTATGTCTTCACCCCTCCTAGAAGAAGAGTAATTGAACCCAAGGGTGGGAAAAAAATTAGGGTGTATGCATATATATATGCTCAACAAGAAACCCAAACTAGTATGTAAGGGGATCTCCATCTCCAAGCTCAGCCCAGGAAAAGTCGCCAACAGTTCTAAGGATATCCATCACTGATGCCCATCAGTCCCGCACGTCAAAGTTATCTCATCACTAAACCATACAACCAAGGGTCCCTCTCCGGTAATCATGAAGAGAAGTCACTGACTAACCACATAGAAAGGGCTGAGTCTGAAAGAAGTCATCGGGTAACCCACTGCCCAGCCCAACTGGAGGGTAAACTCTAAGAGGTCATCGGGTAACCCACTGCCCCGCCCCGCTGGAGGATAAACCCTAAAGTCAATGGGAAACCCACTGCCCAACCCCGCTAGAGGGTAAACCCTAAGGTCAACGGGTAACCCACTGCCCGGCCCCACTGGAGGGTAAACCCTAAGGTCAACGGGTAACCCACTGTCCAGCCCCGCTGGAGGGTAAAATCTAAGGTTGACAGGTAACCCACTGCCCAACCCTACTGGAGGGTAAACCTTGATACGCCGGTGGGTAACCTACTGCCCAGCCCTACTAGAGGATAAACCTTGAATTGGTCTGATAACTTTGCACTGCCCGAACTATCTCTGGGTGTCACTAACATCACTATTGTGTGTTGGTTCAGAGTGCATCAAAGAAACCTCCGACCAACGCCCTTTTGTGTTTCCACATTTAATGAGATCTCAAAATAGGCTTTTCACTCTCAAACTGATTACACCGTTGCAATCCTCATGAAAAAAACACATGAGATAGACTATTTACTCGCTTGAAACGAACTCCTGACGAAAACGTTATTCAACACCGCTTTATGCCCAAATGGCGTCTCGTGGGGCCCACACCTTGGTCCTGAAAGAGGTCGGACGAACTGTGTCATCGCGATGCTCTCATAAAAACAAGCTGAAATGACTACTCATTCACCCCGAACAGGCGTCTAATGAAAAATTCGCAAAACGCTACTCATAACTTAAATGACGGCCCGTGAGGCCCACACCTCAACTCTGGCTTCAACGCCTAAAACCACCCTGGACAACTTCATCTCGATACCAGGGTCACAACATCACTAATGGTGCATTTAACGAACTACGGATGTGTTCGTGCCATCCTAAAGAAGAATCTCGTCGTGGAGCTAAACAATACTTAATGGTTTGTCGCGCCACCGAGCCCCCGTCTCGGGAATTAAAAAACCCGGAGACCATCTCAAAAACTCCAACTCGATCCGAGGATCGCGCTACCGTAGATGGTACACGAAATCGACACCCATAGGGAAAGTTACGGGTGTCCGGAGACAAGGGGACGAATCCCTTAGGGCTGGACCGGTCCAATCCAGCCGGTCCACCAGGCCTGGGCCGGCCCGTGCCAGCCGGCCCGGCCCGCGGCCCTTCCGTGCGGCCCGAACGCTGACCCGCGGTCCACCCACGCTGACCAGAAATCATGGCCAGCCGTTGTCCCACACAGAGAACCACTAAAGGTGGGTCTCGGTCTCCCGCTCAGGGTTGTGCGTCGCGACACCGTCGCGCCCCACACCGGCGGCCTCCGCCCGCCACGCCACCCCCTGGAAGTCACGTCGCCGCCGCCTGGGAACCGCCGCACCACCGCCACCTGGGAACCGCCACACCGCTTCCTGGGAGCCGACGCGCCACCTCCTGGGAACCCTGCGCTGCCGCTGTCTCCTGTCGGACCACCCCGGAATCGCCGGAAACCATGAAATTTGGCCGGAAAACTTCCTGGGGCCACTTCGAACGCCCCGAATCTCGGATTTTCGATCCGAGAAATGCATTGGAAATATTTGATCGATCCTTATGTATCTATGGTATTCTCTCCAAAAATTATCCGCATTTAGACACTACAAATCGCATTTGAAGAGGTTGCGGAAATTAAAAACGAAAATACACGAGCCTACCTCACTGGGCGAAGCCCGTCGCTTCACAAACGAGCCACCGGAGCTCCCACCGCCTTTACAGAGAGGAGGAGGGAAGCTTGAATGAGATTTCTCCTTAGTTGATAGAGCTTCCACCAGGGAGAAATGAAGGGGAAGAAGGGGGAGGGGTGGAGGTGTTTTAGTAGGGAATTAATCAAAATTTAATTAAGCTTTAAACAACCACCAGTAGGCCCATACCCGAACCTTCGACGGGGTCATGGTTAAGCCGCCCCTAGGGTAAACTCCACATTTTTAATGCAACGTAGGTCTTAGAATTTTGATCTGAGCCTCCATTCAGGAGTTTTAAAGTTCACGCTCGAGGCCGATAAATTACGAAAACGCCCCTGCTGGCATTTTCTAAAGAAGGGCCACACCTGCGAAAGTTAAACTCCTCTTAGGGTAAACGACATGCTCCGGACTCAAAGGTGCCCTCAGTTTTCCCATATGAGCAATTTTTTAAGAGTTATTCTATTTATTTGGCGTGACTAGTGTGAACATACTTAAAATTTAATCCTGGCCACACCAGGGCTCGGAATCACATGCCGTTTGAATGCCCTGCCCTGGAATAACATCAAGAAAATTTCAAAGTATTATAGTCTCAAAACCCAGGTTCTTACAGCTAGACGACACGTCAATAAAACATGTGTTTTGCTCAAGACTACTATATAATAATTTATAATTTAATTAAAAAACATTAAAAATGTGCACCATATGATCCAATATAGATAGATAGAATTTTAATTTAATGGAATCATAGGAAAATATATATATTTATAAGAAAAATTATTGAACTTTTGGTGCATCAATACAAGTTGTTGTGTGTCCGAGATGACACAAAACAAATTTTCAGTGTTTTAAAACTGTAAAATGTGCATCTATTTGTAAAAAAAATATAAAAATATATTATATTAACATGTAATCATAAGAAAAATTTCTTGTAATTATTTTTATCGAGTATTAGTGGATGAAATGTCTATTAGAAGTGTGGTGTGCTTTGATAGGCTAAATAAGATATTCTTAAATAATTGATCATCTATAAAAAAATGTTCTATGGTGGGTAAAAATAATGTGAATGATATCCTATTGTCTTAAAATAACATTAAAAAATGTAAAATGATTTTGGATTTTTAGGAACTGATGGTGCATCAATCAGAGATTTTGTTTCCTTGGGATGGGTAAAAATGCATTTTTATTGTTATAATCCTATAAAACCTGACTGTAAATATAAAAACTATATAAAGTAACCTCAAATTTACATACAATATTAGTACCATTGTCTTTGAATTATTTTCCATATGTATGATTAGACAACAAATCAATCCATTAAGGGGGTTCTCAAAGAGATTAAATAAGTAGTTTAAATAAAAAATGATTAGAAAGAATTAGTATATTGATAAGAAACTGGCAAGAGATTTTTATATACTAAATTTTATTTTCAATAATTTATAGTGCTCTAATTATTTGTTTTTATATTAATTATGAATTTATCCTTTAATATTTTTTTCAATTTATCAATATTTACCAATATGAGTCAATATCGTTATATGTTTATAAATATAGGTCAACATTAATATGTATTAATCAGTATTATTATAAATATTAAAAATTCTTTTATATATTAATCAATATTAATCGATTTTGATCAATATTACATATACTTTTATAATTTTTGTATTCATTTTTAAATTAAGCATACTTTTATACTTACATGTGTACTTTTTTATATTATATATAAATTTAATCCTATATAATTTAAATATATGTTTGACTATATACTTTTTATAAACATATATATTATTGTATATATAATGTTAGTAATGTCACTTGACATTCATAATTTATTTGATATTGTTTTAATGTATGTGGAGTTTTTGTGAATGCTATTTTACTCTCAGGTTATTTCACATTATATTGGTATTAAAAGGTAATTTATTTCTTGGATCAAGTGATGTATTAGAGATATATGAATGTACTTGTTGATCACCCATGTCAGTATATATTTTTATATTCTCTAAAATTATCCCCTTATATATATTTATATTTATTAATATAAAATGATTGATTTTTTAGGGATCAGGGTCAAATAAAAAAACTTCTTCCCTCTCTACCTTTTATCAATTTATTAAGTGTTTCTACAAAATTATATCACATGACTAGTCTACCTCGACTAAAGATGGAAGCATCATTTCCATTGCATGTTTTGAGAGAAAATTTTCTTTCCCTATGTGATTCTTTCCCCTATTATCTATATCTCCTAATTCCTATCCAATCATACCCTATTCTATAGACTACTATGTTATCAGCACAAATATTTTATACCCATACTCCCATGTTTCCTCATTTTATAGTTACTGGGGAACATTTTCACTCCCACATACATACATAATAAGAGATATTTATTTTATTATTAAGGAAACTATGGAAATCCGTGTAATCCTAAATGGTGTGGAGGATCAAGTCTTAGCATGCTAGAATATCCTCAGTTTTCGTAGTTCTACTGTAGAAGTAATGTTGCAGTGAAACTGTTTACCTAATTTGGGATTTTGTGCCACTAATTTGGGCAATAGGACATAGGGACATCAATCCATCCAACACCTCGTAGCCCTGAATACTCTAGGCTAAAGAGTGGGATTTAAGTCAACTCAATTAGAACATATACACAGTTAGATGGATGAGGCTAGTAGCTCATTAAGACATGTAGGTAGTATATGCAGGAATTACCAGGTGGGAAGCCTCGAAAAGAAGGATAGGTGTGTTAACCTTATCATCCATACTTTTTACACATGTAATAGATGTGGGATGGAGTGGTTCAATTCCACCAATACATCTACATTGGGGACTAATCTAAGGATAGAAAAGTAACTTCCTGGTGATTCAATTGAAATCCATGTTGGAAAAACATGGTGGGTGTCTTAAAAGAGTGATAGTTGTGTTGAATCCTATCATCTATCTCTCTTCCCACAACATAGAATTAGGGGTTCCATGCCATGATACTTCATCTTGTAGGATGTAGTATTTCATGGAAATGGGGGTGATGCAGTTTCAGATTGGGACCAAGGTGAAATGATTACTAGAAAGGGGGAGGGATGCCATATGACTAGATACGAGACATGAAGCATACTATTCACTTAGAGACTTAAGAGGGCTGTGTATAGGCCTTCAATATAATAAGCCTTTGGGCCATAAAAAATAGTAATTGGCTATCAATACATTGGGCCTTTGGACCATGTAAAGGGTTACCTCTCAACCTAGTTCAAAAAGAATGACTCATTCCATAATAAAAAAGTGGGTTTTTACCCTACCTATTTAAAAAATGTAAAATAAACATTCTTATAAAAAGGATGTTTAAATGATTCTTCGACTACTAGATATTGAGTATATACACATATTTGATACTTGTGGAATAAACTGTATCAAAACGTGGTGGATTATAATTTCCCTAATTTATTAGGAATATTTTGAATTAATTTAAGATTTTTATAGGGAAATAGTTTTATACAGTGATTAAAAACCATATAACTCATTTCGTGGGTAAAGTGGATGATTTGGTCAATTATAGAGTGAAGATAATATTTGGGTGTAAATATTTCATTAAAATATAAAATTAATATCCTTCCAATATAAATTTAGTTTTTAAATTTATGTCACAAAGTTACAATTTTCCTGATAGTGGGAATGTGAAGGTGGCCAATTTTGTACAGTTAGGTAAGCACTGGATGTCTGATAAATATTATTCTTATTAGTGTAATATTGAGATAAAAGGAATCCCCTAGGACTGTATTCCCTATTAAATTGATTGTCCTGTTAGTTAATATTCTATTATGATTACAACTCATCTAGTCCTACATTTCATATATAAACATTTTTCATTTTAAGTTAACTTATAAAAACTTTAATGTTTTCATAAATCAAAATTATTTAATGTATATTTCAATTTAATATTAATCTTATAAGTATAAAAAAATATGTAGGCAATGGTATATGTTCACACTCAGGTGGAACTAATATGGATGATCATGAGAAACAAATGTGATGTTTTTATTTACTTTGTTTCATTCATATATACATAATATTAATATTTATATCATATTAATAAAATATAATTTTCATAAAAACAGAAAATAAAGATGGTTGGGTACCTTTTCCCAAACTATTTTAGTCTAGTCAAAATAAATAGAATTGAAATTCAGTCAAAACTTCCATGGTAGGATAACATTGTAAGAACATTTATATTTTTAATTATCATCGTTAACTAATAACAGAATTAATTTTCATTACCCAACTAATATTAAAAGTTTATTTGAAGACTGTAAATAGATTGGGAGGGGACTATTTGGACACTAATGATCATTTCAACCATTCTTTTGATCTTGATCACATAAGGAGGGTTCGATATAGTCTTGGGAATAAAATTACGTTGAAAAAGTATTTTTATTCATTAATAAAAAATTGTTCTTCCACTCCATCAATGATTGAGTAGAACATGGTTAAAATGATGAAATTAAAGGACCTTATGATTTAGTACAAGACCATTGTATTACAATTTATATGATCAATGGATATTGGAGAATTTTCATCACAATTCCATGTTTTGACAACCTTTATGTAGGCATCATTTCCCCATAGTTGTTTTAATGTTTTCACTGGCCCTTCTTGTAATTATGATGATGTTTCTGGTGATGGTGATTTCGATGGTGGTCTTGTTATTTAATATTTGGGTGTTATTGTTGCAAAATTTGATCACGGTGATGGTTGTCTTGGTGGTTTTTATAGTATTGGTGGTGTTGGAGATGAACCTTCTTGTTAACTCTGAATATGCAATACTATGTATTAGTATGTTATATTTAAAAAAATATTGTATAAGTTAAATTTAAATTAGAAAATATATAATTTTTTTTAACGATTAAGTTCTTTTTTAATTCATCAATGATTTTTTGTTTTTTATAGGATCACATGTCTCAGATCAATTGTTATTTTATTGGGGTTACTATAACATCAGACCTTTTTATTACATAACATTTCATTACATTTTACAAACAAAGGATATTTAAAGTCTAGTGTCTTGGAAATCAAGAACATAAAACATGATAACAACATAAAACATTCTTCTAAACCACTTGTAAGGCTTATTCATTTTTTATCCTAAGTTAATTACAGCATCTCATAACCTGGGAGCAAACATCAAAGAAAGGGTGAGCAAAAGGCCTAGTAAGGGAAACAAGAGAAACATTTTACATGTGAACTTGAGATACATCAATAAAGTCGTGATAAATAACTTTAAGGCATGAGAAAGAGATCATGAGGTATATCATAATAAAAATAACGTATTTCATAACTTGAATATGTGGCTACAACATTTAACTTAGAGAATCATTTCCATTTCACCAAGGTCCATCCCCAAGGTGTCATAAAAAAAATTACCAAGGTTATTCACCAAGGTATCGTTAAAATTGTAATCCCTAGAGATTACATCATTACCCAATGCATTGGAGCTATATTAGCGAACACCCTTAAATTTTTATTTATCATTATGTGAGCCACATATATCATCATAAAACATTTCATAAATAACCCATATAGCATAAAATAAATGGGTTTCATTTCATAATCATAATGTTTTAAAAACTGTTTTTAAGACATGATCTTTATGTCATTTTAAACCCATGAAAAAAAGTAAAGTGGGTTCCATGTATGTAAATCCCAGAATTAAAATTGATCATTTTGATATACATGTGAATAACCCTGTAGAAGAAAGATCTTTGAGTATTCACTTAATAAAATAAAAAAATTAGAAAAGGAGAGAGACATTTTGAGATGAAAAATTCTGCAGCATAACGACTATGTTACAGGGTTTTAGAAAACATTGAAAAGAGAGGGGACATGGGTTACCCACTCATAAATGATCCACAAAACAGTAGAGGGACGGAATATAAAGGATATAAGAACATGGTAATGAAATTTTAAAGACGTACCATATGAAATTAAAAACATGGAAGGAAGACAAAAATAAGATTTCTCTTATGAAAATTCAGTAGCCTAACGGCGTCACTTAAAACTTCAAAAAAATGAATTCATGAGATAAAATAGGGTCTCTCATCATATGAACATAAAATAACAGAATTATGGATATAGATATCATACCCCAACATAATAAAAAGGAACTTGAAATACTTGACATGAAAATAGAACTTGAAAATGAGAAGGGTGAAAGAATCCCTTACAAAAATTCGGCAGCTTAACGGCGTCACATAAACATTCTAAAAATGAATTGATGAGAGAAAGAGGGGATATCTCATCATATGAAAATGAAAAGGAAAGCAGAATGAATATAAAATAACATCCCCAACATAAGAGCATGGAGCTTAAAATAAATGACTTAAAGGAGAATACATGAAAAGAAAGAGAGAGGTAGGATCCCTTACCTTGAAGAGTAACTTCGAAATCTCGATGTTTGGGACCTTGGGAGGATTGAGGGAACCTTGGGAGGACTCCTTGGGAGGTAAGTAGACTAGAAATTTTCTGAGGAGGATTTTTTAATGGAAAGGATGAGAGAATGGATTGGTATTTATAGGGGAAGTGAGGGGACAAGGCATTAATGGCCAGGGGACACCTCATTGGTGGTATTGGAAAAACCATGGACTTGACCATGGTATTTGCCCATGGTATTGTCCACTTAGGACACCTCATACCTTATCTTACTATTCATAAGTCGACCATAATTATTGCATAATTATTACATCCTTAATGATGTCATTAAACACCCAAAACTCAAAAACTATATTTTCACTATTCATCGAAAATTCAACTTTCTCAGAAAAATCCCAAAATTTCACCTTAACCAAATATAGATGCTCTGATTTCAAAAATGAACTCCATTTTATGAAAATAATTTTCTAAATATTTTTAATTTAATTTTTAAATAAAAACACTATTCACTAAAAATTCACCGTTCTCAGAAAAATCTCAAAATTTCACCTTAACCAAATATCGATGCTTTGATTTCAAAAATGAACTCCATTTTATAAAAATAATTTTCTAAATATTTTTAATTTAATTTTTTAATAAAAAACACTATTCACCCGAAAAAAACTAATACTTAACCAATAATTTTTGAAAAAGTTATTTACCTATTTTATTGAATCACATTACTTAATCAAGGTTCCTAAATTGTATTAATACTTTATTTAAGTGAGATTACTAATCCATTTGGTCACATTACTAATCCTAAATCTAAAATCACTATTCATAATTTACTATTCATCAATAATTAAGTTGATCTTATTAGACTCTAAATTTCATACTGAACACAACTGTAGAAGACCATTTTTTTTAAAATCATTACACATTTTTAATTATTTAAAGTTTACATAAATATTTTGAAATATCCTTTTACCAAAATTCATCAATAATATACATCCTATTTTTATCCGAACATTTGAAAATTCACAAAATTCACCATAAGAAGAAATCACAATTTTATTTATCTCAAAGGATTACACAAGGTAGTTATGGTTTCGTTACATAGGCCCTTATAACACCAGCATAGGACCTCAGAGTAAGGTGTGCTAGGGTGATAGAATCTTGGGGTGGCTCGGCCAACATTGCCTGAGTGGTGATTTCTATCAGCTTGAACTTATCGCAAATGCGATTCCGTTCCAGCTTCACATGATGAAGTTCGGCTTGGGTTTGGTCCAGAGCGAAGCCCAAAGGTACTACCTCCTTCCAGAGTTCCGTCAGATGGGCTTCGATTGGCCCGAGAGTACTAGATGGGGCCATCGAATCTTCTTTCTATATTAATTAATCAAGATCACTTGTATTTATAGACAATAATCGCAACATTTAGTTTCCAACGGTCATATTGACCAACGGTCATATAACAGTCAAAACCCAATGGTCTTATTTTAATTATACTCATTTTATTAAATGAAATAGTTGTTTTGAGTATAAATAAAATAACACACAAAGTTAGGAAACAAAATTTATTCAAAATTTCGGGTCGTTACATTCTTCCCCCCTTAAGAAACTGCGTTCTCGCAATTTAAAAAAATTGGGCTTGGAAATTTCGTTGAAAGTCCCACATCGGAAAAGAGTTAGTAAAACTATTACTTTAAAATAAAGAAAGGTAAGTACAAAGGTCACCCGAGTTATCCCATACTAGGATTCAATGTAGGAAAACATGGATATGGAAGAGAAAACAAAGGATCAAGTTCTGATGGAGAGTGATAGAAAACATGATTAGGAGAAAAATTAACCATAAGAAGATCCCAAACTTAAGATGTGTTAAATGGTCTTTGATTACCCAGTAGTAAACGTAAACCAACAAAATTTTTGTTTTACGTTCCTTTTCATAATTTTGAGGAATTCATTTACTACAGAGAATAAAACATAAGGAAATATATTTACCTTCAAGTAGAGTTTCATCCCTTAATAAGTTTCTACCAAGACTAATCTTTTTTCCAAACAATGAGCATTCAAATAGACTTTGTCTCATCAAAAGCACAAGAATCATCTTCTATAGAATCACATAATCTACAAAAGAATAACTATATTTTTCCCTTGTCTTTAGTCATCAACTAAAACTTAAAAGGTTAGTATGAGAACATATAATCCCCAAAAAGGATAATCCTATATAAAAATAAATATGACTATTAATCTCCAAAATTCAAAAAAAGTACCCAAAGTTCCAGAAAGACCATTCAATACACAATCATCCTTAAAATTCTTCAGAATAATCCAAACTAAGATTGGAATCCAAAACTCAGAAGGATTTAGTCACATAGTCTTCCCCAATAAATCTTAATATTTATCTCCAAATAACATCGACTACTATTAAAGTCTCCTACTAAAGTGTAATTAACATATTCACATATTCTCTATTCTAGGTTCATCATTTTCTAGAAATAACCCAAATCACCATATGTCCATAATAAATACATAATTTCCTGCAAAAAATTCAATCATTCCTCCTCAAATTAAATCCTATAGTATTTTATTTCCCTTAGGCATATAGTACTCCAAAATAGAAAACATCATCAAAAATAACCATTATCATTTAATCACCAAATCATTTTTCTCTACAAAGGATATTTATTTGATAAAACATAAGTTTCCAAAATCAACTTATTCTTGATCCATAAAAATAGTAGGTGCATTAGTCATTCCGAAGGGCATAACAACAAACTCATAATGCCTATATCTTGATTGGAAGGAAGTTTTTAGAATATCATCATTCTTCACCCTCAATTGATGATAACTAGAACGAATATCAATCTTATAGAATAATTGAGTCCCAAAAAGTTGGTAAAATAAGTCATCAATTATTGGAAGAGGGTATTTGTTCTTCACTGTGATCCCATTCAATTCTCTATAATCAATTCATAGCTGCATCGATCCATCCTTCTTCTTCACAAAGAGAACTGGTGCTCCCCAAGGAGACACATTTGGTTGGATAAACCCATTCTCAAAAAGATCTTGGAGTTGTTTATTTAATTCCTCTAGCTTCACATTTTTTATCCTATAGGGGGTCCTTGACATCAGATGATATCCAGGTAGGAGTTCAATGGAGAACTCAACCTCTCTTTCTGGGGGAGGTCCGGGTAACTCCTCAGGAAATACGTCAACGTATTCCTAGACGATGGGGACATTTTCTAAAAGAATAAATCCTTCATGAGAAACTTATTTCATTTACGAGTCTTTTAACGAAAAAAAGGATTTTATGTCTTAAAACTTCATGCTTAGACAATTACATTTTTCTATAATTCCTTCATGATGATTCATAAAAATCTTGCGATTAACCAAACATATCCCCCGGGAGTGTCGGAACCAAGAGTGCAACAAGGCCCATTGTGGTATACCATTTCTCGTTCGAGTCCAGCTCAAAGCAGTGTTTTCGGGTTTTACCCCTATGTACATCTGTTCTAGAGACACCTCTACTTGTTTTTATCCAGACAGGGATTTATTTGTTTGGAAACCACTTACTCAATACTTCACCAAAATACCAAGATGTTTTCCTGTATTTAATATTTTCATTAAGAAACCTTGTAAAGTTTTCAAATACTAATTTCCACAAATAACTAAACTATCCGTTGATACCAACTATAACATCCCACCTTTTTATTATATAACATTTCATTACATTTTACAAATAGATGATCTTTAAAGTCTAGTGTCTTGGAAATAAGGAACATAAAAAGTGATAACAATATAAAACATTCTTCTAAACCACTTGTAAGGCTTCTTCATTATTCAACCTAAGTTCATTAAAGTATCTCATAACCTGGGAAAATACATCAAGGAAAGGGTGAGAAGAAGTCCTAGTAAGGTAAACAAGAGAAACATTTTACATGTGAACTTGAGATACATCAATAAAGTCATGATAAATAACTTTAAGGCATAAGAAAGATATCATGAGGCATATCATAATAAACATAATTGAAGATGTTGCTACAAAATTTAACTTAGACAATCATTTCTGTTTCTCCAAGGTCCATCCCAAAGGTGTCATAAATAAAATTACCAAGGTTATTCACCAATGTATCGTTAAAATTGTAATCCCTAGAGATTACATCATTACCCAATGCATTGGAGCGCTATCAGGGCACACCCTTAAATTTGCCTTTATCATTATGTGATCCACATATATCATCATCAAATATTTCATAAATAACCCATATATCATAAAAGAAATGGGTTTCATTTCAAAATCATAACGTTTTAAAAACTGCTTTTAAGACATGATCTTTATGTCATTTTAAACCCACGAAAAAAAGGAAAGTGGGTTTCATGTATGTAAATCCCAGAATTAAAATTGATCATTTTGATATAAATGTGAATACCCATATATAATAAATAGCTTTGAGTATTCACTTAATAAAATAAAATAATTTGAGAAAAAGAGAGAGACATTTTGAGACGAAAAATTCTACAGCATAACGGCTATGTTACAGGGTTTTAGAAAACATTGAAAAGAGAGGGGACATGGGTTACCCACTCATAAATGATCCAAAAAAATAGTATAGGGACAAAATATAAAGGATATAAGAACATGGTAATGAAATTTAAAAGACATACCATATGAAATGAAAAACATGGAAGGAAGACAAAAATAAGATTTCTCTTATGAAAATTCGGCAGCCTAATGGCGTCACATAAAGCTTCAAAAAAATGAATTGATGAGATCAAATAGGATATCTCAACATATGAACATAAAATGAAAGTATGATGGATATATATATCATACTTCAACATAATAAAAAGGAATTTGAAAGACTTGACATGAAAATAGAACTTGAAAATGAGAAGGGTGAAAGAATCCCTTACAAAAATTCGGTAGCCTAATGACGTCACATAAACATTCTTAAAATGAATTGATGAGAGAAAGAGGGGATCTATCATCATATGAACATGAAAAGGACAGTAGGATGAATATAAAAGAACATCCCCAACATAAGAACATGGAGCTTAACATAAATGACATAAAGGAGAATACATGAAAAGAAAGAGAGAGGTATGATCCCTTACCTTAAAGAGTAACTTCGAAATCTCGAAGTTTGGGACTTTGGGATGCTTGAGGGCACCTTGGGAGGACTCCATGGGAGGTAAGGAGACCCGAACTTCGTTGAGGAGAATTTTGGAATGGAAAGGATGAGATAATGACTTGGTATTTATAGGGGAAGTGAGGGGACAAGGCATTAATGGCCAAGGGACACCTCATTGGTGGTATTGGAAAAACCATGGGTTTGACCATGGTATTTGCCCATGGTATTGGCCAATTGGGACACATCATACCTTATCTTACTATTCATAAGTATACCAGAATTATTTCATAATTATTACATCCTTAATGATGTCATTAAACACCCGAAACTCAAAAACTATATTTTCACTATTCATCGAAAAGTCAACTTTCTCAGAAAAATCCCAAAATTTCACCTTAACCAAATATCGATGCTATGATTTCAAAAATGAACTCCATTTTATGAAAATAATTTTCTAAATATTTTTAATTTGATTTTTAAATAAAAACACTATTCACTGAAAATTCAACTTTCTCAGAAAAATCTCAAAATTTCACCTTAACCAAATATCGATGCTTTGATTTCAACAATGAACTCCATTTTATGAAAATAATTTTTAAATATTTTTAATTTAATTTTTTAATAAAAAAACACTATTCACCCGAAAAAAACTAATACTTAACCAATAATTTCTGAAATAGTTATTTACCTATTTTATTGAATCACATTACTTAATCAAGGTGCCTAAATTATATTAATACTTTCTTTAAGTGAGATTACTAATCCATTTGGTCACATTACTAATCCTAAGCATAAAATCACTATTCATAGTTTATTATTCATCAAAAAATTAAGTTGATCTTATTAGACTCTAAATTTCATACTTAACACAACTGTAGAAGACCATTTTTTTAAAATCATTACATATTTTTAATTATTTAAGGTTTACATATATATTTTGAAATATGCTTTTTCCAAAATTCATCAGTAATATACATCCTATTTTTATCCGGACATTTGAAAATTCACAAAATTCACCATAGGAAGAAATCACAATTTTATTTATCTCAAAGGATTACACAAGGTTGTTATGGTCTCGTTACATAGCCCCTTATAACACCAGCATAGGACCTAAGAGTAAGGTGTTCTAGGGTGATAGAATCTTGGGGCGGCTCAGCCAACATTGCCCGAGTAGTGATTTCTATCTGCTTGAACTTATCGTGAAGGCGATTCCGTTCCAGCTTCACACGATGAAGTTCGGCTTGGGTTTGGTCCAGAGAAATGCCCAAAGGTTCTACCTCCTTCCTGAGTTCTGTCAGATGGGCTTCGATCAGCCCGAGACTACTGGATGGGGCCATCGAATCTTCTTTCTATATTAATTAACCAATATCACTTGTATTTATAAACAATAATCACAACATTTAGTTTCCAGCGTTCATATTGACCAATGGTCATATAACAGTCAAAACCCAATGGTCTTATTTTAATTATACTCATTTTATTAAATGAAATGGTTTTTTTGAGTATAAATAAAATAACACACAAAGTTAGGAAACAAAATTTATTCAAAATTTCGGGTCATTGCAGTTACAAATTAAATTGATTGGTTAACAACTATATATGAGGTAGTTTTATAAAAAGAACCTACTTCACTTTTTTTGTTGGGTCCAAATATTTTATTATTGTAGTGTAAGTTGTTAATTAATATGAAAGTATTTGATAATTATTTCATAAGTACTAATTAATTTTTACTTAAATGGTGGATATGCTTCTTTATTAATTAAGAAAATATATTTTTTATTATTAAGGAATATATTCCCATGAAACAGGGTTCTCTACTAAAAATTATTGTACTGAGTTCATTTTTATAAATGCTTTTCACGAAATAGAAATAAAAAAAAACAAAGAGATAGAGACATAAGAGAAAAAGAACCCTCAAAATAGTAAAGAAATGTATTGGATGTAATGGAATTGATTAGATCCATGTTAGAATCATGTTCGCATGAATAACAACACCTAAAAAGGACATTATTATGCTACGAAGAAAAATAGAATGCTTAGAAAAAATGAGAAGAATGAAAACACAAAATCAAACAATCTTATATAAAATATATGAGGATCATGCTCACACATATTTAGGAATTGTTTCAAACTCAAGATGAGGTTGTATCATATATAAGCATCATGGCTGGGACTCATGTTCACATGATACATAAATAAATATAAGAATACAATACCAAACTAAAAAAATAAAAATGATCAAGATTATAAAACAATGCATACACCAAAAACATAAATGTGAAGAACTAGAAAGAATATGAGGTACTGTCAGGATTGAAGACCTCTAAAACACTATCATCATCAGCATCATAACTATGAATTATCATAATCTCAACTAGAATAAGGCTCAGAGAATATGAGGAGTGAGTTGCAATATCGACCAAGCTTCGAACTAGATCTACTCTCAATCAAACTCTCTCTCTCTATGTATTCTCTCAAATCAAATAATTCAAAAATTAAAATTGATCTAATAAAGAGGTGTTACTTAACATACAAAGGATTATTAAATCATCACATCCCAACAAAATAGATTCATAATTCATGGTTATCTTAGAAGAGAGATGCATGTATGGTCAAGTGAAAGTGGAAGGATTGTCAAGAAAATTGAGTGATAAATATTTAAAATTCCAAATGGACAAAGTGAATGACACTTGTGAACATCGAAAAAAGTAACATTTACTAATAAAAAATTATTGATAGATAATATATATTTTGGTAAAAATGATTAATTCCAACATATATGAAATTCTGTTGATATTAACTATAGGTACTGCCAATTTTTTTAACAATGGATATATATGTTTACATTAGTAGTTCATTATCAAAAAATCTATTACTAAAATTAAAATCCATTGTCTTATCATAATAATACCAACAATTGATTTTATAATAAATTATTTTATTAGTATTAATTTTTAATACCAACATATATTTTAAAATTATAACAATATATTATAGTAAATTATTTAATAATATCAAATATTTTACCAAAAATTATTTATATAGATATATATTAACCATTACAATCATATAATTTTGTTAATAAAAATATATCATTAATTAAAATTACCATAATTTTATAATATTTATTGATTAAATAAATATATATATATAGAATAGTTGTTCATTATGAATTTTTATATATATTATATATATAAAAATCTACAACTTTTTACCCCCGCGCCACCCCACCATCACCCCCAACTATCACACTCACCCCCACCCACCCCACCCAACTCCCCCACCCCACCAACCCACCACATTCCCCATGACCCCACACCCCTAACCATACATTCATGTTCCCCACTAGTGTTCCTCGTAGCCATCCTTATAGGAACCCCATCACTATTCCCAGTTGGCATTCCTCATTGATATCTTTCAAAGACCCCCCTCCTTGTTCATGGCTTGCATCCACCGCTGACATCATCACACAAACACCCTCCATTTTTTCTGGATACTATCAACACATGAAATTACTCATTAGAAATTTTCATCCCATGTGTTCCAAACAGTTATCCCTGCTCAACCACCATCATCCATAGCATTTTAGTTCAACATTCCCATGTAATCCCTCTATCCTTCACACCCTAGATGAACCCCATCCATCCCCTAAATCTCTTTTCCTCAAAAACCGTCATCACATCCCCTACACTATGGAACCCACTTCTTACCGTCAGTTTAATGGTTTTCCATTTCTCAATTTTATGGAGGGTTTTTTATAGAAATAACTCCCCTGATATTTTGAATTTTTTGTGGAATTTTGGTTGTTAATCAGATCAACCTTCGATGTCTCTTGTGTAGAAGATAGATCTACTGCATTATTGGTTTCTATTCCGGTTTGTAGTTAACAGTTCTTATTTATTATGTATTTTTTTTCAACAATCTATATGATAATTATTTTATGTATAACACTGAACATTGTTTTATTGTTTGAATTTATATGTATAGTTTTAAATTTAATTTATTTACTTTAATTCCCCATGAAATCTAATGAAATTTTTCTTTTCATATATATTTTCTACCATTTTATTCATTACTTATCATTTTTATTTGGGTTTCCTCAGTATGAAATTAGTAAATATTCTAAAGGACGTGTGTCAAGGGGGTGTACCTTCTATTGACTGAATGATGACATAAATTTTTAGGTTATTTATTACCATCCCTTTTTGATACATGTTTTATTTATAGTTACGTTATTTTAATATATAATTGTTTACATTGGTCATTATTTTTGTAGTTTTTCTTCAACATTGGGTTTGTTCTTGTCTTTCATTGATGGAACTAAAGAAAAAGTTATATTCAATGCTAAGTATGTTAAATGGTTATCTTTTATCCCCTTTATCATACATGGTTTTTTTTCTTCTCAATACATATAATGACTATTAATTTTATTGGTTTTTATATAATCACTCATTTTTTACACAACACTTTTGACATTGTGTTATAACTTTCATTTCAAAGTTTACATTCTTAATTCCAAATTATAGTGTTGTGATCCTTACTATTTTGGGATCACAT
The DNA here is from genome assembly GCA_963277665.1 of Viscum album. Lineage (NCBI taxonomy): Eukaryota > Viridiplantae > Streptophyta > Magnoliopsida > Santalales > Viscaceae > Viscum > Viscum album. The sequence continues at coordinate 1,775,394,797 of OY728138.1, read as the reverse complement.
AAGAAAATTTCTTTTCTTAGTGATGTATGTTCACTATAAAAATAGGGAATGCAACCATATATGTTAATGTAGACACACATTCTAATGTCGGGAGAAATTGTTCTTGATACAACCATATTTTGTTTGGTTAAAATTGTTTATATTTATAGGCATTCTCTAAAGTGGATGTCGATAATATATCCACCCAAAAAAAATATAGTTAGCTTTATAATACTCGATCTCATGTCTAGAATGTTTAGTCTTTATGAAATAAATTTTAACATAGCTTTTATAAAAAAATTATTTATAATGTTTAATATTGTGATTATGATATAATTTCTCATTGATGATTCAATAAAAAAATTATAGTAAAATAAGATCATCAATTATCTTTATTTATGAATGTGTATTTAATATTTTCATCTATCAGTAAAAATATAATTTTTTAATTGTATTATCCTGAATGACTATTGAATGGTTAAAAGATAAGGTCACCTAATAAATTACTTTTGATTATCTCAATTTATTTATTTAAGAAACCTTAAAATTGATATTTCATGTTTATGTTAATATAAAAATATGAATTTGAGGCCTCATTTTTTCTAATTAAATAATAATAATTTTAAATTTTTCTTCTAGACATTGGACCCATCAATGATATAAGGTTATACTAGATTATGTTTCTGTTCTATTTTATAATTGTTCAATGATGTCAAATACACATTATTATAGTCTATTTTTATTTTTATTTTATTTTATACTAGTTATTAATCATACATAAAACATTAAAAATAACATTAATTTCCAATTTCTGAAATTTGTATTAATTTTGATTAGAAATTCATGTCCAGACAAAAAACTATATTGTTCGGTTTTTTTTCAAATGACTTATTAAAATGATTTTTCTTTATTAATGTTTATGATTTGTGAATAATTATTAATATTATCTTTTGATTCTTATTTTGAGGTCTTTGATATGACATTTTTGAGGTTCCTCAAGTTTTCATTTCACATCATCATTGACCATACTGACAAGGGACATAATGTATTTCTATGTTTCCTAGAATTATTTCATTTTTAGGGTTTCAATATAATTTGAGATGAATTCCTTTTCGATCCATAACCAACATGACATTGGAAGTGCTATTTAAAATCTAGTGGTGTTCTAACCAGCCAACTCCATGACCCATATTTGTGTTGATGCTACACACAATATCCCTATACACATTTTACATGATTCGAAAAATAATTTTTACTATTTTTTATTACATGAATTACGAACAAAGTAGGGTCAGGAATGATTGAATTCTCCATGGAAGGCTTCATGTTTCTCATAGAAGCATAACCTTAACCCACATTCTTACTTTATAGGTAACATCATTATCTAAATTTTATCACATCACCTGAACCCACATCCATCCCCAAATCCCTCCACTACATCTAATTTTCATATATTCATGTTGTCAATATCCTTTTTTACATTTACACTTACCATACACATTTTATTAAATTGTTAATTGTATTTTTTTATTGAATCTATAAATATTAACTACATGTGATCTATCCTTTTGTCAGGTTCATTGAATGTTATTACAATATCAACTCTCTAAATTTTTTAGAAGAGTTCATGATTGGTAATTTCACCTCTATTATACATGTCATCCTTTTAATGCATTCATTTTACTATAATGTATTATTTAGCATCTAAATAACTATTCCATATCTAGGTTATCAATCTATGATTTTTCTTAACAATATTTCCCTATTATTATTTAATACTTAATAATGATTCAACTATTTTTCATTATATTTTATTTCAAGTATGTGGTTTTATTATTCTTAAATTGGTTCTTAATATTTTTAACTACTTTTAGAGATTTATGTTTTATAGTATTTGGTTTTATGTTTTTTTCCACCAAATTATATTTTATTAATTAATTACAATTTCAATCATATAATCATAAACACTAGTTTTTATTCAATAAAAATACTTTCCATTGATAGTCCGTTTTTCAAATATAGTTATTTTATTTCCTCCCTTCTATTTATTAATTCATGTATTCTATTTCGGCCTACCTATTCACTATTTATAATAATGTTTTCTTAGCCAATCAGTTTCAACTCTTATTTTAATTTATTTTTTAAACATTGGATTACATTTACCATATATTATCATTATACCCTTAACATATGTGGACAAAATGTCATGAAAATATTCCAACTACAAAGATAATTGTAAAGATGCACCATCATATAGGATGATGTAAATGTTTTCAAAATAAACCACAACTTTTATAAGTTTAAAAATATTTAGATATATTATTCTGAAATATTTCAATTTAATTTAAATATTCCATTCAATGTTATATATTCAATAACATTGACTAATGTATTTCATGTATTTATATCCCTTTATCTATAACAAATAGAATATTGGACATTGTTCAAGTGGATACAACTTCAAAAATAGATATATTCTCAAATGGTTAAAATCAATTTCTAGTAACAATTTTATATTCTTAGGGTTTTTTCGGTTACATTACATTCTATTTATATAATCTTATTTAATATTGTCTATTTGTTATCCAATAACTTACTATTTGATTACCAAACTAGGAGAAAGTCCTTGACCCTAACTATTGGAATACAAACAAAAAACATAATGATGAAAGAAAAAAATATCCAAAATTTTACATATCATAATAAACTCATTATTAATTAATTTAATTTATTTCATTATAATTTTTTTCTATATTTTTTTTAGAATTAACTTATCCTCTAATAGAAAATTTTTATCTATCATCTCGTAATCTTAAGGACAAATTTAATTCATTTATCTCAATATGTACACTTATAACATTCATGTCTATTATGATTTTCTCACATTAAATTTCTATCTCTTGCTTCATGATTTTGTATTAAATATTGAAAATATTGACAAAATTATATATTACATCCAGCTTCAGCCCTTTTGTTAATATCATTCAAAATAATGTTTAAATATGTATTCATCTTTATATAATGTTTCGTGTCAGCTACCAATTTTGATTCTCAAGAAAGATAGTAATTGGGATTTGGGTTATACTAATTCAGAAGAGATATAGTATAACACTATTATATGCCTTATGGAGGTATCTCCAAGGAAGAGTGATGTTGATAACCTTCTAAAGAAATCTATATTCAATCTTTCCAAATATCATGACATGATATTCCCTCAGTCTAGCTGTTAAAATTTTATTTAACACCGTGTCTAGTAAAAAAAGAAAAACAAAATATTTGTGTTAATGAGTTTAGTACATATAATTACCAATAATTCCTCATCATCAGTGCATTTTTTGGGTTATTTTTAAGAAACACTATTTTACATGGGGTATGTTTTATACACATGAAGTCTAAATTTTTTGTGAGAGGATAAATTTTAAATTCATTGATGATTCAATAATTAATTTCATAATAAAACAAAGATATATATATTTTTTCTCTATTATTAAATTACTTACATTCATCATTAATATTTCAAATAATTTTAGATAATTTATATTCATCCAAGGTAATTGGACTTGGGAAGTTGAAGATCATTTTCTTGAGATAATGCAAAAATCTTGTTCATTCCAATTTTCGTCCCCATTATGGAATATATCATTATGTATTTATTCTTACAATAAAGGAAAAATAATTTGAAATAGTATTCAATCAATTAATGTGAGAAGAAAAAGTTTCAATGAGTAATGTAAGGCCTCATCCTTACACATAACTTATTCTAGTGTTTTTGAAATTGAATTAAAATTTGAGGATCTTTTTTGTTTAGAGTTTTATATAATTAGAAAAAACTCTTATAAAATAGACCAAAAAATTACATGTGGAAACTTATACTCAATATCAATTTTTTCACCAAAGGAATCCTATTTAAAAAAATATTTCTTTTCGAGACATGTCTTCAATTCTTTCATCACGACATCTTATTTTCCTTTACCAATCTTAAGACCTTTGAAAAACATTTTAATGCTTGGGATGAACAAAAAATTCTCAACAATGGACATAAATAAAGTAAATCATTAGTCCAGTGAAAAAATCAAAACATATTAATACATTTTATGAAATAATCATTAGAAAGCATAGAAAATCACATAGGTTTCTTGGGAAATCATTACCATATCACTCTTACATTCACCCTTACAAAAAGAAAAATGATACGTTCGACTTCCATCTCTAGCGTGCCCAGTGCATTGGAGAGCTATAATGGGGCCCACCCTTCATATAAGATATATCATGCATACCCATTTCTCATGAGCAATAATGGGGCACAACACTTCATATAAACTATATTGGGAACACCTGTGGACTATAATGGGGCTCAACCCTTGATATAAGCTATATCGGGCTCACCTGTTTTTCATGAGCTATAATAGGGTTCAACCGTTCCTATATTCTATACTGGGCTCAATCATTAAATGTTCATGTACCAACACATAAAAGTGTTCAATTTTCAAAAACACACTTATAAAATTTAATTTTCATTCATAAGAAAACATTTCAAGTTAGTGAAATTGACAAATCATCTTCAAAACCCAATTTAAAACATTTATAAAAGAGATTTTTGAATTAAAGTGTCCCATAACAATTTGAAACCTTAAAAAAGAAATTCAAATATTAACATTTTAAAACATCCATTTCCATGTAAATACATTCATAAAAATAATTTTGAAAACATGGAGATGAAATAGAAATTTTTAGAAGAATAAATATTTCATACGTTTAAAATGATGTTTTTGTTAAAGAGTCTCTTACCACTTGAAAACACTTGAATTAAAGAATAACATTAAAAAAATTAAAATATCATAAGAATAGATTAATTTAATATATAACATGTCAAAAGGGTTTTATATACACCTTATAGGATAATAAAGGTGCATAACATCAAGATATTCCTCAATGAAAGGAGATTGAGATGAAGTCCCTTACATTGAGTCTGATTCACCACGTATGTTCTTTATCTTCCTCTTCTTCAGATGATCTCCTTTGATTAATACCTTAACCCTTATAAGGATGGTTTTCTACATGATATAAGTCCTATAAAATGTAGGTAGGGATTCTAAGAATGGATTTGAGCAGATATTAGCCATACCAAATCGGTTTTTAGGTGCGAAGAATAGAGAACAATGGGTTCTCTTTTATAGGAGATAGGAGGAGCACTCTTGTAATTTATTAAAGTATTAAATTAATATAAATTTATTTTATATTCCAAATGGGTCCAAAATTATTTATTTAGAATCTATAATGTTTTTTATTGAATACTCTTCAACCAATTAATGTTAGATAAGTTTTGACTATTTTTTTAATTCTTATCTTTATGTTTTAACCCTTATTAATTCATTTTGATATCATGTAATTTACATTTCTAGAGTTAATATAATTACTATAACATGTCAAACAACCAATAAATGAGACATTTATGACATGAAAATAATTATATAAGCTATTTTTTCAAATATTAGATTTTTATAAATTTTATATCATTTATTAAAATAATTTCTATTTTAAAATATCATTGGGGTCATTTTTGACACTACTTAATATTTTACTTTTTAAAAATATGATAACAACAATATATCTTTGAAGAACCTATATTAAGAAATCTGTAACATTTCAAAGTCATCCATAAAATTCTTGGATGGAATCAATCATATCAAATTATATATATTTTAAAAAATTTAATAATATTTATTTGATTCTTCCATTAATGACGCAATTGTTGCATCATCATTGTGTCACTATTTAATTTAATAATTTATTTCCTACAAATCATAAATAAATTAATTTGATAGATTTAATAATTTCATATTTCTGAATACTATATTATAGTTGAACATATTCCTTATATAACCCCATATTAAAAATATTTTACTTGTTAAAAACAAGAGCGTGACAAAATTGACTTTTCTTTGAATAAAAAAATATAAATGTTTTAAAGTCATCCAAGTGGATCCAAGATGACATAAAATCTTAACAAGGAATATTTGGGTCGACAATAACTCATACATGGAAATTAGGGCATTTTTAATGATAATTTTATAATATTATTTTTACCATTATTTTCCCGATACACCCTTATCTATGATACGAAAAATTATTACTAAAGTTGTGATTCATAATTTCCAAAAAATAAGGTGATCCTATTAGATCATAAATTTTATACTGATTACAACTATGTATTTCCCTTTATCAAAATTTAGAACACAGAAGTGGAAAAATTAATTTAAAATTAATCTCGTTAACAGATCGAGTAAATAAATTTTTAAAATAAAAAAGTTCAAAATTTCACAAAATTTTTATATCCAATTTCAACGTGAAACTGATTCTAATGACCTTCATTGGATTAACCGGTGAAAAAATTATTTAATTATACTTTAAAACCATTAAAATATATAATATAACACAACAAATAAATTTGATGAAAAAGTAATTTTCCATTAAATACAATATTTTTTTCAAGTATGAAAAAACATAAAATCACGGAATGATGGCCCTCGAGAATGCGCCCTGTGTCTCCCAATTTTCAAACTCTTCCACCCATTGGTGACCTCGCGGGCCCTCCTGGTGCGATGGCTCCACCCTTACTGAATGCCCCGCCTCCCCGGTCCACGGCGGCATAGTCCTCTCTGGGGTGTCTCGCGCCCGAGGGCTCCTCCCATCTTTCTATCAAGGAAGTTTTTCTCCGCCCGCCCCCGGCGGTGCCTGCCTCCCCTTCCCCCTGCCAGAAATCCTGCTGGTTAGTTTCTCCCAGGGCCAGGTATATGGGTTTCTGGAGCTTGTCTTCACAGATGCAGCTTTCTCAAAGGCATCGGCTCAGCTCCAGTGGACTCCGGTGGCTCGATTCGGCCTGAATCTCCCAACTCTTCCATTGTTCAAGCGGTTAGTTGATTCCATGGACTTAAAAGCCCTCGCTCAGATCTATCCCTTAAATCTCAAGGTGTACTTCATCATTCTGTCATCTAGGGATGATTTCATCACCACATGGGCTTTCTGACCTTGATCTTTTGGGACATGTCGCTTCTCCTTATTCAGGTCATTTATGGGGGTTCACTCGGTGTTGGAACCCCCCATGGAGGTAGTGTGGATCAACCTACCGGGTCTGCCCCTTCCGTTTTGGAACCCCTCCTTCCTTCGGGCGATAGGTGAAGCAGTGGGCTCCTTTCTTTGTGCTGATTCCCGGACAACATTTCTAACGGATGCATCCTTGGCCAGAATTTTTGTTGAGGTGGATCTATCTACCTCCCTTTCCGATCTCCTTCTTCTCAGGGCTAGCGATCGCTTTTCTTGGTGGAAAATTTGTTTTCCTCATCCCCAACTAGATTCTGTGATTGGTACCAGCTCCAAGGGCACTCCTCCATGATGTGAAAGAAATCTAGGAAGCGCTCCTCATTTGTGCCCAGACATCCCGCGATGAATGCAGAAAACTCCTTCTGGATGACCATTTGCGACTGAAGGAGTGGAATAGTCCATAAAGGTTAATGTTGTGCATAATTTTAGACAGGATAATGTTGTTCCACCTTCCTCCCCCTTCTTCCGCCACCCTACGGAGCCTCCCCAGCCTGTCCTCACCTCTCCCCTGCCTCTACCCCTCCCCCATTTCTCCCCTATCCCTCTCCCTTCTCCGTCTCCTCCGAGGACAAGCCAGCTTGTTTCCCAAAGGTATGGAGATCATCTTTGAGGATCTCCCACATGAATCCTCTTCTTTACGATCTTCTGATCTTCCCATTGTCCCAATGTCTCTTTTGAATTTCTATAGCGCTTTGGTGCATGAAAAGGTTACCTCTAATATCGCTTCGACATCTAGCCCAATTACCTATTCTGATCGCCAAACTCCATTGGCTAAGTGTCGGGCCTTCTCCTCTCCCTACTTTCCGATAAGCAGGATGTGAACAAGGTCTTAGGCTAGAATTATGTTCTCATCTACAAGAGAGATTTGACAACCGGCCCTCTTCACATGGGGCCCGGGTAAGTAAGTCTTGATTTTAATGTTGTCTTTGATGATATGGAATTCCCTGAGTCTCGTCACCTTGGTGAAGTCAGACATTATTGCTAATGAGGGTTCCATACATAATGTGACTCTTGTGGTGATTCGGGAACCGAATTTGGGCTCAGCCAATCTTAGAGAAATTGTGAGGAGATATGGAATTTGTTTTTCATACATGGTGAGCCGAAAAACAACCAAATATGTTTTTTTTGGAAATCTGTGATCTTGGTGGTCAAGTTGTTAGCTTCTGATCCTCCTTTATCAATTATGTTTGAAGCAAAGGGAGTTCTTGTGTCTGCTCTTTTGTCTATACAAAATGTGATGCCCAGCCGCGAGAGCAACTTTGAAAGGACCTCATCTCCTTCAATCCTAGAGCATTACCCAGGCTGGTTGGTGGTGATTTTATTTCTATTCTGAATTTGTATGAGAAGAAAGGTGGAAGCTCCCTCCCACACAACGATGGGATCGAATTTTCTTCATTGGTGTCGTAGGAAGGCCTTCATGATCCGGGCTTTGTGGGTGATAAGTTTAACCGGTGAAATAACAAAAGTGGTTGATCTTGGTGGTCAAGTTGTTAGCTTTTGATCATCCTTTATCAATTATGTTTGAAGCAGAGGGAGTTCTTGTGTCTGCTCTTTTGTCTATACAAAATGTGATGCCCGGCCGCGGGAGCAACTTTGGAAGGATTTCATCTCCTTCAATCCTAGAGCAGTACCCAGACTGGTTGGTGGTGATTTTAATTCTATCCTGAATTTGTCTGAGAAGAAAGGTGGAAGCTCCCTCCCACGCAACGATGAGATCCAATTTTCTTCATTGGTGTCGTAGGAAGGCCTTCATGATCTGGGCTTTGTGGGTGATAAGTTTAACCGGTGAAATAACAAAAGTGGTTCCCCAAGAACTTGGTGCAGATTGGATCATCGTCTAGGGAACATCCATGCTATATCATAATTCCCTAACATTGAAGTCATCCACCTGACCCGTGCCTTATCTGATCACTCCCCTTTTCTCATCCGCCCTAAAAAGGGATCTTTGAGAGGTCAATGATTCTTCTTCTCTAGGAGCTAGATTTGTCACCAAGATTTTCTTAGTAAAATTTAATGCTCTTGGGATGCACTGTGTCATGGTAGTCTTTGGCTTGGCGTCCATAATAAAATGTGGTGCTTGAAAGGCGATCTTCAAACTTGGTCTAGCTCCGTGCCCCCACCCAACCTTCCCTAGATGACATCTAGAGTGAGATTGATAATGCAGAGTTAACCCTTGAAGAGTCTTGGGATGAAGAGGTTTTGGTCTCTTTGTGTCTCAAAATGAAATTGTACATCAAGAAACTGCTTGAACAAAAAATGATTCTTCATGAATGATCTCGGGCCACCTGGTTGAAGGAAGCGGATCACAAATCATCCTTCTTCCACGCATGCTTGAAAGAGAGGCAGTGGCATCAGGCTCCGAACATCCACCTGGAGGATGATTCCTCCACCAGCGATATGTCCATTATTGGAGATATGGTTAGTTCTTATTTTAATTCCTTTCTTTGTACCCCCAACCCTCACTGGGAAATGGGGTACCCACAAGACTAGGCAGACATCTTCAATTCTATTCCGAGGGTTGTTTCTGAATATGCCAATTCTATCCTTAAGGGTGTATTAGAGGAGGAGGAGGTGTGGGATTCTATAACTTCCCTGAACCTGGAGAGCTCCCTTAGGACCGATGGCTTCCCCGGGACATTTTTCGTAAGTGCTTTGAATATGATTAAAGAAGACCTTGTGAGTTCCATTCAAGACTTTTAGGGGGGGGGGTCCCCAAAGTTTCTAGTGCCACTACCTTAATTCTCATTCCCAAAGTCCCTGAACCTTCATCGATTTCTCAGTATCGGCCCACCAACATGTGCAATTTTACCTGAATGGCCTGAAGACCTTCATTTTTATTGATTTTTGATAACCCCCCTTTCAAGGGATGAGGAGGAACCCTAACAAGGCCTGTAGGCTCAGAGATTACAAGGCCCGTAGGCTCAGAGATTACATGACCTGAAGGTCTTAGGGAATTCAACCAGACTATCTACAAGGAACTGCCCCTCCCCAACATCTGCGTCATGATAATAGCTCTCCAACTTTGCATGGTCGTCTGGCTAGGCTTCCCGTGCAAGCACATGCTGGTACCGATGACATAGTCATACCCTCTCATTCTGACAATCTATTTGGTTCTGCTCTAGTGAGTGCACCTGTTCTGAATCATCTTCTGGGGCTGCTCCTTTTTTGTAGTGTGTCTGGGGAAACTGCATGTGGCCTGAAGGCCTTGAGGTGGCCCGAGGGCCTTAAAGGTGGCCCGAAATCCCTACTGACCGGAAGGCCTGAGTGGCCCGAATGCCTGAAGGACTCCAACCCCAAACCGGTGGCCCAAGGTGAATAGTTCCAACTACTACAGTACCGAACAGTAACTGCTACAGTTCCTGCTACAGTACCTGCACAATGTATAGTTCTGCTACAGTACCTGTACAGTGTGCAGTTCTGCTACAGTACCTGTACAGTGTGCAGTCTGCTACAGTACCCGCACAAATGTATAATACTGCTACAGTGATGCTACAGTGCATGTTACCGTACTGCTGCAGTACCCCCCCGGAAATATGCCTCTACCTGGTTTTGAATTTGGGTCTTGTGGATGCACTTAAGGATACCTCACCAACTGAGTTTCGTATGAGCAACACGCCTTTATTCAGGGAAGGTCCATCCAAGGGGAAATGGGGTTGGCTCATGAGATGATTGGTGACATCAATAGGATGGTATAAAGGTCTAACATTTCAGGCAGGGTGGACATGGACAAAGCTTATGACAAGCTTGAATAGTCTTTTATTATCCGAGCTATGAGATGTATGAGCTTATCGAAATAGGATATTGACTTGTTGTTTCATTGCTATATGTCCCCCTGGTTCAATGTGTCCTTTATTGGTAGGCAGTGCGCTTTCATGAAACTGGTCAGAACGTTCAGATAAGGCAACCCCATTTCTCCTAGCATTTTTATTATGGTTCAAGATTTCTTAAGCATGTTTGTTATTGCCTCTTAACAACATGGACAGATTCTCCCTTACCACTACGGGGGCTATTCCCCTAGTGTGTCACGTCTCCTCTTTGCAGATGACCTTTTCTTCTTTATGAATGAGCATTGCTCTTCCATCTGAGGCTTCAACTACATCATTGAAGAGTATACCTACTAGAGCAAGAAAATTTTTAATAAGGACAAGAGAGGGGTCTACTTACCATCTTCCTGCCCAGACATGTGAAATGCTAATTTTGAATCAAGATTGGGCATTTTGTGCAGTAGTTTTCCCATGTCCTACCTACCTGGGTGCTCCCATCTCCCCTGGAAGGATCCACATTAGCCACATTGAAGTTATGGGTTTTAAGGTCCTAAATCGTATCAATAATTGGAATAACAGATTTTTATCATTTGGTGGAAGAATTGCTCTTATTAATTGCATATTGCCCTTGATTCCCATGCACTTTATTTCCATTCTTGAGGTTCGCAAATCTACCATCAGACAGATTGAGTTCACGTTGACTTGATTTATATGGGATGCCCAAATGGGGGGGGGATTCAGTGGGCCTCTTAGAGTATGATTTCTAAGTCAGTTGAACATGGGGGCATTGGAGCTAGAGATGTGGGGTCAGCTATGCACTTCCTTTAGGTAAAGCTCACATGGGAGGTTATCGAGGTTCACTCACTATGGTACCACTTTATTAGAGTGAAGTATGGTTTCAGCTCTTGGAAGAATGGAAGGTTCCTTTCCCAACTGTGGAAGGCTTTTTGCATCCATATTCCTATCATCAATGATCACTCCCAATGGATTCTGGGGCAAGGTGAGGTTAGATTCTCGCAATGTGATTGGGGGTGGAATTATGAACTTTCTAGGGTGCTCTACCCCCATATATACTTCAAGGAGGCCAGCCATCACCCATCATTTATTCAAGCGGTCATTAACCCACTGAGGAAGCGATTTATGACACCATCAGGCTTGAGGAGACCCCTGACCACTATTTTTTTCTGGATCCACAACCGTGAGGTGTTCTCGGCAAAGGCTTATAGGCAGATTCTGAACTCGCATCCCAATAGTGTCCCATGGGGAACCCGACTTTGGTGCAAGGAGATACCATCCAAGTATAATTTCTTACCGTAGAGAATCTGGTTCCATGCATTACCTTTTGATCTAATAGTTAAAGGGAAGGGAGTCAATCTGGACTCAAAATGTACATGTTGTTCGTCTCATGTAGAGGATTCTGTGTTGCACTTGTTCTTTTTAAGTGGATGGGCGGGCCATATCTGGAAGAGCCCAGCTGAATTTACAGATCCAACCCTTGTGGCAAACTCCCTCAATTTCTTTATCCATAACTGGTTTGAAGGCTGCCTTGGAAATGAAATGGAGGTTCAAGCCCAAGTGATGTTGCTGGTTGTGGGGTGTTTGTGCCTATGGTAGGCTTGAAATCTGGTACGACATGGCTCTCAGATCTCCTGTGCGGCTTCGGTGGTGAGCGCTAAGTGCACTGCAGTGGAGCTGGCAGGGATCTTGAAGTTGGGGAGGGGGGATGCACTTTCTTTAAGTCATTACCTAAACTAAAGTCCACGCTCGATCTCACCTAGGTCCATTCAGATGGGTTATTGGGTGCATTGGACCCCCCCACCAGCGACCTCAAGCTCAATATTGACAATGTCTGTGCCTAGGGCTATATGTGTGGCGGTTCATGGTTCGAGATCCTTATGGATCAGTGATTTATGCCTTTAATGCCTTCTATGTACATGGAAATTCCCTTAGGGTGGAGGCCATGTCCATGCTTAATGGTCTGTTTCTATACAGATCAAAGAAGATTTTCCTGTCTACTATGGAAACAGACTCCAATATCATCTCAAGATCCCTCACTGGAATCTCTACCCCACTATGGCTCATCACCTACCTAATTCGTGAATGTATGGATTTTTTATTCGATGACATGGTGGTCTTTCACACTTGGCACAAAGGTAATTATATGGCAGATTTCCTGGCTTCTCCAGCTACGCTAGAATGTCCCCTATTGAATTTTTTTTTCTTAGGCTCCTTTCCTCCTACTAGGGGGATCATGTTATAGGGTCTGCTCTTGGTCTTCATTTCTTTCAAACTCGATGACTTTGTACTCTCTCCTTTCACCCCTATTAATAAAACGTATTATTGAGTTGGCATTATTTTTTCACTATTCATGAAAAAATGAATCTGGTTAGAAATATACTAAAAATACAACATAAGTAAATTTTGATACTCTATTAAATAATATGTTTATTTTTTTTCATATAGAACTTTTAATATTGTCAAAAAGTAGATTTAAAACATGTGCACCATCAAAAGGTAAAAATTGGCTTTTGGAAAAATATTTTTTTTCTAGGGAATTAAATTTATTCATATATCATATCTAGAAAACAAATAAAATGAATGTTAAATATTATATTGAATATATTACATATATATTTCTTTAATATAGTTCAACAAAAGTGATTTTATTATTTATAAAACACACTTGTGAACGTTTAAATAGTTTTTTAGAAAAATATTTCATTTTATTTTAAAAAAGGTTTTACATTTATTAATAATTAATTTGTCACCAAACAAGTGTATATATATATATATATATATATATATATATATATACTTAAACAATATTTCCATATACTATTAATTATCTCCATTCTAATGACTGTTATAATGGTAACATTTAAATAATAATATTTAATTATTCATTTAAACATGATGTGGCATATCATGTATGTTATCGAACATAGCATTTGCTTTTTAAAAACTCAATATGTTACATTATCCCCCATTTAATAAATTTAAACCTCTTAATTTGAACTCAGGATCGAAAACTAGGGGTTTCAATTTTCAAAATACCTTTTATTGAAATCTCATGTCATAAAAAGGATTAATAAAAGTTCCACTTTAAAAGAAAGAAAGGGAAGAATGAAGGTCACCTGAGACAACACATACTCGGGGTTCTATGTAGGAAAAATTGGTCATGTAAGATAAAATTAACTATCAACTTCTGATGGAGAGTGATTGAGAACATTATCATGAGAAAGTTAACAATCACGAAAACCATAAATTCATGATAGGTTAAAAGGTCACTGATTTCTTAGTAAGAAAATTAAACAGATAAAGTTTTTTTAGATCTTTTTCACAGAGTTGAGGAATTCTTTAACTGCCTAGATTATGACCATAAGGAAAAATACTTGAAAAGTTTATTTTCATCCTTTAATCATTTCTACCAAAACTCATCTATTTCTCCAAATAGCGAGTATTTAAAATGAGTTTTTCATGCCCGAATTGCAAGAATCAATTTTTAGAGGATCATATAATCCTCAAAAGATTAACTATATATTTCTCCTATCATTATACATTAACCAAAACCAAAATGGTTAGCATGAGATAAAACAATTCTACAAAAAGAATAAACCATTGTATGATGAAAAAAATATTTTAATCCCCAAAATTCTACATTAATTCCCAAAGTTAAACATAAACTATTCAACATATTAATATCCATAAAATTCATCCAAATAATCCAAACTAAGATTTAAACCCAAAAATTCAGAAGGATTTGATAACAAATTCTTCCAAGATAAAATTAAATAATTATCTCAAAATAACATCAATTATTCTTGATGTCTCATAACAAAAAGTAATTTCTATTGTAATCTTTGAGATATGTTAACTAATTCCATAAATAACCTAAATTACCATAAGCCTGCAATGTAAACATAGACTCTACCAAAATATAATTCAAATTTTATTCCCCAATTAAAATCCCATAGTATTCTATTTACCTTGATAATTTAAGATTCCCAAAACAATGAACGTCTTCCAAAATAACAATAATCACTTAATCCCGAAATCATTTTCCAATATGATAATAATTTTGTTCCCAAAATCAACTTATTCTTATTCTATAAACTCGTTTAACTAAAATAAAACATCATACTAACCCTGGACTTCACGTATTCCAGTGGTAGGTGATGAACCCTTATCGTCCTTTCATTGTGGGTTCGATTTTGGTGGTGTTTCCGGATGTGACAGGTTGTCACCCATCCTACAAGTTGTCCCTTTTTTAAAACTATACAATTCTTATAAAATTAAAAAAATATGATAAAATCCTAAAAAATAACCATAACATATTTTATTCTCTAAGGTTATCTCATACCTTTCATTTTGCATCCTAAAATGTAATAACCCATAATTACCTAAAAAATGAATGTCTCCAAAAATACCATTAGTCACATTAAAATTTAATAACTAAAATGCTCAAAAGGGTTTCTATGAAATTAAACTTATGATAAACCCAAAAACTATAAACTTATGATGATATCCCTAAATCTTATGAAAACATCATACTCTACTAATTTGTTTAAACAAACATTTGATACCAACTGTAAGGCCTCGACCTTACAAAAACACATTCTAGTGCTTTTGAACTAGAATTAACATTTGATGATCATTTTAGTTTAGAGTTTAGAGAATTAAGAAAAACTCTTACAAATTATACAAATACATTACATGTGGACACTTACAATAATTATCCATTTTTTCACAAAAGGAATCCCATTTAAAATAAGACAATATTTTTTTTGAGACACATCTTCAATTATTTCATCATGAGATGTTTTTTCCCATACCTATCTCAAGACCTGTGAAAAAAAGATTTTAAAACATGGGATGATCATAAAAGGCTCAGTAAAGGGCATAAAGAAATTAAATAATTAGTCTAGTGAAACCCAAAAAAACCCATTAATACATTTTCTAAAAAACTCATTGGCAAGCATAGAAAAATTGTAACACCCCAAGATTTTAAAGTACGTTATTTCTTCCAAGTAATTCAATAACTTGCATTACACGCAACACCGAGTTCAAGCGCACCACAACTTACCAAACTAGCCGTTCAAAAGCGGTTATGAATAATATTAACTAAATTTTGAACTATATATAATCCTTATAATTTTAGAATCCATATTATGAGTTTCTTAGACATAATGTAAGAACTAATTCATTTTTTTCAGATAAAAGAAGTTTGTTTCAAAAAATGCACTTTTACCTCCTTTTAATGGCGAACCCTTTTTAAATCCGATATTTGAAACTTTTATATATTCAATTTGACAAAATAAACTTCTTCTTTAGAATCGGGACATAAGAATTTAGTTTCAATAAATTTTTGGTGTTTCTCTGATAACTTTCATATTTGGGTGAATAGTGAAAAATACAATATTTTAACTGAAAACAACTTTTTTAATCAAAATAGTTTATAGTGTTAAATTATACATTTTAATGGTTGGGAAGTATAAATAGATTATATTTTTACCATTTAATCCAATGGTGGTCATTTTAAGTAATTTCACTTTGAGATTGGACATAAACAAGTGTCAATCTTTTAATAGATATTGTTTCTTAAAAATACGCCTTTTGGTTTTGACAACGGGAATTAATTTTAAATTAATAAATGCAAATTCTATGTTTTGAATTTGGTAAAATAGACTTCATTTTTGGATTCAGAATATCGAAATTAGCCTAGGGTGAATTTTTGGTATTTTTCTGAAAACGTTTAATTTTTTATGAATAGTGAAAAAACACTGAGTTATCGTTTAAAACCGAAATTTTTATTTAAATAATTATTTATTTTATTTAAATTTATTTTAGGTCAAAATAGATACATAATACCTATATAAGTTCAATGTAATTAATTGGAGTTAATTTATAATAATTTTAGATATATAAAAAATTTTATAGAACTTTTCACAGTCTTTTTACCCACCTTCTAGGAGAATTTGCAAATTCACATAAAACTTAATTTTACCGCTTCTGTGAGTGGAATTTCGAAAATCCGAGAGACACGGTAAATATCAAGGAGTAAAATGTGGTTCAATATGATATTTTTTTTGGTGAATAGTAATTTTTACTTTTATTTACCACAGTTAAAAGTAAATAGGGTAATTAAGGGTAAAAATGATATTATTATTACCCTAACACATGTCCTAATTCTATTGGATAAGTTTAATTCGATCAAAAACAACCTTAGGAATAAAATATGACCCTTTAGGTCCACTTGAATTAGATTAAGACATTTAATATTATTTTATTTAAAGAAGAGTTAAAAGAGTTAAAATCAAAGTTTAATAACTAAACCATTTTTAATATATGGTTATACATAAGATAAATTCAACTATAAATATTCATTAGAAAGATAAAAAGATTTCCTACATAATGGTATTTTATTTATAATTTTTAGATATTAAATAATTAAATTTATTAATGACACAATGATGATGCATTAATTACCTTATTAATGAAAGAATCAAATAAATGGTATTATAAATATTAAAATAAATATAATTTCAAAGTTTTTATGACATCCAAAAATTTTCTAGGTGAATATGACATGTTAGGATTGGTTCAATGTAATTTTTTTTAAGTAATCATGGTGTTATTATTTTAACAAAAAACAAATACCAAATAGTGTCAAAATTGACATAAAATAGTTTTTTAAAAAAATATTATATTATTGATTGACATAATTGTCCTTAAAATTTAAGGATCGGCCAAAAGACTTATATAATAATATATATGACATTAATGAACCAATTGGGGTTCGATTGGCAGTATATTGTATGTTCATTAACCATATAGCATAAAAATACAAGAAGATGCGGTAAAAGTTAAATTATTTAACTTAGAGTTAAATATAAATGATAAGGTTAAAATAGTAACCTAAACTTATCTAAAACCTATTGGTTGAGAGGATTTTGACTCATCCCCACCCTATCCTCGAAATAAGTCACTTTGGATCCCTTTTGATCAAATCAAAAGGAAGAACCCGAAGAAGAGATAATGATTTCACCACCCTCTTTCAAGTTCTCTTATTCTTCCACTTACTCTTTCTTTGTTGTTTCCATTCTAAAATAATAACTCCAGCATCTTATATATACTGTGATGTTATTATAAATATGGAACAACTATATTCATTATTTTATCCATCTTATTAATGATAATGTCACCATGCATGCGTACGTACGGCTTACCGTCTCCACACCGTGGTGTAATTTGTTATTCAACACTATGTTATTTGAATGGATATAATGATGAGTAATATGTATTTAAATAATGAAAATAACATGCTAATGTATCTGTAAAATTAATATACCATCCAATTCCACATCTTTAAGGAAATGATATTGTTGCTCGTGCGTACGTACGGATTACCGTCTCCACGACGCGATGAGATTCATTTCCACATTCACCATTTATCGGCTGGGGGAGTACATAAAGGTGCTCGGTGGTGGGTGACGGACCACCTATACCGTGTAACCCATTGGGCCTGAAAACTCAGTGTACTTTTAAGCCCATGGGGCATGGGTGAGTTGGTGAGCGGTGGTGGCGTCCTGACCCCGAGGTTCCGGGTTCGAGTCCTCGCAAGGCAATGCACACTATATGCCTTTATCACCTCTCGTGGGCCCCTCTACCCCGTGTGGAACTGGCCTGAAAGCCTGGGTGCCGTTACACCTGGGACTGCGGCTGGGAGAGTACATAAAGGCGCTCGGTGGTGGGTGACGACCCACCTATACCGTGTAACCCCTTGGGCCTGAAAACCCAGTGTACTTTAATGCCCCACCATTGGTGGTGGGGTGGTAAGGGTTTGGGGGGGGGGGGGTGAGGGGTAGGTCCCGAGGTCAAGTCCTCGAGTTTGCGATTTAATGTAATTTTCTTTCTTGCGTGTGTGCCGCTTTCGCGATAGTACCCAATTTAAAAAAAAATCGACGATTATAAAAATATATATTACTAATAAGTATGTAATATATGACATAATAATGCTACTGGATATATATATATATATATACTTACATATATCTTATTCACTTAGTTCCGTTCAATACGACAGGAAAACGGAAACAACGTTTATGCGTACGTACGGACTACCGTCTCCATAAATGGTGTTTTTCATTTCATATATATTTCTGTTATACATATTTATATTCTAAATACATATGATATATAAATCATTTTTTATATTCTGTAAGTATTTAAATCTTGATCTAAGTGATACAATCAAGAGTTTCAAGTTAAAACACGTACGATAAAGAAAGCGATTATTACCCAAAATGTTAATTTAACATGGAAATTATTATTAAATGGGTAGTATAAAGACATAAATGAATCATGTATGATATCATAAATATTAATATGGTTCTGGTATAATTTAATAACATACTACAATCTTCATATAGGAGGTTAAACGTACCCTCGACTAAAGGAATGTTCAATGTAAGGGTTAATTACTCAATCTCGTTATTATCCGAGATTGTTTATGTGTAAGTATTTAATGAGACATTTTTATCATCCATGTCCATTTTTCATAAAAATGATTTCAAAATGAATATTTTAAGGATTTGTGAAATGTACTCTTTATCAAGATCAGAATTTTAAATGTTTTAAAGATTTATCTTTCTAAATCTTTTTAATTAATGTCCATGTTTTCAAAATGATTTTAAGGATTTATTTATATGGACATGAATGTTTTGAAATGATAATTCTTTTCAAAAGTTTCAAAGTGGTATGGGACACTTTGATTCAAAAATCTCTTTTAAATTACTTCCATTATAAATGTGTGAATTTTAAATGATTTTACAAAAAGGATATTTCTCTCAAAAAGTTTTACTCATCATCTTCAACTATGTCAGCATCCTTTACTGGATATTATTTTTGATTGAGGTTTATTTATTATAATACAATATTCCCTATTGTATTGAATGAGTTATGATATGTTTGACTGTGGATATTCTATTTTTATACCATTCATGGTTTATGGTTAATGTATTGACATTTCGTATGCTAGTTTAAATAAGAATGTTTATGTTATATTTTAAAATTTTCATATGAGGAATGCATTGGACTTAGTATGTCACGACCCGTCCTCGGGGCCCGTGCCGTGACTACCCCAAGCCCGCCTTCCATAGGTCAGGGGCTAGCGACTAGCACCAAAGCGTAAATCCCGGTAAAGGGAAGGCATTGCCTTTTTAAAGTAAACAACAAACACCACAGAGTAAGCAGGCAGAAGTAAACACTAAGTAAAAACTGGTACAACAGTAAGTGCGGAAAAGTAAGTGGGACAGAATACAAACCCAAACTGAAAGTAAAGTACAACTCAAAAAGGGAAAACAACAACTGAAAAGTAAAGCCGCAACGTCGAGCCGACCACTGGAATTCCCACTTGAAGGGTGGGTACAGAAAGCCTCCACTACTCCTCGGGTCCAGCCGACCGCTCCGAGTACGTCCCACCCAGTGGTCCACCTCCAGGTACCGTCCTGCTCCGCAAGCCTCCACCACGATCAGCGCTGTCCATCGTCTGCAACCAACACAACGTAGTGCGGGCATAGCCCGTGCAGGGGTGAGTATAAGCTACTCAGTAGGGACCCCGAGACCCCCGAAGGTCTCCCAGAATCCACAAAGGATAATCCACAAAAGGAAGTTACAATCACAAAGTAACATCCAACACTGTTTAGGTATAGGCCCATACATATACCTAAGTCATCAATTCCAAGTTCGGCCCCAACATCCGAGCCCAAGTACAACCCAGTCCACATAGGAAAGCAAAACGTAAATCCACACAGGATAGCACAACTCAATCCACATAGGAAGCAAAACGTAAATCCACACAGGATAGCACAACACAATCCACATAGGAAAGCAAAACGTAAATCCACACAGGATAGCACAACACAATCCACATAGGAAAGCAAAACAAGATTCAGCTCACACATGAATACTTCTTCGTAAGACGATAGAGATGATCAGATGTAGCCACTAATTCATCTAAGCTGTCGGACCCATAAAGGATCGGTAGGTATTAACCCCCGCAATAACCCACACAGGATCGATCAAGAAGTGAAGACCATAGCTATAGGGTAACTCCTTCCCTATCAAGTACAGTGGGTATGCCGCTACAACCGAGCGCTTCCCTCTTACCTTGGACTGCTGTAGTACTCCACCTATCGAGTATTGTGGGCCTGCTGCTACAACCAAGCGCTTCTCACCATGGGTCTGCCGCTACAACCAAGCGCTCCCCCTCATAGCCCCTAGAGGTACTCCTTCTGTTGAGTACCACGGGTCAGCCGCTACAACCAAGCGCTCCTCCGTCGTGGGTCTGCCGCTACAACCAAGCGCTCCCCCGTGCTGCTACAACCAAGCGCTCCTCCGTCGTGGGTCTGCCGCTACAACCAAGCGCTCCCCCGTGCTCCTACAACCAAGCACTCCTCCGTCGTGGGTTTGCCGCTACAACCAAGCGCTCCCCCTCATAGCCCCTAGAGGTACTCCTTCTATTGAGTACCATGGGTCTGTCGTTGCAACCAAGCGCTCCTCCGTCGTGGGTCTGCTGCTACAACCAAGCGCTTCTCACTGGGATATCCGTAACACACCGAGTCGTTCGATCAGCAGTCGTCAAGTCTCAACCGGCTCTAGGCTTTCTGCACACAGCATGCTCGCTCCGGGAGGGTCTACTCCACGAGCCAAGAGGTCGATGCATCAACTGACATGTAGTCCGGAGTTGAGGTATCCCAAAAGCACCATAGTGGTCACTACCGAACCCACAGAGGATTCCCGTACTATCTTCATTGTCGTCGCAGACGCAGCCAGCTCCAGGGTTCCCGCACACAGCAAACTCGCTCGGGAGGGTCCGCTCCATGAGCCGAGAGGCTGATACATCAACTGACACATAGTCCAGAGTTGATGTATCCAAAAGTTCCGTATCGTCAACAGGAACTCAACGTCGCAGACGGCGCGTCAATCGGACGCCCGGTCTGAGAGTTATTGGCTTTTTCGTCTCAAGGGCCCGGTTGGTTTTTAAGGAAAAACCAACCCAACCGTACTCCACCTGCGTCCAAACCTCGGGCGGAGTAATCCAAAAGATCCGTCTCACTTAGAGGAATCCACCAAAGTCGACGACACGTCAATCGGACGTCCGGAGCTCAAGATATGAGCATTTCTGCTCCGAGAGCCCGGTTGGTTTCGTGTACGAACCAACCCGGCCGAACCCAAAGTATTCCGAAACCTTGAGTGCGATATACCGAAACGACCGTCTCGATCCAAGGATCGCATCGCCGCTGACTGCGCGTCGTTCGGAGACCCGTAGCTCAAGTTATGAGAAAAAGACCGAAAAGGTCCGGAAACGGGGGGTCTGGGCCCGGACCGACCCAGCCCGGCCTGGGCGCGACCCGGCTCGGCTCAGCCGAGCGGCCGAGCAGAGGAACTGCGGGGCACGCTGCCACCGCGGGATGAGGTGCCGCGACCCTGCGTGGGGCCGCGCTTGGTCAGCGGACACGGCTTTGCCGCGTCCCGTGTGTCGCCGGACCCGCGCAGTCGTGGGTCTGGTCGGCTGCCGCCGCCGCGGCTTCAGCCGCGGCGGCTCCATCCGGCGGTGCGCCGGGGCGCCGCCGCCTCCGGCTGCCGGGGCTGCCGCGCCGGCGCCCCGCGCCGCCGGTGGATTCCGCGGGCCACCAGAGTTGCTCCGATGGTCCGATTCCACTTCCGTCTGCGCCGTGACTCCTCCCGGGTCCCATTCTTCACTGCCAGGCCCTCAAATCGCCATTGCGGCCCCGTTTGTCATCGTCCGCCGTTTCGCGCACCAAGAACAAAAAAGTGCGGTGGGTTCAGACTTGTTCGTTAGTCCGCACCCATCGCGTTAGCGGTTAAAAAAAAAACATAAATCCCAACAATTGATAAACCACGTCCCGCAATAATAAAGATCCGCGAACCAACTTGTTAATTTGGTTGGTTTGTGTTCCTGCCTTGGAGGAAAACAACATGGTAAAAACTTTTTCAAAACGACCCCTACCTCGTAGCTATCGTAAGACGAGAGTTCTTCACGGAATTGACCATCGCGGTAGGAGGTGATCGTCGCGTCGCGGAAAGGTGTCGCGTCGTCGCGGAAGGGCGTCGCGTCGACGATCTCCGAGGGGTAAAGAAAACACACGGATTTAATTTACACGAATTAAATCCATGTCAAGTATAAAAACCACAAAGGAAATTTAAAAGAATTTAAATCTCCTACCTCAAGCAGATGTTTGAAGATTTGTCGTGGAAGAAGGGACGTCGCAGAAGAATGTCGCAGGAGGAGAATCGTTGGCGTCGCGGAACACGGTGTCGCGTCATCGATCTCCGAGGGTTCGGCGTTCTTCGTCGCCTTTCGTTGAAGGCCGGCGTTCTTCATGTTCTTCGCGTTCTTCGCGTTCTTCGTGAAGGAGGATGAAGGACTTAAGGCTTCTGTCAAATCCTCTCAACGAACAACACTCAAGAAGAAAAATGTTGGTCTTATTTTATTACATGCCAACAAACGAAAAACAAACTAAGTAATGACCCATTAATTCATAGAATTAATTTCAACGAATAAACTGCCCAATTAATAGGATCGTTTAATTGTTTAAGAAAACGCTCCAATTGACTCTATTTAAAAAGGGTTTTCGCGGGTGCGTTACTTAGCGGAAAAGAAACGGTGGGGCTCGTGCGGGCCCCACCTCACAAATATCCTACCAAATGGATAGGATATTTTGAATTGTACCCTATCTGCTTTAACTTAGCTTAAGCAGCTTTAAGTGGTTTTTAAGTGGCTTAAGTGAAATAAAAATAAAGTTATTGCACCACTTTATTTTATTTCTTAACTTAAAGCCCAAAAATTAAAAACCACAACCGAGCAAACGCAACTCCGGAAGAGGCGTTTCTAAGAAAGTACCGGCGCTACGATTCCATCAGTGCCCTTAGAATTTGATTCCGAGCACCGGTTCAAAAGTTAGAAAAACCCGTTCGTTCGTTCACTAAACGTACCCAAGCCAAACTTCGGAACATGATTCTTGGCACACCAGGCCTCTGAATCAGGTGCCGTCAGAAACTGCGTTCTTGTAAAATTCCAATGAAGATTAAGAAAAAACAATTTCCTTGAAATTTATGGGTCTTTACATAGTAAGTGATGGGTGGAGCCCGCTATAGCTCCTCGATGCATCGATAGGTCTCATGAGACAACTAGACGTTGAATTGGACGAGGCCTTTCCCAATTTGAGATATGGTTTTGGCCGAGGCCTTATTCATTTTTAGACGTCTTGGCCGAGGCCTTGAAAAAATGTTTCAGAATGTACGATATTATACATTCCCTCATTATGAAAATAATATTGATGGTTCATGTGTTCATTCGACTAGTGGTTGCGCCCAAATTTACCCTACAGGTATTCGGTTGTTGTAGTATAGGTAGGGGTCGAATCCACAGGGACCGAAGAAGAAACCTAGAGACACTCTGATTTTGGAAGGATTTGGCTATGCAGTGGACAACTATTTGGATTGATTTGATTTGAATAAATAGTGATTTAATTTAAATAAAAAATAAAAAAACATACAATTACTTAGTCTAAAACAATTAATGGAGATGATTTGATCCTAAGTTGTTACTAGGGTTAGATTGAATGTATTTATTTTCTTATAACGTTTCATTTCACTAATTCAAGATGCATCAACAAAATGATATAATTCCTCAACATCATTCACCAATTTAATCCCTACACAATTCCAAGTCTAATATCCAATGCACTTTTAGGATCAATTTAATGATCTCTCTAAGGAATTGGATTGCACTAGCACTCGAAATGTGTCATTGTTAAAGTTGGAAAAGATGAAGAAGAAAATAAATCATCAAATGAAAATCTTAAAATAATGAAATGATTATGAATTTATGCACATTAAATAACATCCAATCCACCCCATGCAACTCCCTAGGATCAACCCATAAGGGGTTAGCCCTCCATTTATGCTATTCAATAAATGTAAGCGGGAATTCGACTTAAAGAAGCGGGATTGAAGAAGAAAAATAAAACAATGAAACGATCACTCCACCATTGTGTGAATAAATTCACAAGTGATGGTGTGAATAAGATCACACCTTGGGGCAACGGTATCAATGTGAAAAGAATAAGAACAGAAAAAGATAAGAATAAGAACTTTTATTGAAAACTAAGGTGATTCAAACAACTTACATGCGAAAGAAGAACGTTACAAAGACAATTTGGCATAACAACATTACAATGAAAGTAAAACTCAAAGATCCCTAAATCCTCCATTGCTACTGACTTAAATAGGAATTTAGGAGGCCTTTGGTCGATCCACCATCAATCCCACTCTCTTTAATTAATTGTGGTGGACCTAGGTGGGTGGACATTTAATGTAGAGGAGACCTTTCAACTCTTGCCTCGAAGTGGGATCCATCTTTAATCCACAGAATAAAAGCGCTGAAATAACCTTCTAGAAGACCGAATTGGAGTTGGAAATATAAGACTTAAATGAAGCCTAGGATGTCTCATAATAGCCTATAAAATTTTAGTCCAAAATACTTTGTGGTTTGCAAGATATAATTTAAATGGTGGGCTGTTTTTCTGGGCCGCAGAATCTGGCCCATAATTGCATCTTAAACTTGGGCCGCCTGGAACTCCATTAAAACATTCAAATTATCTTGGGACATTGTTGAATTAAATGTTCCCCAAGATGTCTTATAACTCCAGTTAAATTTTGGGACTCATTGGGCTTGAATCATGGCTGCTACAGTACTTTGATTGGGCTGTTGTCCAGTTCACTTTTCCCAGAATGTTTGTTCTTTCAAGGCCCACTTTGGTGGTCTTCCAATTTGAATCTTCAAGTGTACCAAAACTATGAATTGTTCCAAATGTAATGATAAACATGAAAATTAAATATAAAATTAAAATCAAGACAATTGGATATTGTAAATTGTGCTAAAAAATGTACCATGTAATAGTGCATTTTAAGAAAGAATTGCAATCATGATGTGAAATGATGTTCAAAGTGTAAAATGCACTAAAATGGTATTTATGAATAACAAGGCACATGAAAACTATATATAATAAAAATGAATATTAGCCTCTTCCAGTGGCTAATCACACCCCCCAACTTGAGTTTTGCTAGTCCCGAGAAAAATATATCTCTCAAAAATGAAATTTGAATGACCTTTTCCAAAAACATTTTAATACACATTGCTCACCCAAAGACCTCATACCAAAAAATTATAAAACCCATCAAAATAATTTAAAAGAAGCTAAGTCTAGAGGCATAACCCATGCCCAAGCCCACTCCTTTGTTCAAATTCATCACCATATTTCATCAAATTTCAATTAAGCATGACGAAGTGTTGTGCATCACTATAGACATAGTGGTTCATTTTCATTTAAAGGGAGAAAAGATGAAAGCGCTAGGAGGAATGAGATTTTAATATTAAGATGAGTATTCAATTTTTTTTTTTGCAATTTTCCATGGTAATTGAAATTGAACTCAATCGAGTCAACCCATGTAGCAAGACTTTGCTGATGACTCCCAGGCTCAAAGACCTTAGGGCACTAAGTAAAGCTCACATACTCGGGCATCATCTCGAGTAACTCAATAAAAAAAAATTCAAATTACCACAAATAGAGATACAATTCCCAACTCTGGGCCATACAACTATGGAGTCACGATCCCCAAGTGCCGAAAGTCACACATTAGGTCAATTCACTGCTCTACGCGCAATTGATTTTTTTTTGAATACTCATGTTAAAATTAAAATGATCACCAACCATATGCCGTTTATTATGGGTCCCCAAGAACTCAAACTAAAACCCCACAATATAGAAGACATGCATTGTGTTTTTTTATTAAATGGATGAAAATATAAGGGTGAAAAATCACATTGGACAACCTCACTTTCCAAAATCTATGCACATGAACCTAAAATTGCATTAAAATTAGAATCAAGGCATGCAAAATTATTTGATATCCAATTTCAGAGTTTGCAATGTGTGTTATCATGTTCAAGGTGAATGAAATTTTTCCTTCCACACAAGATCCAAATTTTTATTTCATCTCTACCCAATATAGAATAACATTGTCCCCAATGTTTAAAGAAAAGAAAAGTTAGAAGGGGGGGTAGAAGAGGAGTTTAAAGAGGAAATTGAAAATGATAAACATGGAAAAAATTTACCTAGTTTTTGAAGTTGAAGTTCGTGATGCTCCAGATTACTCCTTTGATATCTTAGGGGATGTAGACACCTCTTTGATTGAACATGTATCACCCAAAATAGTCCCTGAACTATACAAAGAAAAACAAATCAGACAAAACAAACAACACAACGATTTATTTAATTCTAAGTATCATCATTTTTATGGTTTTCCCTATTTTTTTTAAATGAAACTAATGATACATTGTCTACTTTTAAATTTTTGGGTAAGGTATTACTCAAGGATCACACCATGTGACACTGATGAATATGGTGCTCCCCTTTCATACCCATCCTTATTCATAAAAGAAGAACAATTCAAAAATCTAAATTTTTATTATTTTATTATTTTTATTTTAACCTACAAAAACATAAAAATAAAATAAACTGATGATACATTGTCTTCTCTTAAATTTCTCGGTAAGGTATTACTCAAGGATCACACCACGTGACATGGGTGAATATGTCGCTCCCCTTTTTATACACATCCTTACTCATAAAAGAAGAACATGTCACCAATCTAAATTATTATTATTATTTTATCTTTCTTTTAACCTACAAAAACATAAAAATAAAATAAACTGATGATACATTGTCTTCTTTTAACTTTCTGGGTAAGGTATTACTCAGGGATCACGCCACGTGACACAGATGAATATGGTGCTCCCTTTTCATGCCCATACTTACTCATAAAATAAGAACATTTCAATAGTACGAGGTACTAATTAAATAAAATAAAACATGAAATCCATGGGTTGCCTCTCCTGCAGTGCTTTTGTTTAACGTCGCTAGCTTGACATGGACCCCCTAACTTACCCAATACCAACTTTCAACATTTTAAAGACCCCATATTTCTCCACTTATACTTTATTAAGATTGATTATTTGTTTAGAATTTGTGTCATGTAAAAACCTATGTTCTACAATGAGTGGGAAAATCCAAAGAATATCAGAAATAGTTGATCTAGATTCCTCTGTAGTCTTTCCTAAGAAATCAATGATCATTCCAACTTTTATGGTTTCAAGAGAAGAATGAATTCCAATTGAAATCTTATGATTATACCCTATGAAGGGATACTTGGGTGGGGAAGGAAGGATAATAATTTTTATATTGGGTTGCATAGGACATTCAAACACAGGTTTATATTCTGAATCCAACTCAGTTTCATTTTCCAAATTTCTCAACAAAATTGGTTCCTTTAGAATAGAAGATTCAACCACAAAATTGGAGAGATTAGTGTCAGGAATGGTTATGGACTCAATGTTTTTAATTTATCTCAATGGTTCATGGATTTGGGTTTTTGAAAAATCATCAATAGAGTTATACATAGGAGACTCAATCCACGATGTCAAATTTCCCTCTTGTCAATACATGAAATCAATTTCCTCCTAATTTAAAGAGACTTAAAAAAATTCTTGATTCACTTACCCTACCCCAAATCCAAAGGTCGGTTCTTCAATAAATTCATGAGAGGTTTTTGGGAAACTAGAAACTCCAGATAAGGTTTTGGAAGGTACAATTGGTGTAGGGATGAGTTCCTCACAAGTATTAATGCATTGTAGTTCTAATCTCAAAGATGATACCTTGGAACTCATTATATCCATTTGATTACACACTTTTTCAATCAGTGTTTGAGGAATAGAATTTTTATGTGGTTGATCATCATGGACTTCCCCAAGATTTATCTCCTCAATCATCCTTGAGAGGGCTGAAAATTTATCCTTTAAATATTCATCATCACAATGATTGTACATGTCACCAGGCGTGTGGTAATTAATCAAGGGTTGATCAAAGAAATTTTCTAATTTAGAGGCTTCCCAATATTTATTTTCCATTTGATTCCAGCATTATTTTGTGACATGGTAATTTGGAAGATACTCTATTAGAGAAGACAGAAAGTTGGATTCTAGATTCTCAGGACACACACAAAACAAAAAGGGGTAAAGATAAGAGAGATGGGGGTGAGAATAGAGAACGTGGGGGTGAGAAAAGGATGATAGTGTCTAAGATAACTTACTTGGGTTCCCAGAAATGGTGCCAAAATTTGGTTGCGCCCAAATTTACCCTATAGGTATGCGGTTGTTGTAGTACAGGTAGGGGTTGAATCCACAGGGACCGAAGAAGAAACCTAGAGACACTCTGATTTTGGAAGGATTTGGCTATGCAATGGCCAACTATTTGGATTGATTTGATTTGAATAACTAGTGATTTAATTTAAAGAAAAAATAAAAAAACATACAATTACTTAGTCTAAA
The DNA here is from genome assembly GCA_963277665.1 of Viscum album. NCBI lineage: Eukaryota > Viridiplantae > Streptophyta > Magnoliopsida > Santalales > Viscaceae > Viscum > Viscum album. The sequence continues at coordinate 1,775,365,481 of OY728138.1, read as the reverse complement.
ACAATTAATGGAGATGAGTTGATCCTAAGTTGTTACTAGGGTTAGATTGAAAGTATTTATTTTCTTATAACATTTCATTTCACTAATTCAAGATGCATCCAAAAAAATGATATAATTCCTCAATATCATTCACCAATTTAATCCCTACAAAATTCCAAGTCTAATCACCAATTCACTTGTAGGATCAATTTAATGATCACTCCAAGGAATTGGATCTCACTAGCACTCAAAATGTGTCATTGTTAAAGTTGGCGAAGACGAAGAAGAAAATAAATCATCAAATTTAAATATTAAAATAATGAAATGATTATGAATTTAAGAACATTAAATAACATTCAATAAACCCCATGAAACTACCTAGGATCAACCCATAAGGGGTTATCCCTCTATTTATGCAATTTAATAAATGGAAGTGGGAAGTCGACTTAAAGAAGAAGGATTGAAGAAGAAAAATAAAACAATGAAAGGATCACTCCACCATTGTGTGAATAAATTGACAAGTGTTGGTGTGAATAAGATCAAACGTGGGGAAATGGTATCAATGTGAAAATAAGAAGAACAGAAGAAGATAAAAAGAATGACTTTTATTGAAAACTGAGGTGATTCAAACAACTTACATGTGAAAGAAGAACGTTACAAAGGAAATTTGGCATAACAACATTACAATGAAAGTAAAAATCAAAGATCCCTAAATCCTCCATTGATACTGCCTTAAATAGCCATTTAAGAGGCCTTGGGTCGAGCCACCATCAATCCCACTCTCTTTAATTAATTTTGGTGGACCTAGTTTGGTGGACATTTAATGTAGAGGAGACGTTTCAACTCTTGCCTCGAAGTGGGAGCCAACTTTCATCCACTGAAAAGAAGCGCCAAAATCACCTTCTAGAAGACCGAATTGGAATGGGCCATAGAAGACTTAAATGAATCCCCAGATGTATTCTAATAGGATGTAAAATTTCAGTCCATAATAATTTGTGGTTTGCGAGATATAATTTAAATGGTGGACTATTTTTCTGGGCCGTAGAATCTGGCCCAAAATTGCATCTTCAACTTGGGCCCCCTGTAACTCCGTTAAAAAAATTTGAATTAGCTTTGGAAAATGTTGAATTAAATTTTCCACATGACTTATTCTAACTCCAGTTAAATATTGAGACTCATTGGAATTGAATCATGGCCGCTACAATACTTTGATTGGGCTGTTGTCCAGTTCACTTTGCCCAGAATGTTTGTTGCTTCAAGGCCCACTTTGGTGGTCTTCCAATTTGAATCTTCAAGTGAAAAAATAGTATGAATTTTTCCCAATGGAATGAGAAACATGAAAATTAAATATGAAATTAAAATCAAGACAATTGGATATTATAAATTGTGCTCACAAATGTACCATGTAATAGTGCATTTTAAGAAATAATTGCAATCATGATGTGAAATGATGCTCAAAGTGTAAAATGCACTAAAATGGTATTTATGAATAACAAGGAACATGAAAACTATATATATTAACAATGAATATTAGCCTCTTCCAGTGGCTAATCACACCCCCAACTTGAGTTTTTCTAGTCCCGAGAAAAATATATCTCACAAAAATGAAATTTGAATGACCTTTTCCAAAAAAATTTTAATACACATTGCTCACCCAAAGACCTCATACCAAAAAATTATGAAATCCATAAAAATAATTTAAAACAAGATAATTCTAGTGTCATAACCCAAGCCCAAGCCCACTCCTTTGTTCAAATTCATCTCCATATTTCATCCAATTTCAATTAAGCATGACGAAGTGTTGTGCATCACAATAAACACGATGGTTCATTTTCATTCAAAGTGAGAAAAGATGGAAGCGCTAGGAGGAATGATATTTTAATATTAAGATGATTATTCAAAATATTTTTGTTTTTTTTTGTTTTTTTACAATTTTCCATGGTAATTGAAATTAAACTCAATCGACTCAACCCATGTAGCAAGACTTTGCCGATAACTCCTAGGCTCAAAGACCTTAGGGCACCAAGTGAAGCTCATATAATCGGGCATTATCTCGAGTTAACTCAATCAAAAACAAATTCAAATTACCAAAAATAGAGATAAAATTCCCAACTCCAGGACAAACAGCTATAGAGTCACGATCCCCAAGTACTGAAAGCCACACATTAGGTCAATTCATTGCTCTACGCACAATTGATTTTTTCTTGAATACTCATGTTAAAATTAAAATGATCACCAACCCTATGCCATTTATTATGGGTCCCCAAGAACTTAAACTAAAACCCCAAAATCTAGAGGACGTGAAATGTTTTTTTTATTAAATGGATGAAAATATAATGGTGAAAAATCACATTGGACAACCGCACTTTCCAAAATCTATGCACATGAACCTAAACATGCATTAAAATTAGAATCAAGGAATGCGAAATTATCTGATATCCAATTTTAGAGTTTGCAATGTGTGTTATCATGTTCAAGGTTAATGAAATTTTTCCTTCACACATTTTTTTTGCACACAAGATCAAATTTTTTATTTCATCTCCCCCCAACATAGAATAACACTATCCCCAGTGTTTAAAGAAAAGAAAAGTTAGAAGAGGGCAGGAGAGGAGTTCAAAGAGGAAATTGAAAATGATAAACATGGAACAAATTCACCTAGTTTTTGAAGTTGAAGTTCATGATGCTCCAGATTACTCCTTTGATCTCTTAGGGGATGTAGGCACCTCCTTGATTGAACATGTATCACCCAAAATTGTCCCTGAACCATACAAAGAAGAACAAAGCAGACAAAACAAACAACATAATGATTTATTTAATTCCATGTATCATCATTTTTATGGTTTTCCCTATTTTTTTGTTTTTTTAAATCAAACTAATTATACATTTCCTTATTTTAAATTTCTGGGCAAGGTATTACTTAGGGATCACACCACGTGACACAGATGAATATGGTGCTCCCCTTTCATACCCATCCTTACTCATAACAGAAGAAAAGTTCGACAATCTAAATTATTATTATTTTAACCTACAAAAACATAAAAATAAAATAAACTGATGATACATTGTCTTCTCTTAAATTTCTGGGTAAGGTATTACTCAGGGATCACACCACGTGACACGAGTGAATATGACGCTCCCCTTTCATACCCATCCTTAATCATAAAATAAGAACAGGTCACCAATCTAAATTATTATTATTATTTTATTTTTCTTTTAACCTACAAAAACATAAAAATAAAATAAACTGATGATACATTGTCTTCTCTTAAATTTCTGAGTAAGGAATTACTCAGGGATCACACCACGTGACACGAATGAATATGGTGCTCCCTTTTCATATCCATCCTTACTCATAAAAGAATAACATGTCAAAAATCGGAGGTACTAATTAAATAAAATAAAACCTGAAAACCATGGGTTTCCTCCCATGCAATGTTTTTGTTTAACGTCGCTAGAACGACATGGACCCCCTAACTTACCCAATACCAACTTTCAACATTTTAAGGACCCCATATTTCTACACTTCTAATTTATTGAGATTGATTCTTTGTTTAAAATTTGTTTCATGTACAAACCTATGTTCTACAATGAGTGGGAAAATCCAAGGAATATCAGAAATGGTTGATCTAGATTCCTTTGTAGTCTTTCCTAAGAAATCGATGATAATTAGAACTTTTTTGGTTTCAAGAGAAGAATGAATTAAAATTGAAAGCTCATGATTATAACCTATGAAGGGATACTTGGTTAGGGAAGGAAGGATAATAATTTTGATATTTGGCTGCATAGGACATTAAAAAATAGGTTGAGATTTTGAATCCAACTCAGTTTCATTTTCCAAATTTCTCAAAAAAATTGTTCCTTTATAATAGAATATTCAACCACCAAATTGGAGAGATTAGTGTCAGGAATGGGTATGGACTCAATGTTTTTAATTTCTCTCAATGGTTCAGTGATTTTTGTTTTTGAAAAATCATCAATAGAGTTATACATAGGAGACACAATCCACGATGTCAAATTTCCCTCTTGTGAATACATGAAATCAATTTCCTCTTGCTTTAAAGACCCTTAAAAAATTTCTTGATTCACTTCCCCTACCCCAAATCCAAAGGCCAGTTCTTCAATAAATTCATGAGAGGTTTTTGGGAAACTAGAAACTCCACATAAGGTTTTCGAAGGTATAATTGGTGTAGGGATGAGTTCCTCACAAGTACTAATGCGTTGTTGTTCTAATCTCAAAGATGATACCTCAGAACTCATTATATACATTTGATTACACAATTTTTCAATTAGTGTTTGAGTAATAGAATTTGTATGTGGTTGATAATCATGGAATTCCCCAAGATTCATCTCTTCAATCATCCTTGAGAGGGCTAGAAATTTATCCTTTAAATATTCATCATCCCAATGATTGTACATGTCACCAGGCGCGTGGTAATTAATCAAGGGTTGATCAAAGAAATTTTATAATTTAGGGGCATCCCAATATTGATTTTACATTTGATTCCAGCATGAGTTTGTGACACATTAATTTGGAATATACTCCATTGGAGAAGACAGAAAGTTGGATTCTAGATTCTTAGGACACACACAAACTGAAAGGGGTAAATACAAGAGGGATGAGGATGAAAATAGAGAAAATGGAGTGAGAAAAGGATGATAGTGTCTAAGATAAATTACTTGGGTCCCCAGAAATGGTACCAAAATTTGGTTGCGCCCAAATTTACCCTACAGGTATGCGGTTGTTGTAGTACAGGTAGGGGTTGAATCCACAAGGACTGAAGAAGAAACCTAGAGACACTCTGATTTTGAAAGGATTTGGCTATAAAGTTGCCAACTATTTGGATTGATTTGATTTGAATAAATAGTGATTTAATTTAAATAAAAAATAAAAAAAACATACAATTACTTAGTCTAAAACAATTAATGGAGATGAGTTGATCCTAAGTTGTTACTAGGGTTAGATTGAATGTATCTATTTTCTTATAACGTTTCATTTCACTAATTCAAGATGCATCCACAAAATGATATAATTCCTCAACATCATTAAACAATTTAATCCCTATAGAATTCCAAGTCTAATCACCAATGCACTTGTAGGATCAATTTAATGATCACTCCAAGTAATTGAATCACACTAGCACTTGAAATGGGTCATTGTTAAAGTTGGCGAAGACGAAGAAGAAAATAAATCATCAAATGGAAATCTTAAAATAATGAAATGATTATGAATTTAAGCACATTAAATAACATTCAATCCACCCCATTCAACTCCCTAGGATCAACCCATAAGGGGTTAGCCCTCCATTTATACTATTCAATAAATGGAAGTGGGAAGTCGACTTAAAGAAGTGGGATTGAAGAAAAAAATAAAACAATGAAAAGATAACTCCACTGTTTTTCACAAGTGCTGGTGTGAATAAGATCACACCTTGGGGAAATGGTATCAATGTGAAAAGAAAAAGAACATAAAAAGAGAAGAATAAGAACTTTTATTGAAAACTAAGGTGATTCAAACAACTTACATGCGAAAGAAGAACATTACAAAGGCAATTTGGCATACCAACATTATAATGAAAGTAAAACTAAAATATAAATAAATCATCCATTTATACTAACTTAAATAGACATTTAGGAGGACTTGGGTCGATCCAACATCAATCCCACTGTCTTTAATTAATTATGTTGGACTTAGGTGGGTGGAAATTTAATGTAGAGAAGACCTTTCAACTCTTGCCTCAAAGTGGGATCCAACTTTCATCCAACGAACAGAAGCACCGAAATCACCTTCTAGAATACCGAATTGGAGTGGGCCATAAAAGACTTATATGAATCCAAGTATGTCTCCTAATATATTGTAAAATTTCAGTCCAAAATAATTTGTGGTTTCTGAGATATAATTTAAATGGTGAGATGTTTTTCAGGGCCACAGAATCTTTCCCAGAATTGCATCTTCAACTTGGGCCACCTGGAACTCTATTAAAACATTCTAATCCACTTGGGACACTATTTAATTAAATGTTCCTCATGATGTATTCTAACTCCAGTTAAATTTGTGGACTCATTGGGCTTGAATCATGGCCGCTAAAGTACTTTGATTGGGCTGTTGTCCAGTTCACTTTTCCCAGAATGTTTGTTCTTTCAAGGCCCACTTTGGTGGTCTTCCAATTTGAATCTTCAAGTGTACCAAAACTATGAATTGTTCCAAATGTAATGATAAAAATGAAAATTAAATATAAAATTAAAATCAAGACAATTGGATATTGTAAATTGTGCTAAAAAATGTACCATGTAATAGTGCATTTTAAGAAAGAATTGCAATCATGATGTGAAATGATGTTCAAAGTGTAAAATGCACTAAAATGGTATTTATGAATAACAAGGCAAATGAAAACTATATATATTAACAATGAATATTAGCCTCTTCCAGTGGCTAATCACACCCCCCAACTTGAGTTTTGCTAGTCTCGAGCAAAATATATCTCACAAAAATGAAATTTCAATGACCTTTTCCAAAAAAAATTTAATACACATTGCTCACCCAAAGACCTAATACCAAAAAATTATGAAACTCATAAAAATAATTTAAAACAAGCTAAGTACAGAGACATAACCCAAGCCCAAGACCACTACTTTTTTCAAATTCATCGCCAAATTTCATCCAATTTCAATTAAGCATGACGAAGTGTTGTGAATCACAATAGATATGGTGGTTCATTTTCATTCAAAGGGAGAAAAGATGGAAGTGCTAGGAGGAATGAGATTTTAATATTAAGATGAGTATTCAATTTTTTGTTTTTGTTTTTTTGCAATTTTTCCATGGTAATTGAAATTGAACTCAATCGAGTCAACCCACGTAGCAAGACTTTGCCGATGACTCCCAGGCTCAAAGACCTTAGGGAACCAAGTGAAGCTCACATACTCGGGCATCATTTCGAGTTAACTCAATCAAAAAAAAATTCAAATTACCACAAATAGATATAAAATTCCCAACTTCGGGCCAGAAAACTATGGAGTCATGATCCTCAAGTGCCGAAAGCCACACATTAGGTCAATTCATTTCTCTACACATAATTGATTTTTTTTGAATAATAATGTTAAAATTAAAATGATCTCAAACTCTATGCCATTTATTATGGGTCCCTAAGAACTCAAACTAAAACCCCACAATCTAGAGGATGAGCATTGTGTTTTTTTATTAAATGGATGAAAATATAACGGTGAAAAATCACATCGGACAACCACACTTTCCAAAATCTATGCACATGAACCTAAACTTGCATTAAAATCAGAATCAAGGCATGCAAATTTATTTGATATCCAATTTCAGAGTTTGTAATGTGTGTTATCATGTTCAAGGTTAGTGAAATTTTTCCTTTCACACAATTTTTTTTGCACACAAGATCAAAATTTTTATTTCATCTCCCCCCAACATTTAATAACACCGTTCCCAGTGTTTAAAGAAAAGAAAAGTTATAAGGGGGTAGGAGAGGAGTTCAAAGAGGAAATTGAAAATGATAAACATGGAACAAATTCACCTGGTTTTTGAAGTTGAAGTTCATGATGCTCCAGATTACTCCTTTGATCTCTTAGGGGATATAGGAACCTCCTTGATTGAACATATCACCCAAAATGGTCCCTGAACCATACAAAGAAGAACATACCAGAAAAAACAAACAACCCAACGATTTATTTAATTCCAAGTATCATCATTTTTATTGTTTTACGTATTTTTTTTGTTTTTTTTAAATCAAACTAATGATACATTGTCTTCTTTTAAATTTCTGGGTAAGGTATTACTCAGGGATCACACCACGTGACATGGATGAATGTGGTGCTCCCCTGTCATATCCATCCTTACTAATAAATGAATAATATGTCAACAATATAAATTATTATTATTTTATTATTTTTATTTTAACCTAAAAAACATAAAAATTAAATAAACTAATGATAGATTGTCTTCTCTTAAATTTCTGGATAAAGTATTACTCAGGGATCACACCACGCGACATGGGTGAATATGTAGCTCCCCTTTCTATACCCATCCTTACACATAAAATAAGAACAGGTCACCAATCTAAATTATTATTATTATTTTATTTTTATTTTAACCTACAAAAAAATAAATAAAAATAAAGTGATGATACATTGTCTTCTCTTAAATTTCTGGGTAAGGTATTACTCAGGGATCACACCACGTGACACAGATGAATATGGTGCTCCCTTTTCATACCCACCCTTACTCATAAAAGAAGAACATGTTAATAGTCTGAGGTACTAATTAAATAAAATAAAATAGGAAAACCACAGGTTGCCTCCCATGCAACGCTTTTGTTTAATGTCTCTAGCTCGACATGGACCCCCTAAATTACCCAATACCAACTTTCAACATTTTAAGGACCCAATATTTCTACACTTATACTTTATTGAGATTGATATTTTGTTTAGAATTTGTGTCATGTAAAAACCTATGTTCTACAATGAGTGGAAAAATCCAAGGAATATCAGAAATGGTTGATCTAGATCCCTCTGTAGTCTTTCTTAAGAAATCAATGATCATTCCAACTTTTTTGGTTTCAAGAGAAGAATTAATTCAAATTTAAATATCATGATTATAACCTATTAAGAAATACTTGGGTTGGGAATGAAGGATAATAAATTTTATATTGGGTTTCATAGGACATTCAAACACATGTTGAGATTTTGAATCCAACTCAGTTTCATTTTCCAAATTTCTCAACAAAATTGGTTCCTTTAGATTAAAAGATTCAACCAAAAAATTGGAGAGATTAGTGTCAGGAATGGGTATGGACTTAATGTTTTTAATCTCTCTCAATGGTTCAGTGATTTGTGTTTTTGAAAAATCATCAATATAGTTATACATAGGAGACTCAATCCACGATGTCAAATTTCCCTCTTGTGAATACATGAAATCAATTTCCTCCTGATTTAAAGAACCTTCAACAATTTCTTGATTCACTTCCCCTAACCCAAATCCAAAGGTCGGTTCTTCAATAAATTAATGAGAGGTTTTTGGGAAACTAGAAACTCTACATAAGGTTTTGGAAGGTACAATTGATATAGGGATGAGTTCCTCACAAGTATTAATGTGTTATAGTTCTAATCTCAAAGATGATACCTCAGAACTCATTATATCCATTTAATAACACAATTTTTCAATTATTGTTTGAGGAATATAATTTTTAGTGGTTTATCATCATGGAATTCCCCAATATTCATTTCTTCAATCATCCTTGAGAGGGCTGGAAATTTATCCTTTAAATATTAATCATCCCAATTATTGTACATGTCACGAGGCGTGTGGTAATTAATCAAGGGTTGATCAAATAAAATTTCTAATTTAGCGTCTTCCCAATATTTATTTTCCATTTGATTCCATAATGAGTTTGTGACATGGTAATTTGGAAGATACTCCATTGGAGAAGACAAAAAGTTGTATTCTAGATTCTCAGGACACACACAAACAGAAAGGGGTAAAGATAAGAGAGATGTGGGTGAGAATAGAGAACGTGGGGTGATAAAAGGATGATAGTGTCTAAGATAACTTACCTGGGTCCCCGAAAATGGTTTCAAAATTTGGTTGCGCCCAAATTTACCCTACAAGTATGCGGTTGTTGTTGTACAGGTAGGGGTCGAATCCACAAGGACCAAAGAAGAAACCTAGAGACACTCTGATTTTGGAAGGATTTGGCTATGGAGTGGAAAACTATTTGGATTGATTTTATTTGAATAACTAGTGATTTAATTTAAAGAAAAAAAATCAAAAAACATACAATTAATTAGTCTAAAACAATTAATGGAGATGAGTTGATCCTAAGTTGTTTCTAGGGTTAGATTGAATATATTTGTTTTCTTATAACGTTTCATTTCACTAATTCATAATGCATCCAAAAAATGATATAATTCCTCAACATCATTCACCAATTTAATCCCTACAAAATTCCAAGTCTAATCACTAATTCACTTTTAGGATCAATTTAATGACCACTCCAAGGAATTGGATCGCATTATCACTCTAAATGTGTCATTGTTAAAGTTGGCGAAGACGAAGAAGAAAATAAATCATTAAATGGAAATATTAAAATAATGAAATGATTATGAATTTAATCACATTAAATAACATCCAATACACCACATTAAACTCCCTAGGATCAAACCATAAGGTGTTATCCCTCCATTTATTCTATTCAATAAATGGAAGCAGGAAGTCGACTTAAAGAAGCGGGATTGAAGAAGAAAAATAAAACAATGAAACGATCACTCCACCGTTGTGTGAATAAATTCACAAGTGCTGATGTGAATAAGATCACAAAATGGGGCAACAATATCAATGTGAAAATAAGAAGAACATAAAAAGAGAAAAAGAAGAACTTTTATTGAAAACTAAGGTGATTCAAACAACTTACATGCAAAAGAAGAACATTACAAAGGCAATTTGGCACAACAACATTACAATGAAAGTAAAACTAAAATATCCCTAAATCCTCCATTTATAATACCTTAAATATCCATTTAGGAGGCTTTGGGTAGATAAACCATCAATCAAACTCTCTTTAATTAATTTTGGTGGACCAAGGTGGGTGGACATTTAATGTAGAGGAGACCTTTCAACTCTTGCCTTAAAGTGGGATCCAGATTTCATCCACCGAACAGAAGAGAAGAAATAACCTTCTAGAAGACCAAATTGGATTGGGTCATAGAAGACATAAATTAATCCCCAGATGTCTCCTAATATCCTGTAAAATTTCAGTGCAAAATACGTTTTGGTGTGCGAGATATAATTTAAATGGTGGGATGTTTTTCTGGGCCGCAGAATCTGGCCCAGAATTGCATCTTCAACTTGGGATGCCTGTAACTTCATTAAAAAATTAGAATTATCTTGATCCACTATTTAATTAAATGTTCCCCATGATGTCTTCTAACTTCAGTTAAATTTTGGGACTCATTGGGCTTGAATAATGGCCTCTACAATACTTTTATTGGGCTATTGTCCAGTTCACTTTTCCCAGAACGTTTATTGCTTCAAGGCCCACTTTGGTAGTCTTCCAATTTGAATCTTCAAGTGCACCAAAATTATGAATTGTTCTAAATGGAATGATAAACCTGAAAATTAAATATTAAATTAAAATCAAGACAATTGGATATTGTAAATTGTTCTCACAAATGTACCATGTAATAGTGCATTTTAAGAAAGAATTGCAATCATGATGTGAAATGATGTTCAAAGTGTAAAATGAACTAAAATGGTATTTATGAATAACAATTCACATGAAAACTATATATATTAACAATTAATATTAGCCTCTTACAATGGATAATCAACTATTAGAATACCCATGATTATGTTTTATTATGGAATTATTTACTCAGCTCATATTTCTGCCATAAAAGTATTCATGTTTATTATTGGTAAAGGAATGTGGTTTCAATTATTCACCATGATTAATATTTATGTTATCTTACACTGTATTTGTTACCGTTACTGAGCATTTGAGATCAGACCTTTCATATGTTTCATTTTCCCAATATGTGAAGAAGTTAGTTATGAGTGACTTGCAGACATTATCTGGGAGGCTTGGATGTTTCCAATGGAATAAATTCATGTTGTATTTATTTTCAAGTTGTAAAGTTGAACTTATATATGAATATTGTTTCCAATAATACTAAACTGATCAGTCTTTCAAGACATGATTTCCTTGTGATCATGCCAATGTTATGTAATAATGCACCGACTCTGGGTAACTAGGGTCAGGTCATTACAAAAATCACATAGGTTCCTTGGCACATCATTACCATATCACTCTTACATTCACCCATAAATATGAAATAACCATACCATTGACTTCCATCTATAGATTACCCAATGCATTGGAGAGCTATAATTGGTATCACCCTTCGCATAAGCCATATCGGGCTCATATGTTTCTCATGAGCTATAATGGGGATCAATCCTTCGTATAAGTTATATCGGGCTAACCTATGAGTTATAATTAGTCCCAACCCTTCGTATAAGCTATATCAGGATCACCCATTTTTCATGAGCTATAATGTGGCTCAACCCTTCCTATAAGATATATCGGGCTCACCCAACAAATGTCCAATTACCAGAACATAAAAGCTTTAAATTTTCAATACTTCACTCATAAAATTTAATTTTCATTCAAAAGAAAACATTTCATGTTATTGAAATGACCAGTCCATTTTCATAAATTAATTTAAAAAATTAATAAAATATATTTTTTAATCAAAGTGTCTCATACCACTTTGAAACATTTAAAAGAAATTCAAAAAAATATCATTTTAAAAAATCCATGACCATATATATATATATTCATAAAAACTATTTTTAAATAATGGAAATTAAAGAGAAAGTTTAAGAAGAATAAATAGTTAAAACATTTATAATGATGTTTTTGTTAAAGAGTCCCTTACCACTTGAGAAATAGTTGAATTAAAGAATAATAATAAAAAACATTAAATATAATGAGAATATTGTAATTCATCATATAACATGTCAAAATTGTTGTATATACACCTTATAGGATAATAAATGTTCATAGCATTAAGATATGCCTCAATGAAAGGAGATTGAGGTGAAGTCTCTTACATTGAGTCTGATTCATCAAATATGTTCTGTATCATCCTCTTCTTCAGACGATCTCTTTCGATTATCACCTTAACACCTCTAATGAGGGTGTTATACCTGATATAAGGCCTCTAGAATTTGATGAGGGGTTTTAGGAATTTATTTGGGTAGATATTAGTTGAACCAAAAATGGATTTATGGCGTGAAGAATATAAAAGAATGGGTTCCGTTTTATAGCGGCGGGGATGGGAACTCTTTGAATTTCTCAAAGTATTAAATTAATATAAATTAAATTTCTATTCCAAATGGTTACAAATGGATTTATTTATATGATATGATTTTTTGGGTCAAATACCCTTAATCTAATTAAAATTAGACAAGTTTTTACTATTTTTTAATCCTTATCTTTTAGTTTTAACCCTTATTAATTCCTTTCGTGATATCATGTAATTTGCACTTTGAGGGTTAATATAATTTGTAAAACATGCCATAAGACCAATAAATGGGATATGTATGAGATGATAAGACTTATCAAAACTAGTTGTTAAAATTATTTTTATAAATTTTATATCATTTATTAAAAGATTTTATATTTTAGAAAACCATTAGTGTCAATTTTGATATTATTCAATATTTTAATTTTTAAAAATATTATAAAAACTTCATATATTTGAAAAAAATATATTCAATCATAAATAACATGTAAATTTAGTCCAAAAAATTCGTGGATGGAATCAATTATATCAAATTATATTTATTTTAACATTTTTAATATCAATTATTTAATTCTTCCATTAATGAAGCAATTACTGCATCATCATTATGTCACAATTTAATTTAATTATTTATTTCCTAAATATTATTAATAAATCAACTTGATGTAGGAAATAATTTTATATTTCTATGTACTATTTATTATTTATCATAATAATTATATTACCCCTTATTAAAAATATTTTACATGTTGAAAACATGAGTTTGAAAAAATTGTCTTATTTGAATAAAATAATATAAATGTCTCAAAGTCATCCAAGTGGATACAAGTAAATATAAAATTGTCCCAAGGAATATTTAGGTTGAAAATAACTCATACAATTAAATTAGTACAAATGTTAGGATGATTTTATAATATTTATAATATTATTTTTACCCTTATTTACATGATTTACCCTTCACCTTGGTAATAAAAATAATTACTAAAGTTACAATTCCTAATTTAAAAAAATAAAGTTGATCATATTAGATCATAAATTTTATACTGATTAAAACTGTGTATGTTTTTTTTTCAAAATTCAAAACACAAATGTGGCTAAAATTAATTTAAAATTAATCTCATTAAAGGATCAAGGAAACCAGATTTTAATGTAAAAACACTCAAAAGTTCATAATGTTTTTATATCCAATTTCAATGTGAAATTGATTCTGATGACCAAAATTGGATTAAATAATAAAAATTTATTTAATTATACTTTAAAACCATTCAAATATATAATTTAAAACTATAAATAAATTTTATGAAAAAGTAGTTTTCAATTAAAATGCAATATTTTTTCACTATTCATCAAAAAATGAATCTTATCATAAAAATAAAAAAATAATCCAATGTAAATATTGATGCTCCTATTTCAAATAAGAAGTTTATTTGGTCATATATAACTTATAAAATTATCAAAAATATATTTAAAATAGGCGTTCCATCAAAAGGAATCCAAACTAACTTTTTTGCAAAAATACTTATTTTATGTGTACAATTGGATTTATTCATATATCATGTATAGAAAACAAATAAAATGAATGTTAAACATTATATGGAATATATTACATATATATTTAATTAATATAATCCAACAAGAGTGATTTTATTATTTGTAAAACACACTTGTGCACATCTATATAGTTTTTCAAAAAACATTTACTTTTATTTTAAAAAGGGTATTATATTCATTTATAATTAATTGGTTTCTAAATAATTATATATACATTAGTGATAAATATTATCAAAATTCAACTAATACTATTCAATCCCACCATTCTAACGACTATGTTATAATATTAACATTTAAATAATAATGTTTAATTATTCATTTAAACTTGATATGGAGAATCATGTACACTATCAAACATAGTATTTCCTTTTTAAAAACTTAGGTTATTAAAAGTAATGTATTTTGGCATATTTTCATATGAATAAAATTCCAATATTTCCATAATTCAATTTATGTGTCATAAACAACTAATTTTTTGTTTTACTCTTCCTATGTTAATATTATATATTTACACTAACTCCATTACCTGATGAACTTTCTCTTACAAATTCTATTTATTACCTTCTACAAGATTATATTATTCAATTTATTAGTCAAAATTAATTTTCTAAACGTAATCAAGAAACTTTTTATGTTTCCAACTATGTAAATTAGAATTATGTTGAGATGGAAAATGATTTCATAAGTCTTGGTTTCGAGTAAGGGGAACTGATGTCTCCCTCATTATCCTATATTAAGAAGAAATTTGGTAGAACCATGTGGTCAAGGAGAATGTCAGAAAAATGAATAAATACCATACCTTATGATTAATAAACATGGAATACTATCACTTTCTTTTAATTTTATCATTTATATTTAATATTTTTTTTCATTTTACACATGGGGATTATAGTGACCGTGAACATTTTATTGTGAAAATTCAAGAAGTTTGAAAATTAAGAGGAAGTCAACCCTCACTGACACCATCAAGGATGGAACTATAATTATCTTTATCAATGAAAAAATCTATCAATATCTAATCCTTACATTTACCAAATATTCTAAGCTTCATATCCAATTGGTTTTTTGGATTTCTACATTCCCTGATGACATTTATACAATTCAATAAATAATGATTAGTGGAATTCATACAGTTTATTGATATATATATATATATGGATATAAGATGATATTGATAATACTGAACTATATCTCAAAGTATCCATAGGTAATATATAACACACCATTAGGGTTCGATTTTATTTTGAGAAATTTTTAATGTTTTTATATTAGATTTTCTAATAATACTCTGTATTATTGATTTTTCTTGTACAACATACTCATCAATATTAACATGTGAAACAATTCACTAACTGTATATAGTCATGTCATTATTTTTTATAGACTCCTTAAAATATGTATGCATTTTTCTCAAATACATTCAGTTTGTATTATAAATTTTAAACTTATTTTATATGATTCTTAAAATCTCTCCTTATTAGTTTTTATTTCATTATTCCTCAAATTCATAGGTTTATGTATAAAACTATGAATATGTATTAATTTAAATTCATCCTTTATTTGTATATCATTATATATTACTTATTACTATTGTGGATATGAATATGACTGTGTAGATTTACATAATTATATAAAATTCATTAAATTATTTTATAAAATTTAATTTCCAATCATATGGGTATATAATTCACTTCCTTAAATGTAGTTTAAACAAAAAAATATTACAGTGAATAAACTATTAAAATAATATTTCATATTTCAAATCAGCTTAAATATTTAACTGAATTATTATTCTTATCTCATTACCTTAATCACATTTTCATTCACACTTAATCCACTATTTTCGATGATGTTATTTTTATTGTGTAGTTCATGTTTCTTATACATAGAGCATATCAAATATTTTATCCAATCAATATTAGAAATGTTAGGAAGCAATTACATTTGAGGTTTATGTTTCATAATTTTCTAACATAAATCACCATTTCATCATTACAATCCATTCAGTTGCTCCAATTTTTGAGACATAATTGATTTCTTCTTATGAATAAATTATTTGAACAATATCTACATTCAATGAAAATTATATGTTGGTGGATTTTTTAAGTGAATTTTTTTATTACTCTTTTTATTTTCAATATACTACTTTTTTAGTGCTTGGATTCAAAGAAATAGGTTCTTACCTTAACAAAATTTTCAATATTATGTCCTTGATTTCATTTCGGGATTTTCTAAGGCGCTACAACTATTGGTTTGGTATTCTAGTTCTTCATCCTGGATTCATCTTCCACATTAGTTTCCATGTTGTCTTTGATTTAAGGGTGTATTCACTATTTATAAGTGTAGTGCTCACATCATATGGGGTGGTTACGGTGGTGAAATCATCTAGGAGAAACATTCATTGATTGTGGATACTTTTAACCTGTTTTGATCATCTTTGATGTGCCTTTTTTAGGAAATTTTATTGATTTAAATATGGTTTAGTTATGGGGAGAAGATGGATCTTCAACCGTAGAATGTGGATGACTATTGCAGATGTTGATTAGTGAACTAGCAGAGACACAAAGTAGGGTTGGTCTTATATATAAATGATGTGGAATAATAATCATGGTTTCTTAAATTATTATGATTTCCTATAATGATTTAGATTTTTTTAGTAAATTTTGTGTTTGTTTGGTTGATATCTTTTTGGTTTTGAATTTGAGTCTTTGTTTTGTTATTATTTATTGTATTTGGTTTTAATAAATTTATTAGGATGGGTTGTACCATGGGTTATCACTTAACAAAAAAAAAATATTTTTTTATTTTAAAATAAAAAAATATAGAGTTTGATTGAAATTATTCTATTATATATTGTTTATTTCTAATCAAAATTTATTTATTTTTACATGTATTTTTTATTTTTCAGTAGGTAACAGTGATGAATTGTGAGTAGTAGTTTTCTCTTCATAAGGTTTTGATGGTGAATTGGGTATTAGTTAGCAGTTTTGAAAATTATTAGTATGAAAAAATTATAGAGTATCTTTTTTTAACCCTTGGTGTGTGTTTGAATATTTTTTTATAATTTATTGGAATTATTGGGTTGAAATTTTTATGATATATTTTAAAAATCGATATAAATTAGGTATTTATTTATTTTTTAATGTTTTATTAGAAAATAATTTATATGTAATAAATTACAATTATGTTAGGAATATTATATATATATATATATATTTATAAATGAATATATTAAAAAAATCACCGACACATATCATAATATGATCGCCTCATTTAAAAATGAATTCTGGTAGTATATTATTTGTGGAAATTTCTTAAAGTGGAATGAAAGAGAATTTTATTAATTATAATACCAAAAAAGTGTAAATTTGGTAAGGAAATTAACATATGTGTCTATTGCTAATTTTTTTTAACGACCTATATATTATCTTTTGGGATTATTATAATTATAATATAACTATTTTATCTATGAGAAAAACATTTAGCTCTATATTTTTTACCAAAATTTTAGCAGCAAGTTAATTTTTGTTGGTAAATTTATTTAACAAAAAAAATAAAATTTTATCGACAGATATACCCTTTTTAAAAATTTATAGTTATTTTATAGTGGTGGTTGCTAAGGAAAACATGAAGATCTTGAATTTTTATAAGGTAGAATAAACTAAACCGAAAAAACCCTAGACTCTAGTGTTACCAAGATAGAACACACGGATTGTGGGGATGAACAAGTAATAAAGACATTCCAATATAAGAACGGGCTAGGGAACAACATGAAACTTGGTCATGTATAAGGAGGACCAAATATAATAAAATCTAATGAGAATCATAAACAATAGTCTTTTAATGTATATTTTCATAAATAAAAATATCAAACAATGAAATTCAAATAATTTTAAATTTATATTTTAAAAAAATATAATTAAAAAATTCATATTTATCCCTTAATTTTATATATAATATTAATTTAAAATTCAATATTTACATTGAATTATTTTTTTTTTTTTTGTTTTCATTTGAAGAATTTGGTAAATAATTAGGTCAATAAAACACAATCTTAACTTAGTAAAATATCATAGTTAAATAAATAAGATTTATTAAAAATAAATTTATATCATTATCATCAAGAAAGTGAATTTTTCATGAGAGTATTGATAGGATATAAAATTGATTTTTTTTTTCTATACAAGTTTTTGTGTGTATTTAATTTAATATTGTGAATTTGGTTATGAATCAATCATTCCATGTATTATTTATTATACTTTTATTTATAATAAGATTTGTTTTGAATCATAAATTTTCATGTAAAACATATTATATTTATTTTTTATACCATTTAATTAGTTATTATAAAATAGTTTATGATTACTCTTTTAGTTCCACAATGTTATCTTCTAATTATATATCATTTAACCATCCACCTTATTTCTCTATATGGGTTATGATAATGTTATCTCCTTTATGGACATGGGGTAAATTATTGACATCATATATATTGTTGTTATAATATAGATTCTTTGATGAAAATATTATTCTTGGTATTTTTATTCATATCTTACATATTGTGAGATCATTGGAATTAAAAAAGTGACTGGTAGGGATTTTTATTATATATAACATCAATGCATTGATAGGACTAATAAGATAAAATAAATTTGGTATTTTGGTTTATGTCTTCCCAGAATAGAATATTTTCTAAAAATAGGGCCTTGATGGTAAGACCATGGTGTCAAAGATCATGATTTATTGGCTTTGGGCATGGAATTTGTTGTCCAAAAATATTTATTCCATCACTAATGAACATGTTTTTATTATCTACATGTTTCTTTATTTATATTTCAACTATGGGTATGTTGTGATAATAGTCACCACTGATAAATAGAACTATTTAAATTATTTATTCCTACTATATTATTTATTTACTTCTTCTACTCACTTGTTATCCTTGGTTATTATCTCTAATGTTTACTCTTATTTATAATTTTACCTTAAACCTTCTTATGTTTCCATTTCCCTAAGTTATGAGGAAATATATTACACATGATATGTTTAATAAAACAGCATGTGTGGAGACATTTTTGGGAGATGCTGATGACTTATTATGGATAGTTTCTTATATAGTGAAAAAATGTAAATTTTATGAGATATACCTGATATTTTTTAGATAGATGTTCTTCCTAATTCTATAAAATTATAAACCTAAAATTTCCTTTGAATGTGTGTGACATAATATTTGTTGATGATATTGATATTATTGACTGTTAAAACTATGTCACTTTGGTTCAGTTCAATTATGTCATGTAAAGTAGTTTTTTATTAAACCCTGATTCTAGAAGAGTGATTACGGAGAATTAAATATAATAAAAAATATAAAAACTAGATGAAAAATTAGTTACATTGCATCATGGAGGCGGTAGTCCACACAACACATGGACTACATTTTAATTACTTAAATAATGTCAGTGAAAGATGGTGGATTATAATATGTCTATTAATAATCATAATTATATTATATGTAACACATTTATGACTCAATTTAAATATCATAATATGTGAAAAGTGGAAGTAGTGAAAAAACAGAAGTCGTTTCTTTATGAAGGAGGTAGTCCACACAACATAGTAATTACGATTTTTATTATTATTAGAAATGTGGAAAGGTGGTTGATAGTAATTATCCTAGAGTAATAAAAATCAGCATAAAAATTATTTTTGTCATTGTATATGGATTAAAATATTATATTTTTGATAGAAACATATAAAAGAATATAATTTGGGGTAAAATAGAATACTCACGTTAAAATCATTGTGTTTTCCATACATGATTCCTCCAAAATAGAGGTTTAAATACTTATAGTATAACTATAGGCTCAAATAAAAATAAAGTGGATTATAAAAAAAGATTAATTGGTGGATTTTCATGTGGAAACAAAATCTGTGAGATGTCTTGAAGGGTTGTTGAGAGGATTCTTTTAAAATTGGTGAGAATGGAATATTTGTAAATATTTTAACTTAATATAAGATGAGTGTAAATTTTTCATGTCTTGAAGACTCCAAAATTGATATTAAATTTTTGGGAGATATAAAAGGGCTATAATCCCTCAAACATAAAATTTAACACATTTTGTAAACATTTTTTAATTCCATTGTCATAAAATTTTATCATTTACCATTTTCAGTTTTATCATTGTAAATAATATTTTACTCTAGTAATTTACCATTAATTCCTAAAAATTGGCCCTCATTACATAACTTTGACATAATAATTCTAACTATGAAATCAATTTTATCATATCAAACTTATATGGGTAACAAATATTAACTTTGACATTAGTACAAGCAACACATAAAAATATTTCTAGAAAGATTGTATTTTTTAGCATAAAATTTAAGTGTAGAATAAAATTATTATTTCATTTTATGTTCATGAAATTAATAGTTTAATGAAAATGTATCTGAATTATCACAGTCCTCCCCTCTCTCTTTCTCATTCGATTCTTGTGGTTTCTATGATTTATCCCTAAAATCCCTCTCTGTGGCGCCATCGTCACTCACAAGTGCAGTTTCCTTTTTTTTCTTCAACTTTTCATCTTTTCTTTCCTCTCTTAGATTCATTTTATTTGTGTTTTGTTCTAGGTTCCTTTATGTTCCCACTCTCTTCTTGGTTTCGACTTAGTATCAATGATTTTTCCCCTAGCATATTTTCTATTTTGGGTTGTATGGGTTGTTGATGGAAATTTTGACCTTTCTTCCCTTCCCTATTGTCCCAACCCATCACGTTTTCCCTTAAATATGGTTAGTGTTATGGAATGGATGGAATATTTGGGATTGTGGCGAGTTGTTGAAGTTTATGTCTCATGGTCTCATTCCCTCTTTTTGGCTTGCTTTGTCCCAATGCACTCTTTTTTTCCCTTTCATTCCTCAACCATCACACAATACTCCACTATAGTTAGGTGTGGTGGTGGTGTGGGAGGATTAGAATGGTGTAGGTGGATGTTCTTGGTGGTATCTCTCATGTTGGTGTTTTCCTCTCATCTGAATGGTATTTGGTTTTTTATATTGTTGGTTTTTTGGTGTTTATTATGGTATTTTTATAGAATATGTATCTATTTGGTGGCATAAAATGTCCATTGGGTTAGAATGGTGTGATGGATGAGGTGTTTTGGGTTGGGAATAGATTAAATATTTTAGGTCATGGTTTGATCAGGTGAAGATGGATCAGGTTTTTAGCCTCATTGATGTTGGTGACATTCATAGGTCATGGTTTGGGATGATATCCAAGAAATGTTTGTGGATCTATCTGGTAAAGGTGCTCTAATTATCATACTTGATAATAATGGAAACATTTGATGTTGGTTTTTTCCACTGTGATAGTTCAGATGGGATATTTAAGTGGTCTAGATGAAGTTTATTGGTTTTTTTGAATCCCTTTTCCACTCAAATCTCTGGTTTGACCTCACACACTTCCACCGATCTCCCAGTATAGAATATATCAGTTCTAACAAATATGTTTTGGGATGTGTTGTTCTATAGTTAACGGTGTTCCAAACATGACTCGAGTTGTCCAATCTCATTTAGATTGGGTTTCTGTGTAGGCGTTGATGTCTGTTGGAAATGGAAATGTCAATAGAGCAGGTTTTTTCTATGAGATTCAGGGTAGCTTGGTGTTTGTCTCATTGGTTGTGGCATTTTTATTGGAATTTCTTACGTATGTTTGTGGTCTGTACTAGTTATTTATATCTCACTAGTTTGATGAACTTATTTGGTGTTACCTTCTCAACTCATCATTAAAGGTTTGATGGGTTTATTACTATGAGATGATGGATGATGGGATTCTCAATGATGAAGACTATATGGAAATGATGACTGGGCTCAATTTTCATGACACACTACGTGAGGTGACTCGTAGTTCAAGATCTCATTGCCTAAATATGTTACTATGATTGATGAAGGAATTTGAGTGGATTTTTAATTTTGATTCCATGGTTTTGGTTAATATCTATTTTTAATTTTGAATGTGAATTTTAAAATATTGGTTTTGGTTTTTGTCCCTAATCGAATGTATGGTTACTAATAAACCATAAAGTGGAATTAATAAAATTAGAAAAAGTTGTATTTTGAGTAAATTGTTTCGTATAAAACAAATAAATTTTATGTGTATTTTAAATCAATCCAAAAATGAATTTTACAAAGATAATATTTCATTAAAATGAATGATGAAAAATAATTTATTTCATTTGAAAATATTAATCGTATTTATAAAATTATAAACATAGTTTTTATAAACTCACAATATATATATATATTTACTCCTCGAAAACATATTTGATCAATTAAATGTTTCTATAAACATCAATGTAATTCTTGTATAAAGATAGTGTCATACAATTAAAAGTTATGGGAAAAAATATTTTTTTTTACCATTTACCTAAAAATCAACTATTTTAGAAAAAATCCAAAAAATATTACTATGATATTTTTCACATTATAATTTCAAAAATGAAAATATTTTTATCTAATCAAATTCAAAAATTTATAAATTTAATTTTCAATTGAAAATAAAATATATAACAACAACTTATTTTATTGAAAAAATGTATTATTTAATATTTAAGTTTTCTTAATAGTATTTTTTATGCATTTCTAAAGGATGTATATCTTTTTTATATACTATAGATTTTATTCTTTCTTTAATTTTCATATGTAATATTTCACAGACCATTTTAGTTTGGTGTTTCATGCAAGACAAGCTACTCCCATGGTATTTAATTTAGGAAAAATATTGACTAAAATAATGGGTCATGAAAACACAATTATAGCATGCATAACACTTCAATTGATTAAAAAACACTAAATTAAATAGAGTACACATAACACCCCAGTTAGTAAAAATACAATATGTAATTACCCCAATATGTATACACCCATATTCATATTTTTCACCTATATGAATATTAATCAGTTATTAAAATAACACCAACATGCATATTTTTACACATGTATGGATACTCATCAGTCAATAAAATTACACTAATATGCATATTTTGAGAATATGAAAATAATGAATTACACTGTATATTTTATGCAATTGTAGTATGAAGAAAAATTCATATTTTTTAGAAATGGTAGTACAACAACCTTAGAACGATTTTTGAAATTTATGAACTATTGTTGCATCAATCAATGTTATTGTTTCAATGGGATGGATGAAAAAATTTAATTTTTTAAAATTGTAAAACATATGTGTAATGGTCCAGACCATATAAACAAACCTCTAAAATATGTGAAATAATATGAAAATTTTATTTGAATTATTTTTACATGTAAAAGTAGATGACACATCAATCAGATGTGTTGTGTGCTTTGATTGAATTAATTAGTAGTTCTTAATGAATTGGATGTTTTTAAAAGTGTTCTTTAAGGGGTCAAAACCCTGGAAAATTCCTTGGATTTTCATTAAACCATATAGGAACAATTTTAGAATGATTTTTGGAAATTTAAGAACTCATGACACATCAATATGAGTTGTTGTTTGCCTAGGATTACAAAAAAAAAACATTTTTAATGTTTTAAAACACTAAAATGCATGTTTTATGGTCAAAACAAGAGAAAATGACACTGTACTAATATGAAATCATATAAAAATAGTATTTTAATAATTTTCTACATGTAAAAATATAAAGAACTCCAATTTGATATTCGATGTGCTCAAAATAACAAAATAAGCAGTTATTAAAGAATTAGAAATCCATAAATAATGATTTCTAGTGGTCCAACCCATGAAAAAACCCTCATTATTGTGAAACCATAGTATAACAACCATACAATTATTTTTGAAGTGTAAGAACTAATATAGTATCAATATGAGTTTTTTTCATAGGATGACCATAAATGCATTTTTTAGTGTTTTGAAACACTAAAATGTGTGTGTAATAATCAAAACCCTAGTAAACGACATTAGATAGATGTGAAATAATTGAAAACTATCATTAAATTATTTACTATGTTTAGAAGTAGATGAAAGATCAATCTAAAAAGTAGTGTGTTCGGCCTGGTTGAATAAGAAATTATGAAAAAATTGTAAATTGTAAAAAATGTGCATCAAGGGGTAACAAACAAACAAAAAAACTTCAATCATTTAAAAATAATTATAAAACATCATTAAAATTATATTTAAACATATAATGTGCCCCAACCCCATTGAGGTATGCAGGGTCTTCTGCATATAAAAGATCCACAACCATCCACAGGTTGGCACTTTTGATGAACTCTCCCAAATCCTTGGGGATATCTATATTAAACATGCACCAACCATAGGCAACATCGAATTACACTCCCCTAACTATGATGCACTGGATAGGGTGGGGAGGTGAGGGACTCATGAATATAACCTTCTATATCTATGAAAAACTACTTCAGGTTAGGTAAAGTATATAGAGGCTTAAGGGAACACTATAATCATCCCACTATTAGAAATCATTTCTTATCATCGATGAAGTGGAGTCTGTTTCACCATCACCATGGAAAACCATCATGAATCAAATATTTTTGAACCAATCTAGGATTTAATGGTTTTAGGATCAAGATCACATTTGGAAGATGTGGGTTGATGGTGGTGCCTCCACTACCCCTAGTGACGCTTCTTTCCTAATTCCCTCATTGATTGTTTAGAATCTGATGCCATTACCACATTTAGTACCAGAAAAAGAATCTAGCTTTTTTGATCTGATAAAGGAAGAGATAGAAACATTGGGGTTTGATAAATGGATTGAAGACTTAGTATATTTTCATGTCATTCTGACGTTGGAAATTGAAAGTGTCGCATCTTCCACCACTATCTGTGGACATACACTATACCCACACCCCTTTTTGTCTATAAATATCTCAATGAAAGGTCCTTCATCAAAGACCACTTTTATTGAAAACACATTCAAGATTATTTATATGGAGTCTTTGGGTCCATCAAAGGTGATGATGGATGAAATAGCAACAATTGAGTTAGAGAAGATGACATTGGTGATACTTATAATAGATCCAATGCATGGAAAAAGACCACCCACATCAAATTCAAAGGTATTATGGTCACTTAATAGTTTTTCTCTATCATCATCATTTGGGTGTCTATGATAGGTAACCTTTTGTTCAACCATTTATATTAGTGGATTTTACATTTTTTTTAATCCTCCATGTTTGTGGGGTTTTCTATGTGTTTCCATCATATAACCTACTTTATTCCCCTTTGTTTTTATAAAAGACAAATAAAATGATAAGAAGAGGTGGATAAGGGAGAAAATCTTCAAAAATTATAAATCCAATAAGTTGGAGGCCATTATATGGAACAAAGATCAAGATGAAAATGTCAAGGAAATATGGATCACAATGATATATTTGTTTCCTCTCCCGATATCTAGCTAAATTTTGACACAAATGGCTTGGGCTTCAGCCACTAGTTGAACCCAATTATTGTAAAAATATTTTGGAATGACATTGTAAACTATCTGAGGGAGTCTTAAACCATCACATCAACACTAACTGAATATTATATAGATGAATACACATCTAATTTAATCATCAAAATACCATATGGGGGTGGGCTCCACATTCTTGTTCAAATGTGTGCTTCGAGATTCTCAAACTAAACAACATTTATTTTATAGGTTTCCAACCATGACATTGATTATTGAATCAAAAATGAGTTTGATCTTGTTAGCTGATTGAATATGTAGTTATTTCTTCTAAACTATATTATCGAGGCCACAAAAGATAAAAAACCCATAGTCTTCATAAGGAGAGAGGATGACCATTTCACCAGAAGCACCACTAAGCCTGGCACCATTTCCACAAGGTAGTCTTTATTTATTAACATATGGATCTAGCTCTGAGACAGTGAAATACAGAGGAGTATCATATGTGGCCATACAAAAAGGACAGAACCGATCGTCTAATTATATGGTGTAAAGATATAAACTTCTTGGAAGGGAGGATACTGACATATATTTTTTACCATAAATACCCCACTTGAATGGGACCACCAATCACCACAAGATCTTCCATAACACACCATCCTCCAAATTAGGTATCATGGGAACCTACTTATACCCATATTTAACCATATAGATTAGAAAACTATCTTTTCTCTGATACATCATGTCTTGAAACATGTCCCTTATTCATGGGATACTCAAAATGATCCTTATGTCCTTATCATTAAAACATGAATCACGTTTCTTAGCTCACCATACATAACATACCTCAGCAAAAAGGGATATAAGTGTAGCATATTTTAGACCAGGGACCATTGTGGAAGTCACCTTCAATCCACCATAGCCGACAAGACATGGATCCCCCAAATATTAAAAGTGGATCGGTCTCCAATGATTTAGAATATTACACCATTATGTAGATTGCGTGAACCCCGTAGGCTTCTCATGAGAAATCTGGGATGGGGACCTATTTCCATCAAAATTCATGCTCCCAAAGGCACAAACAAAGTAATGGATGATTCAAATCTAAATACATACCGTAGTTTCCTTGAAGTATGGAAAAATCATCAAAGGCGTTTGTTTTAAAAATCTCCTCCACAAATACCCTTCACGAACCCACTCACAAATGGATCTACTCCACAACATCCACATCCCTTGATGGACCTACTCACAAATAGATCTCCTTCGCGACATCCAACACCCTTTTTAGACTAATTATCAAATGTCCATTATTTGCGGAATCCCACTACCTTTACAGATCCTCTCATAAATAGATCTCCTATATGGCGTCCCACTCCCTTTGCAGAACTCCTAAAAAACATATCTCCTTCATGACGTCCAACTCCCTTCACAGACTCGATCACACGCGTATGCACTTCACAACACTCTATTTACTTTGCGGTGCCCTGGTTGTTCTATGAGTATTTCTAGTCTATCCTAACCAACCTCTATCACCTATAAATAGTAGGCTAACCCCCCTTCAAATGGTTGTTACTCCACCCTTTCGACTTCCAGGTCCCGTTTCATGAATCTCATCACACACCCCAAAAATGGATCACCTAAGGTACTTGAGCTTGCAAGTCATGCCTCTTTTTGTTATTCACAGACCATGCATATGGTAGGGATTCCATTTTTAAAGACTGTATCCCTTTGTAAATGAGGTTTCTCCTTCAGGTTGCTCGAGGCCCTACGAAGCATTAAGCCTTCATAGATCACTCATCAAATTAAGAGTCCTTTGATACGGTGAATCTCTACTCCAACCAAGTCTCTCCATTGTGATACTCTCATCCTTCACGAAGCACCTTTCCTTCGTGAAACATCATTATTCCATGAAGTTCCTTTACTTTACAAAGATATTCCTATCATGCCCCCTATCATCACAAACCCCTCTTCTGTGCGGCACTCTATGCTTGTATAAAGTAAATTTATTTCCCCTTGGTGGTTCTTCATACTACTTTTCCTTGTCTCATTCTTCTTCACATAGCCACACTAACATCTATTTCATCTTTGCATATCCATGAAAACTTGAAACCCTCGAGTGACCACTCCTTCACCTAGTTGTTTCCTAGAATTGATTATTCCTTCCCTTCCTCGAGTGTGGGTTGGTACAAGTTATGTAAGTCCTAGGGGTGAGGAACAAGTCCTCTTCATCCATGCTGAAATACATTAAACTACAAAGAAACCCACATCCCAAACAAATGATGTTAAAATGTGAGTTTCTATATGTGTGGAAGACCTTAGTGGACCAGCAAGGGGATGGGACCAGGATCCCTTCGCTCCCCACCATTTCAGACCGCCTTCTCTTTCCCTTTTCATTTTTTCACCATGCACACCTCAGGAAACCTTTGTGTAAGCCCCAACACACCTTGATAGGGTTATCCTTGTAAGAAATCCATATACTCCTCATACATCTAGACATACTCCTCAATATCCCCTCCTAGAGTAAGTACCAATTTCCATCACCCTAGGCCGCTAGCCATGCGTAAGACCCCCACCATCCCTTGTGGCCACATCTCTCGCGACATGATCATCGGGTCCCTTGTTGCCTCTTGTTTCTCACACTAAGCACGACTCATGTCAGCTTAGAGTGAGAATCGACCATGACATCCTTTCAGATCTATCTTAGTTCATAAGCCCCATTAATTCATATGATTGATTCTCCTAGTAGAACCTAGGCCATATCAAGGTGTAATACCCATTCATCCATATGATTTCTTCTTTTAGAAGTACCTGGGCCGTATTAGTGAATAAGCCCCATTCATCTACATGATTTCTCCTCCTAGTAGAACACGGGTCATCTGAGTGCATAATCCCCATTTATCCATATGATTGCTTCTCCTAACATCACCGGTGTCATCTCAGTGTGTATTACCCATTCATCCATATGATTGATACTCCTAGCAGCACCTAAGACATCTTAGTGTGAAATCCCCATTTATTCATATGATTTTTGATCCTAGCAGCACTCGGTATGTCTCAGTGCGTAAGCCCTATTCATCCATATGATTTCTACTCCTATAACACCTAGTCTATCTCAGTGTGAAATCCTCATTAATCCATGTGATTGCTTCTCTTATAATCACTTAGTCCATCTCAATGTGCAATCCCTGTTCATCCACATGACTGCTACTTCTAGAAGAACCTAGATCATCTCAGTTCGTAAGCCCCATTCATCTATATGATTTCTTCTCCATGCAGCACATGGGTCATATCAGTGCATAGTCCCCATTAATCCATATGATTGATGATCCTATCAGCATCGGGGCTATCTCAGTGCGTAAACACCATTCATCCATATGATTGCTTCTCCTAGCAACATATGGTCTGTCTCAATACATAATCCCCCACACCCCATACCAGAACTATGTGTACTTTTATCCTTGTCTTCTACATAGGTTACATAGGAAACCTCACTGAGGTTCAATCCCACCCCATATGCCCTGACCATTTCACATTGGTTTATCTTCATCCCTCATGATGAAAAAATGTATTCTCAAACTACGTGGTATTTTGTCTCTTTCATTTATACATGGTATATAGGAAGCATCCTCTAGGTTCAACCCTAACCAATGCTAAAATTTGGTTCCCCACATAGGGATGTACCCTCCTGATGTGACAATATCTCATCTTGGGACAAGTCTTATGGATCTGCCTCTATGAGATGTTCTGATCCATCAGGTTAGCTAACCATGTATAATCCCCACACACTTGATCCATACTCCTCCAACCAAGAGTATCCCTCTTGCTATGGGATTCTAACCACACATAAGCCCCAATATGTCTCTGGTTTTATTTCCTTTCTGTACACCCCAATTCTATGCCCCATCCTGAACTACAAGGACTTGGATTCCTTGCCATGGGGATATGTAGGAAGCATCCCTAAGGTTAAATTTCATCACTTGTGTCCCATCCTAATCTCTCCCTTGACCCCTCATGTTTCAGGAAGATCATGCCTTAACCTAGAGGTTCCACTTCCTTTGGGTACCCATCCATGTGTCCTTTCTTCACGAGTCACCTCCTTAGGTTTCTCATAACCAATTCATGAACTATGTGGACATTTATTACCTTCCACTATGATGTGTAGTAAAACTCCCTAAGGTTCAAACCCAACACCTTCACCTTCACATCAGTTTCATCTCCATCCATTCCATCCTCTGGGACTTCTTCCATATCCATCTTGATTTTACCCAGGCTATTACATCCTGGTAAACTCATTCCATCCACCCAGGCAGTCTCAGTTTGTAATCCCTAAATCAGCCTTTATAACTACATGGGTTTTGATCCATATCTTCTATACAGGGTACGTATGATGCCTCAATGAGGTTCAATCCTAGCCAATGGTAATCCTTGGTGTCCCCTTTGTTGGGACCCACCTTCCCTGATCTGCCCTTATTGCCACCTAGATCACCCTTCATGGTGTGACATAATCCCTTTTTAGGGACACACCATCCAAATTCCATGCTCAGTGGTCGTCTTGACCCATCCATTTGGTAAACCCTTTAGGTGTTCCCTCCTAAGGATATACCCATCTGGTCCACTCTTGTTAGTGTTCTGGTCAGTTCGATCTGTCTCCCAAGATAATAAACTCATGGCATACCCTGTGTTAATCATGTTAAGCTAAGGAAAAACTCATAGACATGCCTCTAGAATAAGATATCCCACAATTTATGTGGGAATCATTGAGTTTATTCACCTTTGAGAAGCCCTCTGATGAGGAAGAAAATAGGTGTTATGGTGTTCCGGCATCAAGACATGCCACAGATGCCTCAGCATGACTACTCTTATAATCGAAGGTTGCTTCTCTGACTGGACTCTTAGAATGTCCTGAAAAAAGTAGAGTAATTTAATAGAATCCACAAAGAGATGTCATCCGGGATAGGTTTCACGAACAATGTCTTAATCATTAAGGGAGACCCAAAAAAGGTGAAATTTTCTGCAGATGAATCCATGGAAAGAGAAATCAACATCCCATCATCCCATTTAGATCAAGGAGAAAAAGTATATAAAGAAGAGATAGATTATTCCCTCCTTTGGAAAGAATAAATGTAGGGAAACATATGTGCGTCCACCATGGATGGGTGTTTACTCCGATGGAAAAGTGTTAGAAATAGAAATGGTGAACCTAATGTGATGATATTTTCTCCTCAAATTGGGGATTAATAGAGTTTGAGACATCAAAAGATGAGCATGTCACAAGATTTAGATATCTTGTTCCAGGTCCCGAAAATAAAATAGTGTGTCTCACATGGAACTCACTAGAGTTTGGGGTGGTTAATCATTGGGAATTCCAGTCTGTAGCATTTTTAGTGTGGATCTTTCTCTCCAACCATTAAATACTGAACGACATTGGGTAACCGAGCATTTCTCTCACCATATCTATTCTGATGGATAAATCTTCCTTCTTTGATGGAACCAAGCTATAGTAATAGGAAACCAACTAACTCCCACCCACAAATGAAGGGGTAGGGGGAATTTCAATGCAGCGATCCCATACGACTCCACCTTTACTGTGATATCTTCCACGACTATGGCTACTAGGATCCCATGCCCCATCTCACCCTCAGAGTTTATTCAGAGGATGGTGATCGACAATATTTTTCGATGATATGAAATGGATGGGGTCATCCCAATGAGGGATATAGTATGCCAGTATCTGGAGGCTTTTTTTCCTTATCGTCATTGGTGCCTCCATGGGCCACATAGGGAGCTGCTGCACCCTACTTCGACATCCATCTATTTTGGTAGTCTCTCCCCAAAATGATCATACGATTTTCTACCTTACACAGATGAGGTAAGGTATGTTCGAGTCATCCTGGATACTTCAGCTAGAGAGCTACCAAGGAGGGATCCTACTAGGCCATGTCAACACTGCCATCCAATCCCACAGAATTAGAATCAGGTGGTCTACAACCCTTCCCAACCAGCCCTAGATTAGCTAAGCATATGTCAACGTCAGGCATAGGCTCAGGAGAAATCCTGTCAGGGGGTGTTATGTTCTATAGATTCAATGACCCATTCCACCACCGACACACACTATTTTCCCCTTTTATAATAGAGAAGGGACACTTCTATGCTCCATTGGGATTGAGGCCCCACACACCCATTAGGCGTTCTTAGTTAACTCTTCTAGTTTCTAGTGTGAGTAGCAGCCATTGCGGACCATCCCATGATGAAATTGTTCAGTATAGAGGCCCTCCCCATACCATCAATGGTCCAAGCGGATGTCCTCCCCGCCTTGTCCACACCCAGCATGTAAGAACCCGGTTCTTATTTTGAGGTAAGGGCTTATTCTTTTTCCTTTTCCTTAAGTGTTTTTGAGAAAATATGGAAAATGGGGAAAATCCTAATTTTTTTGAACTACACGCCGTGTACTTTTTCCACACGTCGTGTACTTCTGGCCGTGTTGGGATGAATACACGGGGAATGTAGCCATGTCGGTGACGAGGGATGTAGGAACCGACTACAAGCCGTGTAGTGGTACCTTACACGCCGTGTAGTCAGTCGACAAGCTTAAATAGTAAGGCGGTGGAGTCACCGCCAGCTGGGCGACAATACACGCCGTGTACTCAGGAGTACATGCCATGTACTCAGGTCAAAAGATGAACAGTTTGTCAATGCCACCAAATGAACAGTTAAATGAAAGAATTAAACATCCTGTACTCAGAAGTACATGCCATGTACTTTGTTTTTTCGGTTTAAAATAGGCAGTAGCCTCCTAATTTGGCAGAGGAGACACTTGAGCCGATTTGGAGCCAAGGAGGATGACTGACCCTTTGAATATCCACCGGGTGTTCGTCTGGAATCCGATTCGGCTTCGGACGATCTCGTTGGAACCGAACAGGTAATCACTCTCCTCTCCTAGTACCATTCTTACCAATTATTTCCCAAGGGGAAGTTATTTACATTTGAATGGGTTTCATTCTTCATCAGATATACACCATTCTTGGGCGTTTCTGGAGTCGGCGTTCGGGTATAACGTTCGTTGGCGTATAAGGTAGGTGGCTTTGTGTTTATTTTACAACTGTCGTGCATTTTTGTGCATTTTCGTGCCATGAACCCATGTTGGGGTGTCGTGTGGCTGAGGTCGTTGCTATATTTAATGCCTAGAATTTCATAGGTGATTAAATTGTGATAATAAAATGCTAGTTGGGATCGTTGCTTGGATCCGGAACCACCCTCGGGGTGTGTTTCTCTGTTTATCCATTTGGCTAGGATACCCGAGGGTATGCCTTTAAAGTAGTAATTGTATAATTTCCTTGAGAGGAATTACTTGTTACTACTTGTTTACCTGTTTGGCATGGCCTGGTTACCTGCTTAGCCTGAGGGTGTTGTTGAAGTTGTCCTGAGGGCGTCCTTGTGAT
Organism: Viscum album; assembly: GCA_963277665.1. Classification (NCBI taxonomy): domain Eukaryota; kingdom Viridiplantae; phylum Streptophyta; class Magnoliopsida; order Santalales; family Viscaceae; genus Viscum; species Viscum album. Next base: position 1,775,332,291 of record OY728138.1, on the reverse strand, counting down.
TAGCCTGTGGGCACTGCACTATTTAGCCCAAGGGCTGTAGTATTTCACCTGAGGGAAACTTTTCGTGCCTGAGGGCTTGACTTCTGTGCCTGATGGTGACACTTCCTACGCCTGAGGGCAATTTCTGTTACGCCTGAGGGATATACCTGCGGGTTGGATTCTTCTTACCCGAGGGTAAGGTTTTTCTTGTCTGAGGACATGGACTGTTTGTTTAGAAATTCACTGTGGTGATTTCTAGTATATAATGAATTAAATGAATAATAAAATGTCCATATAATTGTTAAGTTATTTACTTGTCAGTATTGCTTACTTTATTGTATTTCACTATTCACACTGTTGTTGCATGCTTACACGCAGTTGGGAACGGGCCTTTGGTGGGTGCCTACTAAGATATATTTCTCACACCCTGTTTGGGTCACGTTTTTCGGCCCAAACAGATTACATTGATGCATGTGTAGATAAGGGAAAGAGTCCCTATATAGGTACTTGACTTTTTCTGAGGAGTAGGAGGGCATGGGACCGAGCCTAGGCTCGCGATGCCGCTGCCAGCTGTTTTTCTTGTTTTGCTGTACTCTGTATTTTGTTGTACTGTATTGATGTATAACATGTTCTGTCTATTTTCTTAGAACTTGAAACATGTAGAATCATCATTTATATACTGTTGGTTATATCCACTACTGTAGTTTATTTCAGTTGTGTATGGTTTACTGCTTCCGCTGTTTGTTGTATGTTTTATTTAAATTCCGCTGCACTACACTTTGAAAAATGAGGGCATAGTTTCCCCACTATCATACCTAGGACCTCACTGCTAGTCGGAAGCCTCTGACGTTTGGGGAAATGCGCTTGAGGTCACGTGGAGAACCGGGTTCGGGGCACCCGTTGAGTGGCACCCAGGTCCGGGATGTTACAAAGTGGTATCAGAGGGTGTTTCTTTTCTTTGACTTACTGTTTGGAGCCATAGTCAGGGATAGGACAGAACAGTAGTTGGTAATGAGCTGTGCCCGGGCGTAGCTAACCTGTGTATAGGGAAAAGCCAGTCTACCTCGTATTTTTCATTATTTTGATTTTTCAATTTTACGGTTGATATGTTTTCACTGTTGGGTGACGCACTTTGAGATTGCGCTGGTTATAATTTATCTGTGGGTTCTATTTAGTTACAACCTGATGAGATGAGGGTATGCCATCTCATGCATCATATAGGCACATGCTAGAAATCACATGCCATGCATAGTTTCCATTCCATGTAGGTGCATTATAATTTTCATGTTGTTGTGATAGTTGTTGTGCTAATAAATAATGCTGTTGTGATAGCTGCTTGATAAATACCTGCCTTGTGATATGGTATTTTTTGTTTGATCTTGTTTATAGAATGGATGCCAAACTTTGGTTTTTGGGGATTATGGGCCCCCATTGACCGGAAATTGGTGGATCATTGACTGTTTGTTGGTTATAACACATATAAGATGTCAAACTTTGACTCGTGGGGAGTATGAGCCCCCATGGGTCGGGATTTGACACTTAGGTGTTGTTTTTCGGTATTTTCTGGGTTTCAGGGAGGTTTCTGAGGCATACTGTCCGGAAACCCAGTATACACGCCATGTAGTATTTTTATACACACCGTGTATTCTCTTCTGTTCTGGAAGAAAAAAGAACTTTTTGAGTACATGCCGTGTACCCTAATACACGCCGTGTAGTCTCTTCCCATGTCACAAACTGTGTGGGTGGAGACACGGGGTAGGAAAGGGCTTGGGTAAAACACGTCGTGTACCGAATGGACACACCATGTAGTGTGACCCGGAGTCCGGCCGTGTAACTAACAACACAGGTCGGTGAACTCCTTGACAGAACACGCCGTGTCAAGTATAGACACACCGTGTAGTGTGACCTGGGGACTCGGCCGTGTAACTAACAACACAGGCCGGTGTCACCTCTCCCTGAACACGCCGTGTACCTGTGGGACATGCCGTGTAGTCTTGTCCGAGGACAGACCGTGTGGAGTTAGCCGTGTGGCTGGGAAACGAGGTGGTGTACACGCCGTGTGCGGGTGTGACACACCGTGTAGTGTCAAGCCAAGTAGTCGGCCATGTCACAGATGACACGGGCAGTTGGAAAATAACACCGCACACACCGTGTAGATACTATACACGCCGTGTAGTTTTGTTCGACGGAATCCGTGTGGCTTAGCCGTGTGTAAGGACCCGGGCAAGGGAAGAGAAGTCAAGTACACACCGTGTAGTCAGTGTACATGCCGTGTAGTCTTGTTTTGAAAATTTTGAAATGCCTTCTTCCTCTTGTTCCATTGTGGTTCCTTCGTTTCAGTCTTAATAATCTTAAATATGATGCGTGATTTTGACCTTGTAGTGTCATGCCGCCTAGACGACCGCGAGTTGTTCGCCAGGAGAGCGGTGATGATTATACTTTGGAGATGGTGGGCCATGGGCTACCAGTTGATCCACCAGCAGAGCCAGATGCGGCTCCAGCTGCTATACCAGACACAAGCGTGGAGGCGCAGTTTCGTGAAGGCTTTATGCGGTTCATGCAGACCTTTCAGGGAGCACCGCAGGATTCCACATCTATGGCCGAGCTGACACGTATCTTTCAGCAAAAACATCCGCCTACATTTTCAGGGGATGACAGATCACAGCCTGCAGAGTCTTGGCTAGGATCGTTGCAGACTATTTTGGATCATCTTGAGATGCCTCCAGGGCGGAGGGTTAAGCTCGCGACTTACATGCTGTGTGATTCCGCCAAGAGGTGGTGGGATTTCACCACCCAGTCAGAGCATCACAGAGACATGGCATGGGAAGATTTTCAGGAAGTATTCTATGACTTATTCTTTCCCGAGACGCTGAGGGTAGATAGAGCTCGAGAGTTCATGAATCAGCAATAGGGTGCTATGTCAGTTATGGACTATTCTGCTCGTTTTACGGAGCTTCAGCGTTTTGCACCCGTGCTGGTGGGTGATGAGACGTTGAAAGCCAGACGTTTTGAGGATGGTCTTCGGTATGACATCCGAGCACTGGTAAATGTTTTCAGGTTTCCTACTGTACACGCGATTGTGAATCAGGCACTGATTACAGAGAGGAACATGCGGGAATCTAGTGGTGTGGGCCAGGGCGGTTCATTACCAGTTACTGGTATTATTTATGCTGGCAAGAGGAAGAGACAGATGGACTTCTCTCAGGGTGGTAGTACCAGCCAGACAGCTTCTTTAGGTGGCCCGATTAAGTGCTACCAGTGCGGTAGAGAGGGGCACAAGAGGCCGCAGTGTCCATGAGACCCAGTGGAGTGCCGAGCTTGCGGCAAGATGGGTCATCTGCAGCACTTTTGTAGGGAGTTTCCACCAGTGGCTAGTGAGAGGGGTTCTGTGCAGACTCCACGTGCTGGAGAAGGACCAGTGGCTTCTTACCAGTCGGGGAACTGGAATGCGTCAGGGCGTGCAGGCAGAGATGGTGGTCGTGGCCATGGTAGCCAGACACCAGGATCTCAGAGGCAGCAGGGCGGGAAAACTCAGGGTATCTTGGCTGTGTCGTAGGGTCGCGGCACTGGGTAGGCATATGCAGTGCAAGAGATCCAACAGAAGCAGGATCCCGAACCTTCGACAGTCAGAGGTACTATTCTAGTAGCTTCTGTCTTATCTTCAGTACTTTTTGATACAGGTGCTACGCATAGTTTCATATCTGTACCCATTGTGGAGAGCCTTTGGATCAGTGTTTCTTCTTCTTCCGATATCTTGACGCTAGACACTCCGTTGGGGACTAGGACGACTAGTGTGTGTCAGTGCAAGGAGTGCCCCCTTGAGGTTGGTGGGTGTCACTTCCTTTGGGACCTCTATGTCTTGGAGATGAAGAGCTATGATGTCATTCTTGGGATGGACTGGTTGGTTCCCTTTCGAGCCTTTGTAGACTGCTATCGTCATAGGGTGAGTTTCACGTCACCTGAGGGCGGAGAGTTTCTATACAAGGGCGAGTGGGATGTTCAGGCGAGTCGAGATGGACCAGAGCATCATGGGAGAGGTGGAGTCACAACCCAGATGGTGAGATTATATCTGGATGATCAGGGGAATTGTTAGGCGGATTTCCCTCCAGTTTTTGATCATTTTAGGGATGTCTTCCTAGAAGACTTTTCAGGTCTACCACCAGTGCGTGAGGTGTATTTCTCTATTGAGATCATGCCAGGCGCAGCTCCAGTGTCCATTCCTCCTTATAGGATGGCCACGCCTGAGTTGCAGGAGCTCAAGAGGCAGTTAGAGGAGTTACAGGAAAAGGGTTTTATCTGACCTAGTACTTCTCCTTGGGGTTCTCCGGTGCTTTTTGCAAAGAAGGGTGATGGTACCCTCAGACTTTGTGTTGATTATCGAAAGCTGAACCAGTTGACGGTTAAGAACCGATATCCCTTGACGAGGATAGATGATCTATTTGATCAGCTCCGTGGAGCACGATTGTTCTCAAAGATTGACTTGAGATTCAGATATCATCATCTGCGCGTGAGACCATAAGATATACTACTTACAGCTTTTCGGAGCAGATATGGTCTCTACGAGTACTTGGTTATGCCGTTCAGACTCACGAACGCGCCAACGGTTTTCATGGCTCTGATGAATCATGTGTTCCATCCGTATATTGATTCTTTTGTGGTGGTATTTGTGGAAGACATCTAGGTGTACTCTCACACTCGACACGACCATGCCACTCATCTTGAGATCGTATTGAGTACACTGAGAGAGCATCGACTATTTGCTAAGCTCTCGAAGTGCCACTTTTGGATGGACCAGATTCACTTCCTGGGTCATATCATCTCATAGGAAGGAGTTGTTGTTGACCCATAGAAGGTGAGAGCAGTAGTTTCCTGGGAGCAGCCTAAGAACATGTTTGAGATACGGAGTTTCTTAGGGCTGGCTGGATACTACAGATGCTTCATACAGGACTTCTCTTGATTAGTAGCACCGTTGAAAGGACTGACTAAGAAGGGTGTGAAGTTCGTTTGGTCAGAAGCTTGTGAAACAACTTTTCAGGACCTGAAGGGAAGGTTGACATTAGCACCGATCCTGATACTCCCAGAGCAGGTGAAGAGCTATACAGTTTACTGTGATGCATCAGAGATTCGGCTGGGAGCCATTTTGATGCAGGGCGACCGAGTTTTTGCGTACGAGTCTTGGCAGTTGAGGCCACATGAGAGGAATTACTCGACACATGATCTCGATTTGGCTACAGTTGTGCATGTGTTGCGCTGTTGGAGACATTATCTGTTGGGAGAACATTTTGTGGTTTTCACCAACCACAAAACCCTCAGGTATATCTTTACTCAGCGTGACCTGAATCTGAGGCAGAGGAGGTGGGTTGAGTACCTACAGTCCTTCAATTTTGAGCTTGCCTATACACCTGGTAAAGGTAATTTAGTAGCTGATGCACTGAGAAGGAAGACTCAGATACAGGCAGTGCAGGAGGCTAGTGGTGAGTGGGAGCTCATGGCTTTGTTTTCTGAGATGCATCTGGAGGTGCATGACGGCCAGGGGCAGACTTATCTTTCCTCTTTAGCTGTGACTTCTACCCTCCTGGGCAGAGTGAGGATGAGGCAGCTATCTGATTCAGAAGGCCTAGTTCTATGGGAGTCAGTGGCAAGTAAGGACCCTCCTCCCAGTTGGATGATAGGCGATGATGAGGTTTTGCGTTTCCATGGACGAGTATGGGTTCCAGGGGATATACATGAAGAGCTGATGCGGGATTTTCATGCTTCATCTTGGGAAGTTCATCCCGGGGTTACAAAGATGTACCGTGACTTGAGGCGTCAGTACTGGTGGCCGAATATGATGAGAGAGATAGCTGGGTTCATTACGAGATGTTCCACCTGTCAGCAGGTGAAGGCAGAGCATCAGAGACCAGCTGGGCTGCTACAGCAGTTTCCCATTCTAGAGTGGAAATGGGATGATGTCGCGATGGATTTCGTGACAGGATTGACGAGGTCACCTAGAGGCAATGACACCGTGTGGGTTGTTGTGGATAGACTCATGAAGGTAGCTCACTTTTTGCCGATCAAGGAGACCTTCAGTGTTGACGAGCTCGGAAGGCTGTACATCCGAGAGATAGTACGTCTTCATGGGGTCCCTCGTTCTATCATTTCTGATAGGGACACCCGCTTTACATCTCGTTTCTAGAAGAGTTTTCAGAGGGCGCTGGGTACACAGGTGCTTTTGAGCACAACATACCCCCCTCAGACAGATCGCCAGTCAGAGCGGACGGTACAGGTGCTAGAGGACATACTGCACGCATGCGTCCTAGACTTTGGGGTCTCTTGGGAGAAGAATATACCCTTAGTCGAGTTTTCCTATAACAATAGTTTTCAGGAAACTATTGATATGGCACCATACAAGGCTTTATATGGTAGGCCATGCCGATCACCTTTGTGCTGGTTAGAGGCAGGTGAGGCAGATTTACTGGGGCCACAACTCGTATAGGATACATCTGAGCAGGTCCAGTTGATTCGGAAGTGGATGGCTACCTTGCAGTCTCGTCAGAAGTCTTATGCTGATCGCCACAGACGACCTTTGGAGTTCATGGGTGGGGATCAGGTTTTCTTGCGTGTTTCGCTGAGGCTGGGACACAAGAGGATCAGGAGATAGGGTAAGCTTTCACCGAGGTATGTGGGGTCATTTGAGATTCTAGAAAGAGTTGGGCTGGTTGCTTATCGGTTGTAGTTACCGCAGTGGTATCGAGCCATGCACGACGTCTTCCACGTGTCTCAGTTGCGTCGCTAACATTCAGACCCGTCTCACACCTTTCAGCCAGAGGAGGTTGAGCTTCAGTATGATGAGTCCTTTGAAGAGCATCTGATTCGTATCGTAGACAGGAGCACAGAGGTTCTCTGAGGCCGGTCAGTTCCTCTCGTACGGGTGCTATGGCAGCATGGCCGAGTGCAGGACGAAACCTGGGAGCGGGAGGCCGACGTATGTGCTCAGTGGCCAGAGCTATTCTGAGCTTTATCTTCGCCACCCTTGGAAGGGAAATTCGGGGACGAATTTCTATAAGGGGGGAAGTTTGTAAGAACCCGGTTCTTATTTTTAGGTAAGGGCTTCTTCTTTTTCCCTTTCCTTAAGTGTTTTTGAGAAAATATGGAAAATGGGGAAAATCCTAAATTTCTGGAACTACACGCCGTGTACTTTTTCCACACGCAGTGTACTTCTGGACGTGTTGGGATGAATACACGGGGCGTGTAGCCATGTTGGCAATGAGGGGTGTAGGAACCAACTACACGCCATGTAGTGGTACCTTACACGCTGTGTATTCAGTTGGCAGGCTTAAATAGTAAGGCGATGGAGTCACCGCCAGCTGGGCGACAGTACACGCCATGTACTCAGGAGTACATTCCGTGTACTCAGGTCGACGGATGAACAGTGTGACGGTGCCGCCAAATGAACAGTTAAATGAAAGAAGTACATGTCGTTTACTTAGAAGTACACGCCGTGTACTTTGTTTTTTTGGCTTAAAATAGGCAATAGCCTCCTCATTTGGCAGAGGAGACACTTGAGACGATTTGGAGCCAAGGAGGACGACAAACCCTTTGAAGATCCACCGGGTGTTCGTCTGGAATCCGATTCGGCTTCGGAAAATCTCGTTGGAACCGAACGGGTAAGACCTCTCCTCTCCTAGTACCGTTCTTACCAATTCTTTCCCGAGGGGATGTTATTTATGTTTGAATGGGTTTCATTCTTCGTCATATCTACGCCGTTCTTGGGCGTTTCTGGAGTCGGCATTTGGGTATAACATTTGTTGGCGTATAAGGTAGGTGGATTTGTGTTTATTTTCCAACTGTCGTGCATTTTTGTGCGTTTTCGTGCCATGAACCCATGTTGGGGTGTCGTGCGGCTGAGGCTGTTGCTATATTTAATTCCTAGAATTGCATAGGTGATTAAATTGTGATAATAAAATGCTGGTTGGGATTGTTGGTTGGATCCGGAACCACCTCTAGGGTGTGTTTCTCTGTTTAGCCGTTTGGCCAGGATACCTGAGGGTATGCCTTTAAAGTAGTAATTGTAGAATTCCCTTGAGAGGAATTGCTTGTTACTGCTTGTTTACCTGTTGGGCATGGCCCGGTTACCTGCTTATCCTAAGGGTGTTGTTGTATTTGGCCTGAGGGCATCGTTGTGATTAGCCTATGGGAACTGCACTATTTAGCCCGAGGGCTATAGTATTTCACCTGAGGGAAAACTTTCGTGCCTAAGGGCTTGACTTCTGTGCTTGAGGGTGACACTTCCTACACCCGAGGGAAATTTCTGTTACGCTTGAGGAATATACCTGCGGGTTGGATTCTGCTTACCCGAGGGTAAGGTTTTTCTTGTCTGAGGACGTGGACTATTTGTTTAGAAATGCACTGTGGCGATTTCTAGTATATAATGAATTAAATTAATAATAAAATGGACATATAATTTTTAAGTTAGTTACTTGTAAGTACTGCTTACTTTATTGCATTTCACTATTTACACTGTTGTTGCATGCTTACACGCAGTTGGGCACGAGCCTTTGGTGGGTGCCTACTGAGATATATTTCTCACACCCTGTTTGGGTCACGCTTTTCGGCCCAAATAGATTATGTTTCTGCAGGTGTAGATAAGGGAAAGAGTCCCTATATAGGTACTTGACTGTTGCTGAGGAGTAGGAGGGCATGGGACCGAGCCTAGGCTCGCGATGCCGCTACCAGCTATTTTGCTTGTTTTGCTGTACTCTATATTTTGTTGTACTGTATTGATGTATAACATGTTCTGGATGTTTTCTTAGAACTTGAAACATGTAGCATCATCATTTATATACTGTTGGTTATATCCACTTCTGTAGTTTATTTCATTTGTGTATGGTTTACTTCTTCCGCTGTTTGTTGTATGTTTTATTTAAATTCCGCTGCGCTACACTTTGACAAATGAGGGAATAGTTTCCCCACTATCAGACCTGGGCCCTCGTTGCTAGTTGGAAGCCTTTGGAATTTGGGGAAATGCACTTGAGGTCACGTGGCGAACCAGGTTTGGGGCACCCGTTGAGTGGCACCCAGGTCCGAGACGTTACACAACACATAGGTTCTCCCCATACTCATGATACCAGGTATGAAAGTTTCACCCATATTTTAGGTCATCAACATGATGGTACTCCTCACATCATCAATAGCTTGAGAATAGGTCCTCCCTACGACATTATCAATTAGAGAAAAGGTCATTTACACTCCACCACATATTAGCATGGAGGTCCTCCCCATGTTCTCACTAGCTCTAGAGGAGGTCCTCCCTGCTGTAACAATCTATATCGCAAAGGCCCTCCCAAAAATCATGGAAACAGACATAGAGTCCCTCCTTGGGTTCCATTCAACATATTTCCGGGTTCTCCTCACACCCCGGCTGACCAAGGCAGAGGTCATACCCACTCCGACAACAACAGATGTGAAAGTCCTCCTCAAGCAACAATCAGCTCAGGTGGAGGTCCTCCCCACTCTATCACCAACCTGTGTAGAGGTCCTTCCCATGTCGAAGAACTCATTTACCCTGAAGAATCATTTAGAGGCAGGAGGGTAAACCATCACCACCAAAGGAATAGCCTTGATAATCACTAGAACATCATTCATCTCATCTGATTCTCAGATTCAAAAGTGGATTATGACTTGATGATGGGGCCTTCACCTCGATTCTCTATATTAGTGTTTGGGGTAGGAACTCAGCATGTTGGATTCATCCTCCTGAAAAGCAAGATACACTATATCTCTAAATTAATCTACAGATACATACATAGGGAGGAGGATTTGGATCCTTTCAGGGTTCTTGTTGTACAGTCTTCTATACTATCACCCGATTCACTCTCTACCTTGACACGACATCATGGAGAGTTGTTCTGGAGTTTGTAAGATGATGAACCCTAGCCTAATCCACTACTAATGAATTCCAACATTACACAGAAAGCATCGTTTATTACCCTGTCCTATAAGGTTGTGGTGATGAAGTCAGTATGGTGTCAAGGAGATAGCCCGGTATGCAGTGGTTTTTCAGCTCGTGCGCCGTACTCCACACCAACTAGTCCACCTCCAAAACGATCTGTATTAGTGTTGTTTCATGTTCCCCATCCCCTCCTAGTTTATGAATAGTGAAATCAGACATAAAATTCTACTACTTAGAGAAAGATCATGTGGGAAATTCTCTCTGCGGATCACTTCCCCGAAATGTTCTAATGGACTGCAACTCCAGACTTCAGTATTCCGGAGTCCCTCACCCTAGAGGAGATCACATGCTTCCACCAGATTCTCTAAGAGATTAATTTCCACCTCCTGCACCATTAGATGTATTATCCAAACATCTAGAAGCACTACAATGATATCAGCTAGTAGTTTCGGCTAGTCGAGTTGGATGTGCTTCCTATGGTCCAGATTCCTACATCATCTGATTATCATCAAGTTATTCAACAATGACGCGTTCAAAGATTCATTGTTCTATACATAGTTATTTTCAAGGCATATCCACATGTAAAGATCTGATGTTGGGGTACTATTCGACCCTTCACTTCAGCCTGATTCTATGACAACCCGAATCACTCGATGATATTGAGAACATGTCACCAGGCCCAATAACGGTCAACATGGATGAATTCTTAGAGAATAAAGTTGATATGGGACTCCTTGAAGAGAAACTACTACCTAGGGAAGTAACACATATGTTAGACCCCCCTGACATTTTCACTCATCAATATAGGCATTTTCTCATCCTCATTGAGCCCTCCACGTCATTGCCTAACATTCGGGACACCAATGAGGGAAATCCCCCTAGAGATGTTAAACCCTCTAAACCATCTGGTTTAGTGCTGAAGACAAAAGATGATCCTAAAAATGTCTCATTGTGCTAATAGATCGCGGAGCTAAAAAGGAACAACAATGAGATCCTTGTGAAATATGCCACATAACAACGTCCATATTATAGTGATTATTGACTAGGGAAGAAAGGGAAAGTACATATCATTCTAGGCGAGTCACATCCATAACTATTACCATATATATATGATGGATGCTTGAGTTTATGGAAAGACAACACAATATGCATATAAGGACCCAACCTTAAACATTACTTAATCTTGAGTTATTTCAAGAATACACATTGAGGATCTTTTTAGGTTTAGAGTTTTAGATAATTAGATCATAAATCATGAATTACATTCCACATTTAAACAAGGTGGTTACATAAAAGACAATATTCACTTTTCCCATCAAAGGAAACATATTTAAAATAAAACATGGATTCTTTTTTGACACTTCCTCGACACTATAATCACATCATGTACCTTTCCCTTAACCTGTGAAAAACATTTCAAAAACTTGGGATGATCATAAAAAGCTCAGTAAGGGATATAATAATATGGAAATAAAACCTTAGTTCATGTATACATAAGAATCATTGAAAACATACTTTACTCATAAACATAAGCACTTAAATATACCTCATGAAATCATAAGGTTTATGAATAACTCATAGAAATCATAAGACATAAAGGTAACTTGAGGCATTCATAACATTCTTACGTAGGGAGTAACCCTCATGGTTACGTTTGGAATACCCATCACAGTATATTCCCTAAATCTCTTCAGAGAAACCTTAGCATTTAACTCCTTCGCATTAACCAATGCATTGGAGAGCTATATCGGGCTCACCCGCCCTTATTTTATCACGAAACCACCCGTATTCATAAACAATGCCCAAGAACCATTACATAATCGTATCACATAAAACATGCATAAAGGAAACATAACATTTCCATATTTCAATCACAAGATATAAATGCAACACATTGATATAATAAAAACATTATGAAAACCATTTCAATACCAAAATAAAAGAAAATGAAAACATGGTATTTATTTTTTATTTAAAAGAAAATTTATGGCTTGTAGAGGAAGCTAAAACTCAAATAATGGTCACGACGGCGGAGAAGTCGTTGTCGCCGCATACGTACGACAAAAAAAAAATCCCCTTTTGTCATTTAGTAAAACTCTTTGTATAAAAAAGATTCCTTTTGAATAAACGTAAAAGTCAAAGGGGTTTATACACTGTATAAAATAAAGTTGTGTATAAAACAAAATATGCCTCAATGAAAGGAGATTGAGATGAAGTCCCTTACCTCATGTCCGACTTGACTTGATCGTTCTTTAATCTCCTGAATAATAAACTAGAGTTAATTTCTACTTGATTAAGGAAATTTTTCAAGTTAATTATTCCTTTATATCACTTATTACCATGTTATGAATATTATGTCATCATTTAAGTTAATAACGGTCATTTTGTCGATCCTTGGTACTTGAGTCAAAGATAAACTTCTTATAATTACAAGTTGTTCATGTGGTAAAATATCCATTATATCTAGAATTATATTCATGATGTAGATATAATATATATCATATATATACAGTATATACATGCAGTTATAATATTACATAACATTTAGAGGTAATAAATGAAATGCACAGTTCATGGAGACGTTAAACCGTACGTACGCATGAACGCCACTTTCATTTATATTTAGTATTTAATGGAATGAAATCATAATGATATAAAGGTATATTATAATTACAGTATAATATCGTATATAACATCATTAAATCCATCTTTTATACGTCCCACATATGGCATTAACGATTCAAATCACTTTGAGGGGGTGGTAGTCCGCACTTCCTAAAATGAAGATATCGCGTTTACCCATGATGGAAACCATAAAGGTATACCATAAATGAAAAATACAGAATCATAATGAAAACATAGAAATAATATATATCATATATAAATAGAGTTACGTATTAATGGCTACCATGAAAGGTGTTAAAATAAGATTGAACAATCATCATTTCGCGAGGCAGAAATTCGCCAACCACAGAAACAATATGTTCTTTAACCATTAGACGAAGGTGTGTGTAAGTGTAAATCAAATCCTTCTCATAAAAAAACCTAGTATATTTAATATACTGTTGTTGTTACAAAATAAATGAATAAAAAGAGTTTAGGGGGTTGGAGAAGCAAAATAAAACAAAAGAACATTAGAGAAGACATTACCTTTAAATCGGGTAACTCCCCTTGGTTTGAACCAAAAGGGTTTCTTGAAGAGATTTCTGCCTAAGGTAAGGATTATATGATGAAGATAGGGATGTGGAGAGATAAAATGAGAAGATTTTGGCTGAGACAATGGCTTGATATGTGTGGGTAAGGTGGTAGAGGTGGGGGCCTTTTATAAGAGGGAGGAGGGGCACTCTTGGAAAGTCAAGAAATGTTACTTTATTATATAATGAGTTTCAAATTTTAAAGGTCCCACAATGATATATTTCAAGTATAAGGTGATAAGGGTTCTATATAAACCAATCCAATAGGTTTTTTTACAAGTGTAAGTCTTATATTTTACATTATCTTTTCATTTTATTTAAATCGTTCATTAATGAGGTAATCACTACATCATCATGGTGTCATAAATAAATTTATTTATTTAATGTCTAACAATTATAAAAAAAATACCATGATGTAGGAAATATTTTTATCTTTCCAACTACTATTTATAGTCTAAGAGATCAGTTATGTAGAAAAAATTAAAATTGTTTTACTTAGGTGTTACATACTTTTGTTATATTTAACGTTCTTTAAAAATAAAAAGATAAAATGTCACTATCACACAAAAGTGATTCCATGGGGTCCCCAAGTTGGAAAAAGGTATCCCATGGTCAGACATGAAACAACCAGTAGAATTAGGACACATTTTGGGGTCATTTTATATTATTATGATATTATTTTATTACCCTTAACTTCCCGATTACTAATTAATCACGATAATTAAAGATAATTACCGTCATTACTATTCATAATGTCAAAAAACAAGAGTCTTAATTACATAATTTGGAACTTATGATTCCAAATATGTAATTCATTTTACCAAATTCCAAACATATAAATTGTAGTAATTAATTTAAAAATAATTCCCGTTGTCAAAACAAATAGCGGGTTTTTTAGAAACAATATGTATCAAACATTTGACAATTGTTTATGTCCAATTTCAAAGTGAAATTAATTCCAATGACCACAATTGGATTAAATGGTAAAAATATATTATATTTACACTTTAAAACCAATTAAAAAGATAATCTATCCATATAATTAAATTAGATGAAAAAGCATTTTTGAAGTAAAATGCAATATTTTTCACTATTCATCAAAAAATGAACATTGTCAGAAAAATACCAAAAATTTATCCAAAGTAAATTTCAATGTCCCAATCCTAAAGAATAAGTTTATTTTGACAAATAGAGCTTATAAAATCATCAAAAGATAGATTTAAAAATGGTTCTGCATCAAAAGGCGGTAAAATAATCTTTTAAAAATATTAGAGAATTCTATGCTTAAGATTGGATTTATTCTCATTTTAAGCCTCTAAAAAACTATCTAATTCATAAATAGACATAGATATGAAAATCCATAATTCTTTACTTACTTTGGATGTTACATTGCATCACCGAATCAACCTCAGCTGCATGTGGCTCCGACTCTATAGGTTATTCCCTTAGTAACCCATTAGGATAATCTAAAGGTTCTTCCTCTAGATTCACTGTAGTTCAATCCTCCAATACCCCCCCGAGTTGTTCCACCAACCACTCTATAGGTCGTTGGGCCTACATATCACTTTTTAGAGCCTAAAAATGTATTGTTTTTTAGGAATCCCCACTAGGATCAGAATCTTGATGTGGTTGATCCATTTGATTCTTTCATTGCCCATATTTGGGATATCAAAATGAGACAGGTGGTAATCCCGCCCGATGGAAAACTGTATCCAGCATGGATATATGATATGATAGAACCCCTAGATTTTGGGAATCCCACTTTCTCCCCCTTCAATAGAATGGGTGATCCACTGTAGGATCTGTCCCACTTCATTCCAAGATGTGGACCTATGCTAGGGACTCTAGCGCATAGAAATCCTCCAAGATCCGGTGCTTCGTACAGACACTGGAAGGGACTGCGTTCGTCTGGTACATCCAGTTACCCATTGGGTCTGTAACTAGTTTGGAGGATCTCCAGTGATAATTTATATATCAGTTCATCTCCACTAATCCCCATATAAGAATTGCTGACCTCTTCAAGTGAAAGAAATGGATATATGAGTGCATTGTATACTTTTTCCACTATGTGGAAGGGCCTCACATATTCAATCGACATGCCACTAACTCCAGAGTAGTTTCTAATGATGTGTGTGGGGAATTTGAAGACTAAATTGGTTCTATAACTCATCACTCCAAACATCCCATGTGGATTTTGGGATTTCTCTGACAAGGATCAACACCTAGAAGGTTCCTTGAAGGAATCCAGACAGGTACATCTGTTTCCTCTCATATCCCATACAAGAAGGGGTGCTAAAGCTGAGACAACCATCGTTGCACAAGTAGAGGCCACCAGACCATTGGAATTATTGTGGTTATATCTACCTCTACTACTTTATCAAGGGTCACTGCCTCATCCTCAACCTCATGGTCAGTAGTTCCCAACTTAGAATTTGAAGGCACCACTCTATGAACCACTTCAGCCAATGTGAGATAATCAGGTCCCACATCCTCGCCAGAATCCAACCCCTCATCAGGGTCATGCTCCCAGAGTCCCTTTCACAACAAGAGAAAATAGACCTACTCATTTGAAGAGGATCAAGTTCCTGACTATTTACAGAGTACCTTTGATCATGTAATTCTGAGGCTGCCAGCATATAGAAAGCTCGATGAGGCTGGTCTAATTGATTGCCCCAACTACTACCCCTATCATTGGATCCTTGGGAATACCCTCAAGTAGTGCTATGTGATCAAGGACAATATCCAAGACCAGGTCAAAAATAATATATCTAGATTGGGATGACCCTCACACAAGTGGCTTATGTTTCTGTAAAGATTGATAGTGATTGTGAGGGTGAATGGAAGTAGGTCTCCAGTCGTGGGTCTTACAAGTATGATGACTGGATGGATCTCTAGGCAGACGCTCATGATCAAAATATCATCTGTGCTCATTTAAATCATCCAGATCCTTCCAAGGTCATCAAAATTCCCTCTGTTGTCTCTACTGCATCTATATCTAAGCCCTTCACTTCCCGAAAGGGAAAGTGTCGATAGTGCAAGGGAATGCAAAGCCCCCTGCTGGTGCCAAAGTCATCCCATACAGTCAGATAATTCATTCCCCCGAAGATGGGAATCACCCCCAAAATTCTGCCAATAATGAAAGATTATTCAAGTGATGACCAGAAGTATTCCTTGGTGAACATCATCAAGTCATTGGAACCTTACATGGTTCCCAACAATGAGGAGTTCCATGAAGACCCCCCAATGTCCCTAGTCGGTGGCAACATCGATGAAATCATGGATATATGAATCACTATAATGTGTCAGCTAGTGCTTCCAACCAAGATGTTCATGCCACTAACACCATATAGTAGGAAAAATATATATCTTATCACACATAGTCCTCTCATTCGGTCCCATCAGGTTTTATCCCACCATCATTTGTGTTGCTCGATCAGGCTGAGATGCTGCAATCTCAATATGATCAGCCGCATTCATTTATGGATAGACCTCAGTCATCTATCCATTAATTGGTAGTCATTTTTCATGGTTTGACTAGTGAGCAGTGAGACATCCCCAACCACATCTAGAATCATCAGGTTCGACCACTAGTGCCCGTTATACCCCTTGATAAAGAGAAACTACCTCTCACTAGAAATGTGTGCCTGACATGGAAGTATGATATACTTAAGAACCTCACCATCATTCTAGAAAATCTATCTATTCTCGAGGTATCTTCCTATTTGAAGATATGCATGAATCCCTCATAGAGGCTTTGGGAATCCCCCTCCCATTTGACATAGAGGTAGCAGCTATAGATGCCTACCATGGTGATGAATCTGAGCAAGAAGAATGTCATGCCATAATTTCATTATCTGTAGAAGATGAATTTTCTCCTGTATAGGGGAACATACGCTCGTTGTAACTCATAAATTAGTTCAATGGTGTGGAAGTCCATTAATGTCTTGTTGACACCGACTCTAGGATCAATCTCATCCTGACCAAGACACTATGCAAGCCAGGATGGTCTGAAGTAGATCTGAATCCCTATGACATGAAAATTCAAGGTTATGATAGGAGAGAGAAAACTCTGGTTGGAAAAATCAATCTAAAGACCCAATTAGGTGGCCTAGTTTCTAGAACCGAGTTTATGGTTTTCCCACAGGACACCACCTACAATTCATTGATCGGTAGACCATGGCTCCACCTACATGCGAAAATTCCTTCCTTCTATCACCAGTGTCTCAAGTACTCCCTTAAAGGTCGAGTGGGAATACTCCAAGGAAATGAATCTCCCTTTTACACTTGTGAAACCTTATATCTATATTCTAATTACTATATAATAAATTGAAATTAGTTTCAAGCCAATGAGGATGATCACACTACCATTATGTCCGATCTATGGAAAGACATGGGTGATGCCTTTATCTTCTCAATCCATCAGTTGGAAGCCACGACCCCATACATGGGACACTGATTTTTGGTCATTGGGATAAGGGGTAAACATGTTCCTAGATATAATAAACATCATAACATTGCTTCATACTTATACACGAACTAGGATCAAGTGTTACCAGAGCCCCTTACCCCTATAAGATATCAGAATGTTCTCTCCATGGCAACAACAATACGCCATACTTTCTTGTTTCGCTGGGTTGGGTTGAACGAGCATAAGCCAATGCGTCACTAATACTTTTATATTATCAAGAATTACCCCTTGGGTTGATTTCCTAATGATATTAGATCGGAAACCTTCATTTCCATGATTTAAATAGTGAAGGAGTCTCCTAATGAGGATTCCACCGCTGCTCAAGTTGGTACCAACATTCCGCCAGGGTAAGGCATCTTGTAAGAATTTACCCCTTCTGATGATCCTTTCATTTCATACGATGAAGAGTATTTTTAGGACTTTCATCCTACATTTTTGGAAGGTGTCTCCACCACCGTTGATGAGTTACTCAATGTGAACATTGGTACTGAGGCAGATCGAAGACCAACAATGATCAGCGTAGCCATGTCTTCAGAAGAGCAACAATAGTATGTGGATTTTCTGAAACAGCACTAGGAAGTATTTTCCTAGAGCTATGAAGAGATACCAGGGCTAAATCCTTATAGTATCATCCACTATCTTGGTTTTCTAGTAAATCATTATGGGTTCAAACAACCTCATAGGAATTTGTACCCTTCTCATGGTGACATGTTCGAGGTTGAAATTGATAATCTTATCAATGTAAAATTCATTAAGGAAGTCCAGTACCCTATATGGTTAGCCAAAATCGTTCCCTTCAGGAAGAAGAAAAGACAGATTAGAGTCTACATTGACTTCTGAGATCTCAATCGTCGCAGTTCGAAAGATGATTTTCCACTTCCTATGATGGAGTTGTTCATTGATTCCAGCACTGGGTTCCATGCCCTCTCCTTTATGGATGGGTATTCTGGATATAATCAAATCTGAATGTCCCCTATGGATAAAGTTTCTACTATCTTTAGAGAACCAAAATGTACTTTATGTTACCAGGTAATTACTTTTATCCTGAATATTGTAGGATCCACTTATCAGCGTTCCATGCTCTTCATCATCAAGAAAATCCTCAGAATGTTGGTTGAATTCTACATGGACGACCTAGTGGTCAATTCCCACCAACATCAAGACCATCTCAGAGATCTTGAAAAGGTTTTCGGCTTCCTTTGCTCTCACCATCTGAAGATGAACCCATTGAAGTGTGTTTTCATGGTTACCTCTATAATGTTCCTTGGATTCATCATCAGATATAGAGGCATCAAGATTGATCTAGAGAAGATCAAGGCTATCAGTTAGATGCATCTTTCGAGCAACCTTTGGGATATCTAAGGTTTTCAAGGCCACTTAACCTACATACTCTAATTCTTTACAAATCTGGCCAGAAATTGTAATCCATTTTTCCAACTCATGTGGAAAGGTGTTGTCTACCAGTGGGATGAAGAGTGCCAGACCACCTTTGAGGAGATCAAGAAATATTTTATCCAACCTCTAGTTCTAATTACACCCATCTATAGAAATCCACCGGTCTTTTATTTGAATGCCTTGGAATAATCCCTAGCACCCTTCTCTCCTAGAAGAACATTGAAGGGATGGAGAATAGTTTATACTATCTCAATTCCATGCTCCTCGATATGGAGACCATATATTCTTCTATCGGGAAGATATTACTTATGATAGTTTTTTTAGTAAATAAGTTATGACACTATATGAAACACCATGAGATATAGTTGGTATCCCATGTGGAATAGATAAATTATATTCTGAACCACCCCAGGTTGACAGGCCATCTAGCTTGGTGGGTAGTGATCCTTCAGTAGTTCAACATTAGGTTCATTCTGCAGAAAGCTGTTAAGGGTCAGGTAGAGGATTCCTTCCTTTCCGCCCATGTTTCCCCTACAGATAAATATCTAGATCATGAATTCCCATATAATTCCATCCTATCAGTGGATCAAGTCATTCTATGTTGGAAGATGCACTTTAATGGTTCCCCATGGAGCCTGATCGGCATGAGACTCAATGATCCCAGACTCAACAGAGTTGTCCAGGGTATCATCTTCATCACGACTTCATAGGATGTCTTTATCTATTAGTTCTTGTTGTTAGAAGGATCCACCAGAAATGAGGGGGAGTATCAGACTCTCATCATCATGCTCGAGATGTCTCTCAAGATTGATGTTCTCCACCTTCATGTCAAGGGGGAATCCAAATTAGTCATCAAACAGATTAATGGTAACTACATCGTTTGGAAGCTAGATCTTGTACCCTTGTTAGAAAAAAATCTCTAGCTAATTCCATAGTTCCCATATCCTCTTGAGTTCATTCATGTTCCTCGATCACATAATGGTCAAACTGATTCTTTGTACATCCTTACCGCTTCTTTCATAGAGCCGGACCAAGATGATTTGATCATCCATATGGTGCATCGTATAATCATATCGCCTATTACCATGGATAATGATGATAGAAAACAGTTGATTCATGTCATCTTCATTTCCTCTGTATCAGGACCTCCAGGTCCCCACACCACAGAATAATAGAACTATGATTGGATGACTCCTTTTTTTGAGTCCCTCCAACATAGCAATCTCCTGGTAGATAGAGCTAAATATGAGTGAATCCATTGGCGTGATGCACATTTCACCCTCCTAAGTGGTCCTAGACTTGAGCATATCCTCAACAGATATGGATTTTATGGAGTTATCCTCTATTTCATTCAGGGAGATGATATTCCCCAGGTTATAAAAGAAGTCTGTGCTGGTTCTTGTGGAGCTCATCAAGCAGGGAAGAATCTCTCCCACCAGATCTAAAGGCTGGGATACTTATGGACCACTATGATCCATGATTGTGCTGGGTTCTCCAAAATGTGTCACAAATTCCAAATCCAAAATAAATTTGTGAATAGTCCACCGAAGCCTCTCCATATTACCAAGTACTCTTGGCACTTTTTGGTCTAGATACTTGATGTCATGGGGCCATATCTTCCAAAGACATCTCTCTAGTGCAGGTTTATCCTGACTGTGATATATTTCTTTTCCAAGTGGGAAGAGGTGATTATAGTCAAGGAAATCAGGGATCATTCTATTTTCGAGTTTGTTATATCTAAAATCATTCATAGATTAAAATTCCCCCATGTTATTATCACTGATAACGGTACAAATATCCAAGCATCCGAACTGAATAAATTGTACTCCAAGAACTATATCTGGCACAACCATACATCCCACTATCATGAACAAGAAAATGGGAAGATCAAGCTGTTCAATAAGATCCTCTCCAACATTCTGCATAATAATTTTGGTCAAAACATGAAATATTAGGTGAACAAGATCCCCAATTATCTCTGGGCTTATCGGATGACAACACACAATTCAGCCCAGGTGACCCCATATTCCCTATTCTATGGAACATAGGCAGCCCTGCCCATCGAGATTCTATTTCCATTGATCTGTATATCCTTCTACAATTAGAAAATATTAGAAAAAGTGGAAAAAGTTCTTATGGATAAATAGGAATCCCTCGACGGAAACTAGCTTTGGGCCTTGCACAATCTTGAGAGGCACTAGAATAAGATCGCCAAGGATTTCAATAAAAAGATTCATCTTCACTATTTACTTCATAGAGACATGGTCTTATCCCTAAGTATGTCATTGATACACAGTAGGAAGCCACCAATGTTGGATTCCAAATTAGAGGGACCTAATATTATCTACAAGGTTTATCTGAATGGTGCATACTCTCTGGTCACCATGGATAGTGAGCGAATTACTCCTCCCACCAATGCCAAATTTCTCAAGTAGTAATTTTCATGATTTATTTGTCATCCTGCATAACAATAAACTACAAATGGAAAACATAACCTATTGTACAATATCTATTACCATAAACTATGGTCTCTTCTATCCTTCTCACATAACGTTAAACTGCATGGAATTCAAGAACTATGTGTGGCTTGAATCCCATCCTTATGGGATACATAATAACTCACAAATTTTTTGAATCTAGGTCCAACCCCAAGATCCTCCATCTTCAGACTCTTGACATAGGGATTTTGTAGGAAGCATGTGGTGTGGTGTAGGCCTCTTTGGTATTTATTCAAGTTATCTATTTAGTAGTCATGCCATGTTCACCCCTTAGAAGCCCCACCCTATTCTTACATCCTTACCACATGATGTTAAACTGCATATAATCTCATGAACTATGTATTTCTTGATTCTAATCATTATGTGATATGTACTAATTCCCAAACATTTTTCCTATGGGTCCAGCTCCAAGTTCCACAAACCTTCTCCTTCGTTTATCCCCTTATCCCCAGTTCTTTTGAGGCTACAAAGTGGGGTGAGGCCTCTTCGTTCCTCATTCAAATTAATATTAAAATAGAGTCATCATGTACTCCCAAGGGATTTCCCCTTTCCTTTTTATCCTTACTGCATGACTTTAAACTACACCAAATCAAAAGAACTATGTATGACTTGATTCTCATCTTGATGGGATACATAGGAATGCCCAGGATGTTTTTCTCCCGGTCCATCCCTAGGTATTAAAAACTC
Organism: Viscum album; assembly: GCA_963277665.1. Lineage (NCBI taxonomy): Eukaryota > Viridiplantae > Streptophyta > Magnoliopsida > Santalales > Viscaceae > Viscum > Viscum album. The sequence continues at coordinate 1,775,310,139 of OY728138.1, read as the reverse complement.
TGTCTTTTCTCCTAGCCCATTGTCCTTAGACTCCCTTAGAGAATCATGATGTTGTTTGGGCCTCTTTGGTATTTATTTTCATCTGTTTTTTCTTTACCATTCCATTCTTACCCCTTCATTTTTTAAGAAAGTATCCTTCAATCCGTTCTTACCGCACGACGTTAAACTGCAAAAAATTTTAGGAACTATGTATAGATTTATTCCCATACTTATGGGATATGTAGGAATGCCCAAGAAATTTTTATTTGGGTCTAGCCCTAGGTCCTTCTATTCTGTTCCCTGGCCCCTTGACCCGAATTCTCTCCTGGGATTATAGATTGTTTGGTGTGAGGACTCTTTGGTCTTCATTCACATTAGGCTGCTTTTCCATGTCATACACATTCCTCTTCTGATATACCTCTATCCCTTCCTTCCTTATCACATAACGTTAAACTGCATTTCATTTCAATAACTAAGTGTGGATTGATTCCCATCCTTATGGGATAAGTAGGAATGCCCCGACATTTTGTCTTTGGGTCCACCCCTAGGTTGATCAACCCAATTCACCCCTTTTCCCTACTCATCCTTTCGAGTTGTCTTCCTTTAGTTGAATCCCTCAAACTCTGTCTTTCCATATCAACATGACCAGTTACATCATTTTATAGGACTTAGAGTGTTGGATTCTTCATGGACATATCGTCATCTTGCCTCCATGCTTTGTGTGCCCTTCATTTGGGTCCCCAATATCTTTGACATCCTAAAAGACCCCCAAACAGTCTGGTCTCATGCCACTTTGGACCACCTACCATTCTAGTCCAATGTCATGTAGTATTTCTAATGATAATTTGATATAAGTATCATGTTGAGAATATGGTGAATGGTCGATCCTCAATTGTTTTTTCTCATTCCAAGTCATATGAAATGGATACTGTGTTGCGAACATGGTCAATAATTATCCTCCATCAATATCACCAATTCAGTCACATCCCAAATGTTGGTATCATGGTTCACATTCCTTCTCACATACTTATGTCTAGAATGAATTTTGATACCCTTAGTGTTGTTCCTCTGTGAAGCTTTGCGCGTTGAGTAGGATAACCAACGTCATGGGTTCATCCTTGTCCCCACACCTTTATTCCCTTATCATGTGTTTACATGTGCGGTGCATATATTTTCTTCCCCTTGTTTCCCACACAGATCATGGATCATGTGGGATTAGATGTTTTGATAAGGTCTATACCCTAATGGAAATATTCACACCTCATGGTCTAAGCTCTATGACCATAAACTAAGATCAACTTTGTCCTTACCTTATGAAATTAAACTAAACGGTCATGTACCATTCACATGAAATTAAACTGGGAAATTTTCAGTCCAAACTCTATACCCTTAAACTAGGATCCCCTAGTCAATGTAACATGACTCTAAACTATTGGTCAGGGTTAAGGATGTAATAACTTAAACTATGTGTAACATCCTGTTCATATGATGTTAAACTACTTCCTTTATCATCCTCACCATACGACATTAAACTACATGCTTGTCATCCTCATCTTCTTGATATAAAACTATAATCTATCATATTCTCCCTCTAGAGGGGTCTTGTATAGAAGTAAATTTGATCTCAATTCAGATCGATTCACTCACCTGATGTGTTTTCATTGTGGTGTCATAATTTCAAGAGCATTGGAATCCATTCAAACTACCCATCATTCAATCTCCTCACTTTTCATTCCCTCTATTTGGATCCTCATCCTCCCCCACATCTAAGGGAACCCCATAACATCCTGGTCCCTTGCCACTTTGTCTCATCAATCATCCTAGACCGACTTTTCGAAAGGCATCAGACAAAATTTCGAGTTTGGCCCCATGTTGAGAACACAGTTAGCAATTGGAAATTTCTTTTTTTTCACATTTCGGGTAACATGATATAAATATTGTGTTGTTAACATGGTTATAAGTTATCCTCTATCTTCATTCCACCCTCACTTTGTTCCAAATTTTGAGTATCGTGATTCACGCTCTTCATTTCCCTTATTCGTGTTGATTCCAACTCCCCTGGTGTTAACTCGCTCGTGTGATAGAGCGTATTGGGAAAGTCAGTGTGGTTACTCTATGAACCCTACTCTCTAGTCATACCCCCCTCATAAAATGGAAAATCTGGTTGGTCAATCATACCCCAAATGTTCTATGACTGGCAGGCATCCTCGTATCCCAAGTGAGTAGTTGTGCGGTCGTCCCTTGTTTCTCACACCGATCATAAACCACATGAGCTTAGGGATTGATTGTCAGTTGTTTCACCGATATGATTGAAATGTAGTGATCAAAACTATAAAGATTTATTTCCATGTACACATTTTAAGTGAGTAAGTGGATGAAGGAAATATGTCTTAGTTTGGCCAAAACACAGCCCTTATGGATTTACTCTCACAATGGAATACATTAATTTCACCACTCTTTGGTGTGTAGCTTCCAGGGTTTCATGCCACTTCCCAAACTCCTTCTCCTCATCAACAGCTGCAGATTGAATATTTTCAGACCTAATCTATGTTTAATCCAGTTCGAATTGATGTTCCACTACTTGATGGTTCACCTACACTAATTTCTCCTAGGCCTCCACTAGTTGGGATTTCAGTTGTTTAGTAATCCATGTTTTCATAGCGGTGAATTTAAAACACTCAATCATCTACACATCGATTCTTTGGATCTATTTCTTGATTTTTTTTGGAGTTTTTTCGATATTTTTGGACTTTCCCCCCCAACACATAGAATCTAGGTGTCAACTACTCACCAGCATCCTTTCAATAAGGTAGTCTCAGACCTGTGTATACAGATATCACACATATACCCCTCCAGCGCATAGATCCCATAAAAACATGTGGTGCGATCCCATTCATCATATCCATTAAAGTTATGGATCCTCCTTGAGTAAGAAGTTGATTAGATTCCATGCTCAGTGCCAAGACTTTCGACTATATTCAACTGCATTAGAATTAGATTTGTTTATCTCTAAGGGATCAACCAGTTCATATTCATAAAATTCATCCAGGAGCTCAACAATAGGATCTTCCTCAGGCATTTCGTCTAAAGAGTTTGGCTCCAGGTTTCTCAGTTGGTCTTCATCACTTGATTCTACCTCGATAATGTCATCCTAACTGGTTCCAAATTCTGCACCACCAATAGCTTCAACTGCCGATGAGATTGATCACTCACCAGTAAATAAAGCTTCATCATCTTGGGTGCTTGATTTTGTATGGACTATCACCCCTCTTGGTAAAGGGTCCCTGGGTGCTTTGGAAAATTGTACCAGTAGGGTGCCTGAAATTCTAAGAACTATTCATACAAGGACTGTGTCGGTCAATTTTATTGTTCAGAACAATTGGTGTGGATATAAGGGGTATGAGACATACAATGGTCAAACTTTTGGTATTGACCCTATATTTTCATCATTGGAATGATAGGGCATCATTCCCAATGTATGGTAGAAATCTCTGAAGGTTCCATATATGTTTCCCTTGATTCCCCATCACTGCTGAATTCGACAACCGTTGTTTCTATGGATACGATTCCAAGTGTTTGGTATTCCACACCCCTTGTCACATCTTCATCCCTAATGGTAGTGACAGTCTGCACAAGTTTCTCTTACATAGGTAGATGTTGGTTGAGGTACCAAGATAAAGTGGGAAAGGTAATAGCACATAAGACAAGTTGGGGATTACTTAAAGAGTTACAAAAAATCCTTCCAGATTAGTTTCCCCTGGGGCCATGATTTCTCCTTCCTATAGAGAACCATCCTTGGAAGATACTTCATCATCACTTTTTTGAAGGTCCTCTATGTTGACCTCTTCCCTCTAGGAACTATTCGAGTTATATAAAGGAAATATCTCTTCCAATTGTGCCTCCAATGACATTGGGGGGAAAGTATTGTTCAACAAAACTCTTAATCATCTTTTCAGTGGCTATGCTATTCCTCAAAAGTATACTAGTTCCTTCAGTTCTTTTATAAACATTATTCCCACATATGGGGCCACCCTGAATCCATATTTAGTGAAGAAAATTTCCCCTAGCTATATATCATGCTTGTTCAGTTTTGTCTAGATTTCATCAACGTTGAGGAAGTGTTTGAAAAATTATATATCTTTACAAGACTTTGGATAGATACCATCTAGAGGAATCACTTCTTGACCCACATGATTTCTAGGAGCCTGAGGGGGAACCTTGTGGAACCCCCTCAATGATTATCCTCTCTCTTAGGTTGTCCCAGTTTATGTCGCTAGGTCTGGAACTATTGCCTATCTTTCTTAACCTTCAACTAGAACTGGTTCATGGCCTCTTACCCCTACCTCTTCTACCTCATCATGATGACCTGAATCAGAACCACCTTCTTGATGTCCCCTTTTTGCCTCTTGACTTCGATTTCAAGGCATGGGGACTACTTCTCTACTCACCCGGATTGTTGGATTCTTCAACGTCTCACCTGGGTAAGAAGCTGCCCAACATAGCACATATTAGTGAATCAATCTGAATGCAGCAGTAGGTGGATTCATCTCATTCCACATCTATCCATCCTCTCATGTGAATTTCAACCACATTTTTCTCATCACACATGGATGTTTATCATGATGTATCCCCCATGTGTACATTTTTTGTCAGCCTCTGCATACATCATAATTGTCTTGTGAATCAGTGTGGAGTATATGATTCGTATATGGGTTCAAAGTCATCCCACATGACCAACATTCCACAATAAAATTAAAATAGACATGACCTCTTTCCAATAGTGTTTTTTCAATTTTTAGTGAATGCTCTGATTTACAAGGTTAATGGATGTAAGACGAATTTATTGGCTTGTACAATTTTTCTCAACACAACCATCATGCCTAGATTAAGAGGGGATCTCCCTTAAATATTTAGAATCACTTTTCAAGATTTAATCCCAGGTAGAGATATTTGATTATGCTATTCATAGCATCCCATGTGCACAACAATCCAACTATATAGGAAATGGAATGGCCTGCACACCCGCAATGGCATCTTTCCCTCGCTAATGTTCTAGAGTAAATGATATAACTTCGCTAGCACTGGTATGAAAAAGTTAATTAATTCTCCACAAGATAATTTCACCTCCATAATAAATGTGCTCAGCCATTCTCCCATGTGTGCATCCCTAACTGGTAGCATCCACCCACATATCAGTGCCGAGATGAATATGGTCATCCTGACTGTTGGTTGTTGTCCATATTTAATATTGTTTCCCCACAGTTTCTACTATCCATCCTCCAAGATCCTCTAGTAAGAACCTTACTTGCCTCGATGATCTCCCCTTAGGTAGGTAGGGGTATTTATTTGCAGTTTCCTTGGTGATACTTCTCCTTCAAGTTGAAAGTTTAGGAAGTAACCAAACCACTATTTGAAATGGACGTCCCTAGTGTTCTGTTTATCATTGTTCGTGCCCAACATTAGGTTCAACAATACCTTCAAAAAATATGGAATCTATTATGAATCCTCCCAGAAATTCATGGTTAGAAGAAACTCATTATACATCATTCACAAAATCAGGATGCCTGAGATTTGATGGAGATCGTAGAGGTTGATACGAACCTCTCCATAATTTAGGTGGAATGTGTTGGTGTTTGGAAACCACTGGATTAGTAGTTCTATAATGAATTATTTTAGCTGTAAAACATGGAATTGGGAATCCCATGCTGCTTTATATAGGCCTACTCACCTTAGAACATGCTCAAAATCGATACAGGATGTGCACACCCAGTAGGCCCAGGCCCACTCATTAGTGATGTTGCCGCCCAGATGAAAATACCAGCCATTGATCCACCCCTTCTATAAATTCCCAAGTGATACCTTGATGATAGTATTATAATGAGGTGGAGATGTCTCTACTATCAGTACCTTACCTTCTATGTTGTTGACATTATTGTCGAGTCAGTGCACTGTGAAAGGGGTATGATCTTTCTCGACATGGCCATCTACAGACCTGTACCGCTGATATTGTCCTGGTTTTCCCCTAAAATAGTAGGCTAGCTCATCTAGGCTCTCCTCTGAAATGAAGACAACACCCCGCAATCCAAAGTTGTAGATTGGTAGCCTATTTTGTAGCGGGTAGTCCTTCTGAGAATATGAAGGTAGTTTTTCAATGATTTTCAATCATATGTGCTCTGAATTTACTATCTTATTGAGATATTTTCTTCCATTTCTTCCCTTAGGGTGACATCAACAAGAAATTCCCAAGTATCCTCCTAAGTAACCATCATCCTGAGAATTAATTTATTTTTGGATTCTGTTCACATAGACCATTCACATAGACCATTCAAAAATTGTCCTTGCTCTCATCTCACATCGCATAGAAGCAGTGGTTCACAATACACTAGTTCACTAAAAAGAATTCGTGAAGCACCAGACCATAGCACCTAGTTTTTACAATTACGTTCATGGTGAAGATCTCTTGGAGGAAATAGAGCATGAGAATATCCATTAACAGAGATCCAGGTATGGAAAAAGAGTACTCTAGACTTATTTATAGGCAAGAGTCAATTCACGCTTTAGGTATAACTTCAAGATTTGAAGTGAACATTGTGCACCCTTCATAGTGAACTTTTCTTGACCTTCACAGTGACCTTTGACCTCACTTTGTGATGGATGTTGGATAATGTGTCTTCATGGTGAATTGCACCCTTCTTTCTTTGTGATCTGATTTCATTATCCAGTAATAGTTTTCAGCGACTTACCCTAATAATCCTATCCTCTTTTCCCTTAGATCCCATTCTAAGGAGGAATTTTTTGGAACTAAAAGACATTATTCCAAAGGCATAGACATAGTCAGAGTTGGTTCAAATCTAAATATGGACCTGAGTGTCCTTGAAGTGGGGAGTTTTTTTCAAAGGAGTCTATTTTGCAAATCTTTTCCACAATGACCCTTCAGGGACCCACTCGCAAATGGATCTCCTCCGTGGCATCCATATCCCTTGGAGGAGTAATTTGAAAACATCCCTTCTCCATGGAATTATTATCCCTTAATAGACCCACTCTCAAATGGATCTCCTTCACAGAATCTCACTCCCTTCATGGACCTACTCACAAACAGATCTCTTCCATGGCATCTAGCTCCCATTGTGGACTCAATCACATGTTTGTTCCCTTTGCGGTGCCCTGTTTACTTCATGGAACCACCTTTGTTCTCTACGATGAGATCTACTATCCACAATGACCTAAATCACCGATAAATAGAAGGGTCACCTTCCATTCAAATGATTCTTACTTTGTCCTTTTTCCTTACAGGTCCTATTTCATGAAGCTCATCACACAACCCAAAAATGAATCACCTAAGGTACTTTATCTCAGTGATTCATGCCTAATTTTTTTCTTCATGGACCTCACCTATGGTAGGGATGAAGTTTTTTAATCCCTTAAACCTTCATAGAAGATGGATCCCCTTCAGGTTTCTCAAGTCTCCACAAATCATTAAACCTTCACAGATCACTCTCTAAATTAAGAGTGTTTTTCTAAGGTGAATCATGAATCCACCCAAGTCTCTCCTTCACGAAGCATTGTTTTTTCACAAAGTGAATTTCCTTCATGAATCTCTTTCTATTGGCCCCATAGGCCTTACAAACCCATCTCCCGTGCAACCCTCTAGGATTATATGAAGTGAGTTAATGGTCCCTCGAGTGGTGCTTCATATGGTGTTTCCTTGACTTATGCATCTTCACATAGGCATGCTAATGGCTATTGTGTCTTCTCATAAACATGCTATCAAGAGCCCCTCGATTGACCACTCATTCACCCTATTGTTTCTTATAATTTCTTGGGCCTTCCCTTCCCTGAGTGTGGGTTGGTACAAGTTATGCAAGTCCTAGAGGTGAGGAGAAAGTCCTCTTCATCGAAGCTATATGACATTAAACTACCAAGAACCCCACATCCCCAACACTTGATGTCAAATTTTTATTTTCTTATTGTGTGGATGACCTGAGAGAAATAGAGAGGGTATGGGATAGGGAGAACTTCACTCCCCACCATTTCAATCTGCCTTCTCTTTCCCTTTTCTTTTAGTCACTATGCACACCTCAGACAACCATTGTGTAAGCCTAGACACACCTTGATAGGGTGTTCCTTGTATAAAGGACATATCATCCTCATACATCTAAACATCCTCCTCAAGCTTCCCTCCTAGATTAAGTCCCAATTTGTGTCTCCCTATATTGTTATCCATGAATAAGCCCTGCACCATCCCTCATGGTCGCATCTCTCATGACATGATCATCGGGTCCCTTGTTTCCTCTTGTTTCTCATAGTAAGCATGACTCACATGGTCTTAGAGTGGGAATCTACCATGACATACTCTTTGAGATGTCTTAGTTCATAATACCTAATCATCCATGTGATTAATACTCCTATAAGCACTAGTTTCGTCTCAGTGCGTAAGCCCCATTCATCCACATGATTTCTGCTCCTAGCAGCACCTGGGCCATAACAATGTGTAAGACCCATTCATCTATATGATTTCTACTCCTAGAAGATCTTGGGCCATCTAAGTATATAATCCCCATTCTTCTATATGATTTATTCTCTTAGCAGCACTAATTTGGTCTCAATGCATAATCCTTATTCATCCATATGACTATTACTCCAAGAAGCACCTGGGCCATCTAAGTGCATAATACCCAATCATCTATGTGATTTATACTCCTAGAGGCACCTAGTTCATCCCAGTGTGTATGCCCCATTAATCCCTATTCTTGATTATCTAAGGAGAACCTGGTCCATCTCAGTGCATAAGCCCCATACATCCATATGATTGATGCTCTAAGTAGCACCTAGTCCATCTTTGTGCATAATCCCCATTCATCCATATGATTGATACTCCTAGAAGCACCTGGTTTTCCTTAGTGAATATGACCCACACCCCATACCAGAACTATAAGGACTTTGATCCCAATATTTTAGAAAGGGTATGTAGAAAACCTCCCTGAGGTTCAATCCCACCACCCATCTGTCCCGACCATTTCATGTAGGTTCACCTCCATCCCGCATGACACTAAACTGTATTCTATAACTACATGGGATTTGATCCTTGTCTTTTATATAGGGTATGTAGTAAGACTCCTAAAGGTTCAACCCTGACCAATGGTAATATTTGGTGCTCCTTCTAATGGATGTACCCTCCTAATGTGACAATCTCCATTATTGGGACACATCTTCTGGATCCTTCTACATGAGGTGTTCAGATCAATCAGGTAAGCTAACCATGCATAACCCCACAAACTCAATCCATAATCCTCCAACCAGAAGTATCCCTCTTGTGATGGGATGTTAACCATGCATAAGCCTCAATATGTATCTGGGTCATTTTCCTTTGTGTACACTCTGATTCTATGCCACATCCTAATATACATGGACTTTGATTCTCTACCACGAGGATACGTAGGAAGCCTCCCTAAAGTTCAATCCCATCACTATGGTCCCATCTAGATCTCTCCCTTGATCCCTTGTGTTTCAGAAATATCATTCCTTAACCTGGAAGTTCCACTTCCTTTGATCCCCCATCCATGCATACATTCCTCATGTGTCGCCTCCTTAGTTGTATCATCACCCATTCTTGAACTACGTGGATTTTTATTCTCTACCACTGGGATACGCAGGAAACCTCTCTAAGGTTCAAGACTAACACCGTCACCTTCACATCAATTCCATATCCATCCATACCATCCTTTGGCACTTCTTCCATATCCATTATGAGGACCCGGCCCCAGAATGCTCAGAGCCGGTGCCTTCATAACATGATGTGAAATTTTTCACCAAAAACATGCACTGATAAATTACACATCATGTCCAATGCAGAGGATCGAATTCGGTTCGGGTTCTAGGAAACTAACCACTTCTGTCATACTTCTTTAACTCAAACTGATACCTGAAAAAATTTAATAAAAAACGTAGGGTGAGCATACGAATGCCCAGTAAGGGGTTTTAAAACAACATAATATATACTTATAACTTTTGAAAACATTATTTAAAACTTTACATAAAACATTTTTCTTAAAGAAAAGCTGTAACACATGTAACATATCATAATAAAAGTGCACAATTAAAAACATGCTAACAGAATTACCAAGGTACATGATTCAATTATAGGCATTCTCATTTGGATTAATAAATAAAATATATTCTTAATATTCATGACATATGAATATTTAAGTACAAATTAAAAAACTAAGAGTAATGAATAATCATATTTGTGCATAAAGGTAATAAATTCAATTTTATACACTGAATACTAATTCACTGAGTGCTAAACATATGACATGCCATAAGCATTTAATTTTCTGATACTCATAAGTATTGGCTCTTAATAATGGATATTCTACTAGTAAAATATCCAATTGGTTAATTAATTATCATACACATAATGAGGGAATGTATAATGTGGGACAACATAACCATAATTTCAAGGCCTTGTGCCAAGACCATAAATACTCATTTTGTCAAGGCCTTGTGCAAAGACCATAGTTTTTCTCATGAGACCTACCGATACATTGAGGGGCGGTAGAGGGCCCCGCCTGACACTTACTATGTACAATAAATTCTTCATATTCTAAATCAGGTTGTATGTTCAAAATTTCCTATACCACTTGAATAATTACTTTCACATTTCATATTATTCAAGGTGTCCCATACCACCTTGAATAATTTAAATCCTTATTTCATAAATTATCATAAGAGATAAATAATAAATTGTTTGATTTATCACATAAATTAATAACTTTTCAACTGTTACATAAACTTCCAATGCATTAAAATGTATGTTTATAACCTCGGATAGGTATTATTCATTCTCAATTCATGCTCTGATAAATGGAAATGACAATGAACTAAATCATAATATTTCAATTATTACTTAGATAATAATTTTTTCCAACGACATGTATAAACTATTAAACATTATTTGTGCATGTGATATTAATTTAAAACACACAAGTAGTGAATGGATGGGGTTACCACAAAAAATGATAGTTCCTTAATTTTCAAAATCATTGATTCATGGAAATGAATATTCATAGGTTAAAATGACTAATTTCAAATTAAGACATATGTCATTTGTACACAAGCATGCACTGATAAATGGTCATATCTTAATAAATGGCCATGCCTTATGCTTCATATCATATAAGGCTAATTGAATTGTAGTGCAACAATCATTTTATGTGATACGTGCATCCATGAGAATTTAATTAAGCATATCATAAACACACTTTAACCAGTGAATTTTGTTTTAGGCCAATTCAATTCAGTTCATGGTTAAAGCTTAGAGGTGCATACTTATAACTACACACACACACACATATATTTTCACAACACTTAATTCCCTAGGTTTTGAAATTATACCTAAACTTGACACCCAAAGTTTTAAAAGTATCAAAATGGATTTAATAAAGATTTATATAAAACCGTAAAAATATGTGTACAAATATAATCGGATACTCACCTTTCTTGTGGAAAGAAAATATTCTTTCAAGATTAAAAAGTTTGTATAACCCAAAATCTTTAAAACCTTGGGTCAGGTGTGTGGGGGTTTCAAAAAAAAAGAAACTTTTAAACCATAACGCAAGTTATAAATATTATTTTATGAGCATATATATATATATATACCCTAAAACAAGAAAAGGAAAAATTAAAAACCCTTACATCGAAAAGGTTTAGAAGGTAGATCCGTTGAATCAAGAAAATCATTTCTCATAAGCTAATTGAATTTTAAATATGTGTTATTACATGTATATATATAAATATATATATAGGTTTACAAAATTTATAGAAACTATTAAATCCCTCACAAATCTTATGATTTAGAAATAAAATTTTAATACAAGAACATATCTCATATATGCGTTTTGAAATAGAGATATATGAACTTACACAATTATATATATCTACATATGTATACATATTTTTTTCACAAAGTATATAATAAAAAATAAATAGAACCCTTACTTTATATATTCTGAAAACTAAAGTTATATATATATATACATATGAACATCTTATAAGAAATGTAATTTGTTTAATAAAAATAAACCCTTAGCAACATAAGAGTAATTCATAATTTAAGAAAATAAAATCCCTTAAGCAAACTAGAAAATAGAGAGTATAAATAAATAAATAAATCTTCCTTATAAAACATTAGATTGTAAAATAAATAAACGTTCAAGACAAATATTTAACCCTTACAATTTAAGGATGAGGTGGAGTTGTGGTGAGATTTGTTGGAGGTTTGAGAGGAAGAAAATCAGAGAGTTTAAGGGTGCAAAGTTCACATTTTGACTTTAAATTAAGGGTTTTTATAAACAAAATACTCACTATATAAATAGTGTCACCAAAACAAGCTTGTTGTGCAAGATCACAATCAGAAAAATCACACAATTAAAGTAATAGGGCCAATTCATGAGGAAACAGATCAATACAATGGAAAAAACATTATAAAATTTTGATTGCGAACCTACAAGCAGACCAACACTAGTTTGAAAAGGTTCAAAAGTCAAAAATAAAGTAGTTCACAGCATCACATGGACAAACAGTAATACATGGAAATCAGAAAGATCTAAAAAAATTGTTTTGGTCAACCTCCTACAAAAGCATACCTCGATTTAGGTCTAGAAATTAGAAACCCTAACTAGTCAGACTCGTTGATGAAGAAAAACCTCAACCCCGATTCTTTTGGTCTGAAATGAAGCACCCTGGCTGCACGATGTGGGGAATTTGACCCGACTCAACCCACGAAAACAAACTTCACCGGATAATTGGATTCTGACAGCCGCGGCGTGTGACTCCCGCATGACACGCTCCCTTATCCCTGACTATGTCTACTATCCTTGATGCTAGACCCTGCTCGACGCCCTTATCAGCCCTACTCAAGCATCACGAATGGTTTCCCTCGGCTTTGGCTCACGCTCGACTGACCTACTCAAGATCATGTCTGGTTTCCCTCGGCTTCGGATCATGCTCGCCCAGCCTGCTCAAGATCTCTTGCTCTGCAACACAACACCCTAAGTATGGACCCAAATCCCTTTATGGGATTCCCCTTTTTTGTAATCCGGTTTCCCTTATTATTATTATAATATTTTTATATTTATATTATTATTTGTACTTCATTATATTTTATATCCTTATTATCATATATTATATTATCACTAATTCACAAAGTCAAAAGTTTTATAAAACTAATATTCTATTAAAAATCATTTTATCATTAATTTTTAAAAAGTAAATATTTTATATTATTAAACTCATATATAAATATCATATTATATACTTATTACGTTATAAATTAAATTAATAATTGAAAATGTATTAACTTGAAAATAATAATTGTTATAATTTGTTACCAAATATTTGTAAAAAAAATGTTAATATTAAACACATATATATGATTTAAAGTAACAATAATTTTTTTTTATTAAAATATCATTCATATATGTAAAATTTTAATCATTCTATTAAAAATGGTTATATTATATATTTATAATTTTATTAAACAAAATATAAAATGTTAATAATGTTATTAAACTTTAATCTAATCATAATTTATAACAAGTATACATCATATTTTAGAAAATATATAAAACCCATGTATTTTTTCATATAATAGATTCAATATTAGTTCGCATAAGTAATGTCATTAAAATATTTCAATGCAATAATTCTCAATGTCATATATAAAATTATAGTATTATCTTTATATAATTATAATTCAAATCTTGTTTACATATGCATATATATATATATATATATCATATTTGGAAAACAAGAAAAAAATTAGTTGCATTCATATATTAGTATAATTATTATTAAAATATTCTATTAATTACTAATTCATAAAACGTAAAATTATTATTTTAAACTGTACTTATAATTTAAACAATATAAATTTTCTATTTTTATTTTACAAGAAACTGTCTTTAAATTATAACTATATCCATTTAATAAAACACTAATGGTCATCTGATTTTGAACTCTGACAACAAAAACAACAATCACATGTCTTAAATTAGATAAGATATGCATTGTTTTTATTTCACAAGTTTTTTCTGGATTGCACCATAATATTATTATTACACATGTTTTGGGGCATCACATTCATCCTGATTTTACCTAGGCCACTACATCCCGGTAAACTCATTCCATCCACCTGGGTGGTCTTCATACTTAATCCCCAAATCAACCTTTAGAAATACATTGGTTTTTGATCCATGTCTTGTATATAGGGTATATAGGATGCATCCATGAGGTTCAATCCCATCCAATGGTAAGCCTTTGTGTCCCATTTTTTGGGATCTACCTTCCCTAATCTTCCCTCAGTGGCATCCAGAGCATCCTTTGCAGTGTGACATCTTCTATTTTTAGGGACATTCTATCCTAGGTCCATCCTCATTGGGTGTCCTAAACCATCCATCTAGTAAACCCTCTAGGTGTTCCCTCCTAGGTATTTAACCATCTGATCCCCTCTTGTTAGTGTTTTGATTAGTCTAACCCATCTCCACAAGAAATTAAACTCACAAAATACCCCATGTTAAAGATGGGAAGCCTAAGAAAAACTAAGAGACATTCCTCTGGAATAAGATACCTCAAAATCAATGTGGGAAGCCTTAGGTTTCAGCGCCCTTTAGAAGTCCTCTAGTAAGGAATGAAACATGTGTTACCATGTTATATCATCAAGACATGCCACAAATGACTCAACATGACTACTCTCCTAACCAAAGGTTGCTGTACTGACTGGATCCCTTGGAATGTCTTGATAGAATTAGCATAATTAAATGGCGTCCATGAAGATATGGAACTGGGAACAGGGTTCACAAACAACGTCTTAATATTTAAGGGAGGCCCTAACTAGGCAAAAAGTTCAAAGGTGGAATCCATGGAAGGAGAAACCAACATGCCATCATCTCATTTAAATCAAGGGGAAAACTTCTTTGAAAAAGTTATGGATTCCACCCACCATTGGAAAGTAGGAATGTGGGTAAATAGATGCGCATCCACTAGGGATGGGCATGTGCCCCAGTGTAAAACCATTAGGAAAAGGACCTAAGACTACTCCGCAAAAATCCATGTAGGGAAGATATATGCTTTGATGTATCTAAGAACATAAAGAATCTAGGAATAAAACTATTTTCTTAAGAAAACTAGTGGATTTTAGTTATACCGTTATTATGACCCCACAAAAAATTGGGTATGCGAGAGTGGAGTTAGTCAATAACAAGACCATAGAGTTTAAAAAGGGACCTCACATAGTTCACGATCAATTGGACCACTACATTAATGAGATTTTACTTCATTTATTTAGATATCCTTTGGATAATCCACCATTGTATTTTTTCCCACCCTATCTAGAATGCATGAAACCACCTTTTTTTTGGGATGTCCAAAGAGAGTGGGAATCCCAAGTTGATTATATTGTTTATTATCCGCCCAAATACCTAAATATTTATTTATTTAATCATTACTACTCAAAGTTACACCTTAAAAAATGGATTTCAAGTTTAGAGAGGTTAATCGATTGTTTGGAAGCATTCACATACCATTGGGTAATGTGAAAAATAGAACCACATTCTTCCAAGGTAGACCTTGAAAAAATAAAAATATCAATAGAAATATGAGATGGAAAATGGGATGACTTGATCAGAAAATATTCAATCCATGAATAATATTTTATTTATCATCCAATAAAAAAATATTAGAAAATAAATTTTCAATTATAATAAATAGGAAAGGGGAAAAAAGATCCCCATAGAAAAATCCATATTTTGGAAAAATATCAGAGTAAGGAAACCATTCAATTTTTTTTATGAATGAAACTAAAGTGAATCATTGTATAACTACCTCAATCCATTTAGAGTAGAATCCCAAATTACCCCAAAACATTGAATAATGGAAACTCCACTCTATCATAGGACTTTTTCATATCAAGTGTCCTTTCCATAATACATATTTTAGAAATAAAACATGTTTTCATTGAATGAAATACTTCGTCATAGATAATGGATTTAACTGAAATGATCCTTTTAGGGTGGAAAACACTTTTATTCTCAGATATAATTGAAGGTAACCAAGAACATAAGCGATTGACCACCATTTTGGGAAAACATTTTAGATTCCATTACATAAACTAATTTTAAATATTTTCAATACTATAGAGGTATTTTTATTCTTATAAATAAGGGAAATAATAGTCTCATTGAGGGAAGAATATTGGATTTACCCTACTAATGGTATTTCATGAGACCTGAAATATCTGGCCTGAAAATGTGCCAGGATTTTTTGATGAATAAGGCATGAGAACCATCTAGAACTTATTTGATTTATTGAATCTATTTGAGATCTACAAAAATATCATCCTTAGTAATTTCACAAGTAATATTAAGGTTCACTGCATCTATGACCACTAGTTTAATGCATGAGTCAATATAAGAGGAATTGACTGACTCTCCAGTCATTTAAAGATATTGGAAAAATTACATGATATGATCATGAATTCACAAATACATGTAATCTTTTCTACCTTCATAATGAGTTAGATGATATATGATGTTTTTTCACCACCTCGTAGAGTCCCTCTAATGAATGTAGAAGGTCTTGGAGTCTCCTTCTTTAATATGGGTTTTCTAGGTGCACATGGACTTGAATATTTACTTAATTCAAAGAGAGGAATCCGAGTTAGCTTTAAAGCATAAAATTATGGATATAACATTATCAAATGGGGTGGGAATCCAGCTCGTTTAGATTCCATTTGATATAATCTCATTGACATGTAGGATGGTATAACATGTTCTAACTTTATAGTTTCAATGCAGAGGAAACTTGATGAATTTTCATTCCATTATCTGGATCCCCAACCATCCAACATGAGTGGATTAACATATAAAATTCATTTTCTATGGAAATACACATTCAAATCATAGGGATATCTCATTCCTAGTTTTTCTGCAATCTTTTGAAATATTAATGAGAATAGGGAATTGGTCCTATATGGAAGGAGAATAGTAGGAAACCTAGAAAAAATTATAGATGTTATTACATTCTACCAACAATAAAAATACATCCATCCAATCCATAATATTTTTTTTCATAATATCCATGAAACCATGTAAAAGGGTTTCTTGAGTATCCCAAAATAAATAGGTATGCATAAATAACTGCATATAAAAAATAAATCATCAGTATGAAAGGCCTGTTAGAACCCCATTTCATATCATTCTGAAACATAATTTCATTAAAATACCCATGGATAAGATGAGGTACAAGTAATATCTCATCTAGAGTCTTGATATTCTTCTAGGATTTACATTTTTCCCTCTATGGTGACTACCCGTTATAGTCAATGAGATCCCTTGTCGGGGGATCTGACTGATGGATAATAGTGAAAATTTTGTTTTAAGAGAATTTTTTAATTCTTACATATACTTAGTCCTTCCATAAAAGGTAAATGCTGCCTAAGAGACGTTATCTTGAAATCAATAAACAATAAAGAAAAATTTATTTTAATGAAAAACCCTCATTATGCTTACTTTTTAATATGGTTTCAGATAAGAAAACAGTATCTAGGTGACTTTTAGAAATGATTGTGGTTTACCATGGCCACGGTTGTTATAACTTAATATTTTCAAAGAGATAGGTGGGGATATCTCAATCCAGCCTCTTCCTCTAAATATTTAATGAAAATACATCTCTCACAACATTATACATTTTAGAATGTCACTCATTTGATATCAAACCCTCCATGTATCATTTAAATCCACTGGATTCCATAATTCTGAGGTCATTATTGATATGTTCTATCACTTTCCTTATTTATGCCTGATTTTTTATGAACACCTTTCATAAATTCATTATTATTCTCTCTTAGAATGTAGGTATGCAATGAAGTATCTATGGTCAGGGGATATTCTGATCTGGTGGGTTAGAACAAATCTTCCTTATGATGGAGGAGGATTTAATATTTCCCTCAAAATATGAATAACTTCATAAAGGGTGGGAAACCATCACCTTAAGAATATTAACTTTTTTTAATAAATCTTCCCAGGATCACTATAAAAACAAGGATTCCATGAATCTCTACATCCTTCTATAATGGGTAATTATACTTGTCCACAAATAAGGAGAGCCAACCTAGCATGATGATTTTATTTTTATCTGGATTAACTTGTGGAAAAAATTATTTTGAATTTTTATCCGTATTCCATTTTTATTTTTGATTCCGAAATGAAAGGAATCCTAATATTTTTTCCTGAATCCATGAACCATACTACATGATAATATTTATTTCTTTATTGGACACATTTTAAAAATACTATTTCTCTTTATACATAAGTAATACACAAAATAAGAAACATAATAGATAATTTTCAATATATAATCTGATCTAAAAATTATAATACCATATAGATATAAACATACAACTCATGAGTTCATGTTAAACATTAACCAAAACCATGATATATATAGAGAATCACCATTGAATAGGATCTGACCAATCCCATTCCAAAAAAATCTGATACAACCACTTATTCCATGCATAATTCTCTCCAATATTCTTCAAAAATAAATTTATTTATATCAAATCCAAAATATCTTTTTGAATAATGTAGTATTTTAGATTTACCCTCCATTTCATAAATCCTCCATCACGATGAGGTGATTTTCAAAGGACTATGGTATCCCATTAATCACCTTCGGTATTTCCTTCTAAATTAAAAGTTAAAAGATAAAAATTATTGATACTATTTATAACATGGCCACACCATCATCTAAACACAAAAATGTTTTGAATTGTACTTTTTAGGGAACTTGGGTTGAAGGGACAATTGATAAATTTCCCATGATGAGGAGAAAAATATGATATATTAGGAATACATCCCCACAATTATTGGAGAAAATAACTGATTTCTCCTTAACTATCACTGGTAGGTTTTGAAAAAAAATTATTAGACCAATAACCATTTCACCATGTGTCAAGAAGTGGATCAAAGTAATACCATCAAGATTTGGATTGAAATCAGAAAAGTCAAATATAGTATCACCAGCATAGTACACCCCAACCGATGAAGAAGATACAGAAATAACATTGATCAATTGATTAATAGAAACAATTGATTCCAGATATGTAAAATAGGATTCTAAAGATGAATCAAATGGTCCATTGATCCAAGGGATCCAATACCAACATTTTATATCAATTCGCATCAATAAAAAACCTAGGAAAATCATAAGAAATACCAATCCCAAAGAAAACCTAGAATCAAAATCTCATAAGAGGAGGTAATAACATATAAATACATTATATATAAATGTACATTTTCAAATATTTCATTAACATTTAATATATCAAATATTTTTTTGAAAAATAATGAAATTTAATTAAAGGATAAAATATTAGGATGTATAATAGAGTTTAAACAATATGGAAATTTTCAAACAAACATATTCCTTTCTATAAAGACAACATGTTTCCAGTATATGGGATTCCCCATTCCCCTATCATTTGGTAAAGGACATGGAACATGTAGAGAAGAGTTGGAGTGGGGAACAAATCATCAAAATCAATATTCTAAACAACAAAAATCCCCTCTCTACTAGATGAATAACAATAATAATGGTGTGGAAGTCTAATTCAATAATAATATATTTTTATCCCCTTATGGAAGTGAACAATATTCCAACATAGATGGCATGAGACTCCTCTACCGGTAGTTCCCAAAAATCATGGAGTGACTCCTTACTGGATGTAACAATATGTATAATGGAATAAAACTCTAACACACTAATAATACTTAAGCCCCCAAGTGTGAAGACTCTAAATTAATATTCATAGAAAAAATTGGGGGGTTCCATAAAATTTTACATGTTCGTCTATGAATTTTATCATTCTGTACCTTATGAAATTTCCACATTTCTAACTATGAAGTGGCCCAAACAATATATAATGAACTTTTTATACATATCTAATTTAATATAAGAACATTTATTCTTACCTAGATGATCCATTCTATGGTGCATAATGAAGCCACTGTCTCTGTGGTATGGGAGGAAAACCATATCACCATAAATGATACAATACGAACCACTGTTTTCACAAATTGATCTATATTTGAGTTCCACACATTCCATACATCCCTAGACTTTGGTAATTGGATAATCACATGCTTGTGATATTATATTGTGTCCAAAAACATAGGATAAATCAAGTCTTCTATTGTGAAGAGTTATGATATAAACTCCTTAGAAGGAGGACTAAAACACTAAAATACCACAAAAAATAACAAACTTTCAGCAGGACTGCCGAATCACATAGGGTTTTCCTAGGTGAAAAACCCTCTATGTTATGTAGCTCGATTCTATCATATAGAAAAAATTCACTAAATAAATTCAGGAATTGTTGTTCCCCCATCATACCATGTCTTTCCCCATGTATATCACATGTGTGATACTTTGGATATTCTTTTATCACTTTAATTAGACTAGGCACTATGATTTTTAGTACACCATCCACTTACTATATCATTAAAAATAAAAAAATTGGTTGCATCTTGAAAACCATGGTTCACCATGGAGGTTTCCATAAACCCATATAAGTATACCAACCATGGGTATTTCCATGTTTTAACCATTTTACCATCATTGATCCTTCAATAGATCCCTCTTCAAAGAATCTCGTATGACCCAATCATTCTTTTTCATAAGAAATTGGGGTAGTGGGATAATTATGATCCTCGTAAGTCCATGTGGGTAATGTAAGTGGCTTTAAGGTTTTATGTTCAAAGGAGGGACATAGTAGTCACTAACCATTTATGGGCCAGAGGGCATCGTTGATGTGGTGTATGTCACGAGACCCCATTCCCCTTATCATTTTTGGGTTACAGAGCATGTCACAGGCTGCACAATGAATTTTATTTGATCTATTATTATGGAACCTCTATAAATTGGTGATGTAGGAGTGAAATTGGCCAACCAATGAGCTTGGGAGTTTGAAGAGGGGCATGAAATATCCTAGAATCAACTGTGACACTTCTTTAATTAATAATTCCTTTATTTATTTAGAGATCCTATTGATTGTAAAACCATGTATATTTTCAAAATATTTCTATAATATTAGAAAATTCATATTTTTTAGATCGACCAATGATCATGTGGAGCCTAAGAGATTTATTATTCTCTTCAACCACCCAGATACCTAAGGATTTCTTAAGGTTGTCCTTCCTGCTCAATGGGTCTCCTGATATAATATAAATTCCAAATTGATAAAGGTTAATCAATTACCCAGATTTCATCTCATATTTGTGTATAAGGTGAGAAATAGAGACACATATATCAATAATTTCACCTAAAAAAATAATCTATCATATGTGAATAAAAGATGAGAGATAGCTAAACTTCACCAGAAAAAATTCTCCCCATGATTAATATTATCTTTCACTTCTATTGAAATCATACTATAAAACATGTCAGGTAATAAAATAAAGAGAAAATAAGACATAAGGTACCCCTAGACAATATCCTTATATTGGTTAATCTCTTAAAAAAGAAACAACTAATTTTGATCCTGAAATAAGAAGATGAGATAAATTGCATGATGACCTCAATCCATTTAGAAAAATGACTCATTTTATCCACAAATAATTAAAGGAAGGACCATTCTACACCATCCTAGGCCTTTTTTATATCAATATTACATTCCATAATAACACTTTTTACAACATAATGTATTTTCATGGATTTAAAAACTTCTTGGGAGATCATGGAATTATCAGTAGTGTTCCATTTTGGGATGAAGTCACATTATATTTCAGAGAAAATAGAAGCTATCCAAAATAATAAGTGATTGACCAGAATCATTGAGAATATTTTTTAGATATCATTTCATAAGCTAATGGGATTGAAATATGACACTAAGAAGGTTTTTTTCGATCATGATAATGAGGGTGATAATCATTTCCTTTAAACGAAAAAATAGTTTTACCCACCAAAATTTCTATCATAAGCCCTAAAATATCATGTAAGACAATGTTCCAAATCCTTATAAAAAAGGGGCATGAAATCCATCTTGGATTGGTGCCTTGGTAGAGTGGATTTGATTGAGAACTATTGAAATTTAATTATCCAAGAAGTCATGTTAGATGTATGTTCCTTGGATATGTAACCACATGTTAAATATAGAACACAATATTAGAATAAATGACAGATTCCCCAACTATGTAAAGCTTATGATAAAACATTTTGACAATATCAGGTATCCAAATCTAATTGGTCATATATCTACCTTCAAAATTTTTAAGGTGATATGTGGAATTATTCCAAAGACCTACGGAGGCCTCCTGGTGGAAGCTGAATTTGTTAGAACCACCTTCATTGATATGGGTTCCATGAGCATGTATATAATAGAATATTTCCTTAATTTGAAGATCAATATCCAGTTCATCTTCATGGATTCCAATTATGGGAAGGTAAAAATCAAAGGGGGATAAATAAGGAGATATCATATTACTATTAGTTCTGTTAAAATGATTTTAAAGATGGTGAAACATGAATTCTCTCTAACTTTTCAACATGGAATCCACATGGTGAATATTTATTCCTTTATTAGGATCACCCGCCTTCCAATATGAGAGAACCACCCCTTAAAATTATTTATCCTTGGAACAAAAGATTTCAAATTTGAATAGCATATATTGTTTCAGTTTTCTATATAATTTTTATATATAAAAAAGGATATGGAAGTGGTCTTGTGTAGCGGGATCCATGTGAAAGACTTGGAAGAAACTAAAGAGGTTGTTGAATTCAACCAACCCCAAAAATACATCCATACATTCTTCAATACAATTATTCAATGAAATATTTAAAAACTATGTAAAAGGATTTCCTGCATAGCCCATATCATAAAGGTCCACCTTCTGAGCTTCAAGCTGGAACTCTATCATTAAGGAATAGGATCTTATGGAACCCCCTTTCTTCACATTATGGATTTATATTTAATTAAAATCCCTACTGGAAATGAGTGTTCAAGGAAGGATCTACCACCCTGATTTAATAAGCTTCATTGTCTTCCATTTATCTCTCTTTATGGACCATAGAGGCCTTGGTGAGAGACCTAGAAGCCTCTATGGAAATCAAATTTGTTTGCAATACCATCTATATCCTTGTTTCCTAATTTATTTTTAGATAGGAAAACCATATCCAAGTGTTTTTTAACGTAATGTTGTTAGAGCATCCAAACTAACTATGTGTTTCTAAGACAATGATAGTTTATTATCAGGATTTTAATTAGGATATATAGGGTTCTCTCAATCTATCCTCATTCAATAAAAATTCATGACAAGTCCTATCCTCCACCACTTTTCATATTTTGGGGCATCTCTCGTTAACCATTGGCCCATCTATGCATCTCCAAGAGACATTGGTTTCATACACACTCATATCAAAGCCATTATCCCCTATATCGTTCATCTTCTATATTTGAAATTTTAGATATCCAAATATTGAGGGAATATTACATTACTTGCTTGGTAAAAATTAATGTGAGGGGTCACCAAGGAGAGGTTGAAAAAATTTATCTGAAGGGTTGGAGTAGATGTTATTTTGATGGGGGGATAGAATTACACAAAAACGAAGGATGTCATTGAATAGGGTCAAAAATAATTTACCCAAGATGTTTAATCTAGGCTCCATCAATGTTCCAATAAGCTCAAGTACACCATCCAGATGCTTAAATTTCCATGCCTTCCGATCGAGAGAAGATCCCTAATTATTTGGTAAATGCAGGTAGATCCAACATAATGTTTTTATTATGATCAAGATTTGGTTTCAAACTTAGGTCATTATAAAGTCTATCTTTATCACAATGTTTTTATTCTTCTTGAATAAAAGACATACAAGAGTTTTTTTCTCACATCCACGACCCATAATGCACAATAATACTTCCATCATCATCTACTGGCTTCAAACTATACTCTTTCTATATGTTCCCATGAAATCAAAAATGATGAAAAAAACTAGAAGTTTTTTATACTTGAAAGAAATCCATACACGGTAATTTTCCATATATAGAAAAATAAATCCCATGAGTGGTTGTGAAACATCAACTAAAACCCTAATCGATATCACTGACCCCTAGTGGACCAAATATGGGCATTACCATTCCACAATCTCACCAATTCATCTACCTAATTCACACATATTTTTTAATTATCTTCCACAAAAGGGGAATCCTATAAGCGAAATCCAAAAGGGAGTTTTGGAAAAAATAAATCTAGATATCCCCTCCATCTCTTAGATCATATTTTAATATGATTTTTTCATAAATGGACTATGAGCTCTCATTAAGAACCATTTGTTTATACTTCACATTGAAGAATTAAATGATTATGAGACCCTCTGATTATTCTTATTATGGACATGCCAACATCTAGATTCCACATATATTTTTAGTTTATTTTTATGGGTGATCAGATTAAAATTGCGATTAATGATGAATTTTATGATGGTAATAAGAGACATATGATGTTATAATAATGTAACTTCATCCTTATTTTCCACAATAGTTTCATTATCTATGTCTATAAATGATATATTTTTCTAATGGTTTAATATATTACACTCTATTTCATCATGCCTCATGTAGATAATTAGAGAAATTTTTTCAGTAGAAGGGTCGCGATCAGAAACCATGATCGTAAGAATGTTGGAAAAGCACTGTCGATCCTAATAAACCCTATGAATTTAAAAACACTTAGAAATCCTAGGTTCGTGATCTCAACAAATAGAGAGATTATTTTATGTTCATTTAATATAATATATAAATGTTTTTACAATTAATATTTATAAATACAATAAAAAAATTAATATCTAAATATACAATTTAATTTAAATTTGTATAAATATATTTTTAAATACATAGTGATATAAATATATATATGTAAATATGTGTAAAATTTATATTTAAATATACAATATATAATCGTATTATAATAAAATGTATTTAAAAAAATAATATAAATTATATAAAAATAATTATTATCTATTTTATAAAAAATATGATTTAGAAAAAAAATTTACATTATAAGAATTTATGAATAGATATACCAATAAAAATGTACATATATATATTTTACATATACATATGTGTGGGTATTAATAAACAAATATATATTTATATTTACATTCTAATATATGTAAATGAATATCTTTTATAACGCATTTAAGTAAATATAGGTATATATATTTCATAGACACACACACACACACACACACACATATATATATATATGTACACAAAAAAATATATTTTATTAATGTATATACAAATAATTATATAAATATATAAAAATATGTGGATTAAAAATATGTATGTATATATATATATATATAAATAAATTGAATATCATATAATATAGAAGTAAAAATTGTAGGACAATGGTAAAGGGGTTTTCTTTAAACATGGAGGTCATAGGTTCATGTCCTGGCACACGGGGGTAGGTAGGTAGTAAGGTTGATGATGAAAAATGAAAAAGGGTGGTCACAATATCTAACCAAAGCGATGATGGATGACATCATGAGTGAGTATGAGTGGGAGTTATCTGAGCATTCTGAAAAAAATTAGGCTCAAGAGCTAACAAATAGAGGTGAGCTAGAGAAAAACAAAATAAAAAAATTCTCTAATTTTATCATCACTTTTTTAGCATTAAGAATGTCCATATGATTTTAAAGGTATTTATTCTGTTATTTATTTCATTAATGAAAAACTCCATTTTGAGAACGGATAAATTCCTGATCTGTAGTAATGTGGAATTTGGGTTTTATCAATGCTAAAAAACACTAATAAAGGCCTTATTTTATCATTGTGATTTTTGTCGATGATGAATGAGGGTTTTATTGGCACTAGATCTGGCACTGATAAAAGTTATTCCTAGCTAAAAAAATGATATGCGACATGTAAAACACACTAAAACAACTTTCGAGTTAGAAAAGAAAATATTTATTAGAAATTAAAATATTTTCATACATTTTAAAAAATATTTACATTGAAATTTTTATACAAATATACTTATATTGAAACATTCTGATACATTATAATTACATTAATATATATAATTTATCAATAATATTTACAATTTTATAACCAACTCAAAATTAATCCAAATCATTGGATACCTTCTATATGGATTAATATATCCCCGTAGAAAAGAAACATGTACCTGTAATAAAAATCGACTTTTCATTAGTACTATATAATAAAATAAATAAATTGAAAATACAATAGAATAATAGATCAATAAAACATAAATAAAAAAGGATAATACAAGCTATAAAATATAATTTATAAATAAAAAGATAACATATTGAATAAATTCAATATATTTCATGTAAATATAAGAATATGGGTATGTTTTCTAGGTTTTGACTTGGTGATGCATGTTTTAAACCAAAATGTAACTTTTAAATTAAAAACACACATTATGTCAAAAATGGTAAATCATTTTTTAGTTTATGTGCAGTAACTCCTACACATCTCAAATGAATAAATATCCATTTTCTAATCAATCGTGACAACTTAGTACGTTTTTTTACTTTTGAGTATGTAACACGTGTTTTGAACTAAAATGACCTTATTAAACAAGAAAAGTAAAATTTTAGTCAAATAAAAAACACCATGAATTATTTTAATGTGAAGTTCATTAATATATTTCATCAATTAAAAGAAAATTATTTTCCAATTTATAATGACATGCCCAATATTCTTGCTCCTTTGTGAGTTTTGATGTGCATTTAAAACTAAAATGTGACATTTTAATTGAAAACATATACAAATCAAATTAATTATCATTTAATTACTACACATCACAAATAAATTATTTATCATTGTCATAAAATATCACAAAAGCTCAATCTTCCTTTCTCAATTTTGAATATGTGGTGTACATTTCAAACTAAAATTTCACTTATAAATTAAAAATATGAACTTTCAGAAATATCATTCTAACCATGTGACCGATTAGTGTGTTGTTAATTTATATAAGTCAACAAAAAAATAATCAATTGTTTTTTTACTATATAATGGTAGCTGGGCGTATTTTCTTAGTTATGAGTATCTGATGCATGTTTTGATCTAAAATTTTACATTTAAACAGAAATCACAAATTTTTAGTCATACCGACTACACTGACTATTGGAATGATGTAAAATTAATTAGAGTATATCACAAATAAATAATATATCATATTCCTAATGTATCATTATAATTCATTTTTTTATTATTGTTGACTATGGTAATCACCTTATGAATTAAAATGTCACTTTTAAAATAATGACACATGCTTTTAGTCAATCCATCAAAACCATGTTTCTGATTGATTGGTGGTTTATTATTACATATCAAAAAGGAGAAATTAATCTTTCCCTAAGTGTATCATGATTATAGGAGTGTTTTTTTAGTTTTGAATAGGGTATTTTGTTTAAACTAAAATTTTACTTTTAAACATAAAACACATACATTCAGTCAAACCAGAAACACCATGTGTTGGACTGATGCATGGTTAATTTCAACATTTCAAAAAATAATAATGATTTTTTTATAAATTATAATAATAATTGAGTGTGTTCTAGAAATTTTTTATTTTTGATGCTTTTTAAAAATAAAATCTATATTTTAAATAGATTACATACACTTTCATTCACACCGACCACACCACATGTCATATTGACTTGAATTTAATTCCAACACATAAAAAATGAAACAAAAATCTTTTCTTAATATATCATGAAAATATGATGGTTTTTGATTTGAATACATGTTATATATTTTAAACTACGATTTCACTTTTAAATTTAAAACATTCACTTTTAGTAAAAAAACATCGATCATTTATTGAATTGATTTATATTTAATTACCACATGTTAATAATTTATAACTTATCATTGTCCAAAATTATGATGACCCTTTGAGTTTCTTTCCTCTGATTTGAGTATGTGCATGTGTTTTGAATTGAAATTTCAATTTTAAACTAAAATTACACACATTAAATAATACTAACCACACTATAAGTCAGAATGATGAGTGGTCAATTCAAACCCATAATAAATGAACCATTAATCATTTTCCTAGTGTATCATGTGAATCTAAACATATTGGATATTTTTTGACTACTTGATGTATATTCTGAAATAAAATTTTATTTTAGGAGAAAAATACACCCAATTTATATCAAACACATTTAAATATTTGTTGGGTTGATGTGTGGTTAATATTTACATGTCTCAAATGAATTTACAATAATTCTCTATAAGAACCGTGATAATACTTGGATATTCTCTTTGTTTGAGTATGTGACACATGTTTTGAACTAAAATGGAACTTTTAAACTAAAAACAAGAACTTTCTACCATATCAACCACACTACAAGTCAAAGTATCTTGCAGTTAATTACAACATGTCACAATTGAATCATTGACCATTTTACAAATATATCATGAAAATCTGAGTACGTTTTCATATTTTTGAATATGTAAACTAGTTTTGAACTAAAAATATGCTTTTAAATTAAAAACATGAACTTATAGTGATACCATATTCATGAAGTGTTGAAGTGATATGAGGTTAATTTCTACACATGAAAAATAAATCTTTAATACTTTCCTTAAACTATCAGGATAATCCAAGTGTGATTATTTGGTTTTAACAATTTCACACATGTTTTGAATTTAAATTTCATTTTTAAATTGAGGGCATGCACATTATGTCATATAGTAAATGAAAATAAAAATATATAAATAATAGGAAGATAAAATTCCACATGATTATCTCTGTGAGATAAAACATTACCTATAAGATTGGAAACTACTTATTCATGATGTCTACAAACATTCTAAGACCATGAAAGCAATTTATTAATTCCAAAAAACTAATGGTTTTTAACATTAAATTTTATGTCTTATTTTGTTATGTTTAAATTTTTTATGTAACTTATAATAAATATTTAAAAAAAATTTATTATGTGATCATACATTAATACTAAATTATTAGTTTTATATTATCTTATTTTTAAAGTGTTTATATATTTCTTTGTAATGTGATATAATAATGTTAATCTAGTTAGTCCACATTACAGCTTCACTACATAACATGAAATATTAATGAATCTGGCAAGTTTAATTTTATTTGAGTTGATAATAATGAGTTAAGAAAATTACTACTTAACTCCAATATATATAGAGAGAATATAAATATTTATTCTGATGAAAATATTAATTTATAAATACTAAAAAAACATGATATTATAAATTTTATATTATATTATTTTTATGAAACAACTAAATATTTTTATATTTTAACATAAAAATAAAAAAATTGGAAAATATATGTAAAAACATATAAAATTTGTTTCATGTTATTATACATTTCATCAAATATATATTAGAATAAAAAAAAAATTAAAACATTGAAAATTAATATGTATTTTAAATAAATAAATTTATTTTAAAATTAAATATATGAAAAAAATTGTTTTCATTCCTATAAAATTAAATTCCATTTCGTATTATAATTTATTGTATTTATTTACTTTTTCAAAAATGTACTGGGAAATGTTGTGAAACCCATGGCTTGAGATCCTGCACTATGATAACATAGTAGAGATCATCACAAAATGGTATCTAAGATAGTACGCAGTATTTATGCTAATAAGGAAATTAATTCCTTTATCAGGGGGAATAAGAAAATTATCTTATGGGAGGAGGTAGTGAATGATGTACCCCATTATAATGTGTTGTAGATACATCTCCCAACACGTCTTTTTTATGAGTTCCTTGAGAGAAAAAAGTCATAAGGGAAGATAGTGCATAATGTATACCATATTTTGATAATGGGTAACATTTTCCCATATAAATGGTATCAAAACAGGGTTTTAATGGTTTATAGTTGATATATTTGATGATTATGAGACTAGGTCGGTTAGAAATCAAGGGATATTCATGAAAAGGTGTAAATAAAACACATTAATAGGGACAACAATTATCATGGAATTTGGTTTGGACCCCCTATATGATGTCAGTCAATATTTCAATATAGATTTTTACAGTCACGATGGGTTGGTATGAGTATTGTTTTTATCCATACTAATTGAAATGTACTAGGATGACATGAATGTGTATTATATTTCAATAATGTTTTCTTATCATAAATATTATTTCAATAGAAAATTTTAAATTAATTTTGTTATGAATTAATTTGTTGAATTATTTATTATAGTTGGTTGATATCAAACATGATATATAAAAGTTTTAATAATTATTGGATAAATATTTACACCTAGACATAGTGGTGAGATTCTATATTACAATACCTTTGGGCTGGGTAGAGAGTTTTTATAAACAATTCATTATTTTATTGCATCCTCAGTTAATGGAGTGTTAGATATAACTATTCATAGAGATATTATTCATGAGATACAATATTAGGATATATTATGTTTGAATGTTCACAAGGAAGGATCTTGGAATGTAGAGAGTGTTCTGGAACTTTTGAACATGTTGGACCAAGAGATTCATTCTCTCATAAAGGGTTCAAATACAATGGGAAATAAGGAACTGAATTGTGATTCAATATTCTAGAAATAGAATTCAATTATTATTAGGGTTGATGATGGAGTTCAGAAATATAATTATTGGTTTGGGAGAATAAACTGGATCTTCTAGTTTCTTTATACACATGAGTTATCAAATTTAGAGTTTAAGACATTCATGCTCAAGGGATATGAACGTAAATTATGGGATATGGATGCATAATGAAATCTAAATGGGGATCTGACATGTGTTAGATTTATAATGATGTTTAGTAAGTAGTTTCTTCCAAATAAGAGAATTCTATGGAAGGGTTGAGAGTTCATGGAGCTAGAGAATGGGTAAATAAAGTTTTTTTGAAAAAATTTATATATTCATAATAGTAGGTATTAATTATCCTAGTTTTAATAAACTATTAAGCTTCATGGTATATTCTCATAGTTTTTAAAAATAATAACATCATCAAATTCATTGTTACTGTATCTTTTTTTTTTTCATTATAGTAAAATCTATATTTTTTTGGGTTTCTTAAAATGAAATAATAGACATATAAAGTATCTTACATAGTCAAATACATGACCCTCTCATTATTCCACCCTCTCCTTTCATGCTAACATGCACCCATCACTCCTATGATATAGTCCCTCACCACCACCCCTCCATCATCTAATTGCCAACCTGTTGTTATTCAGTAATCATCCTATCCTCATTACCCCTTATCAAACCTATAGAACCCTTAACATCTCCTCATGTGCTTGATTTTCTTACAGTGAACCCTCCAATAGGAAATGACTAATTTAGAAGCACCCCACACCCTCTTTCAACTCCCCTCCATGCTATGACCATCACCGCATGATGTGATCTCATTTTTTTGAATATTTTTGGGCTACCAACCTAATAGTGTTAAATTAAATACATTTACAAACAAAATATAATAAATAATTTTATGTTTTATTGAATATTTTATTATTATTAGGCCTTTTTTGGGTTTTTTGTATTTATGATTTATTTTTATTTTATAATATTGTTTTACTTAATTCAAATATCTATATTCTAAAAATATTATTAATTGCATATTTCATTTAACTGGGTTTTTATATTTTTGAAAACAAGTTCAATTTATATTTTTTTACTACCAAAATTAAAATATTTTTTAAAATTTGTAACATTATAATTTTTATATTTAATTATTTTACTATTTTAGTGTATATATTATTTTGAATAACCTATTTTATAATTATATATATATCTGTGTGTTACATAAACTAAAAAATGAAAACAATCCTATATTTTTGATATTAGAAAAAATCATATGTTTATATGATCAATAATTTAATTACTATATTTTCATTATAAATATGAAAATATTAATTATTATTTCATTCATTTTAATTATATCCATTTGAAAAGTGTAATATTACCTTCTTGAAAATAATGGAATCATTTTCATTGGATTTTTATTTGTTTATTTACCATAGGTGTGTCATATCTCCCATTATTTAAATTTCATCATCTCTAATGAAATCAATTTATGGGGATATATAAAAATACCACCCATCAATTTAGAAGTGTGTTGTTGTTGTTTTATTATATGTTGACCCATGTAAAGAGGAGGACACGCCATGAGGTAATGGTGTCACAAATATTAAAAACACTAGTTTATGTTATGTTATACTTATCGCTTTCCTAAATCCTTCCCTTGATCGTATAATATTGGGTATACTCACTTGTAATGTTTTATTCTTCTAAAATTATCTTACAATTCATATTTTTCATGTCTACATATTATTAACATCTCTTAAATTTCATCTCAAGATTTCAAGTATTACAATAATTCACTTATTCAAAAATAACATTATTAGAGACCCATTATGTAGCTATTGAAAATGGAAGGAATTGTGTTTTATTTATTTATATTTATGTTATATTATTTATTTATATTCCACCTTTGTGATATTATTATTTTTTGGGTCACTTATTTTTTGTAATGATTTTTCCCATTATATATTCCTTTTTCATTATCATAATATGTATCTTGTGGTATTCATATTATTTCATGGTGAACCATGATGGAAATATTATGTATGCTATATCCTCATTTACTAACTTGTACTAGTTTCCCATAATATTTTATATCTTCATTATCCTAAATGGCAACTTTAATATTTTTATTAAAATTTTCACCATATTTTTTTCTGTACATATACACTCTCTAACTACTGTGTGAAATTTCTCTAACAAGTTAAATTCCATATTTTAAAATAATGATGAATTTTAATAAAAAATTAATTTTCTTAAATAATAAAATGATTAATATTTTCCCTACATCAATTATCAGAGATAAAACTTCATTTTCAATGTTTTTGATACCATTTCAATCAAAAGGTAAAACTAATTCAAAGACAATTTTATTCAAAATGAAGGTGCCACTATTGAAGGGTTTTTTGAATATTATAATCTTCTTATATATGTTGATGAATATCAATTAAGTTACTTTTTACTGAGAAGATATCAAGTTTATAAATATTTTGTAACTTATAAATTCAGTTGAATCTAAATTTTTCAAGAAAAAACTGATCATTTCTATTGATGTAGTGATCCCAATATAGTCTTTCTCCCAATTATTGTTGTTTTCAAGTTAATGATCAACATTATTACACTTATCTTGGGATTTATGTTGATGATATATTTTTAGGTTCATAATTACCCTAAGTTGTTTTAGTATAGGCAATGCGAGTGTTATTTCCATCAATTCCAGCAAATGATTGGTCTTTAGATGCAGTTTTAAATACTGATCTGTAGTCATGATTGTACTAAATTAAGTGGGGAACAATCCTTTTATTCAATCATTTTTATATTTTCTATTTTTATGCCTTTATACTTGTGTAGACTACCAAATTTTGGTAATTATAAGGATTAGTTGTCACGACTCCACCCACTAGGGCGCACCTAGCCAATGGAAGGCTAAGACATAACCACCCCAGGCCTACCTCCAAATGCCATGGCCTAGAAAAAACATCAAAAATAGTAACAAATATAGGATTTATTTACATAATTTACCTACACACATAAACCCAACCATCTCCCTAAATAAGTGAGAAGGAATAATAATAAAATACTGAAACGTCGATATAAAAAACCATGCATGAAGTAACCTCTAGGGAATACAAATGATTACGATATAATAACATGAAATGTAATGGGGAAAAATACATTCCCAACCAAAAAAGAATTCCTAACATGGAAATAACTAGAATGTAAATGTTGAGAGATCCTAACTCTAGGTCTCCAATCCCTAACCATCATACATGGTTCAAATGCAGCAGAGTATCCCTATGCTCCCCTGTAATCATCATCGACTTGTCTGTCGACTGCATAAGACAAAAAACATGTTGGAAAAGTACATTTAGGATGATTATATACATACCTATGAGGACACCCCTAAAAATAAAGGGTTCCTAATATGACAGACCATATAAGAATTCAGCCCAACCCAAAGAAAGAGGGGATGGAATACAACAATGAATATATATACTTATTCTCATACAAGAAACCCATATGAGAGAGAGTTGGGATATCCATATCACATACCAGCCTAGGAAGATTGTCTTAAAATATTTATAAAGGTACATCTTTAATGAAAAACATCTCAAGTGTATACTTGATGATGTAATTTTGTGTAGGACATATACCTCACCATTATATCGCACAATTGAGGGGGAACAATCAACAAGTGGAAGACCTACTCCCTAGTGTGTTGGGGTGGTTTCAATAAGTGTGTAGATTATTTTTTCCCTAGTATGATGGAGGGACTCAACTAAACATATGGTGGAACCATTCCCTAGAGTTTTAGGGGTACCACACTATAGACAGAGGACATGTTCCTTAGTATAATAGAGAATTCAACTCAATATATAGAGGACTCAAGACCTTGTCTGTCATGGGTTACAACTTAGTAGATAGAGGACTCATTCTCTAGTCTGTCAAGGGTTACCACTCAATGAAAAGAGGAACCATGGGCTAGTCTTCCATGGGGGTACTACTTAGTATATAGATGGATGAACAAAACCCACGTGTGTAAGGGGGTACCGATTATTATATAGTGGACCATCACTCAAGTCTATCATGGGGGTAGAAATGTTCAGATAGAGATAGGACCCACACCCTTGTGTGCATGTGGGTTACCACATAGTAGATAGTGGACCTACAACCTAGCTTGTAATGGATGTAGCACTCAGTAGATAGGGGTTTATGGGGGACCCATTCCATGGTATGTTAGGGGGATCACCAACCCTGACCACTAACTAATCATCATCACTAGTAACTGTCTTCATCGAACACCACAAAAAGAAGTTTAACTATTGAAATATATCTTGTTGTGTATTAAAGTTTAATTTTAAGGGAATTATAATGATATACATAGATAAAAAATTAGGATAGGATACTCAGAGGCTAAAATATGAGTCCAAGAAAAGAGTATATGAGTGGTAGAGATGTAGAGGTAAGTATAGAACATATAAGGGGGTCCAGACAACATGTTTCCCCACTCCTCTTATATAATATCTCCTCACTAGAACCCTACTCATTTTCCATATATTACAACAGATTGTGTAAGGGTACTACATGGCATGTCTCTACCACTTGGGGCCTTCCAATTATATCTTAGACATGGCCATGTATATTGGATATATAATAGTGGACTCTGTCCATGTCCATGTACTCTCAGAGTACATGTTAGGCCATGAGCCCATAATAACATGACGATTTGAGGTCCCACGGGGTGTGTGATATTTAACTCACCTAGAAACCCTATCTATCATTGAAAAGAGAATACACAACTTGTGTTCTTACAAACTACACACCATTGTTGACACTTTATTTCATCACCTATAGGAAAAGGAAATAAAGGGAAAGGCCTTAGAAAAAAAGGAAAAAATAGATAAAGAAATCCAAGAATAGAAAATACCCTAAGTGAATTTCAGCCAAGGTACCCCCAAGCACCATCAACATGCAAGCCCCTATGCACCACCCACTAGCAAAAATTGACAGCTTCACCTAGGGTCCCATATTTTACTATAAATAGAACTTTGGGGCCTTCATTTGGATGGATGAACTTCCCCAAATGTTGATTGCTGCTTTGATCTCACTTTTACTTCGCTCAAGTCCTATAAAACCTTTTAGTTAGTTTTATAACACCTAAAAAGATGGAATTAAAGGGGGATAGGGACACTTAATACAATTCAGTGTTAAAAATAAACAACACTTATGAAAATTATTTTCTTAACCTCTGATTTGAGAAGACTAGCATGAGTCACCCATCCTCAAACCAGAACTTGTGATAATCACTTCTGGGAATACCTTTGGAGAACCTTGTAGGTTTTAGAAAAGTCTCCCCAAGTGTAGTCATCTAGGTTTTTCCACACCTTAGGTGTTGTCAATTTTCCCAATCTGACTTGTGTGAAGCACCCCTAGTGCAGAAAACCCATTTTGTGGTCCTTATTGATTTTCCACACCTTCCATATTATGTGATCCATCCATTAGGCCCTCTTCTAAGACACTCATGGAAGGGAATCTCTTTCTTTGGATCCCTTTTCTGAAAGGGACCAATTTGAAACCGCCACATAGACCTCATGATCTACAAAAGCATAGGGAAATGCATATCACCATGACTCCAATTTGGATTTTTATTTCTACAGAAAGAGGTTTTTCACACTTATCCTACCAAAGGTTCAGGTTCCTCGGGACGTCTATAGATTTTTATATCTATGGTCACATGGTACCTTATCTTAGGTATGATGTAGTGAAGTTTTGAGTCTTGGGTATTATGTATTGGACCATGTCTGACCCTTCTCGTCTCTGAGACACATAGATTATGTTTCTCAGTAGGGAGAGTAAGGTTCAAACATTATTTTCCATTAAATATGGAGTGATATCCTCCTCCTGATGCAGAACCAATTTCAAGAAATCCATCCTAGTGTAATCCCCTAGCCTTTCTGGTGGGAGGATTCAGTCTTTCTCCTCTCCACCTTAACATCCTTCATTTTCATTATTTATTTAAATTGGACTCTCATTAAATGTAACGTGAAGAAAGGGAAGTGTCATAGCCCCAACCTCTTCCACCATAGACCCAACCACTTCCTCCATAACCCTGGCCACTTCCACTAGGGAAGGAGGAAAAGTGTCCAGTTTTTCAAATATTCCAATTCCTCTTGTTTCTCACACCAAGAATGACTCACGTGGGCTTAGAGGTAAGTAAAAATCATGACAACCACACAATCCACCTGAAGGATTGAACTAAAAGAACTGTGATTCATATTAACCATGATATGTAGGAATCCATTTTATATACTGAGCTCAATGATCACCCTCCTTATGAAAAATACCCAATCACAATTCCCTTAATCTAGGAATCCTCCTTAGGAGTAAACCCTGAGTTAAGCCCCAAAATTACCATGAGTGAAAAAATACCTCATGGTCCTTTAACCGAGGCTATCCTTCTCAGGATTAATCCCCAAACTACCATCTCAATGTTCCATAATCCCCTATAAGACATACCCTTTATGGAATCCATAGGCATGGGTCCTCACTAATGAACTATGTGGGATTTGATTCCCATCCAAATGGGATACGTATGAAGCCTCCATGAGGTTCAAAACTGACATCCTAAACCAACACTATTAATTTTGTCATATCCTCATAAGGGTCTAATTTAACTTGGAAACTCATATACCTTCCATGTTCCCTGGGCCATTTCATCACAAGTCCCACACTACACATTTACTAGGCACCTTCCACCTAGATTTCCTTTCCATATGAAATTAAAATATATGGTTGGGTCCTCATCACATGACTGTAAAAGGTATGATGTTCCCTATTAAATGGAACCTAAATACATGGGTTTTATTCCTTTCATAAGGATACGTAGGAATCCCATTTATGGGTTCGACCACAATATCAAACAATTCACATCTCCCTAGATGATGATAAATCCCAAAGTGACTTCATCTACCTGGATGATAAAAAACTCTAGAGTGCCCCACTATGTGGCTAGAAAATGAGCATCATCATAATAAAGACCAAAGAATATATAATTAGTATATGATAGGTTACCATTTATAAGTAACCTCAGATATATACATATATCCCCATCAAAGAAGAAACTCAAATACATATAGATGATTTTGAATTCCAAACATGATAAAAATTTATTAATAATATTGGGATAACCCACGTAAAACTTGAGAATTAATGAAGGATTCATGGACATATATTAAATCTATAATAGAGTCATGGAGTAGTAAATAATTCTCCCCAAAAGGGTGTGATGAGCCTGACCTCCCATCCTCTCAACCAATGAGAGTTCATAAGAATCATGGGTAAAAATCCATAACAAGTGCCTGAATTTGGAAATAAGGTCCCTATGGATATAGGACTATTGGGTGTTTCCATTTCCTAGAATTATCACATTGTAAACCATTTGGAAATAAGAAACTATAATGGGGCACAAAATAAAAGGGAAACATGAAATGGAGAACCTGACATGAATCCGTCACCAAGATGATGGTGTCACATACCTATTATGGACCTTTCATTATCAAAGGAAATGAGGTATGAAAAGTAAATAAATCACACATGTGTTCATCCAAAAAAGGTGATGATTTAATAGGGTTTTCTTGATCATGTATATAGAATATCCTCAGTAACTCCTTTTTATAGATCCCTTTGTTCCAATGGATTCCTTCAAGTTTTCAACAGTGAATACTTCGACTGTTATTCATAAAGAATATTCATCTGCTTGAAGGATGCCATCACTAACTTAGAATCTTCAATGCTGGGTATCTATTGCATTGGTTCAAGAGTTCCATCATCATGGTACCGTCCCGACTATGGAGGTCACCCGAAAATCCCTCCATCTTAACCAACACCACCAATCATCTGGTCAATGAAAACTGGTGGCCCTAAAGTAGGCAACACCAACCACCATCTTCACTCATTTATAGCGCTTATCCCCCAAACAAAACAACTATTCCATCCCATATTTGAAGAATTTGGATATGGATTCCACCTATGGACTCATCCTAAAGACATTAGGGTCATTCTCAAGGGCTCCTGCCAACAATCCCCATTGTGAATTCCATGCCGCAGTAAACCCTAAACATGATGAGGGTGTCGCTTTTGACTATCTGAATCAGGTTCTTCAAACCCTGGCATTCAATATGGTCCACCGAGAACAACAATCATCCAAGAGGGAGCAATTTCACACCTTTTCCCTCTCCAAAGAAGCCCACAAACCCACTTTGGTAGAATATAGTGAGCGGGAACATACACCTGTCTGCTTTCACACTACCAGCCAGGAGATTAACCTAGAATAATTTAAAGAATCTCACCAACCAAATATGGTTGAAACATGAAATAAGGAACACACACCTAACTTCACTAACCAAACATGCTAGTAGACTCATCTAGAAGCACTCAAAGAAGTCTATCTACTATGTTTGAATGCAAATACCAAGCAGGCTCGCATACCTGCCAGAATTTATCAAGCCTTCCAGTAGACTTGTCTAGCAGCACATAGAGAATTAAGTTGGAAAGTCCCGATGAAAAGTATCTGGGATACTCAACTATTTTCCCCATACATGAGTACTGTTAGTATCCAATGGTAGGAAAGGGAGGAAAGAAGTAAGAACATACACATACTCCTGATACAAAATGAACGTATATCCCCTTTTTAATCACTGAAGTTGCCAATAATATATTGGAAATGATAAAAGGGAGGATTAAAATCCCTTCCCATATCCTAAAAACATTACTGTATATCATCGTAGTGACGATAGTAGTTCCTGAGGGATTTATATAAAACTTTGACCCCACAAATGGGGTGGCTCATCATCATAACAACTTGAATTAGACACATACCTATGCTCTCATACAAGAGGGTCATGGGAAAAACTCCACAAAATTATATGAATAGTAGGATAGGGAACATAAACCCACTCTAAGTAGAGATAATCATACCATTACAATGGACACTCTAAGTTAGGCACAAACATCTTCCCGTGATAACGACTTCTCTCAGCAAGTGGTACCAATATCTCATGAGAAGTAATCTAAGAAGAAGTATCATAAAAAATGATTGGAAAATAAAGAACCAATATATGATCATGTTTCACTTGATGATGGAGTTCTTGAATCCCTCAGACATCTATCTATCACAACTCATTATCCTACCATCTCATTACCAAATTACGAGAGCAGTGGCAGCAATTCTGAAGGTCCTCATTGGACACTTCACCATGAAGTCTTACTTCATGGAAAACATTATATCAATATCAAGATCCCATATCTTGATGAGATACACAAAAAACCTCCATGTGGCTAGAATAACAAGGAGAAATAGGGTCTTCCCCTAACTATAATCCACCATGTTGGTCCTCCCCATGACGGTGATCACTGAAAAAGTTCTCTCCACAACAGTGATTCACATTGTCAAAAGAATTCTCTAATTGAAAATATAGTGAAAGGAAATCCATCTTATCATGAGGAACTTGAAAATACAAGTCCAGTCTAGTCTGATGACTTGTCTCTGGTAGGTGAAATATTTTCTCAACCAGAAGAAAACCCAAGGAGATGGTCTCTCTTCAAACCTCCATTGGGTAATTTTTCTTCCAACATTATAGAGGGAATCTAAACCAATCAATTTTCTTATGATAAAACAATAGGAAAGCATCCACTTTGGTTTGAATAGGTCAAATAACCTCATGTGAAATATGAAGAAGATCTGATAAACATAAAGAAACAACTAGATAAATATGACATACTAGTTGTGTTATAGCCTTTATCCACCTCTCAATATATCATTGCAGAGGTGTTAGAAGAAGATTGTATTGATGAAATTTTCCTAAACATATGAACAACTCTTCATCATATAAAATATAATTTTTTACCATATAATGAATATCAAAATCATATTAAGGTAATATAAGGGTTGGAATACCAAATTGACTTGGCATCTCTCATGGCTTCCCAACATCTAAAGATCAAGAAATAAAAGTTATCCCTTAAACATGAATTCCTATATGCATTAATGAGGTTATTAATATTGATCATAGATACACCATCTAGTGTTCTCATCTGAGGATGGGGTGTACATGGAGTATTTCATTTCATTTTTCTCCCAAACCAGTGAATCTTTCTAAAGGTTGAATCACAAAATGTCATTTCCCCAAGATGGCTACAACAAAAGGAATATTTTCATGACCAATGATATGATAAACAAGAATCTAACTTGACTGTATATCACCTACACCAGGCCAGAAGAGAGAAATATATTGAGATGTTGTAGCTTCAAGCATCTGAGAACATCGAGCAAGAATCCATCTTAGAGGATGAAATCAATCAGATTGAGAAAAAGTCAAAAATATCACAAAGGTCATTCAAAATGGATGATTTATGCAACTGTTGAGTAATGAACCACACCCATGTTTAGACCAAAATCTATAAAATAAAAAGAGAAAATGTGGTAATATCAACCAAAATAGTTTAGGAACAACCCCATCCCAAAGAGATGGGGGATCTTTTAACTCAACCCTTGGGGTCATCCAAAAAAACTCGAAGGTTTGTGAAGGTAGAATAGGAATAGCCCCATCCCCCAGGGATGGAGATTTTTAACCTCAAAAATCCCCTACTCAGTGGGAATCAATATTCTCCTAATTAGTGAAGATTCAAGAGTGAATACTCTCATATTTTCATGTCCTGTAGTCTGGTGAAGTCACTTACAAAGAACATGACTAAACACTTTGGGAATTACCATCAGGTCACTATCCATCAAACAGTTCCCTGGGAACTAATAAAGAAGAGGACAAGGTCTTTTGGAGGGAACAAAAGAAGGTGATATTGCAAAAATTATAATAGAATGTCTATAATGCACTATGCATATTTGAACGTCATCAATTACATCATTGAAGAACCTTAAAAACATATGACTAATTCTAATGATTTTGAAGAATATGCTTTTGTTCATGATAATGAAGACACCAAAATGAATGTAGACTGTGTGCATACCCAAAACTAGAGGTTCACCCAAAATTTGGGTATCCCCTCAAATAATACACCTCTACCTCCTTGAAAAGAACATAATAAGGGAAATGGTAAGGGAGATACCATGTCTCACCTTCCCCCTGAAGAGGGTCAATACCTTTCAATAGAGGAAATATTTTATCATTAAGAGGAATAAGTGAGTCATTTGAGAAGACTCAATGAAAAGTTAATCCAAGGCAATCTTCCTTCCTGATATTCTCTTGAAGAAGACCCTAAACTCACACTTTTAGTTGTTGTACCTAAACAAAGAGGTTTTTCCACAACTGAAGTAGACAAAGAGTATCCTCTCAACATGGAACATAAACCACCAACATATTTGAATCCCAAAATAGGAGATCAAGAATTCCATCCATTGGGTACACCACCAAAACATGGTCAGGAATATACTTACTGGCCTTCTCCTATTGGTTACCAACGACAGATACTAGTGGTTCCACTTCCAGTTGCCTTACCAGTCTCTGCACCTATTCAGGATCCAGCTGATGCACCTATTTAGTTCCCATCTCAACCGTACATTCCTTGAATGCTTATGAACACCATTGAGTCATTAACAACTTGATTGGAATACATGGAAGGATGGCATGTGCAAGTACATCTAGAAAATAAGGGTTACCCTAAATGGGTGGATCTTAAACCTCCACCAAACTTTGGGAATCCTAAATTTTGGATTTTCAATGGATCAAAAGATCTCAAAAATCACTTGAAAAATTTATTCTCTCAGTATGATCCCATTATGAGGACCCATGAGCAGTAGGAAGTAGTGAAACTCAGATTCATCATGCAATTATTTCCGGGGACATTCTTTGTATGGAACATGATTTTGTAGTCACGATTGATCATTGAATGGGAAGATCTATGTTAGAAGTTCCACTTCTAGATTATATCAATGCTATATAATACAATAGTATTTTATCTTATGAACTGAAAAAATGGAGATTTAAAGTGTTTAAAATTTCATTTCTCGGTGGAAAGGATTGACTTACTTCTTGAACCTACCACTTCCTCAAGAAGAGTTATAGTCTATGTGTGTAGAAAATATTCATGAATAGTTGCACACATCATTTATCCCTATGAAATACACAGGATGGTTTTTAGATCTGGCCTCAATTGTTCAACAGTTGTAAAATTCTTTCAAGGAGGCTAAATCCAAGTCTCGGGTAAACCCATCAACTCAGGGAAGGAGAACAGGAAAGGAAAAGGCCATTATAGTTACACTTTAGTAGGACCATATACCCGCTCCTACCACAATTCCTACATCATACTATAGAACTACACATACTAAGTATCAACATAAATGACCACCTCATTAAGATGATAAAATAGATCAGAGGCGGAGATAGTTTTAGGAGATGAAAACATGTTTTATTCTATTCAAAATGGAAAAGTCCTTGACTACTTCATATTAGATTTGGAAAACAACTTAGTCCAGTTTCCAAAGCCTAAGAATCCTAAAAAATAAGGTGTCAAGGATCTCCCAAACTATTACCACTTCTATAAAAGGTTAGTTCATCCCATCTAGGTGTTTTTTGTTTTCAATGACTTCCTACAAAAGTTGGTGGATTCTGGGAAAGTGAAACTGGAAAACTTGCCATCCAAGGTAGAATATATTTTTGTTACCAATCTAGAGGAGGAAGGTGAGTGGAATGAAGTTAAAATAAAGACTTCATAGATATTTGATGACTGGATGGTCATAAAAACAATCAATTGGACTCATTACATTCTATGAACCAAGTTTAAAAAACCAAATTGTGCCTCTTACTGCTTCCACTATAACAAAGATAGATTTATTAAAAGATTTGTCCTGTGAAGGTCAATATTTAAAGAAGATACATGGATGGAAGGATAAGAAAAAAAGATGATAATATCATGTCAGGGACACATTTTTCCTTTACCTTAAAATATTTCACACTAACCATCTCAAAAGAATAGGCACTTCCCTACCAAATGGCACAATAATAGTTGACCCCAAATAAAGAATATTTATCAGATAAGGAGTTTATATTTGGTTATGTTAATTTTATTAATGTAATGGATATCTACTCAAATAATGATTTTGATTATGAACCTAATTTCCTTGCACTTGATTAGGGAACTCGAGGAATAGGTCTTCAGGGTTGAGGATAGATGGGAAGACATGGTCATGCTATGAGCCACCGCTTTAAAAAAAAGATCGCTCATATCGGCTATGTCGCCAAAACTGATGGGAAAGCTCTCCAATGAGCTCAACAAGAAATAGTGATTTATTCCTCCATACATTATAGGGGTTCCCTAACATAATTATCTTGGAAGAATAGTTAGAGGATACCCCACCACCTCCTCGACAGGTAGGCAGACCTAGACAACATGATCCACCATGAAAAAAAGAACTTCTAGATCCTTACCTATTTGGTGGTCCATCCACATCAAGATCAGCATCCCATAGGGAACTTATAAAGAATAATATCCATACTAGGAAGCGCAAAACTTTTGATCAAAAGTATGATGTTTTGAAGAAACTAGCCCAAGTGTTTTACTAGTTATCAAACCTATATGCTCTGAGTTGTGAAAAGACCTATGGGAATCACTCATTGAGGCATTGCCAAGCCCTCAGAAATTTGAAGTTGAGGCTACTGGTGATGAAGT
Source organism: Viscum album (assembly GCA_963277665.1). NCBI lineage: Eukaryota > Viridiplantae > Streptophyta > Magnoliopsida > Santalales > Viscaceae > Viscum > Viscum album. Next base: position 1,775,265,837 of record OY728138.1, on the reverse strand, counting down.
ATATCATTTAGAGACTAATACTGTGGAATGACATGAAATCATTTCCTTCGCCAAACAAGATGAGGATGTTTTCATACTAGGACATGTTAGAACCTTGTATATATCTGGCTGGCTAAATAACATTGATTTATGAAGATCCTTCATAAAAAATGGTATAAGAGTCAACCTAATCCTAGTTTGGACACATCATCAACTGGGTCTTAATGAATCTCACTTTTCCCCCTAAAATTTGATGTTACAGGGTTATGAAAAGAATGAGAAATAACCTCTTGGTGATATCACACTCAGAACTCAGTTCGGAGATCTTTTGTCTGACTTAGGGTTCAGGGTAGTTCAGTAGGAAACAACTTTCAATGTTCTGCTGGGAATACCTTGGCTACATCATCATGTGTCCATTCATTCATCATACCACCAATGCCTTAAATATTATATCAATGGTCAAATTGGAACATTTTATGGTGATAATTCCCCATTAAAATCTTGAAAAACACAATACATTGATGGAGAATTATATCACAATGAAGGAAAACATTCCATGTATGATTATGTTACATGAATCAATTCCCCAAATGGGTTGAATATTATCCTAGCTATCCATTTTAAGAATTTCAATACATATTACATTATTCCTATTAATCCAATTTAAATGGTGGACCGAAATTCATGAATTCATTTGGTAGCTTCCGTAATAAAAATCATGACATTTGAGCCCAATGATGCTAAAGACGTTATCAATTCTCTAAATGATAAATAAAGCCTGAAGGAAAATGTATTCATTATGTTCCCCAAGCCTCAACAAATCCCATTATTTTCGTCCAAACTAGAAGAATCCATCAGTACTATATGAGAAAGTGAAGAGACTCATTCTCAATCATGCGTTTCCCATTCAAGACTCCAAGAAGGTTGTATATTAATAAGTGATACCAAAATGATTGCCTCATTCTATGAATGTGAAAATAGAGAATCTACTATCCCCTCAGAAGAACTTGTATTAAAATTTCTTCCCTAGGAAGAAGCACAAATAGTGGATCATGAAAAAGTGTAAGAAGAAGAAGATCTCAGGGACGCCCCTCCTACATTTGAGGAGGGAGTCTCCACCACTATGGACGAACCTAGAAAAATAAATATTGGTACATAGGAATATCCAAGCCCCACTATAATTAGTGCGACCATTAATCTAGAAGAAAAGGTGGTATAATCCTTTACTAATGTAGTACTGGGATGTGTTTTCTGGGAATTATATAGACATTTCAATCCTTGACCTTGAGATGGTCATTCATCCCTTGGGTTTTCTAGAAAATAATAGGGGATACAAGAAGGCATCAAGGAGGACGCACCTGACTCATGCCTCCAAGATTGAGGATGATGTCGAAAAAATCATCAAGTCTGACTTCATTCAAGTGGTTTAGTACCCTAAACTTCTATCCAACATTATCCTTGTGAAAAAGAAGAATGGTAAAATCAAAGTTTTCATTGATTTCAGAGATCTAAAGTAGAATTGTCATAAATATGAATTCTTGGTTCCAATCGCAAAACTCTTGATTGATGCAACAGATGGATATAAAACCCCCTCCTTCATGTTTTTCTACTCTGGGTATAATAAATTCTAGATATCCCCATAGGATAAAGAAGTCACAACCTTTAGATCCCCTCAAGGTGTATTCCTCTATCGAGAAATTCCCTTTTATCTTAAAGAATGTCGGCACCACCTACCAACATGATATGAACCACATCTTCAAACCCTTCTTAAGAAGGTTTGTTTAATACTACATTGAGGATTTATTGGATAAATCTTGGAAACGTTATGACCACCTAGATAACTTAAAAATCATCTTCATCATGCTATGACAACATAATCTGAAGATGAATCCTAATTTTTTTTTCAACGTAACCTCAGGAAAATTTAACCTCTTTAATGTACACCATCACATTATTAAAGTTTATCCTGAGAATAATAAATCTATCCTTGGCATGTTAACTCCTCAAAACATGAAACAACTGAGAGTAATTTAAGGAAACCTGGCCAACATTTGACACTTCATAACCAATATCGTAGGAAAGTGTGTACCCTTAATCAAATTGATGAAGAAGGGAGTCATATATCAATGAACCAATTACTGTCAAGAAGAATTTGATGACCTATAGAAATAACTCTTGAGCTCACTAGTATTGATTCCACCTATTGAAGGAAAACCATTCATTATATATGTGAAATATTTGGAGCGATCATTGGGTGATTTACTTTCACAAAAGAATGATTTCATGAATGAAAACAACCTTTATTATCTTAGTCAACTCATGATTAATGTAGTGAATTAGTATTCAGATATTGAAAAAATTAGTATAGTGTTAATATTTGTAGTTCAAAATCTGTTGCACTATCTACAAGATCACGAGATCCAATAGGTTTCTCATAATATCCCACTCAAATTTATCCTCATTTATTCTATGCTAACAGGGTGCTTGGAATGATGGGAAGTTATCATATAGCATTTTGATATACCATTTGCGCCCCAAAAAGTAGTGAAAGTCCAGGACTTGTAAGACTTCCTTGCTAAGAAACCATCCACATAAAAGACATCAATAAATATTAAAATGTCCAATGAAGAAATATTCTCTATTCAGAAACGTCCCCGAACATGGGAAATGTATTTTGACGGTGCTTCCAGGATTTCAATTGGAAAAAATAATGGAAGAACCTAAGATCAACAATGATAGTTTTAGAATTGTGATTATCTCACCAGAGAAGGAAATTTTTCCATAATTCTTCTTATTTTTAGAAGGTGGTACCAATAATTAGGTGAAATATCAGGCTCTCATTGAAGGCCTGAAATTTTCACTCCAAGTATTGGTAAACCACCTAGAGGTGAAGGGTGATTCATAATTGATAATCAAGTATATCAAAAGTGATTATTCCATCATAAACTAAGTGTTAATTACAATATGTGATTATTTAAAAGGTTTAATGGAGGAATTACCCTCATATCCAACATTAAATCACCTCCTACAATAAGATAATGCTTAGATAGATGCATTAGAAAATGTAGCTACAAATTTGGAAGGTCCAAATCGAGGTGAAACAGTCATCAACATGGACAATCATCGAATGGTTTCACCTTTTGTTCAGATCAGAGCAGAAGAAATCAATGAAATAAGTCCCATCACTAAGTCATATAGTCCTACTACTAGATTTATGACACCCATCTTCGAATATCTCAAAGATATATTACATCCACCGAATAGGTTTAGAAGAGATAAAATTAGGCAAAGGGTGGCTAATTTCACTCTTTATGATGGCCCAAATCACCAGAAATTTTTCTAAAAGTGAGCCTTTGATTGATTACTTCTCAAAAATGTTGATGAAGAAGAGACTATAGCTATTATGAAATATTTTCATGTAAGAGATTTTAGTTCCCACCAATCAAGATACAAGAAATTTAATCAAATCTGAAGGCTTGGATACTTTGGGCCTTTAATGATTCAGGATTACAAAAAATTAACTAAGAAGTGTCATCCCTTCCAAGTGCATGGAAATTTCATCCATCAACCCCTGGAGTTTCTACACATAGATATGTACTCCTATAAATTTTCCACATGGTTAATGGATGTTGTTGGACCATATCCTCCAACCATGACTAAGTAGTTCAATTATATCCTTAATAATATCGATTTTTTATCCAAACAGGATTAAGAAATACCCCTCAAAGAAGTAAGATTAAAAATCATTGTTTGTTTTGTAAAAGCTAATATCGTTACCATATTTTGTGTCCCTCATACCATTTTGATATACAATAGAACTAATTTCTATTCTGTTGAGGTGGAGAAGTTATATTAGAAATACAATATCAAATCCACCATTCACCCCTCCGTCATGCAATGGACAATGGATAGATATAGGCTTTTAACAAGACCCTATCAAACATACTCTAAAAAATAGTGAATAAAGTTAAGAAATATTGGCCTAAAATTATCTTTTAGGCCTTATGGAATTATCATACTACAACTCATACTGTAATGCGGGCAACCCTGTACTCATTGTTTTATGAAACAGAAGCAGTCTTGCCCATTGAAGTTCAGTTACCATTGCTTAGTATTTCTATTTGTGACCACCTTTCCAAAGATAGGAAATTCCAATAATTATAGGATTTTTTAGAGTGACTTGATGAAAATATATTACAAACCTTGAATCATTTTTAAGTATATCATAGTTGGATAGACTGTGCCTTTAACAAGAAGGTATGTATTCATTCATTCCACCAAGGAGAATTGGTATTGTCCCTTACGACCCCAATGATACTAGAAAAGGTACCTCAAAATCCTAAACCAAAGTGGTATGGACCTTAATCCATAAATATGGTTCACCCTAATGGAGTTTATTCCTTAATATCAATGGATGGAGAACTCACTACAACCCCAACCGATGCAAGGTTCCTTAAGAAGTATTTTGTGAAATCATGAAAATTTCGTCTTAGATATAGGATGTTAAAATACATAGCACCATTTAAGTCCATTTTTCATGACATTAAACTACATAGAATCATATTCCTTGATGCTTGACAATAAACAGCATGACATGGAAGCCATGTTGCATGACATTTAACTACATAACATAAGTTTTCCTCACCTAATGACCTTAAACTGCATGGTTAATATATCCCTTGTTTGATGTTAGGAAATATGAAAGTTACCATGAGTAGACACTTCTTTTGGTCCCTCAAATGATGAATAGATTCCATGTGTAAACCACACTCACCTCATTTATACACCCTAGTTTTACATGAGACTCATTTCTCATTATGTTTCGATTGAAACTACATGGGGAATAGCTATCAAGAACCATGTGTGGCATGATTCTAGCCCCAAAAAAGATATGTAGTGAGACATATTTCTTATCCCCTAGTCCATCCAACTTTTTTGTTTCACATCAGGTGACCCACTTCCTTTCCACATGATGATAAACTACATGATTCATGAATAACTATGTGTAGTTTAATTCTTATTCCAATGAGATATGTATAGATGCAGAGATCCCAAATATTTGGTCCAGCCATGACCATAAAAGAAAAAATTCACATTTTCTTTATGTATGAACCAAATCTATAATGGGAACTCCTACAGAACATATGGATTAATTCTCATACAATTTTGTTTCTTGAACCCAACCATTATGCATAAAAATATATGAAAAATATTAAAGACCCATTCCTCACATAAAACCTCAGTTTATGTGGGGAACCATCTCCAAGAACTATGTATGGCTTGATTATCACCCATATGAGATACATAGTGACACCCATATCTCCAATCTTAGCTCCAACCATGATTTTTTAAAAAAACACTCCATGTGTATGGATCATACCTGCATGGGTAACTTTATCAAGAAATACATGTGGCTTGATTCTTTCCCCAACAAGTTATGTAGTGACACCCCGATCTCCTATCCCATGTCTAGTTTCAATGTTTAAAAAGTTCCTTCTCCCCCATTTTTCATAAATCAAACATTCGTTGGGATAATTTCCAAGAACTACGTGTGTCTTGATTCATATCCCATTGAGATATGTAGTGATGCCCGTATCTCAAATCCTGGTTCTAGACATGATTTTGGAAATGAAAACTGCCCTTCCATTTCACCATGCATGAACTATATCTACATAGGGAACCTTTCCAAGACTTATGCATTGATTAAAATTACAATAAGATGTTTAGTGATTCCTAGACTTCATACTTTAGGCCCAACCATCGGTCCAAAAGTTATCAAAATTCCTCTTCCCCACATCAAAGTCTAATTGGTTTAGGGGACAACCTTCAAGAACTACATGTGGACTGATTATCATCCATATGAGATACATAGTGATGCCTAGATCTCCAATCTTGGGTCCATCTATGACTAAATAATAAAAGTCCCTTTACTTCCAATGCATGAATCAGATATACACAAGGATCCTGTAAAGGACCACATGAGGCTTGATTATCATCCTAATGAGAAACATAGTGATGCCTGAGTCTTACACCTTGATTCAGCACCAATTTTCTCATCCTTTCATGTCGGTTCATCTTGTCTTTACTTCATGATTTTAAACTATATGGAATCTTGATAACTATGTGTGGCTTTATTCTCGTAAATAGGAGATACATAGTGACTCCTAGATTTCCAATCTTAGGTCTAGCAGCAACACAACATAGAAAATGACCCTACTATCCTATGTATGTGTTATATCTACATGGGGAAATAAAGTATAAGTTCCCACATTATGCATGAACCTATATCTATTAGATCTACATATGTCATGATTCTTACTTTGAAAATATATGCAATGATGATTGGTCTCTACACCCTGGACTAGCCACGATATTCCTTTTCACATTGGAATCACCCACATCCTTTCTATAAGACGTTAAACTTCATGACCAACATCCTCGATGCATGAATTTAAACAACATGGTACCTCTAGAACTACATGTGGAATGATTCTCATTCTATTGAGATATGTAGTGAAGCCTAGGACTTAATCCCTATCCCCGACCATGGGGTAAAAAATAAATCCCCCCTCTCCTACATACAATATAAAAAATCCATGCATGATATTTTATTTTGGGTCCTCCCCTTAGAGAACCCACCAAGGAAACAAGATATGTACCCCTTCTATATATGAGTTAAATATATGCAAGGGACTCCAAACTCATGCCTAGTATCTGTTCAATGTTTCCTTCATGAATTTAAAAACACACCTTTTCCAATTTCACACTCGTAATATTGAATACCTTCATATCTTCATATCCTTTACTCGGCTATTAGTGTCAGATCTTCTAAAACCTAAGAGCTCCATTGCATGACAATACAGTACATTACCCTATTGGCCTAGCATAAATCACCCCCACAATGGGCTTGTCAACCAATGTATGCCACTATTTGACTATGCACTATGTTCCCTAGTTGAACTTGTATAAAACAACCCCATAACATGTTTATCAACCAATAGTAACTTTGTTATTAGGATAATCCTCTCATGTCCCACCAAGAATTTAATGGCAGTATGATGGAACCCACAACATAAAATTAGCTTTGATTCTCAACATATTTTCACATTTCCTTTCTTCCGACCTGAAAGGATCGAAGACCGTGGTTTATATTTTCCCTCAGCATATGTTCAAAGCATACTGAAATAATCTTGGTCTATTTTACCATGTTCCATCCATTGTTTCCATAATATTATGGTCTTAGTCATATGACCTAAAACTATAACCACCCTACTTCCTACATTTGGGTCAAACCTTCATTGAAATCCTAATCCCTCAATTCTATGGAAATCATGAATCAGAATACCTCTTCAATATTTAGGCATTTTTCTCCACAAACCAAAATCTGTTCTTGGGAAGATCTAAAACTTCATAAAACTTCATATAATTTTAATGATATAATGTCATAATTCTTGAGATATCCTTTGCACGAACATGCATTATCTACCCCATTTGGCCTTGCATTAGTTTCTCCTATAACAGTTCTGTCACCCCAATGATGCCATGATTGAATTTTCAGTCCCTTCCCTAGTTGGACTTGCATAAAACAACCCCCATAAAGTGTTTTTCAATCAGTTGTAACTTTTTTCTTGGGAGATACCTCCTATAAATGTCATATGACCCTTTCCCTATACCATCCTTCAGATCCAAAAATCCCGAAATCATAGTTTACAATTTTCTTATTCCATACATAAACATGATAGAACAGTTCCAAATAAATTAGAAATAATAGGATAATCATCAACCTTTTTGGAAAAGATAAAATACCTTAAATTATATCCCCCCATATTGTTCGTGCTGGATGAAATTAAACTTCATAGAATAATGTCCTTGTTGTATTAATTTTAAATGCACAACATAATATCCTTGCTGCATGACTTTAAACTACACAACATAATTTCCTTGCACAGACGAAGGCTCTAACAATGATATTATTAACGAGGATTTCATGGAGTACTTGAGTGAGAAGAGGTGAAATATTTGAGTTGTGAGAGTTTTCTGCTAGAATTAAGGACCTATTTATAGATGTGGAAGCCTACATAAGTGGTTATCTTTCCCAACATACTAGAACGGATAACTAATCATGGAAGCTTGTGTGACTCATTTATCCTTTTCATCCCTTTCCCACAAGACTAGACCCTCTTTCTTCGATTGGATTCAATCTTGAGGGGGGGGGGGGTTGACACTCTGTTTCATCATATAGATGAAAAAGAAACAAAAGGAAATTACATAGAAAAAATAAAGAAAATAGATGAATAAAAACACTAATCACAAATACCCCAAGAGAAGTTCTCCTGAGTTACCCCAAAGCACCATTAACACGGAATCCCTTGCACGCCTCCCCCTTGCGTGAATAGAAACTTTTTCCCAAGGTCCATTATTTTTCTCTAAATATACCATTTGGGAATAACCCCTTGCGCAGACCACCACTTACGGGGTCCTCCTTAATTTGACTCACCGTCCAGCCTGTGAGATCCATCCCTTAGGCCCTCTTCCAAGCCACTCCTGGAAGGTCCTATCTTTATTTGGCTCCCTTTTCTGAAAGGAACTGATTTGAAACCTCCACCGAGACCTCAAGAAATAAAAAATCTTAGGGAAAGGAACATCAACATGTCTCTTATTTGGATTTATATTTATATAGTAAGAGGTTTCCCAAAATTTTCCTACCAGAGGTTCAGGTTCCTCAGGACGTAAGTAGATTTGTATATCTACGTTCACATAGACCCTTGTCCCAGCGATCCTGTTAGGAAGTTCTGAGTCTGGGTGATTAGGGTTTGACCATGTCTGAACCTTATCATCTCTGAGACCTAGAGCCTCTGATTCCCAGTAGGGATTATAAGGATCACACTTGATTTTCCATTCATCATAGACTGAGATCCTCCTCCTACCACGAAACCAATTTCAGGGTAGCCATCCTGGTGTCGACCCTTAGAATTTTCTGTGGGAGGATGAAATCTTTCTCCTCTCTACCTCTTCTTCCTTCACTTTAATTATTTCCTTACCTTGGACTCTATTCCAATATAAAGTGAAGAGGGTGATGTGTCGTATCCCCAACCTCTTCCATCATATCCCCAACCTCTTCTGCCATAGCCCCAACCTCTTCTACCAGTAAAGAAGGAAGAGTGTGTGGTTTGTCAAATCTTCTTCTTCCTCTTGTTTCTCACACTGAACATGATTTACATGGTCTTAGTGGTAACTTATGATCACGAAAACCACACAATAAACCTGGAGTATTGATCAAGGATAAATATGATTCCTACAAAATTGGATACACATGAAGCCCATTTAAGGCTTGATCTCAACGGGAATACTCCATAGGAATAAGCCCCAATCATAATCCCCTTAATATGGGTATCCTCATAAAGAGTAAACCACAATTTAATCCCCAAAATCACCATGAGGGAAAACAACCCTCATGGTCCCTTCATAGGGGGAATCCTTCTCAGTGGTAAGCCCAAAATTATCATCTCAGAGGGCCATACTCCCCTGCTAGACAAACCCTTGAGGGCCTCTATAGGCATGGTTCCTTACTAACAAACTATGTGGGGTTTGATTCCCATACAAACATGATACGTAGGAAGCCTACCAGAGGTTCAAACTGAAATCATAAAACAATTTTGTTCTTTTTAACCATATCCCTGATAGGGTCTAATTCAACTTGAAAACTCATATACCTTCCAAGTTCCTTGGGTTGTTTCAACATAATTCCCACACTGAATTTTGACTAGGCACCTTCATCCTAGAAATCCTTGACACATAAAATTAAACTATATGTTTGGGTGCTTATCACATGAAATTAAGAGGAATGATGTGCCCCATTAAGAAGCACCAAACTATATGGGTTTATATTCCTTTCATAAGGATACATAGGAATCCCATTTATGGGTTTGATCCCAACATCAAAAAATTCCTATATCCCTGGATGAAGAAAAATTCCAAAGTGAACTTCATCTACCTAAATGACAATAATCTCTAGGGTTCCCCAATATTGGACTAGAAATAAAATATCATCATAATAACAACCAAATAATCACTAATTAGTATATGAGAGGACACCATTGATTAATAACCTTTGATACATATAGATATCTGATCTCACCACGATTCACTGTTTCATTTTCACCCTTACAGTACTGTGCTAAACTTGTTTTATATTGAAAGTTATGAAAATAATAATAAATTTAATTCCATGTTTTAATAATTTATTTTTTTATCACTGTTAAAAATGTCAATGTTACTTGTTTTGATGATTCCATTGCTAGAGGAGGTGATTTGGAGGACCCATGATGATGTCCAAGAAAAATGGTCCAAACTGCGCAAGATCGATGCACACCAGTGGACTCATCTGTGCACTGATCTTGAACCATGCATCCAAATGGGATGAAATTTTGTTTTCTGGTCCAAAATTCATTGGGATACATTTAATATGAAAGAACCCAAGACACATTCAACCATTTGGTGGCCCAACCAACCTAATATGTCCAGCACACTGAATCTTCATGAAGTTAAAAGTGGTGTGCTGTGATCTGTCCATATATCATGCTCCACTAGTCAAAATGGTGCCAAACTTTTAGTAGAGACATTAAATATGTGTAGATACAACTTTTTTATTTTCTCAAAAGTGATATAATTCTTTCTGGAGGTCTAAACCCATGTGACAAGTGGTTTTAAGAAATCTGTGTGCTCAAAACCACCTTCCCATTTTCCTATAAAATGGAACCTTGGGCTCTCCATTTGTAAGTTCTACCAGGAGGAAAAGATCTGGTATTTTGGAGACCCAAATTAGTACTCTCATCATACAAGGAGTTCTATAGGCCACTATCCTCATAGTGGGATCAAGGATGAAGGTGAAGTTCCACCCGAGCTTCCTCCTCCTCCTGTTGTCGAGCTAAATGTTGGATGTTCATTTTGAGGGAGCTACACACACTTGGGAGGGAGTTCCAACACTTATTCTTATATTGTTTTTGTGTGCTAAATATTTCTCTTATTTATTATCATGACATTATTCTCCTCTGATTTCATTTTTATTGTTAAAAGTAATTGAAACACTTTTTGTTTCAACACCGATTGAGTTGAGAATTCAAGTGGGAATCTTGGGTTGTTCCGATTGGACAAGACAAGAGTCCTATTTATCTCACACATACATAATATTTAATTATGCTTTGGTATTCTTTATTATCTATGCTTGACACTCGAACCTTGACAACATGATTTTTGTGTCAAGGGGTGATTCTTTAAGCATCGTTTAAGAGGCTAGAGGGAAGTTGTGATCTTGGCAACCCTCAACCAAAGGATTCCATTAAACCATGTGTATTTTTCAGAATGATGGACTCAAAAATATGTGTAGTGAACTTGAAATGATCTCCTTATCTCAAATTTCTAAAAAAAAACTTTTATTTATTAACTATTAAACTCTTTAAATAAATTCATTTTCTTTAAACTGTTTTAAAACCACCAATCTTTTAGTACTTATTATTAAAAACAAACACACTAAATCCATAAAAGATCCTTGAGATATGACCTAGGGTATGGCCTAGACTATAAATAAACCTTAAAATCATAATAAATTTGAAGTGTCATGACAACACAGTCAAATTTTGGTTCCATTTCTGGGGAGCGCTTCGGGTTTTAGTGTGTGTTTTTGATAAGATATTTATAAATTTTGTAAAAATTTATTTACCTTTTCAATACTTTTGTATTCCAATTTATTTTTTGTATAGGTTTGGTGAATGACACATTCTAATCCAGGATATTTACCTCCTTTCGAACCTAAACCAGAGAGGATCCTACATCAGCGACACCAAGACACATAAGAGAACCCTTCAAAGGAGGACACACAAAACATCAACACTCTTCTTGATCCTTACTCTTATTCTTACAAAACCAACATCAAAACTGAAATAAACTTGCATAAAATGGACCAAAATAACTAGAAATTAAAAGAACCAACCTTGTATAGTGTTGATATCCAACCAAATTACATTCAAATGCAAGGTGAGGCACCCGATTTTGAACTAAAATCCGGTCTAATTCATTTATTACCAAGATTTCATAGAATTCCTAGAGAAGATCCACATAAACACTTAAAATAATTTCATACTATGTTTTCTGCATTAAAACCTGTAAATGTGGATGAATAACATCTAAAGATAATAGAATTCCCAATTTTATTAGATGACACTGTAAAAGATTGGATTTACTATGTTAATTTACCAATTAGAGGATTGGCAGACATGAAACACCTTTTTCTTGAAAAATATTTCCTAGCCTCTCAAACTAAAACTCTAAGGAAAGAAATTTCTGGTATAAGGAAGTCTCAAGGGGAAACATTACATAAATATTGGGAATGCTTTAAAATGTTATGTTCAAGTTTCCCACACCACCAAATAATTGATTGACTTTTAATTCAATATTTTTATGAAGGTTTAATTACTATTAATAGAAACATGATTGATGCTTCTGCAGGTGGTGCGCTAGTAGTTGAGACCCCAATTGATGTAAGAACCCTGATTGAGAACATGACACAGAACACTCAACAATTTGGTACAAGGTCTAATGTACCCATTTGAGGTGTCCATGAGGTTCAAAGTACCGAATTCGAGAGGAAGGTGGTCACGATGTTCGAAGATATAAGTACCGTTCTTCAAAAACTTTATCTTTCCCAAGGGAAATCCCAATCTCCTCCTCCCATCCATTATGGAATATGTTCTTCTGGAACCCACTACACCAACCAATGCCCGCAATTGAGAGAAACTTCTGAGGTATGTGAGGCAATCTTTCCAGGAAGACCTTATAATCAACCCTTTAGGAAAGAATCTTACTATCCATCCAACCCTAGGTGGAAATAAAACCAAGACTATAGGAAAGGGGGGTATTCAAACCAGCCCCATCAACCATGGAACCAACAAGGTTAGAGTATTCATCCACCACCACCACCTAGAAATCTCCAACCACCCCAAAGGCCTTTCTAACAAACCCCTCCAAAACTTGAGCCTAGACTAGAAGATATGATGAAAAAAATGGATGCCAACAATATCAAATTCCAAAAAACCACTCAGGAAGCCATACAAGACTTCAAAACCCAATTAGGCCAACTAGCTAACTCGGTGGGGGTAAATTCAAAGTCATGGGTCGGGTAAAATACCCTCTAATCCAGTAGTTAACCCTATGGATAAAGTAAATGTTAGTGCCATCAACCTTAGTAATGATAAACAACTTAAAACCCAAATGAACCCTCCATTAGATTCATCCACTCCTCAGGAAACCCCCATCCCAACTGTTGAAAATGGTCCAAGAGAAGAAAATCATTATCCTGAAAGAATCCCTTCCAAAGGAAAGAGTGTGTATGTTGATGAGTCTCCTATCCCAACAATTCCTCTTCTATTTCACCAAAGGGAAACCCAACCAAGAAAACAAAAGGAAACTGAAATTGATAAGGAAATATTGGAAACTTTCAAAAAATTACAGGTTAACATTCCTTTGATTGATTTCGTGAAAAAAATTCCAAGATACTCCATGTTTTTAAAGGAGATGTGTACACATCGAAGGAGACTTTAGGGTGATGAGAAGTTATGATTGGGGAGGAATGTCTCAGTATTGATAGAACCATCACTGCCTACCAAATGAAATGATCCTGAAACCTTCTCGATTCCATGCACCATAGAGGATTATTCATTTTCCAATGATATGCTTGATTTAGGTGATTGTATAAATGTGATGCCTCAATCCATTTACTCTTAATTGTAGTTTGGGGAACTAAATCCCACTGGAATTTTTTTCAACGGGCCAACCAGAGTACCGTACACCCTTCAGATTTGTTAGAGGATATTCCTGTGAGGGTGAAAATTTTAATTTTTCCAGCTTATTTTTATGTGCTAAAATTGAAGATGATATGATGAATGGACATGCCCCAATTATATTGGGAAGAAACTTCTTGAAAACTAAAAAAACCATAATTAATGTCTATAATGGTACATTATATATGGAATTTGGTGGTGACATAGTCCATTTCAACATCCTTGATACCATGAAGCACCCCTTAGAAGAACATTTATCTCTCTCTGTTAATTCAATTGATGTACTCCCTTCTCCTGAAAACACCTCTTATCATTACCCCAATACCTTTTCTAAGTTATAATCCTTGATTAAAATTCTTGGTAATGAATCATGCATTTATTGTTGTAGTGGTCTAGAGAAATTTAATGCATGTTTGTTAATTGATGATTTCTTGAACAATGAGGATCTAGTGACCATAGATGATACTGATAAGCTTGTAAAAGCTCATTCCTCATCTAAGAATGGTACTATTGAGTAGTTAGATGAGATCAGTGACCTCTCACTTTCACACACAATCCCATAAATCCAAAATCCACCTGAATTGGAACTAAAAAAGTTGCCTAAAGATTTAAAATATTCATATCTTGAGAATGGAAAAAAGTTTCCAATCATCATTTCTAGTTAACTCCCTCCTAAGCATGAATTGAGACAGATTTAACTTTTGAGGGATTATAAACAAGCATTGGGATGGGAAATTTCTAACATTCCTGGTATCAACCCATCAATTTTCACAAATCATATTTTATTAAATGACGATGCTAAACTAGTGAGGTAGGCACAACGTCGATTGAACCCAAACCTCCTAGAAGTTTTGAAAAGGGAGGTAACAAAATTATTGGCTACTGGAATCATTTAACCTATATCTGATAGCCAATGGGTCAGTCTCATTCAAGTAGTTCCTAAAAAAACTGGCCTTACAGTAATAAAAAATGAAAACAATGAATTGGTTCCAAATCGTGTGTAGAATGGTTGGCGTGTTTTCATATACTATTGCCGACTAAACCAACACACTAAGAAGGAACATTTCCCTATGCCATTAATTGAACAAATGCTAGAGAGGCTAGCGGGTAAGTCCCATTACTGTTTCCTTAATGGGTATTTTGGATACTTTCAAATCCATATTGCCCCTGAAGACTAGGAAAATATGACATTCACTTTCCCCATTGGTACATTTTCCTATAGAAGGATGCCATTTAGTTTATGCAATGCTCTAGGTACTTTCTAGCGATGTATGGTTAGTATTTTTTCATATTACCAAGAGAATTTCATGGAAGTATTCATGGATGATTTCACTATTTGTGGATCTTCTTTTGATGAATGTTTGAGTAGTCTTGCTTTAGTCCTACATCATTGTATTGAAAATAATCTCATATTAAATTATGAGAAATTCCATTTCATGGTGAGAAAAGGTATAGTTTTGGGACATGTCATTTCTGGGGATGGTATACAAGTAGATAAATCAAAAGTGGATGTCATTTCTTCTCTATCATTCCCCCAAAATGTACGGGATGTGTGGTATTTCCTCGTTCATACTGAATTTTACTGTCGTTTCATTCATGACTTTAGTAAAATTGCACTCCCCCTCTCCCGATTACTCCAAAAAGAAAAAGAATTTGTTTTTGATAAATAATGTGAGAAATATTTTAATAAGTTAAAATGGGGTCTCACATCACCCCTGGTAATTCAACCACCTCGGTGGGATTTACCATATGAGATCATGTGATATGCCTCTAACTATGCAATTGGGGCAGTCCTATCACAAAGGGTGGATCGAGCTCCACATGTCATTACCTATGCATCATGTACTATGGACGCTGCCCAAGAAAACTACACCACAAATGAAAAAAATATTTCTTTCCATTGTGTTTTCCATGGATAAATTTAGGTCATATCTTTTAGGGTATAAAGTCACTGTGTTCTCAGACTATATAGCCCTTCAGTATCTCCTTAAGAAACCGGAATACAAACCACATCTCATTCGCTGGATGCTCCTCCTACAGGAATTCAATTTAGAAATTAGAGATAAAAAAGGAGCGAGAATGTGTTGGCTGACCATATCAGTAGGATTCACCCATCCTCATACATTGACTCATTCCCCTATATTCCCATAAATGATATGTTTCTTGATGTGAAACTGTACCAAGTGAAAGATGTTATTCCTTGGTATGCTGAAATTGTAAATTATTTGGTAGCATCTTGCATTCTTACTGATTTCAATAAAAACCAGGCCGACCATCTAAAACATGAGTCCCATTGGCACATTTGGGATGACCCCTATCTTTGGCGCACATGTAGTGATCAAGTCCTCAGGTTTTATGTTTTCAATAGCGAGTTTCAGTCTGTCCTTAGATTTTTCCACACTCTTGCTTGTGGGGGCCACTTTGGTCCCCAACAGACTGCTCGCAAGGTCCTTGATTCTGGTCTCTTTTGGATAACACTTTTTTGGGATACCCATGAATTTTAAAAATCTTGTCCTAATTGTCAAATAATAGGGAATGTATCTAAAAGAAATGAAATTCCACAACAACTATTTCTTTTCATGAAATTTTTGATGTTTTGGGCATTGACTTTATGAGATCATTTCCCAATCCCTTTGGAAACTTGTACATTCTTCTGGCTGTTGATTACATGTCAAAATGTGTAGAGGCATGATCTACAAGAACTGATGATTCTAAGGTAGTTGTAGAATTTTTGAGAACCAAATCTTTTGTAGGTTTGGCTTACCTCGGTTTATCATTAGTGTCCAGGGTTCTCATTTCTGAAAAAAAAACAATGTAGTCACTTTTGCGTCAGTATGAGGTCGTTCATCGAGTGTCTACTGCTTATCACCCATAGACCAATGGTTAAGATGAGGTGTCAAATAGATAGGTAAAACATATTCTTGAAAAAATGGTTAAACCCAATAAAAAAGATTGGAGTCTTAGACTTGATGATTCAATATGGGATTACTGTAATGCTTCCAAAACCCCCATTGGCATGTCACTATATCAGATAGTGTTTGGAAAGAGTTGTCACCTCCTTGTTGAGATTGAGAACTGGGCCTACTGGGCCATCAAAAAATGCAATTATAATCTTTCTGGTTCAGGTGCTCAAAGGAAGTTGTATATTCAAGAGTTGGAGGAAATGAGAAGAGATGCACATGAGAACTCCATGATTTATAAAGAGTGAACCAAGGCTACCCATGACCGTCTTATCCTTCCTCACCAATTTTTAATTGGGAAGAAGGTCCTCCTCTACAATTCAAGGATAAAGTTGCATCTAGGTAAGCTTTG
Organism: Viscum album; assembly: GCA_963277665.1. Classification (NCBI taxonomy): domain Eukaryota; kingdom Viridiplantae; phylum Streptophyta; class Magnoliopsida; order Santalales; family Viscaceae; genus Viscum; species Viscum album. The sequence goes on along the minus strand of OY728138.1, from coordinate 1,775,248,711 downwards.
TTCCCACTGGTTTGGACCATACACTGTTACTAACGTCTTTCCATTTGGTGTTGTATAGGTTCAAAATGAAGAAACCAAGCACACCTTCACTGTCAATGGGCAGTGGATGAAGTACATCCATGAATCCATTCTGGATCCCCCGATGGAGTAACTCTACGTTCACGAAGCAATATATGAATGAAAATCACCTGATTTCATCCTTCCTTTCCACATTATCTTTTCTTACAGTGAGGAAACTGCAAACTTTAGGTGTGGGGGGATGAGTATATTCCTAGGTTAGTTAGAAATTTTCATCATCTTTCTTCTTTTTCTCTTTTTAGCTTGCTGAATTGTATTTTTACTTTTCCCCCTTCCCCCCTCACTTTTGTGCCATAATATTACTTTTTTTATGCACACTTTATCATAGAAAATCATTCCCATTTAATCATGGAAGTTATTGAAAATTCATGTGGAATTTTCGTATTTCATATTGTTTTAACATTAAAAAAAACAAATTTCTGATGAAATGTACATTAAAACAAGAATTTAATACTTTGGTGTGACTTTATTTTAAAATTTAGTTCTTTGTCGATGTTATAAATGGTTGTATTATTTTGAAACCTTTGAGAAGAATGGTGCCATTTTTTGTGAACAGTTTAAGGGAAAATTGTGTCACTTAATCTCTCCACATATTTTTTCAATAAACCATGAAATTTAAAAATTTCTTACTTAATGGAAGGAAAATATAAGTTAGGTTGATTTTTCTCTACTTTCCAAAATCATTTTCCATACGTTCATTCCTTATCTGATCTATTTCATTACTATACCAGATTGACCTATTCATGTGTTCCTATTATCCGACTACTGTACACCCTAAAATAAAACAAAAAAAGGGTTTTATATTAGGTAGGTTAAAAACCACCCTTTCTCAACTTTTTATCTTGTTATAACTATTACAATTAGTGTTGTGATGAGATCAAACATGGGTTGGGAGAAGAGTGTGAGATTTGTTCCAAGTGCAACTTTTGAAAAATTAATAAATGAGGGGAGTGATTAAATGTACAACATATGGGGATATCTAGGTCTGGAGCTTATGGTTTGACTTCTAGGAATTCTTAAGTGAGTGGGTCTTGAAATTCGATTGCAATGGATGCGGGAAAAGTTCAATGGAAAGGATCTTGTAAGTAGAAAATTATTAAAATAACTTATATTTACTCGATAAAAAGTGGAAATAATAGTATGAAATGGTTTTCACAAACACACATGGAGAATTAGTGACACAATTAACTTTTTAATTATCTTCTTTTATTAGTATCATGCATATCTTGGAATTTCATTTGAATACAATTTTTGAGACGTCTTTTTCTATGATCACTGAGAATATCTTCTTGGTGTGATTTTTTCTTTGATAACATTTCTACCAAGAATTAAATTTTTATTGAATATTAAATCTTTATAATGTTGGAAATATCTACATGAATAATTTTTGGAATTATTACTTTGCCTAGGAGTGCAAATGTTTAGGTGTGGGGGTGTGATTGCACCGTGATTCACTGTTTCATTTTCACCCTTACACCACTGTGCTAAACTTGTTTTATATTGAAAGTTATAAAAATAATAACAAATTTAATTCCATTTTTGAATCATTTATTTTGAGTTTATAAATGTTAAAAAGTTAAATGTTACTTGTTTTGATGATTCCATTGCAAGAGGAGGTGATTTGGAGGACCCATGATGATGTGCAAGAAAAATGGGTCAAACTGTGCAAGATCTATGCACACCAGTGGACTCATCCATGCACTTCTACTGAACCATGAATCCAAATGGTCTTAAATATTTTGGACTCATAAAAAATTAATTTTTCTACATTTCATATTAAGGAACCCAAGACTAATTCGGCCATCTGGTGGCCCAATCGACCCGATCTGTCCATAACACCGAATCTGCATGAAGTTAAAAGTGGTTCACTGTGATCTGTCCATATCTCACACTCCACTTGTCTAAATTGTAAAAATCATTCAGTTGAGATAGTCAAGAGGTGGGTATACAACCTTTTTATTTTCTCCAAAGTGAGATAATGTTGTCTGGAGGTTGAAACCCATGTGAAAAGTGGTTTTAAGAAATCTGTGTGGTCAAAACCTCCTTCTCATTTTCCTATAAAATGAAACCTTGGGATCCCCATTTGTAAGTTAGGCCAGGAGGAAAATCTTTGGTATTTTGGAGACCAAATTTAGTCCTCTAATAATCTAAGGAGTTCTGGAGGCCTCTATCCTCATAGGGGTATCAAGGATGAAGGTGAAGTTCCACCCGAGCTTCCTCCTCCTCTTGATGTCGAGCTAAACGGTGGACGATCATGTTGAGGGAGATACACACACATGGGAGGGAGTTACAACACTTTTTCTTCTACTAGTTTTGTGTAATTTGGGTTGATAAAAATTTCACTTATTTCTTATCTTGAAATTATTTTCATCTTATTTCATTTCTATTGTTAAAATTAAGTGAAACACTTTTTATTTCAACACCGATTAGGTTGAGATTTCAAGTGGGAATCTTGGGTTGTTCCGATTAGACAAGACACCTATTTATCTCACACTTACATAAGATTTTAGTATGCTTTGGTAGCCTTTCTTATATATTCTTGTTAACCAATCCTTGATAACACGATTGTTGTGTCAATGGGTGGTTCTTTGAGCATCGTTTAAGAGGCAAGAAGAAAGTTGAGATCTTGACAACCCTCAACCAAAGGATTCCATTAAAACATTTGTATTTTTTAGAATGATGAACTCACCAATATGTGTAGTGAACTTGAAATGATCTCCTCATCTCAAAATTCTAAAACACCACTTGTATTTATCAACTATTAAACTCTTTAAATCAAGTCATTTTCTTTAATCTGTTTTAAAACCACCCATATTTTAGTACTTATAATTAAAAACACACACTCTAAACCCATGAATGCTCCTTGAGAGATGACCTAGGTTCTTCCCTAGACTATAAATCAACCTTAAAATCATAATTAGTTTGAAATGTCACGATAGCGTGATCAATATCTTTCTCAATGAAAAAACTTTAATACATAAAAATGATTCTAAATTCCACACATGATAATAATTGATTTCTAATATTGCTATAACCCACATCATACTTGGTAATTAATTAAGTATTAATGAAAATATGTTAAATCAATAAGAGAATCATGTAGTAGAAAATAATTCCCCCCATAAGGGTGTAATGAGCCTTACCTCCCATCCTCTTGACCAATGCGAGTTCTTAATCATCATGGTTAAAAATCCCTAACAAGCACCTTCCTTTGGAAAATAGGTCCTTATCAATACAAAACCATTGGGTGTTTCTAGTTACATGAATTAACCCATTGGAAACTGTTCAGAAATATCAAACCATAACAGTGTGTGAAATCCAAGGGAAACATCGTGTAGTCATGTTTTTTCATAGAAATGGGAAAAATACTTACATAATTTCTAGATATTTACATACAACCATGATTCATTTCCTTTAACTCCCATAATCTATGGAAAAATTCTCTGGTCATCGATTATGGCAATCCAGTAGCTAAAAATTAAAGTTCTGATTCTTTTCTCGAATCCACAATGTGCATAACATGCCTTCCATGTCATTGTATTCTCCAATTCGAATCCAAGATCCATGAATCTATTGTTGGGACCAAGTTGTACGGACAAGGAAGTAAGAAAAGTTTGTTATTATAGAGTGTTGTCTTTTTGTTGTCAAAGAAGCTAAATCAATTGACTTTATAATGGACTTAGAAACTATGATGATGCTTTGCTGATTTGTATTTCAAAAATATCATAAGTTTGGAAAACTTGTGACGCAAGCCTTATGAAGGACAAGGAGAGTAAAGAAGTATTTTTGGAAAAATAAAGAAAGCGGCGTGTATTTCAAAAGTGGTGCGCAAGTGTTGCACAAAGTATATGTGGCACGCAAGTCATATTTCAGCATCATCATATCAAAATATGAAAAAGGAAAGAAAGTGTCATGCTAGTGATGGAATGACATGCAAGTGATGGAGCAGCACGCAAGTGCTGGATCGGTGCACAAGTACTGGAGCGGCACGCAAGTGCTGGAGCGGCGCGCAAGTGCTGGAGCGGCGCGCAAGTGATGGAGCGGCACACAAGTGATGGAGCGGCACACAAGTGTATGTGGTGTGAAAGTCACAAAAATTCCTATAAATAGATGACTAGCATTCAAATTTTTTAATGTTCAACACTTAAGAAAAAATTTGATCTCTGATCGCGCAAGTAGTAGAGAGTGGAGCACAAGCTGAAGTGTCAGGCAAGCTGAGGGTTATTTATAAGGCACGAAAGTAGGGTGTCATGCTAGTAGAGTGGCACGCAAGCAGAAGTGGCACATAAGTTGTCAGAGGAACGCAAGGAGGGAGGTGTCTTTAAGAAGTGTGTTGTGTATAAGCCAAAAGTGGTGCACAAGTTGTGAGCTGTGCACAATAGTGGTGTGTAAGAAGTTAGTGGCATGAAAGAAGGTAGGCATGCAAGTTGAGTGGCGTGCAAGCAGGTGGCATGAAAGATGAGTGGAATACAAACAGGTGGCGCACAAGCAGGGAGACACACAAGCAGGGAGTGGCACACAATATGTTTTCACCAGGAGGTTCTTACCAGCTTCTGGGTAGGAAAGTGAAGAATTGTTTTGAATGATTTTATTTGTGAAAGTTTATTAAGAAGCACAGAATCATTACATTACCCTATTTGTGTTAAGAGGAAGCACACACACTATTGGATTGTTTTCAAAGTGCTACACGAGTGTAAGGGTATATCCTACTCATTGTATTTAACATCAAAGGATTGTTTTCTAGTGGATTGTGTGGTACTGGATTGTTTCCATACCATACCAAGGATGTAGCTACTCTTGTTGAGTAGTGAACCTTGTAAATCTTTTGTTCTTGTGGTTGTGTGTGATCATCAGGAAAGAAACTATTTAATAGTAGGCGAAGGTTTTTTCAAAAAGAAGGAAACTTAAAAAGAAAAAGATATTACTGATTCACCCCCCCTCTCAGTGATACTTGGATTCTGACTGGGAACTTCAATTGGTATCATAGGGACAGGTTCCCTTCGTTTATTCTTTGCTAAAGTGGTTGAAGAGAAGTTGTGATGGAGAATCTAAATTGCGTGAACAACAAGGGGATTCCGATTTTTGAGGGAAAGAACTATCACATCTGTAAGGATAGAATGATTCCTTATCTTATGTCTCTTGGATATGAAGTTCTTGAAACTACAATAGATGAATTTCCTGCTATTGATGACAAGTTTCTTCCTACTCCTCTTGATAAGAAGAATATTGAGAATTATGGAAGATCTAAAAATGCGTTACTCTCATCTCTTTCTGAGAGTAATTTTTTAAGAGTGAAAGGTGTTTCTATAGCCAAAGAAATCTGGGACAAACTGAAGAAAATCTATGAAGGAAATACAAAAGTGAAGAAGGATAAACTAAAAATATGGAGACTGAAGTATGAAGACTTGAAAATGGGAGAATCTAAATCTTTTGGGGATTTCTTTTCCAAGATAAATGATATTTTTAGTACAATCAGATGTCTTGTTGAAACGTTGGAGGATTCTATAGTTGTTGAAAAGATCTTGAGAATTATTCCTAACAAGTTTGATGCTAAAGTGTCTTCATTAGAAGATAGAGACCCTGAAACATTATCTTTGGATGATTTGCATAACACTCTCATTACTTATGAGATGAGAAGGGAGAAGACTATAAAGGGAAAAAAAGCTGATAGAGAAATGCCATTCAAGGATACAAAGAGAGATAAGTCAAAGAAGACTCTTATTTAAGATGATGCTGGTGAATCTGATTCTGAATATGAGGTATGTAAAAATTTTGATGAAATTTTATCCTTGTTTTCTAAGAATGTTAAAATAGGTACATGGAAATACAAGGGTAAACTTCCCTTGAAATGTTTTGAGTGTGGAGCCGTTAGTCACTTTACGACTAATTGCCCTCAAAAGAATAAAGAATAAGACAGTGATGATGATAACATAAGGCCAAGAAGGTTGTGGAAGAAACAAGATGACAAAGATAAATATTTTTCAAAGGGGAAGGATAAAAATTTCTTCAAATAAAAAAGAATAATCTTTTTATCTAAAGATGAAGATGAGGAAGATAATAGAGATGATTCTAAGAAATTATTTTCTTAAAAAACTAGAGAGAATACCTTTATTACTGCAGTGAATAATGAAGAGTATGAGAGAAACAGTTCAGAAGAAGAAGAAACTCAACTTGAATATCATCTGAAAGAAGAGTTGAAAGAATTCCCGAGGAAGATCAGAAGTCTTGAGAAGGAAAACAACAAGCTGATAAATGAAAATTCCACATTAAACTATCAAGAAGGTTTTACTGATGAGAAAATCAAGATGGAAAAGGAGATTGATGATATGAAAAATTCTCTTGAGAATACAATGAATCGTAATGATCATCTTGAAGTAAAGCTGAAGGAAAAATAAAAAGAGTTGGAACTTATCCAATAGAAACTTTATAAAGCTAAATAAATGAATATCAGTTTCAAAAATTCTATCTCAAAAGTTGGTGAATGTTCTAGTAACAATGAACTAAAAAAGGATCCAAAAAAGTTACCTTCAAAGGTCTAAATGAAAGACAGAACTGGTTCTGATAAGAACAAGGATAGAAAGACCATTTATGTGGTCAAAGTCAGCAATGATGAAAAATTAGAAGTTCATAAAAATCACAAGTCAAGAAAGACTTCTAATACTTCTGGTGCTATTAAATATGAACTGAGAAAGGGAGTTACAAATTAAAACATGAAGGTTTATGGTCAACATAGTTATATTAAGAAGGTTTTTGAGAAGCGTGTTCACAAATCTGGTCAGTTTAGAAGTTTCAAAGGAAAATATTCTTTCTATGGCTACTGCTGGTATTGTGGTGGATTCAGACACATGGAAAATATTTGTTGGTTCAACCAACAACATTAAAACTATTCCACAAGTTTTGAAAGACAAGTATTGAGGGGGAGTCAATACTTTCAAAATAGAAATCATATAATCAAATTTCAGAAGATATCTGAGAAGATTGGTGTGAAAGTTGAGAATAGGTTCCAACCACTGGAAACTATTTGTGAAAGATGTGATCATCCTGGACATCTTGCTAAGGGCTGCCTTAGTGTGTTACCAGAGAAACAAAAGTTTCTTAATAATTATCAAAAGACAGAGTTTTTAAAAGCTAAATGGGATAGGTCTGATAAGTCCGAAAAGAAAGAGTGCATGGTTTTCTGGACAGAACACATTGAATTGGATAAAAAATTAGAGGAAGCACAATAGAAAGTGGAATAAAAGAAAGAACAAAAAGCTATTGTTTTTTAAATTGACTTGAAAGCTACAAAAGGTGAATGTCCATGGATTCTTGACAGTGGGTGTTCTTCTCATATGATAGGAGCCTTAATGTTATTGAAGAATGTGATAGACTTAAAAGAAAGAACTGTTAAATTTGGAAATGATGAATCTTTGAGAATTAAAGGTGTTGGATCAACCATCATTGGAAAAGAAAAAATGAAATCTAAGAAAACATTATATGTTGATGGGTTGAAACATAATCTTCTAAGTGTTTCACAACTCTATGATGAGGGAAACAAATTTATATTCAGAAAATATGGTTTCATTGTGAAGTGTGAAAATGATGGAAATATAGTTACAAGAGGCCGACGTACAAAAGGAAACTTGTTCCAAGTTGGTGAAGTACAAAATTCTTGTTACATGGGCATGGTGGATGAAAATCAGTTATGGAATAAAATTCTAGTACATATGTGTCAGAGAAACATGTGTAAGTTATCAACACGAGACAATATCCGAGATATGCCTAATTTATCAAGAATAAGAGATTGGTACTGCACTATTTGTGAAAAATGGAAGATTACAAACTCTTTTCATAAGAGAGTTGAAATTAGTTCAAAACAACCCTTGGAACTTATACATTCTGATATATGTGGACCAATGAGTAAGAAATCAACAAATTGAGATAATTACTTCATTACTTTCATTGACTACTTTACTCGCATTACTTTTGTTATGTACATGAGACATAAGTCAGATTCTCTGAAAATGTTTAAGAGTTTCAGGAGGAAAGTAGAGAAGGAATGTGAGTATTCAGTGAAGAAGTTGAGAACTAATAATGGTGGAGAGTATAAGAATGAATATTTTTTAAGTTATCTTTAGAAACATGGAATTCAGAATGAGGTCAGTTCACCATACAGACCTCAACAAAATGGGGTTTCTGAAAGAAAGAATTGAAGTCTGGTGGAAATGGGGAGAAATATGTTACTTGAACATAGTCTTTCTCATTATTATTGGAGGAAATCCATGAGAACTGATATTTATATTTTGAACTGATGCTTCTATAGGAAAAACTCATATATGACTCTATATGAAATTATCTATGAAAAAACTCCAAGTCTGAAACATTTAAGAGTTTTTGGGACTCCATATATTATAAAGAAGAAAGGTGGAAACCTGGGAAAGTTTGATAAAAGAGGAGTTGATGGAATTTTTCATGGTTATTCTCTAGAAGGAAGAGGATATAGATTCCTCAATAAAGAAACATGAAGATTTATTGATTCTTCAGATGTAAAAGTTGTTGAAAATGCTGAGAAAGAAAAACAGTCATATGTTGAAGTGAAAGTCAAGCAGGATAGAGAAGATTTTGTTAACAATTATGATAATGCTACAGACTATTTTAATCCTACGCAAGAAGAAAAATCCGACTCAGAAATATAGAGTGACGAGGACGGAGTTCAAACAACTCATCCTAGTTTGAGGAAGAAAGTGGAGGCTTAGAACATTATTGGAGATAAAAATCAGAGGGTTCAAATAAGAAGAACAATGAATGCTATATCACATACAAATCTTTATTCGAAAGTTGAACCGAATGATGTAAATGAAGCATTTGAGCATCCAGAATGGGTTCATGCTATGAATGAAGAGCTTGATCAGATAGAGGAGAATGATACTTGGGAACTTATACCCAAGCTGGATAACAAGAACATTATTGGTACAAAGTGGGTTTTCTGGAACAAGATGAATGAAGAAGGTAAAGTAATAAGAAACAAAGCAAGAATGGTTTTCAAAGGGTATTCACAAATTGAAGGCATTGATTTTGATGAAACCTTATCTCTGGTGGAAAGATTAGAAAAAATCAGAATCATTCTTACTATTGATGCACAATGAGGTTACAAAATATTTCAAATGGATGTAAAATCCACATTCTTGAATGGTGAACTTGACGAGGAAGTCTACATTGATCAACCTTGTGGATTTTTTATTGGAAAGGATGAATGTTATGTGTGCAGGTTGAAGAAGGCTTTGTATAGGATAAAATAGGCTATGAGAGTATGGTATTGTAAATTAGATTCTTGCTTAAAGAAGATGAACTTTAAGAAAGGGAGACTTGACATCAATTTTTAAATCATGAAATGTATGGAGTTTTCACTGATCATTATTGTTTATGTCGATTATATTATATTTGATGGAAAAGATGAAAGATCATGTAAAAAATTTGCTGAGTAGATGAAGAAGTTATTTGAGATGTCCGTGCTGGGAGAAATGAAGTACTTTATTTGGCTACAAATTTCACAGAAGAAGAATCACATTTTTCTGTCTCAAGAAAAGTATGCTAAGGAACTTATGAAGAAGTTTGGCATGGAAAATTTGAAACTAGTTTCCACACCAATTTCAGTGGAAACCAAGTTGTCTATAGATGGAGAAGGCAAGGAAGTTGATCAGAGAGAATTTTGAAAGCTGATTGGAAGTCTATTGTATTTGACTACCTCAAGACCTGACATTTTCTATACTGTCACTTTATGTGCAAGATTTCAAAGTGCTCCTAAAGAATCACATTTTATTGCTAGAAAAATAATTCTCAGATATATCACAGGCACAAAAAATTTTGGAATCAAGTATAATGGCTTAAGAAATATTGATCTATTCGGGTATTCTGATGCTGATTGGGCAGGAAATTTTGATGATCGAAGATCCATATCTGGTGGAGTGTTCTTTCTAGGAAAAAGTTTTGTTAGTCGGCATACCAAGAAACAGAATTTAGTAACTCTTAACATAACTGAAGCTGAGTATGTTGCTGCTAGTCAAGCTGCAACTCAACTAATGTGGATGAAGACTCAGCTGGATGATCTACTTGTTTAAGTAAAGCTACCATTGATCTTGGGTTGTGATAATTAGAGTGCAATCAATCTTACAAGAAACCCAATACAACATTCTCATTCAAAACACATTGATATAAAGTACCACTTCATCAAAGAGTAGGTAGAGAAGAATGAATTGAGGCTGGAGTACATTCCTATATCTGAACAAGTGGCTGATATATTCAAAAAACATTTATTGAAGGAACCATTTTCAAAATTAAGGTTGAACATGGGTGTCCAACCTATTTCTCATCATGGTTAAGGTATGTGTTTATGTCCCCAATCTCATCTTGCATGTGGATAGTGTTTTCAAGGGAGATAATTGTTTCATAAATCTATCCTATAGATGTATGCATAAAGGGGGAGTTGTGGGTAAGCTGTGAATCCAACATGTATGTGTGTGAACTACTCTAACTATTTGTTGGAGTGGAGGTAGGAAACAATTTTGTTTTCCAGGAAATTTGAAGAAGTGAAGAATTATGAAGTAGAAGCTTGAAGGATGTTCTGAAGAAGGCTGAGGAGGTACGCTCATGAGGTTTCATAGTCACTTCTTTTGGGCAACATGGTTTTCGCTGTTAATAATTCTTGTTTCCTAAAATGAGTTAGCTCAAGTAGGCTTAGAATTTTTGATAATTAATCCATTTCTTAAGGTTAAAAAGTTTAGTGATTTATGAATCATGGTTGACAACAAAATCTAAATGGGGAGATTGTTGGGACTAAGTTGGATGGATAAGGAAGTAAGAAAAGTTTTTTGTTACAAAGTGTAGTCTTTTTGTTGTCAAAGAAGCTAAATCAATTAACTTTGTAAAGGACTTGTAAACTATGACGATACTTTTCTGATTTGTATTTCACAAATATCATAAGTTTTTAGAACTTGTGATGCAAGCCTTATGAAGGATAGGGAGAGTAAAGAAGTGTTTTTGGAAAAATAAAGAAAGTGGAACGCAATTCAAAAGTAGCACGTAAGTGTGGCGCGCAAGTGTATATTACATGAAAGTCATATTTCAATATCATCATATCAAAATATGAATTAGGAAAGAAATTGTCGCGCTAGTGATGGAATGGAGCACAAGTGATGGAGCGGCGTGCAAGTGATGGAGCAGCGCGCAAGTGATGGAGCGACGTGCAAGTGCTGGACCGACGTGCAAGTGTATGTGGTGCGCAAGTCACCAAAATTCCTATAAATAGATGACTAGCCTCCTCATTTTTTAATGCTCAACACTTAAGAAAAAATTTGAGCTCTGATCGAACAAGTAGAAGAGAGTGGCATGCAAGCTGAAGTGGCACGCAAGCTGATGGTTATTTATAAGGTGCACAAGTAGGGTGGCGCGCAAGCAGAGTGGTGCGCAAGCAGAAGTGGTATGTAAGTTGTCAGAGGCACGCAAGAAGGGAGGTGTCTTCAAGAAGTGTGTTGTGTATGATCCAAAAGTGGTGCCCAAGTTGTGAGCTATGCACAATAGTGGTGTGTAAGAAGTTAGTGGTGCGCAAGCAGGTAGGTGCGCAAGCTGAGTGGCACACAAGCAGGTGGCACACAAGAAGGTGGCGCACAAGAAGGTGGCGTGCAAGCTGAGTGGCACACAAGAAGGTGACAGGCAAGCTGAGTGGCGTGCAAGTAGGGAGGCATGCATGCAGGGAGTGGCACACAAGATGTTTTCACCAGGAGGTTCTTACCAACTTCTGGGTAGGAAAATGAATAATTGTTTTGAAAGATTTTATTTGTGAAATTTCATTAAGAAGCACATAATCTTTACATTACCCAATTTTTGCTAATAGGGATCACACACACTATTTTATTGTTTTCAATTTTCTACATGAGTGTAAGGGTATATCCTACTCATTGTATTCCACATCAAAAGATTGTTTTATAGTGGATTGTGTGGTGCTGGATTGTTTTCATACCATACCAAGGATGTAGCTACTCTTGTTGAGTAGTGAACCTTGTAAATCTTGTGTTCCTGTGGTTGTGTGTGTTCAGCAGGGAAGAAACTCTTTAACAGGAGGTGAAGGTTGTTTCAAAAATAAGGAAACTTTAAAAGAAAAAGATATCACTGATTCACCCCCTCCCCCTCTCAGTGATACTTTGATTCTGACTGGGAACATCATCTATCACCACTACCCCCAATATCCTCTTATTCATCCTTAAAACTCCAATATGGAAATTGTGTGTACATCCACCATGAATCTAGGGGTCTGATCATACTCAGACCCTTCCGACAAGATTCAGATCATGAACTTGTGTTTAAGCGATGATGAAAGAAAAGAACGGGTCGGTTAAAGGCCTATATGAAAAACTTGATAACATCATTTTACAAGAGTTATTGGAAAATTATCATATAATTTTTGATTGATAGTGGTGATTTCATAGAATAATAAAAAATGAATCAGAATAATAGTTTAATTTGATAGACCATCTCATGAGAAGGATTAAAAAACACGAGAAATCAAAAAAGATAAATTTTTCCATGATTGATTAATTTTAAAGGTATGAAATATAAAAAATAACATTCCATGTCTCTATTAGGATCAACCATTGGTGAATAAAATAGTTTATAATGATTATTAAGACCTTTTTTCTTCACTTCTCCTTGATTCACCTTGATCTAGTTTTCATTCATCATTGATCACAATTTTCCAACAAAGAATGACAGAATCCACCTCTAAAAAATCTCAGGGTAATGCAGCTAACACCGGTGATTTGTTATAGTAGGATATTTATAGAGAAAATCAGGTATTTGGAATTAAATTAATTAGTTAAATAACTTAATTTAATAATCCACATAACCTACCATCCAACAGATTCTTTATCCGAACATCTAGCACTGGCCAACTTTAGTTTTCACCTTGGGTAAATCTCGTACTTTGGATTTATCCATGGTCTCATATTTTCAATCCAAGACTCCTATTAAGATATATTCCTTTTTATTCTAAAAAATGTGAATAAATGATATAAAATATATATAATATTTTTCTAAAATTATTTTTGAGTTCACCAGGCCTCAGAATCATGTGGCATCTTAGCACCTATCTTTGAAAATATTTTTTTAAAATATATCAAAGTCTTATAAGGAAGAAACATAGTCTATAAATTATTTCCTCATTTAATATTTTCCCCGTATGAAAGAACAATATATGAAAATAGTGGAGGGATACTGAGTTCTCGTCTAGATATAATTCTCTTAGATCTCTATTGTATGCTCCCATGATTCCAAAGTACACAAATCAAGAGAATGGTTCATCCATATGGGATATTATCCTGTTGATCATTGATCACTATTGGGTACTCTAAAAAGGTGGATCCATCCACATTTTTGGTCTCTGACCTTTCAAAAACATGAATATGATCATGAACATATCTCTTCAGTTGTGACTCATTGAAGATACCATGATCCTAGTACAACAATAGGGGTATGGCAAGCTGACAAGGAACCTTTACAACACTTTTTAAGATCTCAAACACCTGATGAACCACAAGGATAAAATGCCTCCATATTCTATCCTCTAAAATCCTCATCATGGGGTGAATCTTAGGAAAAAATAGTCTTCTTTCTTGAAATACAAGGGCCTATGATGTTGAACTACATAATATTTTTCATTCTATAGGATATCCTCATACACTCACAGATCACTTGGACATTTTCTCTCATCTCCTACACCATATTTGGACTAAAATAAGATGTCTCATAGACCCCAGTCTAGAAAAATTGTGACCAATAAGGTCTCTTATAAAAGGCCTTTTATGGTTTCATGCTGATAATAGAGTGATATCTATTATTATAAGAAAACTATAAAAAATCTAAGTGATACTTCTGAATCTGTCTGTAGTCTAACAAGAAAACCCTCAACATATCCTTGAAAACTTGGACAGTGATCTCAATCTACATATCCTTCTAGGGTGAAAATATGTACTCTTCCTCATATAGGTATTAAATTCCTCTGAAGGCCTCTACACAACTAAGACGTGAACCATTAATTAAATTCATATACAATCATTGAGTGAACCACATTAAGGAAAACAACCTCTCTCATGTACAACTGCCCCAAACCCTCTATCAAACTTCCCTCCTTGATAATAAGGATGTACGTTGACTTTATATGTTGTTAAAGTATTACATAGATGGATTCATGAACTGTCACTGTAAATGGAAGACCTATCACATATTCAATGGATAGGTCATCCAATTTTCACTCCAAGATCTCATGAGAATGAAAAATAATTGTTGGAACCTGGTGCTTAACATTCAAATAATGACATGTGAGACATTGAGAGACAATCTAGTCCATTTTATGCCTCATTATAGACCCCAAAACTGCCACTAATGGTCCCTATACAAATTACATACACTGTTATGTATAGTTAAAGGAGGAATATCAAACTCCCCCATCACATCCTCTCTATCACAACTAGAACCACCATTCATACCTAGAATAGGTTGATGTGATTCCTTCCCAATGAGAATCCTTCTAGAGAATCTCCTGAGGATATCTAGTCATAAAATACCTCACATTTGATGTCTCCCATCCAATCCTCCTTCACACACTATAGAAATGGAGAATTCAACACCATAAACTGAAGAAAAGTTTCACCCTCATCCTCTACCAGAGTTATCTGTAATGATTCCAATTACTTGGATACCTCCCACACAAGGAAAGAATGAAACTTTCTTTGAAGGTCGTCTCCACTGCATATCCCTTTATAGGAATATATACTATCTCGAAGTTTTATTCCTATAATAACTCCAAACAAATCCTATTTTTTGGTTAAGGTTTCTCTATGTTAACAAAAACCTAAGAATTTGATAGTATGAGTAAGAAATAAAGAACTCTCCTGGAAGATACTGCCTCCATATCCTTAGAGAAAAGAGTACCTATGTCAAATCCAGGTCATGAGTTTCATAGTTATACTCATGGGGTCTAAACTTCCTAGACCCATTTACAATCACTTATTGCCTTTGTGTCAACATGCTTCAATGACTAGATATAGAGGAAACACAATACACTACAATCTTCATGACCAACTACTGTAGTCTCAAAGTTTGAGAACTCTTCATCCTAAGCTGAAACTCCTAAAAGTATCTCTATAAATACTAAGTAAAATTAAAGGAATTCACTTTCCACATCAGTTCCATCAAAGGGACTAGAATCTTGAAGAACCCCACTATAAACCTCATTTAGTACCCTACCAAGCCAAGAAAACTCTAAACTTATGAAATGATCTTTGGTGTATCCCAAGAAATAACTATATAAATCATCAATAGGACCACTGATAATCCATGATAGGAAATGAAATTCCCCTAAAAGTGAACCCCATGGGTCAATAATTGGAACTTTAATAGATTTCCATAATTTCAGTGCTCCCAAAGAAAGTCTAGGATGATCCTTAAGTGCTCAGTTCACTCCTCCCATAATATAGAGTATATGAGTATGTCATTAATGAATAAAACTAAAAATTAATATATGAATGGGTGGAAAATTAGGTTAATCAAAGACATAAATACTGTGGGTTCATTCAATATGCTATAAGTAATAATTTTGGAATTAATTTTTTTATAGAAACATCAGAGTGTCGACTTCTGAATATCAACCTTATGAACTCCCAATCAATGGTAATAGGACCTTTGATTGATCTTTGAGACCATGTCACTCATTATATCTGATCAAAGAGTCTTTCAATCATAAAAAGTGGTAATTTTCCTTCATCATGGTCTATTTTAGGTGATGATAATAAACAATAATTTATAATCTAACATCCACCTTTTTCACACAAAAAAACTAGAGTTTCCCAGGGGGCCACACTATGTATGATAAAACCCGTCTATTGAAGGTTCTCAAAAGTCACCCTCAACTACTAGATCTTAATAGGTGTCATATTATATGCTGTATAATATATTGAAGTGGTATCTGGGTATAAGTAGACACCATAAAACACTATTAAAATTTATTGAAAAAGGTCATTTCCTGAAAACATCACAGGGTTCTAAAATAATGAATCCCAATAGAATCGTCTTTGACATGATTAACACACTCTGGGGTGAGGGCACCAGTTGTATTGAAAATGATAACTAAGTTTTCTAAAGATCCCTTAGAGGCAAGGATGTCTGCCACCATATTACCCTCACGCCATGTATGAGTAATAGTAATGCTATTGGGCAATATGATCTTGCATCTTTGCACTAGATAAGTGATAGCCCAAGGTATTGAGATGGACCCTTTAAATGATATGTGAAGGATAAATGATTTAGTTTCCACACCTTCCCAAAAAATACCATAGGAAAGACAAACTTCCAATCCCTTAAGCATAGATAGAGTTTCCTCAAGAAGAGATTCACCACTACCAAAAGTTGAACTTGAATCAAGAGTAATAGAACCAATCTGGTTACGAACAACTCCACACAATCTCATAATACTGTTGATACATGACCTATCAATATTTAATTTAAAACCATTATTAAGAGGATAAAATTGAACCCAATTTCCTTGTAATAGGGGTTTTTGACTCATTTCTTCATTAATCTTACCTTGCAAGAGGCATCGCAGTGAAAGCGAGGGTTCTCGGTGCTTGAGCAAAGGAACAAGTTCAATTGCTATGGTGAGAGCTTTAATCTGCACAACCATTTGAGAATAAAAAATCCCTTCATGTTTCCCCTTATTCTGAGTAGTCTAGAGGGTCCCACATCCGACAGCCAGGAGGAGAGCTCTCACCCAGCGTTAATGGAGATTATCGGTAGAGTTGTGGACCCAATCTTGAAGGAAGCCATTTTTAGGATGTTGTGGTCCATGAAATCCACTTTATTCACCAAAATCAAGCCACATCATGGATTCCCAGTCACCTTCAAATAAAATACAATCCATGGTCTCTTTGTGGGGAAGATGATAAAAACTATAATGAGATTACAATGAAACACCTCTCATGAGAACCATTTCATATATTGGTAAGGCTTGGTTATGAACCCATCATAACAAAAAATTAATCTTAGCCAGGATTTCCTTACTCCATAGAGTGTCACCCCATGTATCAAAATCATATTCCCCATGCATGATGCACCTGCATTTCTTCATTGAGAAATACCTAGAGGATGATCTTGTGAAAACCAATATATCATTCTCTGAACAGATGATGACACAATTGAAGACATCTTACTGCTTCTAATTAAGTGTCATACTGATAAATTGAGGATAGGTACTTGCTTGGGAGAATGAAATATCCAATATTAGATAGCCCAGAAAATCCAGAATATTTCTCGCCTAGTTTTCATTCCAATAACTGATAGAACCCCAACCAATGTTCCAACATGAGTGAATCTGTAGATCTAGTAAGTGTTTGGTGATCAAATTCCACAAATTGGAACTCATTCTCCCTAGTCCATTACAAATTGTCCCATATTAATTGAAAATAATTTTTTCCCACCATGACGTACCTTCCATAAAGTCTCATGCTAATATGGCTAGGTGGATGCTCACATATTCAGTGAAACATCTAAGACTAATGAATCCACCTTCAATTTGATGATATATACTATGGAATGAATACCAATGATGATTGTCTTCACTGTGCTCATCATAAATGAATAAAGTAATAATTTTTTCAATTTTCCTTAAGAAAACTTTAGGAGTAATGAGAGAGGAAAATGCATGCATAGGAATTGAAGAAAGTAAACTGTTAACCAGGGTGATGATACCACCAAAAGAGAGAAATATATTATTTTAGTTATGAATACGAATGGTTATTTTATCAAAAAGTGTATCAAAGTGATGAATTCTAACTCCACCTGGATAAATAAGATTCTTTATATTTTCCATGGGAAATTATATTTTTTAGACTCCTAGTTTATCAAAAATTATTTCCCCCCCTTTTTTCTGAACATGATTTTGATAAATAAACACTACTCTGTTCCCAGTTTATGGATTTTCCACTCCAATGTAAATATTCAGCAAGATTATGGTCAAGATCAGGAATATTTTTGATATTTCAATTAAGGAAGAGAATGAGATCATCTCCAAAGAAAATATGAGAGGGTCCCTTGATGTTAGGATTTCACCAAAATGTTCTTAGACATCCCTCATAAATATTATTGTTAAAATATCTGATAAAATATTATTGAGATAAGATAAAGATAGTGGGAGAGAGAGTATCTCCTTACCTTAGTCCCCTGACTAATTTGAAGAAACCATAGCTTCTCCCCATTATGGTAATAGAAAAGTATGGGGAACTCATGCACCTGAAAATAAGATCAATAAATTTCTTTGAAAAACCCATACCTCACATAACTTTAATTATGAAACACCACTCCATTCTATCATATACCTTTTCCATATCAAGCTTGATAGAAATGTTAGACCCGGGGACCTTCTTATTAATATCAATTATCATTTCACAAGAACTGGAAATGGAAACCTGAGTATATCTTCCATCAATGAAACCTTTTTGTTCATAAAATATCCATTTTGGTAGGTGTATGGAAAATCTCTTGTTGATAATTGAAGTAAGTACTTTATAAGAGAAGTTTCACATGCTAATTGGACGAAAATTCTTGAGAGAGGAAGGATTCTTGACCTTCGGAATGAGGATAAAATATGTGGCACAAGCCACTCTAGGAAGTCTTCCACTATAGAAGAAATCCTGAATGATTTCTACAAGTTCATTTATAATAATGTTCTCATGAATTAATGTAGAAAGACCCAAGGAAACTATACAGACCTAGAGAACTTCCATAATTTAGGAAGGTGACAGCCTCCCTCTCATTCCTCTCATCCGGTATTCCCCCTAGGGTACCATTTGAATCAATAGATTCACAATGATGAATGTTTCCAAAGAAATATGTGGCCCCTATAGGATAACTGTCCTTTATGTGAGGACTAACACAAGCAATTAAAGAGGAAAAATACTAACACATCAAGGGAAGAACTCACAAACTAATGAGTGATGGGATGAATCATCCTTCTCACATGTATCACTAGCTTTTCCATGATATATCTCTTTCCCATAAAGGAGAAACTTATCTCATCATTCTGAGAGAATTTGACTCATTTGTAGTGACTATCGAGGTTTGATAAAACCATGTAAAAATAGTCCATCCCCAAAATGACTTCATATATTTTCTTCATTTTTTTAAAAGGTTGGGGCCAAAGCCTCAATTTATTATTTAAAGAAAAGACCTCTTTAGACTGGGTAGAGGGAGACCCATTACATAGCTCGAAGGCCTAAGGCCAAGTGGCCTGAATACAATGCTTGAAAGCCCATTTTTTGGCCCAATGGACCCCTCGGTGAACAGTACTACTACAGTACCCATGCTGCTACAGTACCTGCTACAGTATAGCCACCGCTACAGTACCTGCTACAGTCCCTCTACCGCTACAGTGCCACTACTGCTACAGTCCACCACTACTACAATACTTCTATAGTACTGATACAGTACCAGAAAATTTTCCCCTGCCCGGATTTGATCTTGAGTCTTTTGGATGCCAAGCAGGAGCCTGTACCACTAGGGTATAGGCTCGTTGGCTCATATATTTTCTTCATGAAAACCAATAGGTTCCATGATAAACTCTTTCTACCAAGAGATATCTCTTACTGTTGGTAGATAAATGATATTGAAGAAGCATTCCCCATAAGAACCTCAAGGAAACATTATTGGGATAATATATCAATTGGGAGATCCATATCACACACTAGGATTAAGGAGATGAATGAATTAATCACACATATGTCTACTAGTACTCAGGAAAGAGTGTAATTGGCATTTATCATACAACTCATGATCTACTGGGTCATAATTCTTTATAGCCTAAAACTGCCCATTTCCCCAACCGCCAGTTCCTTAAGCTTAGCGTGGGATTCTTGGTGGTGGTGGTGGAGGTACCTCATTACATTATCCACCACCAGAAACCCCTCATCCTATATCCTCACATGTTACCCTACCAACTCCGCCTCCCTATGGGCCATATCTATGAGTTCCATGATCTTGACGTTTCTTCTTCCTTGATGGTCCATCCACAATCTTCCAGCCCTCCTCAGTTCATTATATCGAGAAATCACATTCCATATGACCTTTCCATTTACATGGACAACATTACCCATCTACAGGATTCCATGTACATCTATGTCATCCCCAACATGCATGAACACATGCTTGATTCTATTCATGATGAGGAATCTTAAGCTCAAACCCTACTGACAAGTACCTTATATATTCTCCAGAATAATCATCCCTTCACCACACACTATTATATTTAGTTACATGAAGTCCCATAGATAGAATTCTATCTATCATCAGTGCCAACTCAACAACTCCAACACATGAAAAAGTGCATAGGGGTACAAAACAATCATGGATGTATATATGGAGACCCTTATAAAAATTAAAATCATCAAATTAACCATCCCAAATCATTTAGAGGGATTATCAATTAAGGCCAGATAACCTCACGACATACTCTTGTGACTATCATCCCTCCCTTATTAAGTTGTAGAATCTCCTGAATATTTGTTGAGTTCAAGAATGAGGGGAAATAATCCTCCCTAAACAGCTACCAGAAGTCTGACCATGAGAGTACTGACTCATCATGTATCTCCATGACTAGGATTCACCATCTCCTAGCTTCTCCATGAAAAATACTAGCGGAAATGAAACCATATTATTATTTAGGGTCTATAAAAGCATAAAAACACAAGAAACTAGCACAATACAACCCTCCACTACCAGGGGATCTAGAACCCCATGGAACATCAATAGACTCTAGTGTTAGAACTCTTAGAGTTCACTTTTAATTCTTGCATCATCATCCTTCTCTTTGGGTATAATAATATGATTTAAATGTGGGGGTGTTACTAACTATCATCTTGGTGGAAATATCTTGTGTGATGACCCTTGAATTGAGTCCTCATGAGTCATTGTATTTTCATCATGATCCTGAATCGGTATCATGGCTATAATTCTATGAAGAGACATTTATAAAATTTAATCATGATGAACCATGGTTAGATGATCATATATATATATATATATTGGGAGATGAATCATGAATGATAGTCAAAATTATGAATCTTATATGATGTATGTATCAATGTTCCCTATAACCAGTGTCTCAATATGCTGACTCGACTTAAAGGTTGTAATAGTCTAGGTGAATTGAAACATCTGCTACTGCACCAACACTGGATTTATTTTCCATGAAATTCACACTAGATAATGTTTAACACTACATAACTAAGTTCTTAACAAATCCTAATATGTTAAGAAAATTGTAACAATGTCACGTGGTTGAACCGCCTCTAGTACCACTCTATAATGACCCAACCTAACATGGACCTCCTAGTTGGCAGAAGGCTAAGCTGTAACCACTTCAATCTTGACTCTATAGGCTAGGGGATAGTGACAAGTGCTTAGTGGATTGACTAATATGGAAGAACTTTACGTAATGTACCTATAAGAATGCACCAAATTGTCCCAATGCAGATGTATAAAATAATATTAATAAAGATTTCAAAATCTTGAGAATAAACCATGTTGAAAATAACCTCTAGGGAAAAATAGTATGATAGTATAATCTTAGATTAAAGGATAAAAATAAACACCTAACTAAAAAAGACTTTGCAACCTGACATCAAATATAAAAGAAATGTCAAGATTGACTGACTCCATATCTCTAATCCCTGACCACCATACATGGTCTAATGCACCAGGGTATCCCTATACTTCTCTATAATCAAGACCAACCTATCCATCATCTACATATGTCATGAAAAGTTTTGGAAAATCCCATTCATTGGTGAGTATATACATAACTAGTAGGATGACCAAAAAACAAGATAGAGAGCAATATGATACAAGAGATAAGAAGTTATCTCAACCTAAATAAAGAGGTAATGAAACCCAAAAATTAATATATATATATATATATATATATATATGCTCATAAAATAAAACCAGATTGGAGAGAGAGGGGATATCTATCTCCCAAACCTGCCAAAGTTGATAGTTTATCAATAGTTCCTATGGTCTATCACCAATGCATAAAATCTCACATATCTTTTTGAATAAGTAACTATACAGATCACCAACATGTCGCCATTATGTATCATAGTTGATGTGGAATAATCTCCATGTAGAGGACCCATTTCCTAGAGAGTCATGTGGGTGCTACTCATTGTCTAACTAATTCATTCCATTGTAAGATAGGGATTACACTCAGTGTATAAAGGACCCATGTTCTTGTGCGTCAGGTGGGTACAACTCAATACATAGAGGACTCACTCCCATTTATGATAAGGGATTTCAGTCAACATTTGTAGGACCGGTGACCCAGTGAATCAAAGGGGTACCACTTGGTAGATAGAGGACCCACACCCTACCCTATCAGGGGAAACCAAACAGTAGATAGAGGACTTGATCCCTTGTCCATCAGGGGTATAACTCAGTAGATATATTGAAGATCCATGACCTAGTGCATAATAGGGGTACGACTCAGTAGATATAGGATTTGTTCCCTATTAATTTATGGGAAAAAATAAGTAGATGGATATAAGACCCATTTCCTATTTCATAAGTTGTGTATTAGTTATTAGATATAATACATGATCCCTAGTGTGTGTAAGGGGGTACCACTCAATAGATAGAGGTGTATGGGTGAGAAATTCCCTAGTATGAAAAGGGTGTTTCCAACCCCACCCTCTCTCAGATTATCCTACCTAATCACTACCACTATCAAATGATTCCTAAATAAGCATCACACTTAGAATAACTAACATTATATATTAAAGGAAACTCTGAACTCCACAAACACATTTTAAATGGAAAAAACACCCAGGATAGGTTACTCATGGTAAAACATCTGAGCCCAAATGAAGGATATTTGAGAGGTATAAGATATAGAGGTAAGTACACGATGTTTAAGGGGTCCCACATGTCGTTTCCCCCCGCTATTCTTCCTGGTAATTTCCATTCCAACATAAGGATCATTGGATATGTAGTACTACATGGTGTGTAACAGTATTACACAACTTGACTCAGCCACCCATGGCCTACTCGTTCCCTCCTGATCATGCCCATATACACTGGCCATGTGCTAGTACACAAAATATTCCTGGATGCATCTATTTCTATATACTCTTAAAGTACACATCCTCTTTCCAAAATCGAGTCACACGGTGTTTGGGGATCCCACATAGTGTGTGATATTTAATTCACTTGAAAACCATTTCTATTACAACCAATGGACAAATCAGCTTGTGTATCTCTGGATTACTTGCTGTGTAGTCTAGTTTTTCACAAAAACCCATAGAATCCTCATGTGGTTTCCAAATATGGCCTTACTTCTAGGATTCCCATTGTCTAACCCCCTATAATCAGCGGAAAACTCATCCATAAATCAATTTTTTCTTTCCAGTTGTAGAAAATTGGAGTTATAATTCTTTGCTCGAATCCCCCACATTCTTTACACACCTCCCATGATGTTTCCTTATGCGCTTTGGATCCTAGATCTATGAATCCATTACTTTTACTCACAATACCCTCTAATACATCCTCAAAACTCTAATCTGTTCATTCTTTGCACATCCACAATGAATTCAGGGGTTCAATCATGCTAGAACCCACATGAAAATAATCGAATCTTGACCCCATGTTTCAATGATGAATAATGCAAAGAGTATTGGGGGAAAAGTACCATGAAAAAAGGTTATAATTTCATTGTAAATCTATCAAATTGTTGGATATTGGAAGGGGTGATTTTATGGAATAATCAAGAATAATTCAAATAAATAATTTAATTCAATACAATGGCTCATGAAAAGAATTGGAATGTTCCAGAAATCAAAGAAGTTAAATTAGTCCATTCAGGATTAATTGAAAAGGACGAAAATCCACAAAATAAAATTCCCAACCTTTATTTGGATTTATCATCAGTGAATAACATAATTTCTAACCATGGATAAGACCCATTGCATTCGTTGTACCTTGATTCACCTTGATCTGATTTTCATTCCTCATCTGATCACAATTCTCCATCAAAGAACAGTGGAATCATCCTATCAATGATCCTAGGGTTATATGGGTAATGCTGGAAATTCACCATTGTTGGTCATTTATATAAGAAATTAGGTTTTGGGTATTAAATTATTAAATAAATAATTTTATTAATTTTTTCACTTAACATACCCACCAATAGTTTCCTTATTTGAACATTTGGTGCTGACCATCTCTAGGTTGTGACTTGGGTAAACCATGTGCTTTGAATTCAACTACAGTCTTAGATTTTTTTATCTATGTTTTTTCAAGGATTCATTAAAATTTCAATTAAAAACTATGAAAAAGTGTTATAAAATACATTTAATATTTTAAAAAATAATTATAGGCTCATCAGGCCTTATAATCATCCATCGTCTCACCACCTGGTTCCAATTTTTTTTGAAAATATTTTAAATTTATAAAGGGAACAAATAGAGTATCCTCATTAGCTTCATGGATTTTTTTACCAAATAGTAATCATAATAAAATTTGTATGATGTCTACTTAAAAATGTGAAAATTTCTAGATGAAATAAGAAATAATAACTTTGTATATCTATGAATAGAAAAAAGTAATCTAATATAATGCCAATAAAATTGTAGAATAGGGTTGGTATTTGATACCCATTACATCATTATTTTCCAAAAATCATGTTATGAGTGTAACAAAATTATATGAATTTATAGTGTTGAGTTTCATGACCTTATGTTTAAAATTTATAATGTTGTAATTATCTTCATTCAATATTTGATGGTTTCAAGAGGTCAATATTTCCATCCAATTTGAGGGTCAATATATTAAGAAAAAATACAATATAACATTCTAATCAAATGAAAGGCATCATTACCTATATATTATTTCAACTATTTTTTTTTATTTTCTAACTTTATTTACACTAGAACTTTATTTTAATTGATTTTTATTTTATGCAAACAAATTATTTTTACTTATTAATTTTCTTGGGAACCATATTATACCAATAGATTATAAATTTTTTTTCCTTTAAAGTAATTCAAACATGGTGGATCATAAGTAATTTTGTCATTCTATATATTTTCATCACTTTATATGATGATGTTCACCGGGTTTATAATATTTAATCAGCTAGCTTGATGAAATGAATAGTTTTGTGTTTATGGTTCCTTTTTAAAAAACATATATTTATATAAATACAATATGTATAAAATTTTGAAATTATATATATACCCATATACACATACATTATAATTTATAACGTATACAACTGCATACATACATGCCTTATAATCCTCTTCATGATTTACTGTTTATGTTATTACATTATGAACACACTATATATTGTATACATTTTATAGTATACCTAACATAATCCAAGATAAAAATAACTTAACTAATTAATTAGTTTTAAGACTTAGAAAATAAATCTCACAAATATTCTCATTACCAGTGGATGGAAAGGTTTAGTGTCTTGGTGATTAGTTATATAAATATATTATATTTTAAAACTTGAAAAATTACTCTATAATTACAATCCTCTAAATCCTTATATAGAAATATCAAATGATATAATAATATTCATAACAAGGGTGGTAGATACAAAATAAATAGGTCTTATCATACACTGAGTAAGGGTAAACATATAATAATGTATCCCATCTGAAACATGAAGGATAATGATAGGAAGAGGATAAATATCATAATAAAAAATCATAAGGCCATAAATGATAATCATAAAAACTAATAGAGAAACTAAATAATAAAAAGAAAATTACATAATGATAAATGTTATACCATGGCTCAAAAAACATCTCAACAATCATAAAACATATGGGAACAATATAAAGGTGTGGAATATATTAAAAATAAGCAATAACATGAAGACATTGAATATCCCAAAAACAAATGAATCTTAGAAATATGAAATAACATTTTAAAAATCTTTTAAATTTCACTCAATAATAATAATTGGGAAACTGTTTTGAGAAATATCATTATTCTCATTCATATATGAAAAAAATCTTTATGTATGGGCCTGAAAATTTGCAAAAACTCATTATACACATGCCTGTGTGAGCAAACTCTTTATGCCCATGGATGAATATATCATGAGATATAAAATTAATCCAATTCATTAAACATTAATATAGGACCCCACCTATCAACGTCCATAAATATTTATTTCTTTTAAAATCAATCATCGCTATATATTAAAGAACCCATGAAAAAATGGATGAGTTTCATAAACTATTCAAAAACATCACATAACATGAAGTTGAAAAATCATAGAATATCAAAATTATCATTTTATAAAATTAATCAAATTATAATAATATAAATTGTGGGATTAAAGAATCACTTATTAAGAGATAACCCCTTGAGGAAAAAAAAATAAGTGAAAATATAAATGTTTTGACACAACTTTTAAAACTTTTTTATAAATATTGAAGTGGAAATTACATACAAAAAAATCATAACGAGAAGATAATAACTTTCAAAACCTTATTATATATAGTTAAAAATAAATAATCCTTATATTGAAACATAAAAAATCATGTAAATAAATTTGATGTGGCAAATAATAAAAAGAAATTACTTTAATAATATTTTTAGGCCATTTTAATGAAAACCCTCACCAGAGAAATGTAAAATGAAATAAATTTAATAAAATATTTAATGTAAAAATAAAAATAATATAAAATGAAAGAACATATATTTCATTAAATAAAACACTTTTAATAATAAAAAAATTGACAAGGATGAAAAGTTTCATTGGTAATAATGGGAGTTATTCTAACCAATGTTATACTTTTAATTTGAAAAAAAAATCATCAAATAAGTGTTTATTGATGATGAGTAGTGATTTAACCATAAAAATTGAGGTACTATATAAAATAGGTAAATTTTATGATCAAATGAATCTTGAAATGTATTTTCATGTAAGAATAGTTATGACCCAATGAATTAGAAATTGATTCGATGAAACCCTTATGGTATTGGTACTATAGGAATCAAATACATTGATAGTAAGATCATGACATGGAAATTAAACCATTAATAAATGATAGATTTTTGTTATATTTTAATGGAACAATATTGCAATTACATCGTATAAAATAAATTATTGTGAACAATATCAAAATTTTCCCATGAAGTTGAATATGAGATGAAGAAACTGAAATGATGTTAGAAACTTCTGAATCAAAATAAATTAAAGGATATGGTTTCAAATGAAACATTAAATACCATAAATAATTATAGGATGATAATAAAAAAAATTAAAATGAAAATATATACATAATGCTTAAGAAAATATGGTGTGTGAAAAATATAGGTCTCAAGGGGAGAAAATTTGAAATAAAAAACCCTTGCATAAAATTCCTTCATTTTTATTCACAGTCTAACCTCTTTTATAATAAACACAACTATCTTAATAAACTATTTTATAATCTTATTCATATATATACTATTTTATAAACATATTTTATAATTATTTTCTATTTGTATATTAGTTGGTAATTATATATTTTTGACATTCAATTGGAGTTATCTTGACAATTTTGAACTAGTTTTGTAAAACTGTTTCCATTCTTAATTATTATACAAAAGTTTATAATTACCATATAATATAAGGTATTGGAATTGATTTTTTTATAATTATTTATAAAGTAATAATTTCATTCAATCAGAGTTTTGTCTAGGATCCTTAATATAAGAAAATAATGTTACCCTATTAATCAATGGGTTTAATATTAATGTTACCATTACAGAAAAAAATTATTTACTTATTTATATCATATATAATTAGTAATTTTTTTCTCATACCAATACATGATATTATTTTATATAATTTTTCATGTATGTTGTCAGATTGAACCAAATATTATCATACCATTATTAATGGATGATTACAATTATGAAAGTTGTTTATTTTGGGAAAATATAATTATTGTAGAAGAATAATGATATTATTTATGTAATTTTAAGGTATTTAATTATATATTAATATTTTTTAATAAATAATAAAAAATGTATATGAGAAATGATATATGTTACTTCATGATGGCTATTGTCTGCACAACGAATGGATAACGCTTTTATTTTGCAAAAAATAATAGGGGGAATGAGGATTAAAATTGGTATCTTTATAATTGTAATTATAATATTTGTGTCCCAATTATTCCAAAATTTCACTTTTATTATTAGTGGAGAAAGCTGATCATGAAAAATAGATATTGTGGCTTTACAAAGTCGGTAGTCCAAACCACACATGAATGACACTTTAGTTTTTGTTAATATAAAATAAGATATGAGGTCAATAATCCTTACCATATAGAAATAAAATTATGTATAAAACAATAATAATTTAATTTTATAGGAATTGAAAATTATATTTGGGAAAGTAATAAAGAAATGAAAATATGTTACAAACAATAGTACAAATGTTGAAATATTTGTGTTTTCCTTGAAGAATTATTCAATAATTAATGTGTTAAGAAAACATATTGTTAGAATAGGCTTAAGGAGGAGGAGTATGATTATAAATTAAGGTTAGTGGGTTGGGTTTCATATGTAAATCTAATTCTTTGAGTAAACATGAAGGGGTTGTGAGATTCCCCTTTTATAAGCTCTGAGTCTATCATTTTTGTAAATATTTCATCTTAATATAAAGAAAGAACATTCTTACAAGTCAATAAGGCTCTGAAATGGATAATAATGGATTTGGTAATATATGAGGTCTATGATAACTAAACCATCCATTTTAAGAAATCTTTAATTTTTTCAAACTCTTATAGTCTTAGAATTTATAGTTTTGTCTGGGAAACTATTTTTTTATATATGTAATTTTATTTTAATGCATAAAAATAAATAGGAACTTTTTTTATAATATGGATCTATTTATTATAAATAATAAAATATTTTTTTAATTTAAAAATTATATTTTAAAAAATAATTAAATTCAACATTAGCGCATATAACACGTAAAAACACATTTTTAGAAAAAAGGTATTTTATGCTCAAAATTTATGTGTAGAATAACATTATCAATGAATTTTATTTTCATGATATGATTTTTTATTATAAAAAATATGTATCTTTTATAGAAAACCAAAAATGTATTTTTCCTAAATAATATTTTGTTAAAAGGAAAGATGAAAAATAGTTTCTTATATTGGAAAGTATTTATTATGTTTATAATTTATGAAAAATAGTATTTATAAATTAAAAATATATAGTTTAAATAATTAAAATCATATTTGATCAATTATATGGTTTTATAATTATCTTTGTCTTTTTATATTATTATATGCTCATAAAAAGAACAGTTTTTGTAAAAACTAAATTTTTCATTATTTTCTGAAAAATCAATTATTTTAAGAAAATTCCAAACATTCATACTTACATAATTTTGAAATTATAAATTAAAAAATGATAATATTTTTATCTAATTAAAATTATAAAATTAATAAATTTAGTTTTGAAATTAAAATTCAACATATAAAAAACATTTTTTACTAAAAACTAATGATATGTTTAAGATTTAATTGTTCTTAGTACTATTTTGTATGAATTTAAAATTGATTTCTATATTTTTATAAATTATAGGTTTCAAAATTATTATAATATTCTTATTAATTATGATATAGATCACTTTATATCAGTATTATGTGTAAGAAAATATAGTCATAAAATATATATTATAGAAATGTATTTACAAAAATTAGACGTCGTTATATTTTAATCCCCTTAAAAAGAATTCCATCATCAAAATTTTGTTACATTGAGGAAAAAAGTGAGGTAATTGTTCTCTCATCACATCCTATGGTTCCCATATGGCCTCCTCAAACTTATTATTTACCTATAAAACGTTGACTAAATGGTTAGTCCTATTTCTTAAAACCTTATTTATTCTATCCAAGATTTCCATAGGTTACTCCTCATATGAAAGGACATGTTTTAGTTGTGAAACTATTAAAGTAATTATATGATATGGATATGGTATTTACTTACTCAAATTCAATAGATGGAACACATCATGAACTCGAGGGAGAGGTGATGAGGGAGTGCTAAGTGATATGCTAAAACCCTCACATGATCAATGATCTCGAAGGGACCAATGTATCTTTAGATAAAAATTCATTTATTCTGAAATTTTACAACCCTATGACAAGGATATATTGTAAATAAAAACATGTTACTACCTTAAAACTAGAAATCTGATAAATTATTATCTATATAAATATTGTATCGACATTTTTGAAATGTGAAGCCTAGTTTTAGTATCAGATGTTTGGGAATTGGAAGTATGGGAATCAAAAGTTATATCATTTAATTTAAATTTATTTGAAATTAAATCTATGGAGGATTGTTCAGATTAGTGTGGTGGAAATAATTATTTATCTCTTTAGCTTCAATTGGGTAACCAAATATTTTTTCTTCTGATGACATCTAAGTTGGTCCGGAATGTTGGAGAAATTTCTAGAAGGAATTATCTTCAAAGAATAACTTATAAGTTATTATCATGATGGGTGGTTGAGGTTAATAGTGTTACATGAAATCAATAGTTACATTCCATTTAGAGGATTCATCATTAATATGGTAAAATGGTGTAGGTATGGCCCCATTCTCCCACATAGCGCTTCCTTGAGCGCTCTCTTCTTCTACCTAGAGTTTCTTTGTGATGACGCAGCTACTTCCAGCCTATTTTATTCTTGTATGTTTCCTTTCTATTGAAGGTGGTTACTATGGAAGCCTCCGCCCACTCCAGCCTACTCTGATCTCGTGTTCCACCAGGCCTCTCCAATTTGGATCTAGGGAGATGATTCCACTTGGTATTGGGTTTTTTGGCTCGACGGTCGATGGTTTTCAGGCGCACTCCTGATGCAGCTCATTCAATTATTTTTCCCTCATTTCAGCCTTGCTGGGATGTCATTTTTTATAGCCCTCAGCCATTCAAATATCTTCCCTGACTTCAACTCCCTCCTCTCATATCCTGGTCAGATCTAGAGCGGTGGCTTCTCAGAGGTTTTGGTATGTGAGTTTTGATGGTCGACAGTGCCCCTCGCACGACCTTATCTGGTTTTCTTCTTCCTTGAAATTCAGGTTTTGGCACCATCAATAGTATGTTTTAGTTCTTTTGGTTTTATTCCTTGATTCATTTGTGAAGGTTTGGTGTTTTTATGGAGATCAATCTGCTTTATGTTGGTTCGGTGATGAACCCATTTTGTATTTATGGAGTGGTTTCATTTATCTATGGGGAGGCTATGTTTTTTGGATTTTTGTACTCTGGTTTGTTGGTAGCAGGGGATTTCGATCTCCCCACCTTTGGTTTTGGGTAGAATTTCTCCTTGCAGCAGTTAGATGTTGCTGGTTAGATCAGATGTTCTCAATGAGCTTTGTTACTCTGTTGGTTCGAATGGTTTGCCGACATTGTGGGTGGACGCAGACGATGAATTGGTGACGACGGTATGTTATGATGGTGATGCAGTGAATGGCGCAGTGGTCTTGTCATGAATTCTTTTAATGCCAGATCTCATGGGAAGATCACGTGATTTATGGGGCCGATGTTGACTTTCCTACTACTTTCTTTCGGTTTTGTTATTTTTGTTATGTGGTTTTTGAATTTTGAATCTGTGGTCACTTTACTGCTGGAATGTGTATTTTGGGTTTTGAACATGTTATAGTTTTACCCACTTGAATGTGTGTATTGGATATTGTGTGGTTCCCATTATAACCTTAAAGTGGTTTTATGAAAATGAAAAAAATTATTTGGAGGTAAAATGGAGTGACCTAGAAAACAATTAAACAATTCCAATAAAAGGGAGTAAAAAATGATTTTAAACTATATTTAAAAAGTTTTTAAGAGAATATTTACATTTAATATGATGCATGTAAAGTTCATTAGAAGTATAAAAAGTGTAAATTACTCTAATGAATTACTTCTGATGATTTTCTCAATCGATTGAAATTATTTTTTACTTATGTTAATAAGAAGAAGTCAATATTGTTATTTTCATTCATGTCATAAAAATTTACGAGGGGTAATAAATTTACATTTTTTACTTAATTATTTATAAAAATTACTGGATTTTTTATAGTTTCATGTGTTTTAGATAATTTTTTTATTTTTACTAAGGATCATGTAAGGTTTAATTTTTGTAGTGGGTTGGGTGTAGTGACTTCATACTTCTAGAAAACTCAGTTGAGGGGGGGGGGGTTTCATATTTCTAGTTTTCCATAGCACTAAATTTATTATTATCTTCTTTTGGTTCTATCAATTATACTTTTATGGTCTATCAAAAGTAAAGGTGATCGATTTTTTACCATTTATCCTCCATTCCCCAAACAGTGGTCAAAGGGAATTTTTTAAAACTCTTAGACCTATACAATAGTTTTAGTCCAGGTATAACATTTGATGAATAAAATATTTGAATCTATAATTTTAGTGGAATAGATTTGTTCTTGAGGATAATGTATATAGAAAACCATCTAATTATAATACTCTTAAAATCTCCATTATTGAGGGAAAATATTATTCTAATATAGAAAGATGAATGAGAAATCTTGGATGTGATAGAGTTGGTGATTGTATGAATATCTCATGTAATGAATATTGTGTTCAATATTCATGAGCATATGACTCTAACAGATATAATATAGGCACTGTCAAACCTATATAAAAAAATTATGACCATGGATAAGGATGTCATGTTGAGATTGATAATTTAATTAATGTTTTTGGGAGGACTCCGAGTGGTAGATCAGGTGAATGAATTCATCATGATTCAAGGGAAGTTGTGATCAATAAAGATAACTTTTAAAGATTTTGTATGGGTATTTCTACTATTATCTATACTTTCATAGATATGGGATGTATTTTTTATGAAAATTAGTAATTACATTCAAAAAACTGATATGGTATTTCAGGATATTTGAAACTTATTATTGACTGAATAATTAAGAAGGAGGGAGGATCAAATACTGACCATTGTTACCCTTAATTCTGATAGAAGTGTTTAATCATATGATAATATGCAGTATTATCAGAATAATCTATCGTTAGATAAGTATTGAGAAATTAAATGGGAGAAGATTTGAAGAAATATGGATGGTAATGGTTAATCCTCTTGGAAATGTGGGAAGAAAGGATATATCAAGAAGGACTGTAAGAGTCAATGGTAGAACACTGTAATGTCATCCAAATTTAGAAATTTATATTCTATCAAATATATTGAATAAATAAAAGGTCATATAATATGTTTGAATACTCTATTATAATCTTGGGTGATCAACTCTATAAAATCCATTCATTCAACTAGAAATATAAGATGTATGTCACACTATTTATCAGGGAAATTTGGGAAATTCGATCTAATGGAATGTGATACACTAGAGGTTCTTGGAAAAGGAGATGTCAACATACAAATAAATAATTCACAATTCCTGAAACAATCATTTGTTCACCACATATTATTCCTTACAAGGATATTAATTTCCATTAGGAAACATGATTATGTACATTATAGGACTAGCTTCACTAATGGTGTATGGAAATTTACCCTAAGGATCAATAATAGTCCCATGAAGAGTAAAGGATGTGACACTTTACATGACTAGAATTAACATGGGATTATTTTCCACAAAAGTAAGAAATTTGATGATATGAAATTATTCTATTTCATATTTATTCAGCTAAGTGAAAATAACACAAATTTATCTAAGGAAAAGAGTAATTAATCTTGATCACATGGACATAAGAATGTATGGATGTTCTATTTATGGAAAGGATAAAATTTTGTCCTTCAACAAATATGTTTAGAGTCCCAGGAATCTGTAGTTGGATCTTGTACACTCAAATATTTGGGGCTATTCACCTATTATATCAAATTGTAGTTTTCAAATTCCACTACAACATTGATGATACTACTAGGAAAGTGCGTATTTACTTCATGAAGAAAATATTTGATTCATTTCTATTTTTCAATCATTGGAAAGCATTGATATAAATTGAATTCATCTAAATGTTAAAGTTTATATGAATAAAACACAATGCTGAGTACACGAGATGAAACTTCTGAAATTTCTATAAGAAGGAATGTATAAATAATGGGAATATAGTTCTTAGTGCTCCACTCTATAATAGAGTGGATTAAATAACTAATGGTTCATTGATGGAGAAATATAGAGAATGATATTTCACTCAAGAATTTATAAGGTGACTTAGGTATATTCACTCAATATAGTGACTTTTCTCACTAATAGAAGTCCAACATCTATAGCTAGGTATAGTCTTTTGAAGGAACTACGGTCTAGAAAATTCCAAGAAGTTCAAAATCAGATGGTTTTAAAATTTTTGGAATATATATATGTAAATTATTCAGACCATGATAAAAATGAATACAATTACAAAATTAGTTTATTCTTGTGTCCTTGAATTTCAATATTTAGGATATAATTTATGGTATTGTGATAGAAAAATGACCATAAAAGTCAAGATATTGTAATTGATGAAAATATTCCGTCAATGAATCAAAATTTAGTGGAGTGTGAAGATGAAGTATAATTAATTTTTTAAATCTAGGTTGATTATAGTACAGGTAGCTTACAAAATATATAGAAATAAGATACTTGTGTTGATGTAATTATAAGTCTATATGTACGACCATCACAATTACTAGGAAGTTCTAGAGAAGTTATATCTCAATTTGGAGCACTAAAAGTATGTGACCAAACTGTCATTGTACTAGAAGTTTTGGTATTAGTAGAAAGAGTAGATCCAATAAATTTAACTCAAATACTTTATTTGAGGGGGGAAATGAGAATAAGGAGACCGGAAAAAAGGTTTTTAAATGATTTAAACTCTCTAACCCAAACTGATGTATGAGAAACAAAAAATATAGATGAGGATTCATTGATTATTAAATCTATATATTTGGATCCATCCATGAATAACGAGATGAAATCATTAAATTTCAATAGAACCTAGGATATATCCTAACTGATGAAAGGTAAAAAGGAACTTGTGAGAAATTGGGTTAATAATATAAAAGAAGAGGATGATGGAAAAAACATTCAAATAATCGATAGTGGTGATTTTTTTTCAATAAAATGAGTAATTTTTTTAAAAAAAATTCTCCCAAGAAGTTAAACATTATACATAGAGAACAATTATATATATGGTAGAAACAAAATATATGTATCAAAAGTATATGGATGTTAATACAAATTTCCTTGATGGTGAGTTGGATTAGGAAATTTGCATGAAAAAACAAATATGTTCACCAAAAATTTGGTATTAGAATTTGGTATTTAAACTGATGAAAGTCTTATAAGTGCTGAAGTAAGAACCCTGATAGTGGAATCCTAAATTGGATGGGTTTATGTTAGAAGAAGGATTAGATGAGTGTGAAATTGATTAATATTATTACATAAAGAAATGAGATGATAAAACATTCATATTTTTTCTACTATATATCAAAAACTTGTTGCTTATTCGAACTAATGTAAAAAATATTTGGATGGTGAAAAATAATTTTTTCAAAGATTCGAGGTGAATTATATTAGACATTTAAAGAAGATTTTTTGGATGAGGATATAAATAGAAAAGATGACCATACATTTGGTTTTATCACAAAAGTTTTATATCTAAAAAATAATTAAAAGTTTTAGCATGGCTAAAATAAAACTAGTTTATTCCCCTCTTATTGGACACATTAATCTATATAAAGGACAAATACCTGTAATAGAAGTTATGTGTAGGTACATGGAGAAGGATAATTTCACATCAGTGGTTAGATGGTTTATCTCTGTAATTATCTCTACTCAACTAGATATTAAATTTTTAGTTGGATTTGTAAAGAGACTTATGTCCAGCCCTAGAAAGGAACATTTGAAATCCATGTAAGAACCCGAACCTTCTTTTCAGGTATGTTTTTCGTTTTTATGGAGTTTTTGAGAAAGGAGGAGTTTTTGGAAATTTTTGAAGTAAATGCCGTGTACTTTATGAGTACACGCCGTGTACTCCCTTGCCACTCGAGGCCGTGTGCTGGCCGTGTCCGGGCCTCACACACGACCATGTAAGGGTGACATGGAGGCCTCCTAAATAGGAGTACAAAAAAGCCTAGTACACGCCATGTACTCCAAAAGTACATGTCG
The DNA here is from genome assembly GCA_963277665.1 of Viscum album. Taxonomy (NCBI): domain Eukaryota; kingdom Viridiplantae; phylum Streptophyta; class Magnoliopsida; order Santalales; family Viscaceae; genus Viscum; species Viscum album. Next base: position 1,775,212,402 of record OY728138.1, on the reverse strand, counting down.
TGTACTTTTTTTTCATTAAACAGACTGGGGTCACGTCTAATCGCCAGAACATGCTTCTTCTCCAGCTTCTTCGACCGAGAGCGTTCCATACGGCCGTAAATCTCCTCCGAGCCCTCGAGCCTCTGTTCGTTCTCTGAATTGACTGCTGTCAATTGTGTTGGAACCGCAGCGGTAAGCTCTTCCTTCTTCTAGATCATCGTTTTCCAATTTCTCCTCTTTTGCAAGTTATCGTGGGTTGAATGTTTTGTGCATTTTTTTAGATCTATAACTTCTTAAAGAGATTCAAGCCTTGTGGTTCAAGTATATCGATCTCCTAGCATCAAGGTAGGTGGTTTTTGCATATCCGTTCATAGTCATTGAGTATTATGTGAAAATTCCACCAATTCCCTTTAACGGGGTGTTGTGTGTTTACTATTTTTCCTCTATTGTTTTCCTGTCTTGCTTGTATTCTTGTGTAGAGGTAATTTGGTTATTTATGAGGATAATTTCTATGCTTGGATGTTTTTCCCATTCCTTATTCTGTTTACAACCTTTTGGTCTTGTTCAGCCTTTGGCCGTTATACCTGTTTTCCATGCCTTGTGACCATAGGATGGAGTGTTGTTCCCTGACATGCTTGTTATGCTGTAGACTGGTTAGCCAAGTAGCTCTGTAGGTTTACTTTGTCCTTATAGTATTATTATGCACTAACTGGCATGGGGCTGTGAGAACCTGGTGCTATAGACTATAAGGGGATAGACCGAGTGAGCTTCCCCAGAGAGTCTTGGACATTATAGACTATAGGGGATAGACCGAGTGAGCTTCCCAGAGAGTCTTGGACATTATAGACCATATGAGGATAGAATAAGTGAGATTCCTCCAAGAGTCTTGAGCTTTATCGACTATACGAGGGTAGCCCGAGTGAGCTTCCTCAGAGAGTCTTTGTTTTGTTTGAATTTTCTTAAACCATTCCAGGCTATAGGAAGAATTGACTGATTGAGATCCTCTGAGAGTCTGTGATAGACCTGAGGCTATAAGAGGAATTGACCGAGCAATATTTCTTAGAGAGTCTCTATACCTTGAGGCTATAAGGGGAATTGATCACATGATCTTCCTCAGAGAGTCTGTGACTACCTTAGACTATAAGGGGAATTGACTGAGCGTGCTTCCTCAGAGAGTCTTATAATCTCATATGACCAAACCCGGGGGGGGGGGGGGGGGTTAGGCTGAGTGTACTACCCAGAGGATTGTTGGTACTTCTTGGATATGACAAGAGGGGATGGCTGTGAGTACTTCCCAGAGGGATTCTTGTTTGTGGTTAACTGTTTGCTTCACTGCTACTTGTTGACCTGTGGATTGTTTACTGTTGTGTATCATCCTGTTTACTGTCTACTATTTACTTCTTACTGTACTATTACCTACCATATAATCACTGACTGTTAGGAACAAATATTCGGGTGGTTTCTTACTGGGATTTAGTGTCACACCCTATTTGGGTCATGATTTTGGGCCCAAATAGATAATAATGTTGTAGGTATAGACAAGGGAAAGCGCCCTTCGACTTCATGTATTTGACTTTCATTAGAGCAGGAGAGCATGGGACCAAGCCGAGTCTTACGATTCTGAGGAGTTGATTATCTATTTTCTTTTGTACTTTGGCTTAGTTTTGTATTCAACATTGTGACTTGTTTGTCTTCTTTCCTAGACATATGTATTTTGAATCATTTCTATATATATATATGCTCCTGTTGTTTGTCATATTTAGTCTTCTGCTGTTCACTTGTTTATGGATTGTTTACTACTTCCGTTATTGTTTATTATTTGTATTTTCCACTGTGTACTCTACCAATGAGGCAATAGTTTCCCCACTATTACACCCAAGGCCCTTGTAGCTAGTTAGCAGCCTCTGGCATTTGGGGAAATGCGCTTGAGGCCATGTGACCATCCTGGTACAGGGCGCCCCTGGGTGGCTTCCAAAACCATGACGTTACAAAGTGGTATCAGAGGAACTATTTTTTATTGACTTACTATTTGGAGGCTATAGTCAGGGATAGGACAGAATATGTACTTGGTAATAAGCTATCCCCGGGATTAGCTAACCCGTGTACAAGGAAAATCCTTGCTACCTTGTTTATTGTAGTTTTACTGGTTTGCACTTTTATAGTTGATTTGATTTCACCGTTGAGTGATTCACATGCTTTGTGCTATTACCATTATTGTTATTGTGGTTCTATTTTTGTCGCAACCCAATGAGATGAGGGTATGCCATCTCATGCATCATATAGGCACTTGTTAGAAATCACATGACATGCATTCCTGCCATGCTATCTAGGATGCATTAGAGATTGCATGTTGTTGTGATAGACATTGTGTAGATTATGCATGCTGTTGTGATAGATGCTTTGATAGAATCTCTGCTGTTTGATAGAAAATTTGTTTGTATATTACTTTACTTAAATGGATGCCAAAATTTGGTTCTTGAGGTGTTATGGGCCCTCATGGACTAGAATTTGGCGGATCATTGCCTGGTTTCCTTGTTATAACTTGTATAATATGCCAAGCTTTGATTCCCTGGGAGTATGGGCCCTCACGGATTGGAATTTGGCACCTTAACTCTTGTTTTCTATGTTTTTTGGGCTTCAGAGCAGTTTCTGAGCTACTGCCCAGAAAAACCCAGAACACACGACGTGTACTTTATTAATACACGCCGTTTAGTTTTTAAATCGTGTCACTGACTGTGTGGAAAGAAACATGGGGTTGTGAAAAATCTTCAGGAACACGCCGTGTACAGTACGTACTTGCTGTTTTGTAGTAACCATGTGTCTAACCATGTTTCTAACCATGTGTCTAACGACACATATGGATGAAACTTTGACTTTACACGTTGTGTCCTATTATCACATGTTGTTCCATGTAACCTAAGTACCTGACCGTGTCACGAACAACACGGTTCATGGAAAACCTTCAAGTACACGCCGTGTTCTCAGGGAGCACGCCGTGTAGAGTGAACCGTGTAGTCGAACGTGTAACTAACAACACGGGTCATCGAGACCTTGTCTATTACATGCCGTGTCCTTCGTGAACACGCCCTGTAGTCTAGGATTAAGAGGACCATGTGAGTTAGCCGTGTAAGGAGACTCGGGCAGGGGTATAGGGTTCAAGTACATGCCGTGTGTGGGGAAAACATGCCGTGTGGTTTGGTCATTACACGACTAGTTGTGGCCAAAGTACAGGCACATATGAATGGATTTAAAGAACACACCGTGTAGTTTTTATACAAGCCATGTAATCGAGTTTTGTAAAACTTGAATGTTTCCTTCTCCTGTTCCCGTATTGTACTCTTGTGTTCTCAGTCTTTGATAATCCTGATCTAAGGTGTTCTTTTGACCTTTCAGAGCTATGACACTGAGACATCCTCCGATTGTACATCAGCTGCCAGACAGTGATCAGACATCGGATATGGCCGATCGGGGATCTCTTGCACATCCTCCTACTGTGCCAGCCTTGGCACTAGCAGCTATACTAGATGTAGGCACCGATGCGCAGTTTAGGGAAGATTTTATGAGGATGATGCAGACCTTCCAGGGAGAGCCGCCTCCTACCACATCGATGCCAGAGTTGACACGGGGTTTTCAGTAGCATCATCCTCCTAATTTCTTAGGGGATGGAGGAACTCAGGCTACAGAGTCATGGCTAGAGGCCACACTGACAATTTTCAAGTATCTGGATATACCTCCAGGGAAGAGGGTGAATCTTTCTGCCTATATTCTCCGAGACTCCTCCAAGAGGTGGTTGGAGGTTATCTCGTAGTCAGGATGCCAGTAGAGTATGACTTGGGATGAGTTTCGGTGCATCTTCTAATATTACTTCTTCCTGGAGACTTTGAGGGCTGATCGAGCCCGGGAGTTTATGAGTCTGGAGCAGGGTACTCTTTCGGTTATGGAGTACTCATCTTGCTTTACTGATCTTAAGAGTTTCACACCTATTCCAGGAGGCGATGAGTTGTTCCTTGCACAGAATTTAGAGGATGGTCTGAGGCACGACATCCGCTCGAAGGTGAACATCTTCAGGTTGACTTCGATATCCTCCATCGTCAACCAGGCGCTGATCACAGAGCGAAATATGAGGGATTCTGGAGTAGCGAGCCAGGGCGGTTTGACATCTAGAGTCAGTGTTCCTCCTACTGATATCAGGAAGCGCCACATGGAGTCTTCTCGAGGAGATCAGAGTAGGTAGAATGTATCTTCAGGCAACCAGGTATTATGCTACCAGTGCGGGAGGAGCGGACATACTAGGCCTCAGTTCCAAAGAGACTCGATGGAGTGCCGATCTTGCGGAAAGATGATCCATCTTCAGTGTTTTTGTTCAGATCTTCTCACCTACAGCTGGTGGTAGGGGTTCTTCTATGACACCACATAAATGAGATGCATCCCCAGTTTCTCACCAGTTTGGGAATTGGAGTTCTTCCAGCCGTGTGGGCCGAGGTGGAGGTCGCGGTTGTGGTGGTCAGTCACCAGGTTACCCGTGACAGCAGAGTGGATTAGCTCATAGTCGTCATCCAGGGTCACAGGGCCACGGTACAGGCCAGACCTTTGTAGCGGAGCAGACCCATCAGGAGCAGGATCTCGGCCCTTCTACATTTCGAGGTACGATCAAAGTATCCTCATTTTTATCTTCAACTCTTTTCGATACTGGTGCTACGCATAGCTTTATCTCTGTTGTTGTTGTGCAGAGCCTTGGGCTCTGCATCTTTTCCTCTGCCAATACTTTGAATCTAGACACACCGTTGGGGACTAGAGCAGTTAGTGTACATCGGTGCAGAGAGTTCCCTCTTGAGGTTGTTGGGTGTCACTTTGTATGAGACCTCTATGTCCTAGAGATGACGATCTATGATGTCATTCTCAGAATGGACTAGTTAGTTCCCTTCTAGGAAGTCATCGATTGCTATCACCGTAGGGTGAGTTTAGTATCACCAAAGGGTGGATTATTTCTTTATAGAGGCGAGTGGGATGTCTAGGTGAGTTGAGCAGGACCCGAGCATCATGGGATAGAATGAGTTACAACCCAGATTGCTAGTCTTTATCTGCATGACCTGGGGACTTCACAGTTAGACTTTCCTCCAGTGGTGGATTGTTTCAGAGATGTATTTCTAGAGTCATTTTCAGGTTTTCCTTCAGAGCATGAGGTAGACTTCTCAATTGAGCACATGCCAGGAGAGACATCGGTGGCCATTACTCCTTAGAGGATAGCTACACCTGAGTTGTAGAATCTCAAGAAGCAGTTAGAGGAGTTGTAGGAAAATGGTTTCATCCGACCCAGTACTTCTCCTTAGGGTTCGCCTGTCCTGTTTGCAAATAAGGCATATGGAACCCTCCGGCTCTATGTGGATTATTGGAAGCTAAACCAATTGACAGTCAAGAACCGATATCCCTTGCCGAGGATCAATGATCTCTTTGATCAGCTTCGAGGATCCCGAGTGTTATTGAAGATTTATTTGAGATCTGGTTATCATCAGTTGTGTGTTAGACCATCTGATATACCTCTTACAGCTTTTCGGAGTAGGTATGGTCTATACGACTATATGGTTATGCCATTCGGTCTCACGAATGTGCCTGCAGTTTTCATGGAACTGATGAACCAAGTATTCCATCCATACTTGGATTCCTTCATGGTAGTATTCGTGGACGACATCTTGGTGTACTCTCACACTCGACACAACCATGCTACCCATCTTGAGATCGTTCTGAGTACACTTAGAGAGAATTAGTTATATGATAAGCTCTCGAAATGACACTTTTGGATAGATCAGATTCACTTCTTGGGTCATGTTATCTCAGAGGCAGGAATATCAGTAGACCCAGAGAAAGTGAGAGCAGTAGTATCCCGGAATCATCCGAAGAACTTCTTTAAGGTGAGGAGTTTTCTAGGGCTGGATGGATACTACATGCATTTCATACAGGACTTTTCACACCTAGAAGCACCACTTAAAGGTCTGACCAAGAAAGGGGCGAATTTCTTATGGTCATATTCTTGTGAGTCAGCCTTTCAGAAGCGAAAAGGGAGGTTGAATTCAGCACTGATACTAGTCTTTCCAGAGCCGGGAAAGATATATACCATTTTTTGTTATGCTTTAGGTATCGGGATGGGAGATGTGCTTATATAGGGAGATGGAGTCATTGTGAATGGGTCTCAACAGTTGAGGCCACATGAGAGAAACTACCCGACACATGATCTGGAGTTGGCAGCAGTTGTTCATGCCTTATGCTATTGGAGACATTATCTTCTGGGAGAGCACTTTGTGGTGTTGAACAACCACAAGAGTCTCAAGTACATCTTTACTCAGTGTGATCTGAATATGAGACAACACAGGTGTGTCGATTATCTTCAGTCCTTTGACATTGATCTTGCCTATAAACCTAGGAAGGGAAACACAGTGGCTGACGTGTTGAGCAGGAGAAATCAGATACAAGCAGTTCATGAGGCCAGTAGTGAGTTGCAGCTTATGGCTCTGTTCTCTGAGATGCATTTGGAGGTGCACGATAGACAAGGGTATACTTTTCTATCTTCTGTAGCTATTACCTCTACTCTTATTGATCGGGTATGAATGAGGTAGCTATCAGACTCAGAAGGCCTAGTCCTTCGGGAGAGTGTGTTAGGAAGGGACCCTCTTCCTATATGGACATTAGGTGAGGATGAGATCTTGCATTTCCAGGGACGCGTATGGGTGCCAGCAGATATACATGAGGAGCTGATGCGGGACTTTCATTCCTCAGTTTGGGCAGTTCATCCTGGCATCACCAAGATGTATTGTGATCTACATTGCCAGTATTGGTTGCCAAGTATGAAGAGAGATGTTTCTGGTTTTTTCATGTGGTGTTCCACTTGTCAGTAGGTGAAAGAAGAGCATCAGCGACCAGAAGGTCTTTTGCAGTTGTTATCCATTCTGGAGTGGAAGTGGAACGATGTCGCGATGGAATTCGTGACCTGTTTGCCGAGGTCACCTCGAGGGAATGATGATATTTGGGTTGTCATCGACAGGATTACAAAGGTTGCTCACTTCTTTCTGATCAAGGAGACCTTCAGTGTTAATGAGATGGGACAGTTGTACATATGAGAGATTGTACATCTACATGGAGTTCCACAATCCATTGTTTCAGACAGGGATTCACGTTTTACTTCTCGGTTCTGGAAGGGGCTTTAGAAGGCTTTGGGTATACAGGTACTTTTGAGTATAACATACCATCCCCATATAGATGGAAAGTCCGAGTGTACGATTCAGGTGCTTGAGGATATGCTCCAAGCTTGCATTCTAGACTTTAGAGGTTCTTGGAAGAAGCATATACCTCTTGTGGAGTTCACCTACAACAACAGCTTTTAGGAAACTATTCAAATTACACCTTACGAGGTTTTGTATGATAGGCCATGCCGATCACCATTATGCTGGCTGGAGGCAGGAGAGGCATCTTTGCTGGGACCTTGTCTTGTTTAGGAGACCTCAGAGCAGATTGAGTTGATTCGGAAGAGGATGGATATGAAACAGTCTTGACAGAAGTATTATGCTAATCAGCGGAGATGACCTCTGGAGTTCGAGGTCTAGGATCAGGTTTTCCTGCATCTCGCATCGAGGTTGGGACACAAGAGGATTCATAGATAGGGTAAACTTTCACCATGATACGTTGGGCCATTTGAGGTGTTGGAGAGAGTTGGGTTGGTTTCCTATTGGTTGCAGTTACCTCAGAGGTACCGGGCTATGCATGAAGTCTTCCACGTTTCTCAGATCCGATGTTACTTTTCAGACCCGTCTCATGTATTTCAACCTGAGGAGGTTGAGCTCAAAGCGGATGCATCGTTTGAGGAACATCCTATCTGGATTGTTGACCACAGTACGTAGGTTCTCTATGGCTGGTCTGTTCTTCTGGTAAGGGTGCTATGGCGACACGGGCGAGTACAAGATGAGGATTGGGAAAGGGAGGCCTATGTACGATCGCAGTGACCAGAGCTGTTCAGGGTTTCTTCTTCTATGCCTCACTATGAAAATTTGGGGATGAATTTCATTAAGGTGGAAGTTTGTAAGAACCCGAACCTTTTTTCAGGTATGTATTTCCTTTTTCTGGAGTTTTTGATAAAGGAGGAGTTTCTGGAAATTTTTGAAGTACACGCCATGTGCTTTATGAGTACACGTCGTGTACTCCCTTGCTGCTCGAGGTAGTTCAGTCCTTTGACGTTGATCTTGCCTATACACCTGGGAAGGGCAATGTAGTGGCTGACGCGTTGAGTAGGAGAACTCAGATACAGGCAGTTCAGGAGGCCAGTAGTGAGTGGAAGCTTATGGTTATGTTCTCTGAGATGCATTTGTAGGTGCACGATAGACAGGGGAAAACTTTTCTATCTTCTGTAGCTGTTACCTCTACTCTTCTTGATCGGGTACGAATGAGGTAACTATCAGACTCGGAAGTCCTAGTCCTACAGGAGAGTGTGTCAGGAAGGGACCCTCTTCCTGGATGGATAGTAGGTGAGGATGAGATCTTGCATTTCCAGGGACGCGTATGGGTGCCAGCAGATATACACGAGGAGCTGATGCGGGACATTCATTCCTCAGTTTGGGCAGTTCATCCTGACATCACCAAGATGTATCATGATCTACACTGCCAGTATTCCCTTACCGCTCAAGGCAGTTTAGTCCTTTGACTTTGATCTTTCTTATACACCTGGGAAGGGCAACGCAGTGGCTGACACATTGAGCAGGAGAACTCAGATACAAGCAGTTCAGGAGGCCAGTAGTGAGTGGATGCTTATGGATCTGTTCTCTGAGATGCATTTGGAGGTGCACGATAGCCATAAGTTTATGAGTACATGCCGTGTACTCTCTTGTCGCTTGAGTTAGTTCAGTCCTTTGAATTTGATATTGCCTATATACCTGGGAAGGGAAACGCAGTGGCTGACGCGTTGAGTAGGAGAACTCAGATACAGGCAGTTCAGGAGGCCAGTAGTGAGTGGCAGCTTATGGATCTATTCTCTGAGATGCATTTGGAGGTGCACGATAGATAGGGGAAGAATTTTCTATCTTATATAGCTGTTACCTCTACTCTTCTTGATCGGATGCGAATGAGGTATCTATCAGACTCAGAAGGCCTAGTCCTGTGGGTGAGTGTGTCAAGAAGGGACCCTCTTCCTGGATGGACAGTAGGTGAGGATGAGATCCTGTGTTTCTAGAAACACATATGGGTGCCATCAGATATATGCGAGGAGATGATGCGGGACTTTCATTCCTCAGTTTGGGCAGTTCATCCTGGCATCACCAAGATTTATCGTGATCTACACTTTTAGTATTCCCTTTCCGCTTGAGGCAGTTCAATCCTTTGACTTTGATCTTGCCTATTCACCTGGGAAGGGCAACACAGTGGCTGATCCGTTGAGTAGGAGAACTCAGATATAGGCAGTTCAGGAGGCCAGTAGTGAGTGGAAGCTTATGGATCTATTCTCTGAGATGCATTTGGAGGTTCACGATATCCATAAGCTTATGAGTACATGCCGTGTACTCCCTTTCCACTCGAGGCAGTTCATTACTTTGACTTTGATCTTGTCTATACACCTAGGAAGGGCAACACAGTGGCTGACGCATTGAGCAGGAGAACTCACATACAAGCAGTTCTGGAGGCTAGTAGTGAGTGGAAGATTATTTCTCTGTTCTCTGAGATGCATTTGGAGGTGCACGATAGATAGGGGAAGACTTTTATATCTTCTGTAGCTTTTAACTCTACTCTTATTGATCGAGTACGAATGAGGTAGCAATCAGACTCAGAAGGCCTAGTCTTGTGGGAGAGTGTGTCAGGAAGGGACCCTCTTTCTGGATGGACAATATGTGAGGATGAGATATTGCATTTCCAGGGACACATATGGGTGCCAGCAGATATACGTGAGGAGATGATGCGGGGATTTAATTCCTCAGTTTGGGCAGTTCATCCTGGAATCACCAAGTAGTGTCATGATCTACACCACCATTATTCCCTTGCCGCTCGAGGCAGTTCAGTCCTTTGACTTTGATCTTGTCTATACACCTGGGAAGGGCAATGCAGTGGCTGATGCGTTGAGAAGGAGAACTCAGATACAGGCAGTTCAGGAGGCCAGTAGTGAGTGGCAGCTTATGGATCTATTCTTTGAGATGCATTTAGAGGTGCATGATAGCCATAAGATTATGAGTACATGTAGTGTACTCCCTTGTCGCTCGAGGAATTTCAGTCCTTTGAATTTGATCTTGCCTATACACCTGGGAAGGGCAACGCATTGGCTGATGTGTTGAGCAGGAGAACTTAGATAAAGGCAGTTCAGGAGGCCAGTAGTGAGTGGCAGCTTATGGCTCTGTTCTCTGAGATGCATTTGGAGGTGCACGATAGACTGGGGCCGACTTTTCTATCTTTTGTAGCTGTTACCTCTATTCTTCTTTATTGGGTATGGATGAGGTAGCTATCAGACTCGGAAGGCCTAGTCCTGCAGGAGAGTGTGTCAGGAAGGGACCCTCTTCTTGGATGGACAGTAGGTGAGGATGAGATCTTGCGTTTCCAGTGACGCATTTGGGTGCCAACAAATATATACGAGGAGCTGATGTGGGACTTTCATTCACCAGTTTGGTAAGTTCATCCTGGCATAACCAAGATGTATTCTGACCTACACCGCTATTATTGGTGTCCAAGTATGAAGAGATATGTTGCTAATTTTTTCATGAGGAGTTCCACTTGTCAGCTGGTGAAAGTGGAGCATCAGTGACCATCATGTCTTTTTCAGCAGTTACCCATTCTGAAGTGGAAGTGGAATGATGTCGCAATGGAATTCGTGACTGGTTTGCTGAGGCCACCTCAAGGGAATGATGCTGTTTGGGTTGTCATCGACATGATTACAAAGGTTTCTCACTTCTTACTGATCAAGGAGACCTTCAGTGTTGATGAGCTGGGACGGCTGTACATCTGAGATATTGTACATCTACATGGAGTTCCACACTCCTTTGTTTTAGACAGGGTTACATGTTTTACTTCTCGGTTCTAGAAGGGGATTGATAAGGCTTTGGGTACACATGTACTTTTGAGTACAACATACCATCCCCAGACAGATGGACAGTCCGAGTGTACGATTCAGGTGCTTGAGGATATGCTCCGAGCTTGCATTCTAGACTTTGGAAGTTCTTGGGAGAAGCATATACCTCTTGTGGAGTTCTCCTACAATAACAGTTTTCAGGCAAAATTTCAGATGGAACCTTACGAGGCTTTTTACGGTAGGCCATGCTGATCACCTTTATGCTGGCTGGAGGTAGGAGAGGAAGCTTTTCTGGGACCTCGTCTTATTCAGGAGACCTCAGAGTAGATAGAGTTGATTTGGAAGAGGATGGATATGACAAGATCTTGATAGAAGTCTTATGCTGATCAGCGGAGATGACCTCTGGAGTTCGAGGTCAGGGATCAGGTTTTCCTGCGTGTCGCACCGAGGTTGGGACACAAGACGATTCAGAGATAGGGTAAACTTTCAACACGATACATCAGGTGGTTTGAGGTGTTGGAGGGAGTTGGTCCGGTTGCCTATCGGTTGAAGTTACCTTAGAGGTACCGGGCTATGCACGACGTCTTCCATGTTTCTCAGTTCCAATGTTATTTTTCAGACCTGTCTCATGTCTTTCAACCTGAGGAGGTTGAGCTCGAAGCGGATGCATCATTTGAGGAACATCCTATCCGGATTGTCGATCGCAGTACGTAGGTTCTCTGTGGCTAGTCTGTTCCTCTGGTACGGGTGTTATGGTGACATAGGCGAGTACAAGATGAGGCTTGGGATAGGGAGGCTGATGTACGATCTCAATGGCCGAAGCTATTCGTGGTTTCTTCTTCTACGCTTTTCTAGGGAAATTCGGGGATGAATTTCATTAAGGAGGGAAGTTTTTAAGAACCCGAACCTTCTTTTCAGGTATTTTTTTCTTTTTTCTAGAGTTTTTGAGAAAGGAGGAGTTTCTGGAAAATTTTGAAGTACAAACCATGTACTTTATGAGTACAAGCCATGTACTCCCTTGCTGCTCGAGGCAGTTCAGTACTTTGAATTTGATCTTTTCTATACACCTGGGAAGGGAAACGCAGTGGCTGACGCGTTGAGCAGAAGAACTCAGATATAGGCAGTTCAGGAGGCCAGTAGTGAGTGGAAGCTTATGGATCTGTTCTCTCAGGATTCATTTGGAGGAGCACGATAGACAGGGGTAGACTTTTCTATCTTCTATAGCTGTTACCTCTACTCTTCTTGATCGGGTACGAATGAGGCAGCTATCAGACTCGGAAGGCCTAGTCCTATGGGAGAGTGTGTCAGGAAGGGACCCTCTTCCTTGATAGACAGTAGGTGAGGATGAGATCTTTCATTTCCAAGGATGCGTATGGGTTCCAGCAGATATACGCGATGAGCTGATGCAGGACTTTCATTCCTCAGTTTGGGTAGTTCATCCTGGCATCACCATGATGTATCGTGATCTACACCACCATTATTGGTGACCAAGTATTAAGAGATATGTTGCTGGTTTTTTCATGAAATGTTCTACTTGTCAGCAGGTGAAAGCAGAGCATCAACGACCAGTAGGTCTTTTGCAGTAGTTACCCATTCCGGAGTGGAAGTGGAACGATGTTGTGATGGACTTCGTGACTAGTTTGCTGAGGTCACCTTGAGGGAATGATGTTGTTTGGGTTGTCATCGACAGGATTATAAAGGTTTCTCACTTCTTGCTGATCAATGAGACCTTCAGTGTTGATTAGCTGGGATGGTTGTACATCCGATAGATTTTACGTCTACATGGAGTTCGACACTCCATTGTTTCAGACAGGGATGCACATTTTACTTCTCGGTTCTGGAAGAGGCTTCAGAAGGCTTTGGGTACACATGTAATTTTGAGTACAGCATACCATCCTCAGACAGATGGCCAGTTCGAGTGTACGATTCAGGTGCTTGAGGATATGCTCCGAGCTTGCATTATAGACTTTGGAAGTTATTGGGAGAAGCATATACCTCTTGTGGAGTTCTCCTACAACAACCATTTTCAGGAAATTATTCAGATGACACCTTATGAGGCTTTGCATGGTAGGCCATGACGATAACCATTATGCTGGCTGGAGGCAGGAGATGCAGCTTTTCTGGGACCTCGTCTTGTTCAGGAGACCTCAGAGTAGATAGAGTTGATTCAAAAGAGTATGGCTATGGCATAGTTTTGATAGAAGTCTTATGCGGATCAGCGGAGACGACCTCTGGAGTTCGATGCCAACGATCAAGTTTTCTTGCGTGTCACACCAAGGTTGGGACACAAGAGGATTCAGAGATAGGGTAAACTTTCACCATGATACGTTGGGCCGTTTGAGGTGTTGGAGAGAGTTGGGCCGGTTGCCTATCGGTTGTAGTTAACTCAGAGGTACCGGGCTATGCACGAAGTCTTCCACGTTTCTTAGCTCCGATGTTAATTTTCAGACCCGTCTCATGTCTTTCAACATGAGGAGGTTGAGCTCGAAGCGGATGCATCGTTTGAGGAACATCCTGTCCAGATTGTTGGTCGCAGTACGTAGGTTCTCCGTGGCTGGTCTCTTCCTCTGGTATGGGTGCTATGGAGACACGAGCAAGTATAGGATGAAGCTTAGGAGAGGGAGGCTGATGTACGATCGCAATGGCCGGAGCTGTTCAAGCATTCTTCTTCTACGCCTCGCTAGGGAAATTCGGGGATGAATTTCATTAAGGGGAGAAGTTTATAAGAACCCAAACCTTCTTTTCAGGTATGTTTTTCCTTTTTCTATAGTTTTTGAGAAAGGAGGATTTTATGGTAATTTTTGAACTACACTCCATGTACTTTATGAGTACACGACGTGTACTCCCTTTCTGCTCGAGGTCGTGTGCTGGCCGTGTCTGGGCCTTACACACGACCATGTAAGGGTGACATGGAGGCTACCTAAAGAGGAGCACAAAAAAGCCTAGTACACACCGTGTACTCCAAAAGTACATGTCATGTACTTTATTTTTTTCATTAAAGGGATCGGGGTCACGTCTAATCACCAGAACATGCTTCTTCTCCAGTTTCTTCGACCGAGAGCGTCCCGTACGGCCGCGAATCTCCTCCAAGCCCCCGATCCTCCACCCGTTCTCCGAATCGACCACCATCTAATGCATTGGAACCGCAATGGTAAGATCTTCCTTCTTCTAGAGCATCGTTTTCAAATTCCTCATCTTTTGCAAGTTATAGTGGGTTGAATGTTTTGTGCATTTTCATAGATCTACAACGTTCTAAAGAGATTCAAGCCTTGTGGTTCATGTATATCGATCACCTAGCATCAAGGTAGGTGGTTTGTGAATTTCCATTCATATTCATTGAGTATTATGTTCAAATTATACCAATACCCTTGAATGGGGTATTGCGTGTTTACTGTTTTTCCCCTATTGTTTTCTTACCTTGATTGTATTCTTGTGTAAAGGTAATTTGGTTATGTATGAGGATAATTGCTATGCTTGGATGTTTTTCCCATGCCTTGTTCTGTTTATGACCTTTTGGTCTTGTTCAGCCTTTGGCTATTATACCTTTTTTCCATGCCTTGTGACCATAGGATGGAGTGCTATTCCCTGACATGCTTGTTATGCTGTAGACTGGTTAGAGAAGTAGCTATGTAGGTTTACTTTAAACTTATAGCATTATTATGCACTGAATGGCATGGGGCCGTGGGAACCTAGTGTTATAGACTATACGGGGATTGACTGACTGAGATTCCATAGAGAGTCTTGGACATTATATAGTATAGGGGATAGACTGAGTGAGCTTCCTAGAGAGTCTTGGACATTATAGACCACATGAGGATAGACCGAGTGAGCTTCCTCAGAGAGTATTGAGATTTATAGACTATACAGGGGTAGACTGAGTGATCTTCCTTAGAGAGTCTTTGTTTTGTTTGAATTTCATTAAACCATTCTAGGATATAGGAGGAATTGACCGAGTGAGCTTCCTCAGAGAGTCTGTGATAGACCTGAGGCTATAAGAGGAATTGAACGAGCAAGAATCCTTAGAGAGTCTCTAGACCTTGGGGCTATAAGGGGAATTGACCGTGTGATCTTCCTCCAAGATTCCCTCACTACCTTAGACTATAAGGGGAATTTATTGAGCGTGCTTCCTCAGAGAGTCTTATAATCTCGTATGACCAAACCAGGGGGGTTAAGCTGAGTGTAATGCCCAGAGGGTTGTTGGTACTTCTTGGATAGGACCAGAGGGGATGGCTATGAGTACTTATGAGAGGGATTCCTATTTGTGGTTAGCTGTTTGCTTTACTGCTGCTTGTTGACCTATGGATTTTTTACTATTGTGTATCATCCTGTTTACTGTCTACTGTTTACTTTTTACTGTACTATTACCTACAATATACTCAATGACTATTAGGCACAGATCTTCGGGTGGTTGCCTACTGTGATTTAGTCTCACCCTATTTGATCATGCTTTTGGGCCCAAACAGATTATATTGTTGCAGGTATAGACAAGGTCAAGCGCCCTTCGACTTCAGGTATTTGACTTGCATTAGAGTAGGAGAGCATGGGACCAAGCCAAGGCTTGTGATGCTGAGGAGTTGCTTATCTGTTTTCTTTTATACTTTGGCTTAGTTTTGTATTCAACATTGTGACTTGTTTGGCTGCTTTCCGAGACATATGTATCATGCATCATTTATATATATATATGTTCTCCTGCTTTTTATCATATTTAGTATTCCACTGTTCACTTGTGTATGGATTGTTTACTTCTTCAATTATTGTTTATTATTTCTGTTTTCCGCTATGTACTCTGCCAATGAGGGCATAGTTTCCCTACTATCACACCCAAGGCCCTTGCTGCTAGTCGGCAGCCTCTGGCATTTGGGAAAATGCGCTTGAGGCCATGTGACCAACCGGGTACGGGGCACCCCTGGGTGGCTTCCGGAACTAGGACGTTACAATCCATTAAGTGGATCATTTATTATATTAAATTATTGAATGATTAGGTTCTTTTTTGGAGTAAAATATTTTAAAAGTATTTTTTATGATAAAATTAATAGATAGTAAAAATATGGGAAGAGAATAATAAGATTTTCATTTACATATAGAGGAACAACAATTGGTTGGACGTCACAACTAAAAAAGATTGTTACACTAAGTAAAATTGAAGAAAAGTATATAGTATAAATAGAATTTGGGAAGTAGATGGTTTGTTTTAAGGATCTTCTAAAGGAACTTCTAGAAATTCAAGAATGTTGGATTATTTTTTATGATAGAAAAACTATAATATTCTTAGTTAAAAAATGATATTATTTACAAAGACAATGGACATTGACCATAAGTCCCACTTTATTAGAAATATACTATATGGGAAAGTATTAGATCTCTATATGATCATTGATAGAAAAAATATTCCCAACATGTTTACGATGTCTTTAGATTAGGAAAGTATGAGGAATCATAATTCCATAGTGGGGATGGGGGGAATAGTGTAAGAAAAAGGTAGATGAATAATATTACTATAAAGGAAGAAAAGAAATAATTTTACTAAGGAAGTTTGTTGAGGTTTTCCCTAAAAAACTCTTAATGTGGGAGACAATTGTTATGTGAAACCTAGTTATAGAATGAAATGTTCATGCATCATACATTTTAGAATTAAAAGTGTAGATCCTCAAAATATTGTGCATCATATTTAAATTAATTTAAAATTCAACCAGTGACTAAAGGATGGGATGAACTTGTTATCAAAGACGTTTCATCTCTTCATCAAAAATTGGGTCTTCAAAAGTTTTTATCTTTCAAAAAACTCAATGGTGGTATAAAATGTTGGAGACCATTCTTGAAGTAATTCTCTAGAAAGAATAATTTAGTAGTGTATATAGGGATTGGTGGTTAGGGTAAAAAATTTTATGGTCAATCATTAGTGAAATTCCATTTAGAGGATTCTATATAAATATAGGAAAATGATGGGACAAAGGTAACTGAGAATTTTTCCAATAAAAAATTAGCTTCTAACCCTGAATATCATGTAAAAAAGTGGAACTGAGTGTGTACATTGAATCTAACTCATTTATAGTATATCATAGGTTTATATATTCTTAATCACCATATAATGAATTATTATCGATAGGTTTTTTAGTTGATTTCAATTTTTTTTAAATATAGTAATAAAAAAATTGATGTGGTTCCTACCATGAATGCAGGAAAAAAATGAATCATATTAAATATTGTTGGATTATTTACCACTTTATGTACTTTAGTTGTACGTTTTACCATTTCTCGTATTTTAGTTGCATTTGTGTTTTCTATTAAGGTATTTGTGTGGTCGACTTAGTGTGGTGGGTTGAGTGTAGTAACTTCCTACATCTAGTACACTCAGTTGAGAGATAAGTGAAGTTCTAGAGATTATTTATCACCATGTTCTAACTTGTTTGATGACCTATAATGGATCTATTGATCATACTTTTGGTGGTATATCAGTAGTACATATAATTAGTTTTTATGTTATTGTTGCTCCTCCATTCCCTAATAGAATTATTTCAACATTAATATACTTCAGAATGGTTTGAACCTTCACCAATACATATTAGGTAGGGTTAGAACCTATAAAATTATTCCTCCAACACTATATTTTCATGTTGGAGTCCTGTATATCTTCCTATAATGTGACTCATAAGGTTCTATCTTATTTATATAATGACAAATACTATTAAAGGAGTATTATACTAGGTGGAGGTGTTGATTTGAACATCCTTAAAAATCCATTTAAAAAGATATTATCATTTACCCAAGAGTTTAAATGGTCCTCTTCGATTGACTATCTATCCGAGGATGATATGTTGTGTTCAAACCCAACTATTTCTTTGATGATATCTAAAGGGTTATCTAGAACCAAATAGTAATTGTGGAATATATATTGGATATAATAAAGAGTGGTAATCCATACAGTCTTATCACTTCCCTAATATTAATCTTTAAAAGTTATCTAAGATAAAATATCTTATTTGATTTCAGAAAAAAAAGTTCTGATTTCATAGGGTGTTGATCTAAAATTCAAATAACATTACTAGATTTTGGTTTTTTTAGCGTCCTATGATGAAATCAATGGTGATGTTTTCCCATTTCAATAATGGTATGGGTAATAGTTTCAACATACCCTCACACCTTTTCATTTAGCCTTAACTTATTCAAATACCAAGCATCAAGATACATATTGTATAATTTATCTGGTCATGTTATCCCACTAGAAGTTTTGTTTTAGATCCCTATAAATCATCATACTTCCTAGATGAATAAAGAAGGATGTGTTTTTTTTCATCATCCCATAGTTCATACTTCTATTCTAGTTTTTATGGGATACATATCTAGGTTACAAACCTTTTAACTTCAAATTTATGAAATTTTAACTCCAAAATATTTATTATAATTTCTAGATCTCAAAATCATCTTTATGGACTTCATTGATCTTCAAGTTGAGGGAAGGCTAAGAAATCCGTTGAAAAAACTAACATTTATATCATCTCATTATGAATTCAAGATTAGAAAATAGTTGAGTATTGGTTAGTTCTCAATCTTCATTATGGATAGAGTAACATGGTCTTTCCTTCTCAGAGAAACACCTACCTTATTTTCCTTCCATAGGTGGTATCTTATTGAGCATTCATAATCTTTTTTCAATTTTAACTATCTCATTTTATGTATATTAAATTTATTTAATGTGAATATATATTTCATTCTCTCATAATTAACATATATGTCACAAAGAGACCCATCAGGACCATATCAAATGGTGAATAATTGAGTGTGACTACCCCAATCCCACCTACAATAGGGAAGAGACTAACGACCAGTGAAGAGTAAGCATAACACTCACGTGGGAGGTCTAATAATAAGGTATATGTACAAACTCACACAAAAACAAATATCCAAGATCATAAAATACTAAAATGAAATATTAAAGTGATACCCAATCCATGAAAACCTATAGATCCCACAATTAGGGTATAAAAAAAATAAATGAACGTTATTAGGGCCAAATATATTCCCACCAAAAAATGTAATGATTTGAAACCTAATATAAAGAGTTAAGTACATTGAATTGTGTCTCCTGGTATGAACCATATTATTTCTTGCTCAAATATAATATATGTCTACTCCTAGTCTATTGAGAACCCCATTAATGGCTTGTCATCTCATAAGACATGACATGTGATGGCAGAGCCCATGCATGGGTGAGTATAATAATACCTAGTAGGAAACCCTAAAATCACTAAGTTTAAAGTATCAATAATAGTATACACATCATTATAGGGATATTTCTAGGGAATATATAATAAGAACATCGAAATATTCCCATTGTAGACACACAATCTTAATGTTAGGTTATAAACATATTTCCAGCCTAGGATTCCTGATCAAAGGATTAATATAACACTAATCTAGGATAACAAACTCCATGAGTCATATAGAACTGGTGTATTTGATTCGAGATGTTGTCCTCATTTTTTCTCTCCATAAGAAGTACATGTATGAATAGATCGATACACATATGGGGGCCACACCAAAGACCATAGGGTAAAAAAAACCCAATCTAGATTAACCCAATATATAAGGGAATGATTCCCATGTTGTGTTGGTCTTTATGATTTTTAGAATCCCACCTTAGAAAAATAATTATGACAGGGGACCTCATTCTAGTCTTCATGAAAGGATTACAAGAACTCTATCTAAGACTATAGTTTGACAAAGGGGATCACCATCCTAAGAACAGGACACCACTCTATACTAATATCTCAGGGAATTAATCAAGGGAATGCACCCAAAAAAATATGTACATGTTAATGTGGAATATGGTGCCAATATACAATTTAAATAGTAAACAATGTGTATTATAAGTAAATAGTGTGTCTCTTCAGCACCAAGTATAACCATGTGTCAGGGTCCATGATTTTTCCTGTTTCTATGTCTGTGTTCATGTCCATGTACACATGGCCATGTTTGTATACATGGATGTGTCCTTATACACGACTCTGCCTCTTTACTCCTGGAATGGCTGGGTGCATGGGCATGTCAATTTCTGTGTGCTCTTAGAGGAAATTTTGATTCTCTTGGTAGGGTCACTTGTCATGTGACACATGTCACATATAATTGTATGCTTATCTCCTAAGTGGAAACCCTATCACCATATCCAGGTCCCCATATGGTGAGTATTATGTGATTACATGTCATATATATTATGATTTTCTATAACCCACAGATCATCAAATTGACATTCACTCCACCATTGCTACATGATATTCCTTTCATAATTCTTCCTGAATATGGTATAACTGAGAAGCTTAGTATTTCCATCAGTTTCTTGTTGGAACCCAACCACTAATTCATATGGGATAACCCTTCTATCGCAAATTTGGGTTGCTGCATTCCAAAAACCACATGAACTAATTTATTCTAGTGCTGATCCATCATCAAATCCTTATCCCAATGTCAATATAAACCTAAATCTTTAGTATCAATATGATTCATCGGGAAACATGTGTGCAATGATTTATTACTAGGTATTTATTGAACCACATGCTAAAATTAATTCTTGCATTGAACATGAAAAAATGGTTAAATATATAGAAAAATAACAAATAAGGAATGGAAATTGAATAATGTTTGTGTTGGCCTTGATTCATTTTTTAGAAAAAATAATGAATATATAAAAATAATCAATAATAAAAATCCCCAGTCCGCATTAAATTTAAACTTTACACACAATAATCCCAATCTAAAAATCAATTAGTTAGATGATTGATTCATATTAATCAAAGTAAAAAATAAAATGTGGATCAATCCACATAAAATATAATTCATACATTGAGATAGATTTATTACTAATGAAAAATGAATATGCATCGTAGTCATTTGTGAGATCCTTTAATCCCATTGAACATTAATCGATGATTCGTGACCTGGTTGTTGTTTTCCTGAAAATGATCCTTTAATGCTCTCTCTCAAATCCCCAGGGTTATGTGTATAACCCTATGATTTTACAATAGTATCATATTTATAAGAAAGGTTCAAGACATAATAAGTTTTTTAATAAAAAAATAAAATTATGTTATTAATTAATTAATCCATCAAAAAATATGCTCAACCAAAACATCTGACACACTCAAATGTTATGTCATACCAAGGGTAAAACCCACACATGGAACACAAGGACGTTCTCATATTTTTTTACCTAAGTTCCCTTTTTGGAGTTATTTAACTTTTTTAGGAAAACTATGCATACAGTGAATTAATATATCCAATATATTTCAAACATCAATTTTGGGCTCATCAGGCCTTGGAATCACATGTCGTCTCATTGCGTGATATAAAAAATGTTACTGGATATATTGTAAGACATTAAAAGAAAAAATAGAGATTCTACATTATCCTGACCATATATATTTATCACCTATAAATAGAAACAAAATACTTCAAAAATAGATGCAGGAATTGAGCACAAATCTGAGCCTCCCTCTCCCAGGTACTCTCATGAAGATTCTCATGCCACCACCAGACATATACTAAAAGAAACTCTCACCCAATGAGGATATTCTCATGAAGATACTTAATCTTTATCTTGTACACATAAAAATTATATTCATCCTATACTTGCACATATCCCTAGTTAATAAAATTTTATGGGTTTTTCACATATCTCTTCAACTGTGACATGTGGAATACATCTTGTACCTGATCCAACTATGAATGTATAGCCAATCATTTTTCCACCTCACCAAATCTAAATATTTTCTAGAAAGGTCAAAGGAATATCAGAGATAATTTTATGCCTCTCCCAAATTTGTATAACCTACGTTGAGGTGAGAACTGTTGGAAAACATGTTCACCCTTTAAAAACTTCAAAGGGTTTTATCATTGGTCCTCATAATAATTATGATGACTCTATATAGTCTTTTTATACTCCTAGATGATATGGAACTTCTCTTTCACAGATCACCCCAAATTTGGCCCCATAAGTACTACCTCTACATGGTTGGTCCACAATAGTGGTGGTGGACTATTTGTTCTCCCATACATGACTTTAAGTACCTCCTCTCCATGGTCGGTCCACAATAGTGGCGGCTTCCTACGTGTTCTCCCATACAAAACCTTGAACAGTTCCACACCGATCGTGGAATGGTAGATGTTTTTGTATTAAAACTCCACCAATTTAAGGTGATATTTCCAAATATGGAAAAAATAAAATAAGAAATCTTGAATCATGTCCTCAAGGACCAAAATTGTCTCCTTAGTCAGGTCGCAAGTCTGGAGGTGAAAATCCTTTCTCAAACACAACTGTATCCTAGAGGATTCCTCCAATCCCTTCCATAATTGAGATGTGTATCAATCATCATGATTAGAAATAATATTCAAGGTAACTCCAAGGATACAGACTATTAATTTCATGTAATGGAGTCCCAATCACTTTACTAAAATCATCTCTCAGATATATAGGAAGTTGTATGACTTGGTAAGATAGACTATGATTAACCTAATGGCATCATGTCCTCTATATGTTCATGGAAACCCTATCAAAAAGTCCATAGATATATTATCCCACTTCAACTCCATAACCTAAAGGGGTTTATCTAAACCTACTAGAACCTGATGTTAAATCTTTACTTGCTAACAAGTAAGACATCAAGAGAAAAAAATCTTTGTCTCCCTTCTGTATCCCTTCCCAACATAACTGACATATGAAGTCTTGGTACATATTTGACACACCTAGATGTACCACTAAGGTGACATGAGAAACTCCATCAGAAAATTCTACCACAACATCATTGGTACCATCTTGTATCCTATGAAATGGATTAATTACTCCCCACCCTTATAAAAACCTTCAAGATAATGTTTTGTGGATATCTGATTATATTGGTTCTCATAGTCGGTATCTCCATGTTGAGCATCTCTAACTCACAGTATAAGTAGTGAGTTAGAAATCATCAATTGGAGGTAATACACACTATACCCATCCACAAAGGATAACTATAATATGACCTACTACTATAATGCCTCTCATAAAAACTACAAACAAGATTTCATACTAAGAGAATATGCTACCACATTCCCTTTCCTAATAGTATAGGCAATATCAAAGTCATAATACTGGGGGAACTCTAACCACCATCTCTTTCTCAATTTATGATCATATTGTGATAATATGAAATTGATACTCTTATGGTTAGAATTAATGATAAAGGACTCACCCATAAGGTAGTTCCTACACACATATATTGATAATACTACCACAGATAGATCAAGATCATGGGTTCCATAGTTCTGAACATTAGTTCTCAACTGATGTGAACCATATGCAATCACCACCTTCTAATGAATTAGAATACAACCAAGACCATTCACTAATGGATCTCAAAAAATACATATTAAAAACCCTTATATTCAAATATCAATATTGGATTTCTCCTTAATCTTGGACTTAACTCTTAAAAATCCTATTGGTACCTCTCCTTCTGCATGAATGGTTGGGCATTTCAGGTTAAATATGTCAGTGCAGATGATATACCCAAGAAATAGGGTATAAATATATGATAATATCCTTCCAAACCAATGAAGATATACAATTACACAATTTTATTGGGTGGATCCCATGATAACACTACCTTGACCTTCATTAGGTCCACTACTACACTGTCAGCTGAGATAACATGTCCTAGAAAGTTTACATTCAGAATCCTTAATTGGCACCTCTATATCTTCACGAAAATATGGTTCTATTGGAGTATGTATAGGGCCATTTTCAAGTGTATCACATGTATCTACTTAGATTCTTAGTACACTATGATATCATCATTGAAGACTACCACAATCTAGTCCAAGAAAGGATGAAAGATCTGGTCATGAGTCCCACAAACACTACTGAGGATTTCATCACACCAAATGTCATCCCCAAGTACTCATATTCACTGTATTGACTTAAAAAGCCTTATTCTTTATATCCATGTCTCGTACTCATAGCTAGTGGCATCCTTTTCTGAGGTAAATCATTGAGAACAATAATGACCCTCTCAATAGACTGAAACGTTAATTGATCCTAATTATTGGATACTTTTTTTATGGTCACCAGGTTTAGGAGATGATAATCCACACAAAACCTCATTCTTCCATACTCCATTGAGAACTACACTGGGGATTCCTAGTGTGAAACACTAGGCCAAAAAAATACCTTCTTTTATAAGTTCTCTAACTGTATCCTCATCTCACAAAGCTCTATAAGATCCATACTATATATTTTCATAGATATCAAGGATATCTAAGTGTGTAGATAAATGAAGAAGTCTACAACTGAGTGGGGTGGTATTCCTATAATGTCATCAAGATTGAAATTGTAATGTCTCATATTTCTCCGAATTTTATTTTTGATATTATGTGGGAATTATTTCGAGACCAGGCTCTAAGACGGTGTGCAGTTCTGAGGCCCGGCGAGCCCAGAACAAATGTTTGAATTTAATTAAATAATTAAATTACGTGCAGGTGTGGTTTTCCTGAAAAAGTGGAATAACTCATGAATGGGTGCTCTGATCAGAAATCTAAGGGCACCGTTGCATTCATAACAACAATTTTACCGTAGGCGAGGCCTAACATCGGCTGGCGCAGGTCGGTGGTGAAATCTAGTTTTTGGACATAACCACAATAAAATATTTAATAAAAATATTTTATTAAATCTTGTTTCAGTGGATATATTTTATCTTTTTAAATAGAGATTTTCACAGGGGTCCAGGGTTATAGACTTCATAACCCTGAAACCTTTGGAGGCTCTGGAGGAAACCCCAATTAGGAGACGATGTTCTGGACGGGTTTCATCGGCGATGACGACGCGACTACCGGATCTTCACTAACAAATGCCATAGATCCAGGTAGGGAGTTTGATCTCTTTGTGTTTCCTTCACCATTCTTGATACCTACAATGAACGTAGACTAATCCACGAACCGATTAGCCCGCAGATCGATCGTTTTGTGGGAGGGAGTGATTTGAGGTTTTATCGGGAGATCCAATGCTCATAATTATAATATGTTGATTATTTTTGTTTTTATCTAACGGTGATGAACCTGGATCACCACGAACAACGATTGAGGTTTGTCCCTCTTGTTCTATTTTGTGATTCTTTCCTTGCGTTCTTCATGTGATTTCTACGTTTTCTTCACAGAGGTATGAACGACAGATCGTTGCACATCCGTTACCCCATGCAACGATCCCAAATTGAAGATCTAGCATTGGAACAACCACATGGAGGTGCGACAATGGTTTTGGCAGACGGATCGAAGAGGATCAGAAGATATCGTTCTTCAAACGATTTCCGCACGGGTGCCCGAAATCGGATTTCGGAGCCAATTGAAGGCCCGAAACCCGCCGATTTGGCATCACGATGACGAGCGACCCCCGATCTTGAGTTTCATGGCAAACGGACCATGGAAATGGAAACTGAAATATCGGACAAGGCATAGAGGAAGAAGACGATTCTGGAAATTTCCCGACTACACGACGTGTAGTATGGTCTACACGACGTGTGTTCTTCGGCGGACCACCTGGTGTGTACTCTGGGAGTACACAGATAGGGGTTGGGTAAATGGACAAGGACACGGCGTTTATACCCTTCCCCGGCTAGATACACGGGGTACCCCGTGTACTGATACACGGGCAAGAAAAACGGACATAGACCGTGTATGGGAACATGGCCAGCGTACACGGAGTGAACCCCAGGTGCTCGGACATGGCGTGTAATCCTAAAACACGTTGTGTAGTTGATTTTTATATGGAAAGACTAATGACACGAGCTGTTTACACAGGCAGTACCCAGAGTCAAGGAACACGACGTGTGATCCTTCTACATGCTGTGTAGTTGAGTTTTACACAGCTTGGACAGATGACACGGGTCGTTTACACAGGCAGTACCCAGAGTCAAGGAACACGGTGTGTAACCATACTACACACCGTGTAACCTATTTTACATGGATTGATATTTTTGTCTTCCATGACTTGGACTAGGTTTCTTAGGGTTTATACCCTTGGTCTTTCTCCTAAAGGTTCTGGTGTCATTTCCTACATACAAGAGTATGATCCCTTTAGCAGGAATTCCTGAATAGAGTTTTTGGAATCCCCTCTGTTGGACTTAGAGATGGATCCTCTATTCATTCCTGGAACCCTAAGTAGAGTTCTTGGTATCTACATGACCTACTTTACTCGGGCGCTGATCCTCTTCTTAGCGGATTAGCTTAGACTGAGTTGTTGGAATCACCCCATGGATATTGGTTGTGATACTTATCTGAGCATCATATTCTCAAGTACTTTTGGAGTGTGTTATCCTGGAATGAGTACTTCGTATCTCTCTCTTCAGACCTAGGACTGTATTCTCCTTGTTATGTGCTTAGTGGAATATTCGAGCGGGATCTTAGTGGAAGTTTCACAATGATCGATCGTGTATGAGTATATCTAGACATTCTTGTTATATTTCCTATAAACATATACTGTGTAGAGCTGACTGTATCTTTCCTTTGTGGTATTTTTTCCCTTGTTGTATTCATTTGTGGTTTCAGGGTGTCCTACTGGGTATTGTTATACTCACCCCTGCATGGGCTTTGCCCACACGTGTTGTGTCTTGTGCAGACTAGTGAGCCTTTGATAGGATTATAGGTGGACCAGGACCAGATGGTGCTCAGTGAGATCAGACATGCCCATGTGTGTTCCTACGACTACATATTGCAGTCCCAGTACCCTTTCTTTACAGGTTGGACTTTTTTACAGACTCTCTTTTGGTGGGCTTTTACTTTTGGACCAGGGTTTTACATTACTATACAATAATTTCCTGTCATACTCTGTTGGTTGGGATTTTAGTGTATACATCCATTTCCATTTTTAGTAGTTTTTACTTTTCAGCTTTGTGGGATTGGAGAAGTGTGTGCGTGTGTACAGATTTATAGGCAATGCCTCCCATGTTAGTAGCATGCCTACTCGGTGTTAGTCACCAGCCCCTGGCCTATTGGAAGTGGGCTTGGGGAGTTGCGGCTCGGGCCCCACTGGGATGGGTCATGACAGAGTGGTATCAGAGGTGGTTGGATCTACCTTAGGACTGAGAGTCTGTGAGTTGGTTTGGGGCAACAATGTTAAGTGTTTCGAGTTCATATTTTAAACCAAAGACCCCAGTGTTGGTACGAGTGGCCGACGTATCCATACAAAAAGACTTTGATAACTTTATTTTCCACTCGGAACATGAGAACACTAGTTGCAGGGGAAATTAATGGTACATGCATCATATAGGAATGAGTTGTGGTTTCCATGTCCTTCTTGTGTCTGCTCTCCAGATATACTCACTAACTACGATACATATTGTTAATTTATAGGATGCCTCTGTGACATGTACCTTCTAGGATCTAGCAAATCGATCACGAGGATGACCCCCTCAGTGATGAAGCTTAGATATAGGGACCAGATTCCCCAGTTTTACCATCGGGTGGTGTGCCAGTTATTCCACCACTTGTGGAGCAGTGTTTAGTGCCTGCTGTACCAGTAGAGGAGGAGTTCAGGATGATCACACTCCATGAGTTTTAGAGACATAGACCCCTCAGGTTTCGAGGTGGGCCTGACCCTTAGGCAGCAAAGGACTGGCTTGAGGCAGTGTCCAAAGTCTTCCATTTGTTTAGGACACCAGTAGACCAGATGGTGATCCTGGTAGCGAGCCTTCTGTAGGGCTCGGTAGAGCAATGGTGGAGTTTGGTTATCCTGATTCACGATGAGGTGACTCTTACATGGTCAGAGTTTGAGCATCTCTTCAGAGAGGAGTCTTCACCGTTTACCCTGAGAGTGGTATGTATACAGGAGCTTCTTTGGCTCCAGCAAGGAACCATAACTATGGCTAAATATTAATCGAGGTTTACCGACCTCTCACGATACACGATGAATATGGTCAGGTATCAGTACTTCAATGCTTGGACTTTTGAGCGGGCCTTGCACAGAGACATCTGAGATAACATCATACCTATGAGCATTCCTACTTATGCTGGGGTGCTCGAGCAGGCTTTGGTGGTCGAGAGCTTCTTGGAAAAGTAGAGATAGCCAGTAGTTGTCAGTAGTGAGTGAGCTGGAGCAGAGACCTCGAAATCAGGGAGCCGATGTCAGGGACCCAGGCGTGGGAGATGTTTTCAGAGGAGATCCCAAGACAGAGGATCTGCCGTACATGGTTCGCAGGGCGTATCCAGCCATCCTCGAGAGAGGTGATGCTACTCCTGTGATGGCAGGGGACATCTCGCTTGAGATTATCCGACCTTCCATACTACTGAAAAGGGAGCGGTGGATGGACCACCGAGGAAGAGGCAACGGGTGGAGCAGATAGATCCGCGGGATGACAGACGTTGTATAGGAGCTGGGAGAGCAACTAGAGGTGGTCAATGTTTTGTCCTTTTACCACCACCACCCCCAGGTGGTCCAACCCATGTTCATGGAGCTAGTTGATAGAGGTAGGGACAACTGCAGGCAGCAGAGGATTATGATCTAGGTACTCCCGGAATGATTAGAGGTACAATCTGTGTCCTTTCTAGTTTGGATTCCGTAATGATAGACACAGGTGCTAGTCATTCTTTTCTGGATGCTTATCTTGTTCGAGACCTTGAGATTTCAGTTGAGCCGTTGACTCAACCCCTATGCTTAGAAACACCAACTGGAGAAGATTTAGAGATCACACACCTTTGTAGACAGTGTGACCTGACCCTTGGAGGTGAGAGTTTCAGTTGGAACCTCTTGGTGGTAGCGTCGATTCCTTATGATGTCAATCTTGGTATGGATTGGATATCCAAAGTTCATGCCCAGATTGAATGTTTTAGGCGAAGGGTGCGGTGTGTCCGCAGTGATGGAACATGGTTCTCCTTCATCGGTGAAAAGGAGACCCAGGCAGTGCATGATAAACTCGTGCATAGGAAGGTACAACGAATTCCACATTATTTGGATATCCTAGCCCTTGGCGCAACAGATGTTACGAGTTTCTAGCTTGTAGTAGTAGTGGCTGAGTACGAGGAAGTCTTTCTGGAGGATGTCTTCGGACTACCTCCCCTTTATAAGATATATTTCTTCACTGAGTTGCAACCCGGGACGACACCAATAACATCATCCACATATAGGATGGCTCCTACAGAGCATCACGAGCTGAGAGTGCAGTTGGAAGACTTGCAGAGGAAGAGCTTCGTGAGACACAATGTTTCACCCTGGGCGGCCCCAGTGTTGTTTTCCAAGAAGGCCGATAAGATCTTGAGGCTGTGTGTGGATTACCGACGCTTGAATCAGTTGACTATAAAGAACTGATATCCACTACCGAGGATCGATGACCTCTTCGACCAGTTAAGAGGGGCACGATGGTTCTCGAAGGTTGATCTACGATCAGGCTATCACCAGTTACAAGTACATGATGAAGATATATCAAATACAACTTTCAGATGTGGATACGGTCACTATGAGTACTTGGTGATGCCCTTCGGCATGACGAACGCCCCGGAAATGATTATGGGACTCATGAACCAGATCATTCAACCCTATCTAGATCGGTTCCTAGTAGACTTCATCGATGATATACTTGTGTACTCTGAGTCCAAGTATGAGCACGTGAGGCACCTAAGGATGGTTTTGGACACACTCTGAGAGCACCAGTTTTACGGGAAACTCTCAAAGTGTCAATTCTGGATACAGGAGGTCCACTTTCTGGGGCATGTTATCTCAGCAGATGGTCTAGCAGTGGACCCATCCAAGGTAGAGGTAGTGTTAGAATGGGAGCCACCCCAGAGCGTGATGAAGGTGCATATTTTCCTTGGGTTGGAAGGCTACTATCGTAGATTCATTCTTAATTTCCCCAGGATTTCTGCACCCTTGACAGCTTTGACCCAAAAGGGGAAGCCTTTCATGTGGACCGAGAGATGCCAGCAGGATTTTCAGCAGTTGAGATAGAGTCTGACGAGTGCCCTGATCTTGAGACTTGTAAAGACCCGTAAAATTCAAGGAAATTTTTTTCATAATTTTATTTGGAATTTTACAAGAACGCAGTTTATGACGGTACCTGATTCCAAGGCCCAGTGTGCCCGGAATCATTTTCTGAAGTTTGGCTCG
Organism: Viscum album; assembly: GCA_963277665.1. Classification (NCBI taxonomy): domain Eukaryota; kingdom Viridiplantae; phylum Streptophyta; class Magnoliopsida; order Santalales; family Viscaceae; genus Viscum; species Viscum album. The sequence goes on along the minus strand of OY728138.1, from coordinate 1,775,182,280 downwards.
GGTACGTTCAGTGAACGAACGAGCGGGTTTTTCTAACTTTTTAACCGGTGTTCGGAATCAAATTCTGAGGGCACCGATGGAATCGCAGTGCCGATATTTGCTTAGAAACGCCATTTTTGGAGTTTCGTTTGCTCGGGTGTGGTTTTTAATTTTTGGGATTAAGTTAAGAAAATAAAATAAAGTGGTGCGAAAACTTTATTTTATTTCACTTAAAGCCACTTAAAGCCACGTAAGCTAAGTTGAAGTGGATAGGGTGGAACCCAAAATATCCTACCCTCTTGGAAGGATATTTGTGAGTTGGGGCCTACACGATCCCCACCATTTCTTTTCCTCTAAGTAACGGACCCGCGAAAACCCCTTTTAAATAAAAGTCAACCGGTGCGTTTTCTTAAACTCTTAACACCCTATTAATTGGACAGTTAAGACGTTACAATTAATTCACCGAACTAATGGTTCGTTTCTTAACTTGTTTTTCAAATTGTTGGCATGTAATAAAATAAGACCAACACATGTCTTTCTTGGGTGTGGCTTGTTGAGAGGATTTGGAGAAACTCTATCTTCATCCTCCTTCGTGAAGAACGTGAAGAACGCGAAGAACGCCGAACTTCGACGAAAGGCAACGAAGAACGCCGAACCCTCAGAGATCGACGATGCGACGCCGTGTACTGCGACGCCAACGACTCTCCTTTCGCGACGTTCTTCCGTGACATTCCTTCCTCGCGACAATCTTCGATCAACAACTGATTGAGGTAGAGGATTTCGGTTATTTAATTTTTCTTTGTGAAATATTTTATCCTCAACATGGATTTAATTGGTGCAATTAAATCTGTGTGTTTTTAACCATCAGAGATCGTCGACGCGATGCCGTGTACCGCGACGACAGCGACGCCATGTACCGCGATGACAATGACTCCCCTTCCGCGACGCGATGATCCTCTTCTTCCGCGACAGTCAATTCCGCGAAGAACTCACATTCAACGACTACGATGAGGTAGGGGTTGATTCTTTTAAATATTTGTGATTTATACCCGTGGCGTATGATTAAAATTGTTGTGAGACTTTTAAAACCGCTAACGCGGTGGGTGCGGACTAACGAACAAGTCCGAACCCACCGCCCCTTTCGTTATTGGTGTGCGAAACGGCGGACGTCGACAAAGCAGGCCGCACAGGCGACACGGGGTCCTCGCAGTGAAGGACGGACCCCGGGAGGACCTTTGGCGAAGAAGACGTGAATTTCCGACCACCGGAACTCGTCCGGTGGTCCGCAGAGTGACCCACCGGCGTGCCTCACCGGTGGCAGAAGGCGGTGGCGCCCGACGCGCCGCCGTGAACCGCCGCGGCTGAAGCCGCGGCGGCAGCAGCGCGGTCCCGCGACCGCGCGGGACCGGAGGAGCACCGGACGCGGCGGCCCGGCCACGTCCGCTAGCAAGGGCGGCCACACGTGGGGCCGTGGTTCCCTCACGCGGGGGCATCACGCCCCCACTCCGCTCGGCCGTAACCGGCCGAGCCGACCCGCCGGCCGGGCCGGGTCGCGCCCAGGCCGGGCTGGGTCACCTTGGCCGGGCCGGGTCGGACCCGGACCCGGGTCGGGCCGACCCGGGGGGGGGGGGGGTTGGGCCGGGTCGGTCCGGGCCCAGACCCCCCGTTTTCGGACCTTTTCGGTCTTTTTCTCATAACTTGAGGTACGGGCCTCCGATCGATGCACCGTCAGCGGAGATGCGATCCATGGATCGAGACGGTCGTTTCGGTATATCGCACTCAAGGTTTCAGCATACTTTGTGTTTGGCCAGGTTGGTTCGTACACGAAACCAACCGGGCCCTCAGAGCGGAAACACTTATATCTTAAACTCCAGATGTCCAATTGACGTGCCGTCAACTTTGTTGGATTCCTCTAAGTGAGACGGATCTTTTGGCTTACTCTGCCCAAGGTTTGGACTCAGGTGGAGTACGGTCGGGTTGGTTTTGCCTTAAAAACCAACCGGGCCCCTAGGACGAAAAATCCAATAACTCACAGACCGGGTGTCCGATTGACGCGCCGTCTGTGACGTTGAGTTCCTGTTGACGATACGGAACTTTTGGATACATCAAATCTGGACTATGTGTCAGTTGATGTATCAGCCTCTCGGCTCGTGGAGCGGACCCTCCCGAACGAGCTTGCTGTGTGTAGGAACCCTAGAGCTGGCTGCGACTGTGACGACGACGACTGTACAGAGATCCTCAGTGGATTCGATGGGGACAACTACATCACTCAGCGATCCTACGTGGGTCAGTGCTACAGATCCTTTGTGGGTCCGATCCTGTGTGGGTCAGCGCTCAGCGGTCCTGTGTGGGCCAGTGCCTACAGATCCTGTGTGGGTCCGATCCTGTGTGGGTCTTTGCAGGGGTTAGTTACCTATCGATCCTTTTTGGGTTAGATCCTTTGTAGGTCATTGCGGGGGTTAGTTACCTATCGATCCTTTATGGTTCAGATCCCTTGTGGTTCATTTCGGGGGTTAGTACCTATCGATCCTTTGTGGGTCCGACGACTTAGATGATTCAGTGGAAATATCTGATCATCTCTATCGTCATACAAAGAAGTATTCCTGTGTGAGATGAATCCTTTTTTGATTTCCTTTTTGTATTGTGTTGTGCTATCCTATGTGGATTTACTTTTTACTTTCCTGTGTGGACTGGGTTCTACTTGGACTCGAATGTTGGAGCAGAACGAGAATTGATGACTTAGGTATATGTATGGGAATATACCTAAGCAGTGTCAGATGTTACTTCGTGATTGTATCTTTCCTTTGTGGATTATCCTTTGTGGATTCTGGGAGACCTTCGGGGGTCTCGGGGTCCCTACTGAGTAGCTTATACTCACCCCTGCATGGGCTATGCCCGCACTACGTTGTGTTGGTTGTAGACGACAGACATCACTGATCGTGGTTGAGGCTTGCGGAGTAGGACGATACCTGGAGGTGGACCACTGGGAGGGACGTACTCGGAGCGGTCGGCTGGACCCGAGGTGCAGTGGAGGCTATCTGTACCCACCCTTCAGGTGGGATTTCCAGTGGACAGCTCGACTCTGCAGCTTTACTTTTCAGTTGTTGTTTTCCCTTCCAGTTGTACTTTACTTTCAGTTTGGGTTTGTATACTGGCCCACTTACTTTTCCGCACTTACTGTTGTACTCAGTTTTTGATTAGTGTTTACTTCTACTGCTTTCTTGCTCTGTGGTGTTTGTTTACTTTACAAAGGCAATGCCTTCCCTTTTTACCAGGATTTACGCCTTGGTGCTAGTCGCCAGCCCCTGGCCTATGGAAGGCAGACTTGGGGTAGTCACGGCACGGGCCTTGAGGACAGGTCGTGACAAGACTACCAGAAGAGGGTGTCGAGTACGTGGTGTTCTGCGATGCATCAGGAACCAAGCTTGGTTGTGTCCTGATGCAGAGGCAAGCGGTGATTGCCTATGGCTCACGTCAGTTGAGGCCACACGAGCAGAACTATGCGACACATGATCTTGAGTTGGTAGTGGTAGTCTTCGCATTGAAGATGTGGCGGCACTACTTGATGGGTGAGCGGTTTACTATCTACTCTAACCACAAGAGTCTCAGATATATCTTTTCTCAGAAGGATCTGAATTTGAGACAGAGTCGATGGCTTGAGTTCCTCCAGGATTACAACTTTGAGATCGTTTATACTTCTGGGAAGGGGAACGTTGTGGCAGATGCTCTAAGCATGAAATCCAGTTCTCAGTTGCTGGAAGAGGCGATGAGATAGTTGGCCTATTTATAGTTATCCTTCGTGGATAGAGATGAGGGATCTTACCTTCAGTCGATGGTTGTTACCCCTCCACTCTTATAGAGATTCAGGGAAGCACAACTTGAGGATGCTAACTGTGAGACTTTACGTGCTCATATATCCACAGGCGATGCTGCTGATGGATATTCAAAAGGTGGGGAGCACGTTATTCTTTTCATAGGGCGCACAATAGTACCAGTGATGTTGTGGGAGGAGGTTTTGAGGGAGTTCCATACATATCCTTTGGCGGTGCATCCAGGCGTGGAAAAGATGTACCAGGACCTCCGACATTAGTTCTGGTGGCCATAAATGAAGAAGAGTGTGGTTGAGTTTGTTTCTCAGTGCCTTACTTGTCAGCAAGTAAAGGCTGAGCACCAGGTTCCAGCAGGTTTGACACAGCCCCTTGAGGTTCCAAAGTGGAAGTGGGATAGGATATCTATGGACTTTGTGATGGGTTTACCACGTACATCCAGGGGACACGATTCCATCTGGGTGATCGTTGACCGAATCACCATGTTGGCCCACTTCTTATCCATATGGGAGCAGAGTTCAGAAGAGAGATTGGGATACCTCTACGTGCAGTAGTTAGTTCGACTTCATGGAGTGCCCTGAATGATCATCTCAGATCGTGATGCTCATTTCACATCCTGTTTGTGGAAGGAATTGCAAGAAGATTTTGGGACTCAGTTACGCATGAGCACAACATTTAATCCTCATACTGATGGTCAGACAGAGAGGACCATCCAGGTTCTGGAGGATATGCTACGAGCTTGCATACTTGACTTCGGTCGTAGCTGGGAGGATCACCTACCACTGGTGGAATTTTCTTATAACAACAGTTATCATTCCACTATTGGTATGGCACCATTCGAGGCTTTGTGTGGGAGACCTTGAAGGTCACCACTTTGCTGGACTGACCAAGGAGAGTCAGCACTGATGGGCCTAGAGATGGTGCGAGCTACTAAAGAGAAGGTGCAGGTCATCCAGGAGCAGATGAAGACTACACAGAGTCGGAAAAAGTCTTATGCTGACAGGAGACGGAGGCCCTTGGAGTTCTAGGAGGGAGACCATGTGTTCCTTCGGGTCTCACCTCGACGGGGACTGTGGTGATTTGGCCGAGGCGGCAATCTATCTATGAGGTTCATCGGCCCTTTTCAGATTCTAAGTAGAGTTGGCGAGGTGGTGTAACACTTGGATCTACCTCCTCAGATGGACCGGGTACACAACGTCTTCCATGTGTCGTAGCTGCGGAGGTACATGCATGATCCATCGTACATTATCGACTGGGGTGAGCTGAACATCGATGATGGAGTGACCTTTGCTGAGTACCCAGTGGAGATCGAGGATCGGCAGGAGAAGACCCTTCATGGGCGAGCTATTCCCTTGGTGCGTGTACGGTGGCAGTACGAGAATCTCCAGGAGAGTACGTGGAAGCGAGATTCTCAGATTCATGTACAATACCCACATATTTTTGAGTAACCTTTGTTTTGGCTTTTTGGAGACGTAAATCCCTAAGGTGGGTGTGATGTAATGTCTTGGATTTTTCCGTATTTTATTTTTGATATTATGTGGGAATTATTTCGAGACCAGGCTCTGAGACGGTGTGCAGTTCCGAGGTCCGTCGTGCCCGGAACAAATGTTTAAATTTAATTAAATAATTAAATTACGTGCGCGTGTGGTTTTCCTAAAAAAGTGGAATAAATCCCGAATGGGTGCTCGGATCAGAAATCTGAGGGCACCGTTGCGTTCAGAACAATGATTTTACATTAGGCGAGGCCTAACATTGGTTGGCGCAGGTCGGTGGTGAAATCTAGTTTTTGGACGTAACCATAATAAAATATTTAATAAAAATATTTTATTAAATCTTGTTGCAGCGGATATATTTTATCTTTTTAAATATAGATTTGCGCAGGGGTCTAGGGTTACAGAATTCATAACCCTGAAACCTCTGGAGGCTCTAGAGGAAACCCCAAAGAGGAGACGACGTTCCTGATGGGTTTCACCAGTGATGGCGACACGGCGACCAGATCTTTTCCAACAAACTCCATGAATCCAGGTAGGTCATTTGATCTCTTTGTGATTCCTTCTCCATTCTTGATTTCTACGATCAACGCGGACTAATTCGCGAACCGATTAGCCCACAGATCGATCGTTTTGCGGGCGGGTGTGATTTGGGCTCTTATCAGGAGATCCAATGCTCGTAATTATAATCTATTGATTATTTTGGTTCTCATTTAATGGAGACAAACCCGGATCATCACAAACAACGATCGAGGTTCGTCCCTCTTGTTCGATTTTGTGATTCTTTCCTCACATTCTTCATGTGCGTTCTACGTGTTCTTCACGGAGGTATGAACGATGGATCGTTTCCCATCGGTTGCACGACACAACAATTCCGAATTGAAGATATAGCATTGGAACAACCCCACAGAGGTGCGACAACGGTTTCAGAAGACGGATTGAAGTAGATTGGAAGATATCATTCTTCAAACAATTTCCACACGGGTGGTCGGAATCGGATTTTGGAGCCGATCGAAGGCCCAAGACCCACGGATTTGGCATCATGATGACGAGGTGACCCCCCGATCTTGAGTTTCGCGGCAAACGGACCAAGGAAACGGAAACCAGAAGATCGGATGAGGCATGGAGGAAGAAGACGGTTCAGGAAATTTCCTTACTATAAGACGTGTAGTATGGTCTTCACGGCGTGTGTTCATCGGCGGGCCACCTGACATGTACTTCGGGAGTACACAGAAACGGGTTGGGTACACGGACAAGGACACGACGTGTAAACCCTTCCCCGACTAGATACACAGGGTACCCTGTGTATCAGTACACGGGCAGGCGACACAGACAAAGACCATGTACGGGCACATGGCCGGCGTATACAGAGAAAACCCTAGGTGCTCGGAAATGGCGTTTAATCCTACTGCACGCCGTGTAGTTTATTTTTATATGGGAAGCCTAATGAAATGGGATGTTTACACGGGAAAAACCCGGAGTCAAGGAACACAGCGTGTGATCCTTCTACACGCTGTGTAGTTGAGTTTTACACAGCTTGGATGAATGACATGAGCCTTTTACACAGGCAGTCCCCGAAGTCAAGGAACACGATGTGTAACCATACTACACGCCGTGTGACCTATTTTACATGGCATGATCCTTTTGTCTTATCTGACTTGGACTAGCTTTCTTAGGGTTCGTACCCCTGGTCTTTCCCCCAAAGGTTCTGGTATCATTTCCTACGTACAAGAGTATGATCCCTTCAGTTGGACTTCCTGAATAGAGTTTTTGGAATCCCCTCTGTGAGACTTAGAGCTGGATCTTCTATTTATTCCTGGAACCCTAGGTAGAGTTTTTGGTATCGACGTGACCTACTTTACCCGGGGGCCGATCCTCAGCTTAACAGACTAGCTCAGACTAAGTTGTTGGAATCACCCCATGGCTATTGGTTGTGATCCTCATCTAAGAATTATATTATCAAGTACTTGTGGAGTGTGTTCTCCTGGAATGAGTACTTTGTATCTCTCTCTTCATACCTAAGATTGTGTTCTCCTTGTAACATGCTTAGTGGAATCTTCAAGCTGGATCTTAATGGTGGTTTCGCGATGGTTGATAATGTATGGGTATATCTGGATATTCTTGTTATATGACTTGAAAACATATACTGGGTAGAGCTTACTATATCTTTTCTTTGTGGTATTTTTTCCTTTTTTTATTCCTTTGTGGTTTCGGGGTGTCCTACTCGGTATTGTTATACTCACCCCTGCAAGGGGTTTTCCCGCATGTGTCGTGTCTTATGCAGACGAGCGATCCATTGACAAGATTCTAGGCAGACCAGGACCAGACGGTGCTCAGTGATATCAGACAGGCCGAGGTGTGTTCCTATGGCTACAGATTGCAGTCCCAGTACCCTTTCTTTACAGGTTGTACTTTGTTACAGACTCTCTTTTGGCGGGCTTGTACTTTTGGCCCAGGGTTTTACATTACTGTACTTTACTTTCTTGGAATACTCTGTTGGTTGGGATTTTAGTGTATGCATGCATTTCCATTTTTAGTAGTTTTTACTTTTCAGCTTTGTGGGCTTGGAGATTTGGGTGCGTGTGTACAAGTTTATAGGAAATGCCTCCCATGTTAGTAGCATGCCTACTCGGTGCTAGTCACCAGCCCCTGGTCTATTGGAGGTGAGCTTGGGGAGTTGCGGCTTGGGCCCCACTAGGATGGGTCATGACAGAGTGGTATCAGAGGTGGTTAGTTCTACCTTAGGACCGAGAGTCTGTGAGTTGGTTTGGGGAAATAGTGTTAATTTTTTGGAGTTCGGATTTCCGGCTAGAGACCCCAGTGTTTGTACGGGCGGATGACGTATCCATACACTAGGACTCTGATAACTTGATTTTCGACTCGGAACATGAGAAAACTAGTTGCAGGGAAAAATAATGGTACATGCATCATATAGGAATGGGTTGTGGTTTCCATGTCCTTCTTGTGTCTGCTCTCCAGATATACTCACTGACTACGATACGTCTTATTACTTTATGGGATGCCTCCGCGTCGTACACCCGCTAGGATCCAACAACTCGATCATGAGGATGACCCCCTTAGTGATGAAGCTTCAATACAGGGACCAGATTCCCCAATTTTACCATCGGGTGGTGTGCCAGTTATTCCACCACCTATGGAGTAGTGTTTAGTGCCTGCTATACCAGTAGAGGAGGAGCACAGGCTGAGCGCACTCCATGAGTTTCAGAGACAGATACCCCTCAGGTTTCGAGGTGAGCCTGACCCTCAGGCAGCAGAGGATTGGCTTGAGGCAGTGGCCAGAGTCTTCTATTTGGTGAAGACACCAACAGAGCAGATGGTGATCCTGGTAGCGAGCCTTCTGTAGGGCTCGACAGGGAAATGGTGGAGTTTGGTTATCCAGACTCATGACAAGGCGACTCTTTCATGGTAAGAGTTTGAGCATATCTTCAGAGATGAGTTTTCACCAGTTACCTTGAGAGCGGTATGTATACAACAGCTTCTTCAGCTTCAGCAGGGAACCATGATGGTGGCTGACTATTCATCAAGGTTTACCGACCTCTCATGATACTCTATGGATATGGTCAGGGATCAGTACTTCAGATCTTGGAATTTTTGAGCGGGGATTGTGTAGATACATATGATCTAGCATCATCCCTATGAGAATTACTACTTATGATGGGGTGCTCGAGCGGGCTTTGGTGGTCGAGAGCTTCTTGGAAGAGCAGAGATAGGCATCAGTTTTCAGTAGTGAGTAAGTTGGAGCAGAGACCTCGGTAGTAGGGAGACGACGTCAGGGACCAAGGCATGGGAGATGTTTTCAGAGAAGATCCCAGGATAGAGGATCTGTCGTATAGGGTTCACAGGGTGCATCCAGCCATCCTCGAGAGAGGTGATGCAAATCTTGTGATGGCAGGGGACATCTCGCTCGAGATTGTCTGACCCACCGTACTACTAACATGGGAGCGGTGGATGGACCACCGAGGTAGAGGCAACATGTGGAGAATACAGATCGGTGGGGCGGCGGATGTGGTAGAGGAGCTGGGATAGTAGCTGGAGGTGGTCAGCGTTTTGACCTTTTACCACCACCACCCTGAGGAGGTCCACCCCAGGTTCAGGGAGATGGTGGACAGAGGTAGGGACAACTGCAGGGAGTAGAGTCTTATGACCCAGGTACTCTCGGAATTATTAGAGGTACAATCTGTGTCTTTTCTACTTTGGTTGCTGTACTGATAGACACAAGTTCTAGTCATTCTTTTCTGGCTACTTATCTTGTTCGAGACCTTGAGATTCCAGTTGAGCCGTTGACTTGACCGTTACGCTTAGAAACACCGACTAGATAATATTAAGAGATCACACACCTTTGTAGACAGTGCGACCTGACCCTTGGAGGTGAGAGTTTCAGTTGGAAACTCTTGGTGGTAGCATCGAGGCCTTACGATGTCATTCTTGGTATGGATTGGCAATACACAGTTCATGCCCAGATTGACTGTTTTTGGCGAAGGGTGCGGTGTGTCCGCAGTGATGGAATGAGGTTATCCTTCGTCGGTGAAAAGGAGACCTAGGCAGCGCAGGATGGACTCGTGTGTAGGAAGGTAAAACCGATTTCACATTAGTTGGCTAGCCTAGCCCTTTGCGCAGTATATGTTACGAGTTTCTAGTTTCCAGTAGTAGTGGCTGAGTACGATGACTTCTTTCTAGAGGATGTCCCCAGACTACCTCCCCACCGGGAGATAGATTTCTACATTGAGTTGTAACCCGGGACGACACCAATATCAACATCAGCATATTGGATGACTCCTATAGAGCTTCACGAGCTGAGAGTGAAGCTGGAAGACTTGCAGAGGAAGGGCTTTGTGAGACCCAGGGTTTCACCCTGGGTGGCCCCAATGTTGTTTTCCAAGAAGGCAGATGGGATCTTGAGGCTGTGTGTGGATTACCGGCGCTTGAATCAGGTGACTGTGATGAACTGGTATCCACTACCTAGGATTGATGACCTCTTCAACCAGTTAAGAGGGGAATGATGGTTCTCAAAGGTTGATCTATGATCGGGCTATCACCAGTTGCGAGTACGTGATGAGGATATACCGAAGACGGCTTTCAGATGTCGCTACGGTCACTATGAGTATTTGGTGATGCACTTCGGCATGATGAACACCCCAATAATGTTTATGGGACTCATGAACTGGATATTTTAGACCTATCTAGATCAGTTCATAGTCGTCTTCATCAATGATATCCTTGTGTACTCTGTGTCCCAGGAGGATCACACGAGGCACCTAAGGATGGTTCTGGACACACTCCGAGATCACCAGTTGTACGAGAAAATATCGAAGTGTCAATTATGGATATAGGAGGTCCACTTTCTGGGGCACGTTATCTCAGTAGATGGTGTAGTAGTGGACCCAACCAAGGCAGAGGCAGTGTTAGAATGGGAGCCACCCCGGAGCGTGACGAAGGTGCGAAGTTTCCTTGGGTTAGCAGGCTACTATCAGAGATTCATTCTTGATTTCTCTAGGATTTCAGCACCCTTGACAGCTTTGACCTGAAAGGGGCAGCCTTTCGTGTGGACTGAGAGATGCCAGCAGGATTTTTAGCAGTTGAGACAGAGTCTGACGAGTACCCCGATCTTGAGACTACCAGAAGAGGGTTTCAAGTACGTGGTGTTTTGCGACGCATCCAGAACCGGGCTTGGTTGTGTCTTGATGTAGAGGAAAGCGGTGATTGCCTATGGCTCACGTCAGTTGATCCCACACGAGGAGAACTACACTGCCCAGGATCTTGAGTTGGCAGTGGTAGTATTCACGTTGAAGATGTGGTGGCACTACCTGATGGGCGAGCAATTTACCATCTACTCTGATCACAACAGTCTCAAATATATCTTTTATCAGAAGGATCTGAATTTGAGACAGAGGCTATGGATTGAGTTCTTCCTGGATCATGACTTTGAGATCGTTTATACTCCTGGTAAGGGGAAATTTGTGGCAGATGCTCTCAGCAGGAAATCTAGTTCGCAGTTGCTGGATGAGGAGACGAGACAGTTGGCCTCTTTACAGTTATCCTTCGTGGACAGAGATGAGGGATCTTACCTTCAGTCGATGGTTGTTACCCCTCCACTCTTACAGCAAGTCAGGAAAGCACAGCTCGAGGATGTTAGCTGTGAGACATTATGTGCTCAGATATCCGCTGGCGATGCTACTGATGGATATTCAAAAGGTGGGGAGCACGTTGTTCTTTTCAGAGGGTGCACAGTAGTACCAGTGTCGTTGCGAGAGGAGGTTCTGATGGAGTTCCATACATCTCCTTTAGCGGTGCATCCAGGTGTGGCAAAGATATACCAGGACCTCCGACATCAGTTCTGGTGGCCAAGAATGAAGAAGAGTGTGGCAGAGTTTGTTTCTCGGTGCCTTACTTGTCAGCAAGTAAAGGCTGAGAACCAGGTTCCAGTAGGTTTGACTCATCCCCTTGAGGTTCCAGAGTGGAAGTGGGATGGGATATCTATGGAATTCGTGACAGGTTTACCACGTACATCTAGGGGACATGATGCCATCTGGGTGATCGTTGACTGACTCACAAAGTCGGCCCAATTTCTAGCCATTCAGGAGCAGAGTTCAGTATAGAGCTTGAGAAGACTCTACATGCAGGAGATAGTTCAACTTCATGGAGTTCCTTCAATGATTGTCTCAAATCGTGTTGCTCGTTTCATATTCCTTTTGGGGAAGGGATTGTAGGAAGCTTTTGGGACTCAATTACGCTTGAGCACAACGTTTTATCCTCAGACTGATGGTCAGACAAAGAAGACCATCCAGGTTCTTGAGGATATGCTACAAGCTTGCATAATTGACTTCAGTCGTAGCTGGGAGGATCACCTACCACTAGTGGAATTTTCTTATAACAACAGTTATCATTCCACTATTGGTATGGCACCATTCGAGGCTTTGTACGGGCGACCTTACAGGTCACCGCATTGCTGGACTGACCCAGGAGAGTCAGCACTCATGGGCCCATAGATGGTGAGAGCTACTATAGAGAAGGTTCAGGTCATCCAGGAGAAGATGAAGACTGAACAGAGTCAGCAAAAGTCTTATGACGATAAGAGATAGAGGCCTTGGAGTTCGAGGAGGGAGACCATGTGTTCCTTCGGGTCTCACCTCAATGGGGACTGCAGAGATTTGGCCGAGGCGGCAAGCTATCTCCAAGGTTCATTGGCCCTTTTCAGATTCTGAGTAGAGTTGGTGAGGTTGTGTACCACTTGGCTCTACCTCCTCAGATGGACTGGGAACACAATGTCTTCCATTTGTCGCAACTGCGGAGGTACATGCATGATCCATCACACGTTATCGACTAGGGCGAGCTGGAAATTGATGATGGAGTGATGTTTGATGAGTACCCAGTGGAGATCGAGGATCTGCAGGAGAAGATCCTTTGTGGGCAATCTATTCCCTTGGTGCGTGTTCGGTGGTAGGACAGGAATATCCAGGAGAGCACGTGGGAGCAGGAGGATCAGATTCGTGTGCAGTACCCACATATTTTTGAGTAGCCTTTGTTTTGGCTTTTCAGGGATATAAATCCCAAAGGTGGGTTTGATGTAATGTCTCAGATTTCTTTATATTGTATTTTTGATATTATGTGGGAATTCTTTTAAGAACAGGCTCTGAGATGGTGTGCAGTTCCGAGGCCCGACAAGCTTGGAACAAATGTTTGAATTTAATTAAGTAATTAAATTACGCGCACGTGTGGTTTTCCTAAAAAAGTTGAATAACTCCCGAATGAGTTCTTGGATCTGAAATCTGAGGGCACTTTTGCGTTCATAACAACAATTTTACCTTAGGTGAGGCCTTACATCGGCTGGCGCAGGTCGGTGGCAAGTATAATGACACTGGCCGTTTACACGGCCAGCACTCCGAGTCAAGGAACACGGCATGTGATCCTTCTACACGCCGTGTAGTTGAGTTTTACATAGCTTGGACGAATGACACGGTCCGTTTACACGGGCAGTACCCGGAGTCAAGGAACATGGTGAAAAACCATACTACACGCCGTGTAACCTATTTTACATAGATTGATAATTTTGTCTTCCATGACTTGGACTAGATTTCTTATGGTTCGTACCCCTGGTCTATCCCCTGAAGGTTCTGGTATCATTTCCTACGTACAAGAGTATGATCCCTTCAGCAAGACTTCCTAAATAGAGTTGTTGGATTTACCTCTATGAGACTTAGATCCATATCCTCTATTAATTCTTGGAACCCTAAGTAGAGTTCTTGGTATCTAAGTGACCTACTTTACTCGGGCGCCGATCCTCTGCTTAGCGGATTAGCTCAGACTGAGTTGTTGGAATCAGCCCATGGCTATTGGTTGTGATCCTCATCTAAGCATAATATTCTCAAGTACTTGTGGAGTGCGTTCTCCCGGAACAAGTACTTCGTATCTCTCTCTTCAGACCTAGGAGCGTGTTCTCCTTTTTACGTTCTTAGTGGAATCTTCGAGCTGGATCTTAGTGGTGGTTTCGCAATGGTTGATCGTGTATGAGTATATCTGAATATTATTGTTATATGTCCTATAAAAATATACGGTGTAGAGATGACTGTATCTTTCCTTTGTGGTATTTTCCCTTGTTGTATTCTTTTTTGGTTTCGGCATGTCCTACTAGGTATTGTTATACTCACCCTTGCATGGGCTTTGCCAGCATGTGTCATGTCTTGTGCAGACGAGCGAGCCTTTGATAGGATTCTAGGCGGACCAGGACCGAACGGTGCTCAGTGAGATCAGACAGGCCGAGGGGTGTTCCTAAGACTATGAATTTTAGTCCCAGTACCCTTTATTTATAGTTTGGACTTTGTTATAGACTTTCTTTTGGTGGGCTTGTACTTTTGGCCCAGGGTTTTACATTACTGTACTTTACTTTCCTGTCATACTCTGTTTGTTGGTATTTTAGTGCATGCATGCATTTTCATTTTTAGTAGTTTTTACTTTTGATCTTTGTGGGCTTGGATATGTGTCTGCGTGTGTAATGGTTTATAGGCAATGCCTCCCATGTTAGTAGCATGCCTACTCGGTGCTAGTCACTAGCCCATGGCCTATTGGAGGCGGGCTTGGGGAGTTGCGGCTCAGGCCCCACTAGGACAGGTCGTGATAGAAAAACTCATACTCTAACTCCATTATATATAAATGAAAGCTCATATCATCCACTGATGTAATACCCTGATATTTTAAAAGAAGAAAATTATGTTTGATAGCATATTCAACACGCAACACTGAACTTAAATGACCCATGTCAAATATTACCATTATAAACTAGATGATAAATTGGTGAATATGAATAGTATTAACAAATTTATGATATATATATATATATATGACTTACTCAATAAACATTATTGATAAATATTAAGTAAATAATCAATCAATTTTTATTAAATTGATTTTATTATTAAAAAAATATAATTTCTTCAAAAATGGTTTTTATTGATTGCATTTAAAAATTTTATAACCAATATATGTATATTTTATAAAATTTATTATATTAAATTAACTTCATTTTTTTAATTTGAATATTAAAATTTACTTTGGGTGAAATTTTTGGACTTTTTAGAAAATATTTATTTTTTAGTGAATTGTGAAAAATACTATTTTTTCTAGACATTTATTTTCAATAAATTAAGAAATTTAAATGTCACATTATGCTTTTACAATGATTTAATGTAATATGAATATTCATTATTTATATTTATTCCACTTAATTACATTTTAATAATCATTATATTGTAATGTTTATAAGTTTGATTTTGGGTTTAAAAACTAGTTTTTGAAACATGGTTTTCAAATTCATAATGTTTCTCATTTTTAATTAATTAAGATAATCTCTAGGGGGAAAGTTTTAATATATATATATTATATCATTAAATATTAATTTTTTTTATAAATTTATTATTTTTAGTCATAGAGTTAATATAGAATCATATTTTCCTCAAGAAATACTATTCATAAAAACATGCTGCCTAACAACGTATGAGGGATTAATATAAAATTAAATTATGAAATTTTTTTGTTATTAATATTTCAAAATAGATTCCATATTTGGAATAAAAATAAAATATATTATCTTATGCATTCAAATCAATTTTTTACCAATGATATTAGCTAAAACAATTAAAATTAATCACAGTGATTATGGTAAAAGTGAGTTTACATAGTGGTTAAACATAGAATACAAGGGGTACAAATGTCCTAAAACATGTGAAAATACAATTTTATGACCATATTTTGACCTTATCCCTTCTATTATCGTGAATTAACAATTATTGGTGTGTTTTTAATGAAAAACAAACATGGTAGGAATTCACTCTCTAGATAAATAACATGTATTCCACTCACCTAACTTATAAAGTCCACCCACTCTCCTCCCTTCCTCTCACCTTAAAACTATTTTCATAGGCAATTAGATACCCAAATAACTTTCCAAATCCATCTCATATTCCTATAATCCATGTTTTTATAATAAATTCAGCCTTGGAAGGCCTTTGGTGGATGTCTAAGGTGGATACCTGAAGAAGAGGTAATGTTTTTTAACAAGCATCTTTATTTTATTTCTTTCTCCACCTCATTCAAAACTTATTATACCATGTATAAATAATAAATTAAGTATATTACATATAATGAGGTGTTATTATTCAAAGGGTAATACCTACAACCATAAAAACTTCCATTAAATATATTTTGAAATCATCGTTTATTTTTACAGCGGACTACCACATCGCAAACCGACGTCGTTTGTTTTTTTTCCATTAACACCTCTCACGGTTGGGTATTATGTTTGATATAATATATTTATATGATATTTAAAACATAATTATACCTATTTATTCATAATATAATATATATCCTTTTATTTTTCAATCCATAAGTTATAAAATAACATCGCTCGTGTGTATGGAGGACTACCGCCTCATGAAATGATGTGATTCATTTTCCACTAATGCGTTACATTGAAGGTAATAAGGATATATAATATAAATAAATGAGATATAAATGAGATATTTATGATATAAATGAAATAATTATCATTATATATATATATATTATATCATTCTCATTTAACCTATTCAATCACTAAAAAATGATAACGTCGTTTGTGGATGTCTGAACTACCATCTACTCGAAGCGACATGACTCCTTTTTTCACCACCACATAAAAAGAATTATATATATAAGTATATATATATAAATAATTTTGTATTTATTATTGTATTATCATTTTATATAGATAAATTTTACTTACCTTGTCTCCAAATTGATCCTTGAATAATGGAAACATTACTCTTGCATACACACGACCTACAAGCTGGATGACCAACATTAGTTCAATTTACATAACCATCGTTAATGATTGGTTTTAAAAGTTTAATTTATGTATAAATATGATAATTATTTGATGATAATTATTCTATAGATGTTTAAATAATGACCCTGTTGACCATAGTCAACCTTTCGATGTCATTTTTACACATAAGACAAATATGTTCAAAACAACCAACGTAAACCTATTTGATAAAGTAATTATATATAACATGATAATAAGTTAAATAAAATTTATAATAAAGATGAAAAATGTTCTCAATAATTTAAATAATTAAAGTCTTTTTATTATTCTGGAAGATAAAGAACAAGTGCGACAAATCAAACTCGAGGTAAGGGTTTCCTTATCTCACATTTATTTCTATGAGATATATGCCATATTATCCATTTTTTTGTGGTGTATATAATTAATATTAAGGTATTGAGTTATTATTATACATAAATTTGTGGGTATTTAAATATCTATTTGAGGATCATTGTTTCAAGTGGTTTATGGTTTCATTGTTACCAAAGCGGTAAGTTATTTTTGTCCCAATTTTCCTTCTATGAGATATATGTTATATTATAATCCTATCTTATTCAATAAAGTTTTTAAATTTTATATTTTAAATGTTTTATCCTGAATATAATTATTTTTAATATAATATAATTTTCATTTAATGTTATACTTTCATGGGGATTATGATTCAAGGTAACCAATGTGGTAAGAGTCTTCTTCTATAATCTCATAATTTATCGGGATTGTGTATGATTATTTATACAATGTTGAAGACTTATAAATATAATTAACTATCTTATACTATGGTTATTCTTGTTTTTTTCATGTGATTTTACCATTTTTCCACACTTTGTTACTTAAATATTCTGAGAAAGTGTTTTTGAGTAAATTCAACTTGATTTTTTCTTAAGTCGTAAATATGTTTTCATCCAAAACCATGTTTTCTCAAAATAATACCATAAATGTTTTTAACCTCTAAAAATTATTTATTAAAGAAAATTTTACCAATTTTTTCATGTAAAGAAAATCAAATATAATATTCATGTCTCTTTTGGACCAAGTCACTTTTCTTACCTTTTTAGAGTGAAAAAAAGGAATGTTCTTTACAACAAGTATTGAATTACCTACTGACATAACTTCCATTTAGTTGAAGCTTAATTTAAAATGTTACACATTTGGTTTTAAAATAATTTTTTTCCTAATATTCTGGATATTTGTTGTTTTCAAAACCGGATTTTAAATAAAATTATTTTCAAAATGTTTAATGTTTTAAAAAGTGATTTTCAAATTGAAAAAAATATTTTCTTCATGAAGGGTTCTAATGGTATTTTCATGAATCAAAAATAAAAATCACATTTTTAAAGACTTCTCCAATAAAGATATTTTTTAATGATACCAACCTCATTATTTTTCTGGATGGATTGAGTTTGTTTCAATGAGATTGTTATAAAACTTATTTATTTTCCATGGGTTAACCATGTTTTAAATATATCGTTATAAAACCCATTTCATTTCCATGGGATAACCATGTTTCAATGAGATTGTTATGGAGACTATTTATTTTCCCTATTTCGAACTTGTTCTAATGATATAGTAATAAAACCCATTTCTTTTCAGTGGGTTTATTTGGTTATGAAACAATAATGATTGTTTTTATGACTTTTATATTGAAATGTATGATCATTGTGGTTTATTCATGTTGTGGTTATTAGACATATATTATAAAATGGGGTATCCTAGGTAGTGATAGATGACCCGGTTACATATTATATGATGGGGTGGCCTAGATAGCACTGGATGAGCTCATTATAGCTTAAATGACGGGTTATCCAAGATAGTGCTCCAATGCATTGGGTAATATACCTTGTATTCAAAAGAAAGAAGAATGGAGTTACCTGAGGGGTTATTTTATGGATTTAACTAGGAAATAGTTATTTCTAACATGGGTTTAACATGAATTATAAATAAAATGGTCTGTGATACCAACACATTTTTCTATGCTTTTGATAGGTTTATAATGTTTCTTATGATCATTATTGATATCATATAGGTTATGATTATTGTTTCTAATTACTCTATCATTTTCCATGATTTAATATTTAATGATCCCATTATTAATAGGAAATGAGTGATTTTATGATTATATAATGCACTCTGAATATGTCTTCATACCCTTATGCACTTATTATTTTCATTGATGAAATTCAATTGCTAATGATAATGTTTACCATTACTGGTCATTTGATCTCACACATATTATGTTTCATTTTCCCCAAGTTATAAAGAATAAGTTTTAATGAATTATGTCTTTAATGGGTGTAATATGGATGTTTATGATGACTAAAATTGAATTAAGAAGACAATTGGGTTAAGTGGTAGAAATGATATTTTAATGACATGGGTATTGTTTATTTTAGAGTTTATCCTAATTATCTAAAACTCTAAACCTATGAGGACCTTTAGAATGTAAGTGATCCAATTTCTTATTTTTATATTGTATGTTTTG
Organism: Viscum album; assembly: GCA_963277665.1. Classification (NCBI taxonomy): domain Eukaryota; kingdom Viridiplantae; phylum Streptophyta; class Magnoliopsida; order Santalales; family Viscaceae; genus Viscum; species Viscum album. The sequence continues at coordinate 1,775,163,125 of OY728138.1, read as the reverse complement.
GGTGGACAAAATTGGGTCACAATTTTCTACATACAATATAGAAATGAAATTTTTATTATTTTAGTACTAGATTTGGGAGTGTGTGCCATGGGCTCTTATAGTTGATATTAGAGGAAAAGTTTATAAAATATTAGAGACTAGAATATTATAAATTTATCATATCTTAATAATTAATCACACCATCATATTTATATAATATTATGTTTGATCGTAAGTTTGAAGTCTTAAACAACTCATTTTATAATTTTAAGTAGTAAATGTTTTGAGGTTATTAATGACATTATTCGAGAGTTTTTTGGGTTAAGGTAATAGTGACCCCTAATATGAACATTAAATATAATTTAGGGATGAATTGTTTTTCAGGTTTTAAGAAAGAATTACAACCTTTATGCAGGATGAAAACCCCTAAAAGATATCAAGGCGGTGGGGATTGAACCTATAACTAAAGGAAAATGAGGGTTTAACACCTAACACTAGCCTACATGATGTCCCGATTAGTGTGAATTTTTTTATAGGAAATGATTAATATTATTTTAAAAACCTATGGGATTTTATTTTCATAATAATGATTAATTTATCTTGGATTAATATATTTTCTAATACATATATTCATTGTTTTTTGAACTTAGTCAAGAAAAGTTTGATGATTTTTAAGGATAGTAATTTATAAACTGATTTTGTTTCAACTTTTGGGATTATGATTGATTTTTGATGATTAATGTATCATATGACGATTTAATAATTTTGGGAATTATATTACCATTTTATATCCATTTTTATTTTAGTTAGTGACTAAATATAGATGTAATAGTTTAATTATCCCTTTTATAGTTATATGGTCCTTTATAGTTGATTTTTAGTACAACAAGCATGAAAACATCTTTTTAAAACTCATTGTTTGGAGAAGAAGATGCTAATCTGGTGGAAATTGATTAAAGGATGAAATTATACTAATAAAGTTGTTATATTTCCATATTCTCTTAGTTTATATGGTAAGATAATTCTTTAACGCCGGGAAAAAGATATTGAATCAAAAATTCATTCCTAGTGCCTTCAATTATGTTGAACTGATTGTCTTTTCAATCATCACATATTTATGTTTTTGAGGCCCTTAACATTCCATTGATTATTCTATTAATTTTGGTCAATTACATGAATAAATATAAAAAATTATTTATTATTTTCTTCATTTACCACATATTTTCTCTAATTTGGAAATATTGTTTTGTGATATTCTATATGAAAAATTTTCTCCCCATTCTCTCTTCTTAAGAATATGTTTTATGAACCCTCATTAAAATGTGAGTTTACAAAAAATGTATTTCACATTTCCACCCTTTATTTACCAAAATAAATTTAAAATTAAAATGATTCAATTTATTATATTATTGAGGATTTATACCCTGATATTTTAAAATTATAAAATTATGTTTGATAGAATATTCAACAAGAAACAACAAACTTAAACATCCCAAGATATATATTTTTATTATAACCTACCTGTTAAATTTATGGGTATGAATATTATTAAATAATTTATTATATATATATATATATATTAATCAATATAAATTATTAATAAATGTTTATTAAATAGTCAATAAATTCATAGTAAAGAGATTTTATTCATTAAAAATATGATTTCTTCAAAATTGTTTTTTATTTATTTTCATGAAAAAACATTGTAAGGATTTTTTGGATATTTTAGAAAATTTATTTGATTAAATTAAATTTTTTTAGAATCCAAATATCGAAGTTTAAATTGTTTGAAATTTTGGGACATCTTTATAATTAATAAATTTTCAATGAATGTGAAATTTACTATTTTTTTCTAAAAAGATTTTTAATTTCAATAAATTAAGTAATTTAAAAGTAATATTATTTTTTAATTATGTTTAAATGTCAAATAATAAAAAATTTAGTTATATTTATAGCAATTAATTACATATTAATACTTATTATATTGTATTTTAGTACTTGTTTTGTTTTGGGTTTGAAAAGTGGTTTTCCTAAAAACTATTTAAAAATTCATAATGCTTATCCTTTTTAATTAATTAAACTAATCCTTAATAATAAATGTTTTAAATTAAATATATATTATATATAATAAAATATTAATTTATTTTAACATGATAATTATTTTTATTCATAGTGTCAATGTAGAATCATCTTTTCCTAAAAAAATACACTTCTTAAAAACTTTTGTCTTGTTAAGTCTATGATATTAATTTTGAATTAAATTATACCACTTATGTGAGTTTAATTTAGAAAAATAAATTCCATATTTTTAATAAATGTAATTAATATTATAAAATAAAGTCAATATAATTTATTACTAATGTTATTTTTTAAAATAATTAAAATTAATTATTGCGATTAAGGTAAAAACAAGTTTACTTAGTGGTTAAACATAGAATATAAGGTGTAAAAATGAACCAAAACTTTTCCAAAACCCATTTGATGGAAATATTTCGGCCTTATTACTTATATAATCTATAATTAATCATTATTGGGCATGATAAACATGAAAAAAACATGGTTGGAATTCACACTTTCAAAAATTTAGAAGTATTCCATCCACCCCACTAATAAAAGGACACCCCCTCTCCTCCCTTATTAAAACCATAAAAACTCATGGGGTAAGATATGAAATGGATAAATAAATTCCCTAATTCCATCCTATAATCCCAAAATCATTATTTGTTTTATAAATCATAACTAGGAAGGCCTTTGGTGGAAACCTTAGGAGGATACCTGAAGAAGAGTTAATGTTCCGTAATGAGCATTTTTAATTTATTTCCCTTTTCACATCCATAAATTATTATTATACCCTGATTATATAATAAAATTAATATTATTAATATACTGAGTTGTTTTTATTTTTATTTTATGACCTAAAACCACACACACTTCTATTAAATGGGTTTCAAAATCATCGTTCATATGTATGGGAGACAACCACATCATAAACTGATGTCATTCATTTTTCCATTACCACATATCAAATTTTTTTATGATGATGGATATAAATTATATATATATATGATATTTATAAAATAATAATACCTATGGAGTAATTATACCATATATACCCTTTTCATTTCCATTCCGTAAGGGATACACTAACATCGCTCATGTGTACATCAGACTACCACCGCACAGAGTGAGGTCATTTGTTTTTCACTAATGCGAGACATGGAAGGTAATAAGTTAAATATAATTAATATATGTGAAATAAATTATATATTTATGATATTAGTAACATATTTATTATTCATATTGTGTAATATATAATTTAATTTCTTCCTTTTCACTCACTGGAAAAAAAGATAACGTCTTTCGTGGACATATAGACTACCGCCTCCTCGAAGCGATGTGATTCAATTTTTCACCACCAGCTAAATCGATTGACATATAAAGTATATATAATTAAATAATATAGTGTTTATGATATATTTATAATTCTATAAATATAAATGTTATTTACATTCTTTCCATAATGATTATTGAATAATGGAAACATTACTCATGCGTACTTATGACCTTCCATCTCCATGATCATAACATTAGTTAATTTTTAAAAACTATATTTTATTATTAGTTTAAAAAATATAATTTATGTATAAATATGATAATTATTTAATGATAATTATTATTTATATTTTTTAATAATGACTTATCTAAACATAGTCAACTACCAAAGTCATTTTTGACACATAAGCCGAATTTGGTCAAAACATCTAATGTAAACCTAATTTATTAAGTAGTTTTATAAAACATGATAATAATTTAAATAAAATTAATAATAAAACTGAAAATTCTTCTCAAATTTATTTCTATGATATATATGCCATATTCACAACTTATTTTTTTGTGGTGTGTATAGATACCATGAATTTATTTTATTATTCTTATACTAATATATATTTTTATTTACATATCCATTTTAGGATATCTCTTTCATGGTTTTTATGGTTTCAATGTTTCCATAGCGGTTATGGATTTTTGTCTCAATTTTATTTCTTTGAGATGTATGTTATGTTATACACCAATATTATTTTTTGAGTTGTATATACTTATACTTTTACATGTTATATCATGAATATAATTATTTTCATGATATTATATGTTTCATTTAATGTTATCCTTTTATGGGGATTACGATTCAAAGTTACCTATGTGGTAAGAGTATTTTGTTATAATCTCATCATTTATTGAGATTGTGTATGATTATGTATATGATTTTTAAATCATATGAATCTAATAAAATTTATTCTCCTCTAGTTTTTCATAATATATTGAATTAATTTTACCATTTTTATACTCTTTGGTACTTCTAAATTTTGTTAAAGTGTTTTTGAGAAAATCTAACTTAATTTCTCTCTTTGTTCAGAAATATATTTCCTTCAAAAACCATGTTTTATAAATATGTATTCAAAAAATAATTACCCATTAAAAATTATTTTTTAAATAAATTTGTATCCACCTTTCAATAAATTTTTTTTGATGGAATTTTCTTATTTCTTACAAAATAAAAAATGTTTATAACCTTTTTTTTGTGAAAAAGAAATGTTCTTTATGGAATTTATGGAATTAACCTATGAAATGACTGTTATTTCTTGGAAGCTTACTTTGCAATAATAAAAGATTATTTTTTTAAAATCTTAATATTATAGAGATTAATTATTTTTAAAAGTGGTTTTAAAAGAAAAGGATTTTATAAATGTTTGATGTTTTAAAAAGTGTTTTTCTAAATGAAAGGGATTTGTTTCCTCAAGAAGGTTTCTATTGATATTTTAATTGTATATCCATTTATCAGTTTCAATAACCCTTGTTATTAATTATTATCCAATTATAATATCTTGTAATGATACCTCCCTCATTCATTATCTATATGTATTGGAATTGTTTCAATGATACTGTGATGGAACCAATTTATATTCCAAGAGTTAACAATGTTTCAATGAGATTTTTATGGAACCCATTTAGTGTCCACTGGATAACCATGAATCAAAGAGATTATTATCAAACTCATTTCTTTTCCACGAGTTAATCATGTTTCAAAGAGATCATTTTGGAACCCATTTATCTTCTATCAGGTAATTGGTTTATGAATGAATAATGAAATTTTTATGTATTTTATGATTAAATGAAATATCTTTGTACATTATCCATGTTATGGTTCTTGGAAATATATTATACAATGGGGAAACCTATATAGTTCTAAGAGAATGATTTACATCTTTTATGATGAGGAATCCTAGATAGTGTCAGGTGATTCCATTGTACCTTAAACAATGGGTTCACCCAGATAACGGTCTAATGGATTGGTTAGTGAACCTTTTCTTGAAAAGAAATAAGGATGTAGATACAAAATAATTTATCCTATATATATAACTAGGATATATTTATTTTAAAAATAGGTTTAAAATGATTTATGAAGAAAAATATTCCAAGATACCAACATATTTTTAGGAATTTTATGGGTTTATAGTGTTTCTTATGATCAATATTGATATCAAATGGATTATGATTATTGATTCTAATGATTATTTACTTTTTCATGATTTTATATTTTATTATCTATGTATTTATTGGTATGCTTACTTTTATGATTCACTCATGCACTTATATTATGTCTCTATTAACTTATGAATTTCTTATGATCATTGATGAAATTAAATTGATAATGATTATATATACCCTTATTGAGTATTTAAGCTCACACTTATTATGTTTCAATTTCCCCTAGATATAAATAATGACGTTAAACTTATTATGTCTAGAATTTATTTCATTTAGAGGATTATTATGACTAAATTTTGAACTAATAAATTATGGGTTAAGTGGGAGAAATACTATTTTAATGACTTGTGTAATTTTTAGGTAGAATTTTTTTCAAAATTCTCTCAACCTATAAACTTAAAATTCCATTGATAATGTAAGTGATATATTTTGTCCTTTTTTATTTTATAAGGATTGGATGGAAAAAATGGGTCACAATTATCATCATCAAATCCAAAAATGTAATGTTTATTACTTCATCACCAGATCAGGTAGTTTGGGCACGAGGCTATGATAACTGAACCAACTGTCATTCTAGCCAATTGGTGTGTAATCAGTTGTACCCTATAATTCATGATATCATCTTGCTCTTCCTGGGTTTCCTTTTCACCCACAAAGAAAAACCTCATCCCATCACTGCAGACACACCACATCCTCTACCTGAAATGGCCTTTTAAATAATTAACTATAGACAACCATTCCATGCCAAATATGATGTCGTACAACCTCATCACTATGAAATCCTTACCCACACCACCGTGTCTAAGATGGAATGTTGTGTAAGTTCATGTGAACCTTCCCATATGCAAGAGTCTACTAACTAGAAGTGAGCGTCTGAGCACATTAGTGGAGACACTATACCCTTAGTATAATATAATAGGATCGATAATAAATAGTAAAAAAATATAACAAATAATCTTAGAAAACATAAAGAAAGGTAAAGATGGAATACATGTCATACAAATAAAGTATCTCCCAGAGTGGCACAAATAACTAGTGTAATAGGAAGTAAATAAATAAATGAATGACAATAAGGACCACTGGGGTCCTCCCCGTTCTGCTACTATCTAAATTCTCCAATACTCATCCATCCATCACAGGTCCGTTTCCCGTTACCGAATTTCTTATGGAATATAAAAGCACATCAAAATTATGGATTAGGATGTGAGTACAAAATTCAGTAGGACACCACCAATGAATTATAAACCTGATGTACTCAAGTATAAATTTGTATTAAATACTAAAAAATAGGCCTTTAACAATTCTATAATATGACTTATCATCACTAAAAAAAAGTTGATAATTTGAGCATGGTTAAAGGGCTAAAGCTTTTATCTGCGCTAAAAAAACACTGTTAAAGGCTGCATTTAAGAGTGAAAAAAGTGCTATTAAACGAGTCCTTTAACGCCATATTTTTTAGCATTGATAAAGGCATCACTATTAAAGGGGGTAAGAACATTTTGGATGTCCATGAGCCCAACCCCTTTATCAACGCATCCATGACACCTTTAACAACTCTCCCACCACCTTGATTAGCATTTTTCACCCAACCACCCCTTTTATCAGCAATTTTCAAATTTCTAGCCTAATGTGTGCCCACCTAGATTTGAAACATACACTTTTCCTTCAAATATGGAACACCTTCACCACTACACTATGTTTTTTTAGTTTAATTATATTTCTATATATATATATATTTACAAATATATTCTTTATTTATATATTAATATAATTATTTGTAAATAAATTTATATAATATATGTGTGTGTGATATATATATACTTATATTTATTTGAATATATTATATATTATATTGATTTAAATATACTATAATATAATATAAATATACATCTCTACATTAATACACACATATATGAATATATAGACATTATAAATATATTTTTATAATGTAAAAAAGGGTTAAATATTGTTTTAAATACATTTTTAGACTATTTATTTGTTTAGATAAATTAGAATATACATTTTTATGTAAATTTGATGATATATTTGTTTATATAAGTGATTTATTATATGTAAATATAATAAAACATGAATATAATTAATTATAAATAAAATTACATTGTAAAAAATGATAAAATTTAAAAACAATAATATCAATATTAATTTAATCCTTGGGAATACATTCATTATCCACAAAAAGGAAATAAGACCCCCTTAAATGAGACCTGAAATCCATTGAATGTTGAAAAACTAGGGTGCTCCGACTAAAAAATCAGGTTTGGAGGCATTATGGACCTTTTTTTTTGCTCTGAAAAATGTGACATAGGTTTACCTATTTAATTAAGGGCGTAAATCTCACCGCAGGCTTAAATTTGATATGTGGTAGATCCAAAACGGATACATGGATCAAAATTTATGGCTGTTTGAAGTTCGAGTTTTGTTTTTAACTTATTTTATATATCTTATTAATTTTTTGATTTTTTTATCTTCAAATTGATATTAAATTAATATTACATAGTAATAATAAGCATCTTATTCATTAAAAATAGTTTTTTAATTATTGTATAAGTTATTTTCACTAAATATCTTATATATATAAAGTGTAAATGACTATTTACTTTATCTTAAACATATTTTTGAAAATATATATTATATTTATGTCAATATAAATATATTTAAATATTAATATATTATTTTTAGTGAAATATATATATATATATTTTTGAAATATACCACTAGCAGTGCTACTTAAAAAGTGCTGATAAAGGGGTTCTCTGTTAAATCTTCTAAACAATGATGAAAAAAACCACCCTTTATCAATAATTTTTTATAATAACTGATAAAGGTGGGGCTTTATCAGAACTTCTAAGAAAATAATGAATACAATTCCCCCTGTAAATATTCTTTTATCTAGCATTGTTAAATCCCTAACACTGGATAAACCTAGTTTTGTAGTATAGATTCCATAATAATAATAAATATGTAACAAGCATAGTTACACACAATACAAAACCAGGTGGTCTTGTACTAACTATTATTCCACAGACCTCTGGTCATACCTACTTTTACTTGATGCCTAAAATGTATTGTATGTCAATTACTATGAAAACTATCCACAAGGCAATTGGCAGGTTACTTGAAATCCAAAATGCATCGAGTGAAACAACCTACCTAGAATCCATAAGGAATTAGGTAATATTCAACATCCACAATGCACCGAGTATCTGTAACCCTCATAGAATCCACAGGGCATTAGGTTACACTCAGAATCTATAAGGAATCATGTGTAGGTCATCTACATGGAGTCCAAAAGGCATCGAGTTGATGTTTGGTTACAAGGTTATCATTTTGTGTCTTCATCCTCATTGAACATCATGCACGCACAACTCAATGATTAATCATACCATGATGGCCTCCAATCAGTTATAGACATACCAATCCACTAAAGTAAAACATGAAAACTCATATCATGATAACAATCATAGCACACATCAGGGGAAATATAGTCATTATATAAATCAACATCTTAATCAAAAATCATCATGGAATCAAGCAATTGCATCAATATTACGGAATTAAATCATATCAAATCATGGGATACACACACACACTCACATGAAATCATAATTCAAACATGGTATCAAATAAGTCAACACATAAATCAAGTATGGAAACATGTGTAAATCAGGCCCCCAACAGTCGAGGAACTTTCTACATCAAACTTTTCCAATTTCAACGAAAAGGATAAACCATGTGATGTGGTATGATAGTTAGAGTGGAAACCTCAACAATAAATAACACCTCTTCATAACCTTATTATTATAAATTTAAAAACTCAAGGTTTACCAAGTTTATTTAAAACCAATACCAACAATTTTTTTTTCAAAAAGAAATAAAACTTCACATGTTATGATACTTTTCTCTCATAGATAATTTCTAAATAATCATTAAAATAACACATGAGATGATATTTTTCTCTCTTAAATAATTTTCAAATTATTTTTTATTTTAATAAAAGAGTTTATAATATTCTACATATGAATTATTATATTTTGATAATTTCTCATATATTATTACATTATAATTATCTCTTGATAAGTTATCATAAATTTTCTGTTTATAATTATCTCTGATAATTTATCCCGAATTATTCTTTATAATTATCTTTTGAAAATTTATTATAAATTATCGTTTATATATATATATATATATATATATCTTTTTATTATTTATCACAAATTAACATTTTATAAATATCTTATGATAATTTCTTATAAATTATCATTTTATAATTATCTTTTTATAATTTTTAAAAAAATACCCATTGATCAAATTTCAATTATTATTTTAAAATATAATATTTTTTCTTTTATAATTTAAAATAATTATCATCTAGAAATTCTATAAATTATTCCTCAAAAAATACATGTGATTATAATTTGATAATTTTTATTCTATAAATTATCCTTTGATAATCAATAAAGTTTCATTTGTTAATTTTAATAATTATCCTTTGATAAAATCACAATTAGCATTTGATAATTTTAATAATTATCTTTTGATTATCTCATAGAAATTATCTGTTGATAATTTTCTAAAAATTATAATGTGATAATTTTACTCAATTATTATTTTACATTTTTTTAAAACAATTATTGATTATTCAAGGTATTTATCATTGGATTCCATATAAAAAATTAACTCATGATAATTTGATATGGTTATCCTTTTATAGTTATCTTCAGAAAAGTCTTGGAATTTTTTTACAATTTTGAAATTTTTTTTATTAATTTCTCAAAAATTATTTTTTGATAATTTTTATAGATCATATTTCTATAATTTGGTCTAATTTTCTATAGATAATTCATTATTTTTTTTTAATTTTGAAAAAATTCATGTAAAATAAATTTGGTAATTTATGTTCAATCAATATTTTTATTTATAATCAATATTAATTTTTATAGGATTTAAAAATAATTTAAAAATGAATAAAAGTGGATTAAATAAATACTAAAACTATCCTGAATGCAGAGCAAGGATATAAGAGAGAACACTTAAGATTTATAGCAACCCTATCCTTTTACACATATCAGTACGTGGTTTAAACCATAAATAAACATCAAATTACAAGCCAAGGATCGTAAAATATAGTGTATTTAGAAGATAAGGTACATAATTAAATATAATGAAATCATATTTTATTTTAATAATTTATAATGAGATCCTAACTTCCATTGAGATCCTATATCTGTATAGGATAACCTAGGGAATACATGAACACATGGGATAAGATAAAAATCCCATTAAGGGAATAAGCATATGAATAAAACATAGCACAAGGGCTAGAAGGCATAACATGATGAAATAAAGGCATGATACATGAATAAATTTAAGGAATAATAACACGTATAATGTGGGAACATATAAAAATGAAATCATTGGCCATTAGTTTGAGGATGATAGGTCGTACTGACATTCACCTCAATGATTAGACCATATTGGAGACTTTTCCCAAAATTTGAGGTAAATCTCATATTCTGATTAGATACAATAGATAGTGGTACTCCATGAAACCTTATGACTTCTTTGATATATATCCATTAAATTTGATCAAGTGAAAAATCCTATTGAATTATGATAAAGTGAGTTGTCTTCATAAAATGGTCCACATCCACCCATATAGCATTGTTTCCTCTCGATGTCTTCATAAGTCTAGTGACAATGTCAATGGTAATATTCTCCCACATCTATATTGGTATGGGTAGTAGTTGCATCATACCCTTAGAATTTTCCTTTTAGCCTTCAATTATTGATATACTAGGAATATTGATTTATATTGAGTGATATCCTTTTTCATATTTTCCCACCAATAGTTCTCTCAGAGATCACGGTACATCATTGTGCTCCCTGGGTGATTAGATAAGGTTGAACTATATGAATATTTCAGAATATCATTATTTATCTACGTATTGGATGGTACACATAATCAAGAACCAAATATCAAGACTCCTTCTCTTCATTTTTGAACTATGAGGATTTTCATTTTCTCATAGCTTCCACCTTCTTTTGGATTTCCATGTCATTTCATTGAGTATCATTTATTTTATACATAAGGGATTATTGAAAATTAATTTGATAAAGGATTGATTATGTTCCTTACTTAATTATTATAGTGTTCAACTTTTTTTAAGTCTATGAAGATTGGATCTTTTTCAATTATCATCATTAATAAATATGAAAGATTCTTTTTCCTTAGAGTATATGGTACCTTATTTTCCCTACTAGGATGATAGTGGATTGAGAAATCATAATACTTGATGATCTATAACCATATTCATAGGTTCATATTAATATATTTTTGTGTGGATATATATTTTAGACTATTGTGATCAATATATATCTCACACTTCTCCACATAGAGATAATTCTACCTGATTTTCAATGTAAATATCACAGATACCAACTCCAGATCATACATGGTATCATTTTTCTGATGAATTTTCAACTGAATTGAGGAATATGCTATCACTATATAATTATTATTTAGTGAAAATCCTAATCCCTTATTTGAAACATTATTTTACACCATAAATAGTTTCCAACTTGTTGGTAATGTGATTACTGGTGCATTGATAAGATTTTTTCCAACTATTTAATGTAGTCTTCACATTCACTGGTCTAGGAAAAATTTACTCCCTTCTGAGTCATCTTTTTTACTTGCTTTTAAAATCACAAGAAGTTCTCACAAATCTACTGTAGTACCCAAATAGAACAAGGAAACTATGGATCTCCATTAAATATGTTGTCATCGTCCATTATTTGATTTCTTTCATCTAGGAAGGGTCCACAAATATCCCTTTTCTGGTGATTACATTCCCCAAGAAAGATACTTCATCCATCCAAAACTCACATTGTTGGACGTTACGTATAGTTTCTCCCTTTTAAATGTCTTCAATGCAGTATTCAAATTCTCCTCATGTTCCCCCTTATTCTTGGTGTAAATCATAATATCATCAATAAAGACTACCACAAATTTTTTGAGGTAATATCTAAAGACTCTATTCATTAAGTCCCAGAAAATTGAAGGAGCATTAGTGAGTCCAAAAGGAATCACTATGAACTCATAACGTCCATATATTGTTAAAAGTAAGTCTTATAAATATCATCATTCCTTTACTTTAATTGGTGATATCTCAACCAAATGTCCACATTAGATATATAATTGTCCCCACATAGCTGATCAAAAAATTCCTCTATCTGTGTTAGGGGATACATGTTCTTTATCTTGATTTTTTGAGCTCACGATAATCAATGCAGAGGTTCATTGATCTATCCTTCTTCTTGATGTAGTAGACTAGTGCACACCATGGTGAAGCACTCAAGCATATAAAACCATTATCCATATTATCATATAACTACTTCTTTAATTTTTATTTCGCAACAATGGCCATTCTATAAGATTTCTTTATTATAAGATAGGAATAATTTCAATTGATAACTCAACCTGTCAATCCGGTGGAAGACCATGTAATTCTTCATAAATTCATTAATTAAATCCCTCATAATGGGAATTTATTTGAGAATAATTTTCTCCTTTTTCCTCAATAATTTGAGCTATATATTATTTTAAATAAGGATACTATATCCACAATTGAGATGACTATTTTAAAGAAGATTCAACATCCTCACAATTTTATAAAATTGGAGGATGCTTTAGGATGTGAAGAGTGATCTACCTTTGTCAAAATTTGATGTTGGATTTATATAAAGATATCATTTCCATGACTAATATTGGAACGAACCCTACCAAAGGCAGTATGAAAAGATTGTTTGGGAGATTTAGCCCAAAAACAGTAACTAGGGAGAAGTTATAAACTTGGGATTCAATAATTGTACCATTTTTTGTACTCACAGATAACTCAACCTACAAATTATAAGGTGGTGATTTAATATTTCTACTAAACTTTCAAGATATAAAATAATGTGTAGAATGAGAATCAAATAGTACATTCTCTATTCTTGAATGAAAACCAGTATACCTATTACCACATCATTTTTTGGTTCCTCCTTAGTAGTATTGATAACATATACCCTTCATTTCTACCCTGTAGGTTGTTGTTGTTTATTTACTCCAACAAACCATAGCTTATGGAAATGGTTTGCATAATTCCCATGTTCCTTGTAGTTTAATCACTACACTATAGGCTGAGTGTTGATCTGATCATTCATTTATTCTTCTATGTTAGTAGGATTATTCATATCCTTTCCAAAGTTATTATCTATATTCCCTTATCTTCTACATTTGAATCATCTCTTGGTACCCTTTATGCAGTTTCCAAGATGATTCTTCCCACACATTTTACATGTGGGATGTAGGGTCATATTTTCATCATGGGATTTATCACCCATATTAAACTCTATTATCCTCCTTTTGTCTTTAGGCCCATGAGACCACTGAGTGTACTCGATCTTCATTTCAACATTGAGGGAATAATGAGAAATATCCTCATAACTAAAAAATTCTCAAATCATCAACACTTTTCATAAAATCACCTTTAATATTCAAAATAAGTGATCCACCTTGCTTTTGATGTTCACGAAAAAGTCGGAAGTGTATCTTGAAAGACTTGTGAAGTTTTATTCATATGTCCTAATAGAATTGTCTTCCTTCTGCTTATGTATAATAAATTCCCTTTCCATCTTGATATGGAGCGTTCAAGGAAAATATTTATTGAAAAATATTTTCTTGAAATATTCCCATTATGTGGAATCAATTTCCTCCTTGGAAGTTTTTTATTGATCAGTGTCCACCACTGATCATCTTCCCCACCAAAACGATAGACTAACATCACAAAATTATCTTTTTCCAAGAACTATAGGATATAGAATATCTTCTCAATGGAGTTAATACATTATTCTACGAGTATGGGTTCAAAAGATCTACTAAACATGGGAATCCTTTTCCACATAAAGGATTTGATAACAACTTACAATTTATTTAGATAATGATGGTGTTCCACATGATTCATGTTATTATTCATAACTCGATCCAGTTGAGAAAGTAATACAATAAAGTTATGATCACACATTCCCATTATATTTGGCATATCATTAGGGAAATCATCACATTTTCAGTCACATTGATTGCTGGAATGGTTTATTCAATTTCTATCCAATAAATAAGAAAAATAAAGTACAATTAGGGGGTTTTAATACTTATCTAATAAGAATATAAAAACAAAAACTTTTAAAATAGAATGATAAACTTGTAAATGAAAATTATATCCTAACTTGTGAATCCCTAGGTTTCAATCTAGGTTATCCATGATATATTTACTAACATATATTCATATGGGATTTTTTTTCTCTAAATAATGGTTCGTAATGGGATTATAAATTTACCAAATAATATCCCATGGTAGTTTCAAACTTGGTGTGCATGAGGTCCTGTTATCATGTACCAGGTTACCTTGAGTAAAGCCCAGAATACCTTGTCATATTTGTTACTCCTACATACATCTACACTATAAACACATCCACTTGTAGTATCCACACATGGATGTATTCTCATGATAAACCACTTACTCTATACTAAAAAAAATTTCAGTATGTTTTATCATACATAGTATTATTCATAATGATTTTGATAGATTTATATAGTACTAATACCAAAACAACTAGACCTTCCACTGACACCAACTATAGCGACCCTTTCTATTTATACATACCCTTACATGATTTTATGAAGAAATAAACATCTAATTAAATGCTAAGGATCATAAAGTCTAGTGCCCTTGGAAGATTGGGTACATAATTAAACATCATGAAAACATATTTTATTTTAATCATCCATAAAGAGATCATAAATTCCATTGAGATCCTATATATATATAGGATAACCTGGGAAATACATAAAAAATGTATGATCTAAAAATGATAGTATGAGAATAATCATAGGAATAAAACATAACACATGGGTTATAAGGGATAACATGATGACTTAAAGGAATGGAACAGGAATAAACATAAAGTATAATAACATGTATAACGTATTAAGATATAATCATGGTATCATAAGAATATGGAAACAACATATAACATGACATAAACATGGATCAAGCCTAACCTCCAAGACTATATAACATTGTGGACAAAGTCCCATAAAGGAATCACGTGCACTCCCAATCCCAACATGACATATAATGAGACTAAAGATTACCCAATGCATTAGATCACTATATGGGAATATCCATCATAACATGTTCATTAATATGTGTTCCACATAAAGTATCATACATAATTATGAAAACATAAACATAAGGGTTACCCATTGAAGGAAATGGGTATTGTAATCATGTCATAAGACATTACAATATGAAGTATCATAAAAGTGTCCATGAAAGAATGGATTTAGAACATACATGGAAAATAATTAATGAAAATACCTATATATAATGATAAATAGTTTCCAACTGAAGTGAAATAATTTTATAAGAGTGTTTGGGAAACTTTGGAAATTAGCCACTTTAGTTTGGTTTTCAGAGAATATATTAATGATTATTTAAAATGGATAAGGCATAATGGTAGAAGAAAACCAAAAATGAACCATGATAGTTTTTCATTATAAAATTAGTGATTATATAAAAAATAATTATGGATTAAATATATTATGAATATCATATGAGAGTGGTTTAGAAATATGAAAATTCCCTTTAAGGGGGCTTTATTATTGGGATGTTTTTTTGAAGGGAACCTATTTAAAACATGTATTTACCCATAAAATAAGGATGATATGATATAGATATATAATTTCAGAACATATAAAATAAAATTATAAGAATTTAAAAAAAATAAGCTTTACATTGGAGTAATGAGACAAAAAATAGTGACCTAAAAGAAAAAATTTGGTTTCAGGTAGAATCCCTTAACCTTATGTCTAAAAAAGTTCTACAATTGATCTTAATGTCTGGAATAATCACATTAGATTCATTAATTAATAGTGAAAAAACAATTTCTACATGTAATTTATTTATTATAATTTTATTAAGTTCATTTATGTCCAATTTAATGAGTTATTGTGTTCAATTTCATTGTCTAAGAGAACTCATTTTCTTAGATTTCATGATTGGTTCGCTTATATAAAAGTATGGGAATTAATGTAAAATGAAAATTGAAATAAAAAAATGAAGTTATATTTTATTAATTATCATCCATAATTTTAAATTATCATATAATTCATTTTGTTATTTTGCGTGAGGATGAATCATTTGATAAGATTTTTGTGATAATTGTTTGGATTATTTTGGGTGGTTTTCACTCACAATGAACTTGTTTTTTTATTATCTGACATAACGTGTATATAATGATTCCATAAAATTACATAATACATAATAAATATATTATTATTTTTAACCATAAAAATGGTTTTATGAAAAGAGTTTTAGGTTTTAATAAAAAATGAAAATTTTTTGCTATTGAAGGTGATAAATTAACACCTCACGAATGAAGTTTTCATTTTTAGAATAAAAGAGAGAGGATAGGGTTTTAAATATGGATTATTATATTATCTTAATAATACTACAATATATGTGAATTAATTGAGTTAATATACCATTTAGATGAGGTTATTTTATGAGATAATAATAAAATAACATGAAATGAAATTAAAAGAAAAGGAAAGTGGAATTTACATTTTGAGTTTCTTCTCCTTGAAAACCTCCTTAGGAAAAAGGTTTTGGTCTCTTTATGAGACCAAGAGATCTTGGAAATGGGGTAAGGTCTTGGGAAGAGTATTGGTTAGATCATTCACAAGGATAAAAGCTTGAAAGGTGTGAAGAGAAGAGGCGGTGATTGGTGGTTTTTATAATGGAGAAGACATGTGTTATCTCATTATTTAGTTAATTAGTTTATTATTTTGGATCCAGGATACAAATAGTTTAAGAATAATAAATAAATATATTAAAATAATGAAAAATAGTTCCATATTTTTGGATTACTTCACCAATACATCATCTATGACTCCATAATTCATGTATTTAGCTTTTATCGTAAATTATCATATCTTACTATTCAACAAAAATTCAGGTATTCTAGATAAATCCCCAAAATTAACCCTTAAAATTTTTGGACATGTAGAATTAAAAAATTTACTCCATTTTATGAAAATAACTTTACAAATATGATATATTTAATTTTTAATTGAAATCAACATTTACTTAAAAAATACAGATTTTATATTTACAACTGGTTTTATAAAACTTTGAAAAATTAACTAAGGTATCTTAAAATTATCTCATAATCACAAGAAAAAAATATATTAATTTATGAATACATTTTATGAAAATTAATTTTATTTTAATTATTAAATTAATCATAAAATTTCAATTATCATTAAAAAGTAAAGATATTACAATTCCCCCTATATCAACTTCTTATCCCTTTGAAGTTTCTTTAGAAGTGTTTCTCAAAAAACTCAAGCCACTATGCTAGAAAATCAGACTCAAACTTCCATGTCTCTCCCTAGATCTATCTATGATGACACCAATTCTAGACTAATTATACCATCTTTATTAAAAACACCTTCTCTCCAGAGTATGTGATTTTCACTCGATGCTCCTCAAAAGATGTATCAGTCTCCAGCTCAATATACTCCCAATCAATAACATGCACAGTGTTGGGAATGTACCTACAAAGATGTTACACATGGAAGTGGTTGTGTATACCTCAATATTGATAAGGTAGGTACCTATGATATTCCACTACACTTATACACTTGATAATCAGAAAGGGCCCAAAAAATGATGTTCTATATTTCCCTTCTTCCCAAAATGTGTGTTTCCTAACCCAAGAGCCACTCTCAAGAAAACATGATATCCCATAGTGAAATCAAAGGGTATCCACTGATTATTGGTATAATATGTCTTTCAAAGTCTCATAAACCATACAGGAGAAAACAATTGTTGTCTCACTAACGTCATGCCAACAGATCCGTGAACGACATGACCTCCCATAAAGAGCCTCCAAATTTTCCTTCTAAATCGAAGTACAATAACATTTATTATATGAAAACTAAATAAATTCAAGGTTATCATCCCATGAACCACCAAATTCTTGCAAACATTCTTGAAGCATACCCTCTCATATGTTTATAGTATACTTCAACTATCTATTGGTATGAGGATGGTATTATATGCTCAATCTTAGCTGATTCCCTCAGGTTTCTGCAAGCACTAAAAAATGTGATACATAAAATATGTTTATCTATCCAAAATATTATCAAGGTAACTCTATTTAGGTGTATTCTCATACATAGATCCTTACTAACCCCTCCATTGTGTGAGCCTACTTTAATTTTATGAAATGAGAAGAATTCGTTAACTCATCGACAATCACCCAGAATGTGTTAGGAATCCTCAGGGTTTAGGGTAACCCCATTATAAAGTATATAATGACTTAATCCCACTTACACATTGGTATCAATAGTTATTGTAAATGCCCACAAGTATGCTGGTGCTCGACCATAACCCTCTAACAGGTAAGGAATTGAGATACAAAACCAACAATTTCTCTCTTCATCCATAGGCAGTAGAATTGCCTCATAATGTAATGATACATCTTGGTCACACTAATATTTACTACCCATCTACAATTATAATAATCCCTCACCAGCCTCTATGATGTAATCATGTAATACTTCCCATACATGTACAAATATCACATTATCATCATCCATCTACTATTCAGACATTGAGTCATCACCATCTAGTTGTTCCCTCATTATAAAAAACTCTAATTCCAACTTCTTCTCATCCTTTACCTAGTACACAAGTGAGTATGTGACTAAATAAAAATAAAAAGTCATAAAACCTTAGTTCTCAAGGAACATATCCTTATTCATCCAATAAATACATGAAGATCCATTTATCCTCTAAGGACCTCTTACATGTTCTTGTTCACCATGTTTTTTATGGAATAAAGAATACATAATGACATTACCCTTCCATGGTTAATATACCTTCTCAATGTTTAATGTATTTATATACTTAACCGATCACCCTAACCCAGGTTTAGGTCCCTCTATGTGAAGATATAGTGAATTCTCTTGTGGTTTTTGTAAAAAAATAAATCTATCATAGAATAGATAGTGTCTCCAATATTCCAGAGTGAGGAAAACAACTACCAGATCCAATCCATGTGTAGGGTAGTTCCTCTCATAGGTTTGTATCTAATGAGACTCATATTCTGCCACATTATCTATATCTATCATCACTGATCCGAGACTAATGACATATACATCATCATACTCTACATAACCATTCCTAGGAATAGAGAATATAAATACTGGAGCTTCACCAACCTTATATCTAGAATAATTAAGTTCTCTTCACACTAGTCTGACCATTGGAACATCAATCCCTTCATTTACAGCACTGTCAAGGGTGTTGAGAGATGGGGTAATTACTAGATAAACTATCAGTAATATATTTCTAATACTAGAAATATCACAATTTCAATCATGTTTTTGGGGTGTTTCCAATACATGGCTCCCATAACCTTATCTCAGTCCATAGACATATTGATATATGACACCACTTGTCCTAGGAACATCACATATTTAATTAAGAAGTCACATTTGGGCACCTTGGCACAAATCCTATGTTCTAAATGAATAATCAAGACTATATCCGGGTTCCTAGCATGTTGCTCTGGGGAAACGAGTAGATGAGGATATAGTTGATGAACACCATGAAAAATTTGACCAGTTATGGATGGAAAGTCTTTTTCATGAGGTCCACGAACACTACCGACGTGTTCTTCCTCCCAAAAAAAACTACAAAGTATTCACACAGTCCATGACTTCCCCAAAACACCATATTATGAATGTCCATATCTATAAATCACAATAGATGATAGATCGATTGAATATCAATCTATGATAACAACTGGTCTATCCATATATGGTCGAAATAAATCATCGATCCTAGGAAATTGATATTAGTTCTTCATCATCACCTAGACCAGCTTCTAGTAACCAATACATAGACTATTAATATTTTCCACCTTCTTGATGAAAAAAATCAATGAAACCCTTTCTTGAGTACACTACCTTATGAATACTGTCCTATATAAGTCATTTAGATGAAACTTGATCTCTCTTAACTTATTTGTAATGATATTATATAGGGGTATTGAAATGGTCTTAACACTTGGAAAGAGATCAATCTAATCTAAATGTGTCAATCCTTCATATTCTCTTCTATTTCAATGATTCCCAAAATTATTTAATCCCATTATTCATCATCCTTAGAGACTTCGATGCTATAGAAGGATGAAAATGATGTAGTTTAAAATAATTTTATACATGGACATAATTCATAATTCTTATTCCTATGAAATACATTAATTGAAAGAATTTTTTTGAAGCATCTGTGCTACCCGAACCATAGATAATGTCCAAGATCATGCTCAATTTTATTCCCCAAAAAATATTATGGAAAATAAAACATATAATCCATTTTATAACTATTACAGCTTGCATCCCAAGTAGTACTACAATACTACATCAAGGAGAAATTTTCAATAATGTGAAGGAACACACTTCGAAAATAAAGATATTTCTTAGAATAAACCATAGTCATTCTATGGAATCACACAATGTTTTTCTTCACCATTCTATGGGATTGTAAAATATTATCTTAGGGGTCTACCATTATGCCAAGGTATGCCCCTCTTAGTTCTAAGCCCTATTTTTGTCCATCTATGTTAGTCACCGTCATCATATATATATATATATATATATATATATATACTAAAGAGAAACATACTCAGCTCAAATGATTTATCCTAATAATGATACAACATAATAGCATGCAACATAGATATATGATACACTAAAAACTACCCTGAACAAATAGAAAAAATCAAGGCATATTATTAATGATCTACTATAAAGAACAAAAAATTATATATATAGCATGTGAACCTCATAATGGATGAATTCCATTGAAATATCATAAATCAAATATCAACATCATGTTCATCACCAATGGTGAGTATAATAAATAGTAATAGAAAAGAATAAATTCCCCACATTATTGAAACACAGAGGTCCACTACATATTGTTAGGAAAGCATTGTCATAGTTCCCTTACCGGAGTCCCAACCATTGTATCTCCTATCTATCCTATCCCAACCCATGGAAAAGAGAAGAAACAAGTTATTGAGTCATGGTTCACTAATACAATTTTTTAATATCATAACCCAAACCATCAGCTTTGTTTCGGAATGCCACGTGACCACATGCATGCCTCCACATACGCAAAATAATTCCGACTAACTTTGAGGGTTTGATTCTGTTAGGGGGGATACAATGACCACAATATCATTTCATAGGATTTATAATCAATAGTAAATGAAATAATAAATTATTAGAGAAAACTAGTATAAATTTAATTATATAAAACATATCATACAAATAAATTAGATCCCAATGTGACAATAATAACTTGGGTAGTAATAATTAGATAAATAAATGGATAAACTGTGGGTCCTCAAGAGTCCTTTGTAGTCTAAAAATATCTTCACACTGTACTTATTAGCCAGCCATCACACGACCCTGTTCCTTCACTGAATCCCTAATGAAACCTAAAAGCGCATCAAAATTCTTGAGTAGGGTGTGAGTAAAAAACATAGTAGTGCATCCATAACGTTTCTTTAACCCGTGTCACTCATTTATAAAAGTTTATTTCATAAAAATAATAAATATGTATCAAATATAGTAACACACAATCCAAAAATGAGTGATCGTACACTAACCAAGATTCCACAAACCCATGTCTATTCCTTTTTCAGGTCCATGTTGAAAATGCACTGTATGTCGACAAGTATCTATACCATCTATGAGTGTATTGGAGGTTCACTCATAATTCCCACAGAATTAGGTAATACTAAAAATACATAAGGCTTTGAGTATATGTGTCCTACTTGTAATCCAAAAGGCATCGGGTAATACTCGGAATCCACAAGGGATTAAGTGTCACCCTTCTACCATGAATCCAAAAAGTATCATGTATATTCATAGTTACAAGGTTATCATATTGTGACATCATTCTTACTTAACAAAATGTGTAAACCCCACAAGATTTAGTCATACCATGAAGACCACCGGTCATGTATACACATACCAATCCTCCAAAGGAAAACATGACAAGTCATGGCATGATAACAATCATAGAACACATCATTAGAAATATGGAATCATTATATACATAAACATGTGAATCAAACATCATAATGGAATAAATATATTACATTAGTATCATGTAATTTAATTATACCATATCATGGGACACACACACACACACCCATATGCAATCATAATCCAATCACGATATCAATTAATCCAACACATAAAACAATTATGGAAACATGTGTACACAAGAGGCAGAATTGTTAAGGAATTTCTATCCTTAAAAGTCATCTATGTAAAAGTCAAGGATAAAACCCCAGTATTGTAATATAGTGAGAGTGGAAACCTCAAAATTCAATAATACCTCTTCACAACCTTATTATTTTAAATGTCGAAACTTGAGGATCACCAAAAGTCACTAAAACAAAAAACAATTATTTTATTTCAAAAAAATAAAATATCAAAATTAGTGATACTTTATCTCAACTAAATAATTTTTGAATTATCATTAAAATTTCACATGTGATGATATTTTATCTCTCCTAAATATTTTCCATGTTATCCTTTCAGACAGGTCATGTGCTCACAATATTCTCCATTAGACTAATTATATTTTGATAATTTCTCATAAATTATCACTCTTGAAATGTCTCATGATAATTTATAATAATTTATAATTTTTTAATTATATTTACTAATTTATCGTAAATTATACATTATAATTTATTTTTAAAAATTTATTATATATTATCCTTTATATTAATCTATTGATTATTTATCATAAATTATCCTTTTATAATTATCTTATGATAATTTATTATAAATTATATGTCTATAATTATGTTTTGATAATTTATCATAAATTATAATTTGATAAAATCACAATTATGATTTTAAAATTTAATAATTATTCTTTGATAATTTAAAATAATTACCATATTTTAATTATATAAATTATCCCATGATAAATGCACGTAATTATCTTTTAATAATTTTTAGGCTATAAATTACCCTATGATAATATATAAATTCTTATTAGATAATTTTAATAATTGTCCTTTGATAATATTAGCATTATCATTTAATAGTTTTAATAATTAACTTTTGATAATCTTGTAAACATTATCTTTTGACAATTTTCTAAAAATTATCCTTTGATAATTTCACACAATTATCCTTTAATAAATTTTAATAATTATATTTTTATGATTCAAGGTAATAATCATTGCATAATTTCTAATAAATTAACTCATGATAATTCAATGTTATTATCCCTTTATAAGTATAATCAGAAAACTCAATGAAATTATCATTTTCTAATTCATAAAATTATTTTTGACTGTTTCAAAAAATATATGTTATGATAATTTTTATATATCATTTCCTGATAATTTTTTCTACTTATATTTATATAATTCATTATTATTTATTTATTCCAAAAAATTTCATCTCAATTATATTTTGATAATTTAGTTTATATCATTTTTTTATTTATAATCAACCACAAATTTTCTAGGATTTAAAAATAATGGAAAAAGGAATAAGAATTGATAAGAAAATAAAATAGAAAAAACTAACTTGGATGAAGCACATGGGGGTAAGGGAGCTCATCAAGGATTGACAAACTACGAAACCACCAAAAAAAACAAGGGAGTCTTGAGGTCATCTGAACTCAATGAAATTGAGTAACATTGATCATGGAATGATTAGACTCTATCTAAAACCCCAGAATCACAATATTTATAACCCCATTTTAATATAATCAGTTTAATCTGTGATTCAATAAAAAAATGATGAAAGAGAGTTTTAATTCACCCAAATAATGTATCGAAAGCTGAAAATGATCGAAACAGTTTGATACTTATTTTTTATGAAGGTGTACATTTTAATAGAGGTTTTTAGCACACGTTGAATTATACCATTAATGAAAAAAATAAAATTTTAATTATTTAATATTAATAATATAATAAAAATATTAAATAATTTATCATTAAGTGTGGTATGAACAACTAAATGATGTGTTCTAATGTTTTTCTCCACCTAGGGTAAATACTACATCCCAAACATAACCATGGTTCCATTTTCTCATATGACACATCATATGGGATATATTCAATTATTTTCAGAATAATAATATAATAAAAATATTAAATAAATTATCTTCTCTTGCGAGATGACCAAATGTTTGACACTCATAAAAGTTATTCCCCTACTAGGGTAAACCCATTGTTCCAGACCTAAAAGTGGTGTCATATTTCTCATAATATTTACCACATGGATGAAATTCAATTATTCTGAATAAATCATGTTTATGCAATAGAATACATTAAACATTTTTACTCTATCTACACTGAGGCTCTACGGGCCTTGGAATCTCATAATAACTAAATTTATGACTCTAAAAATCTTCCATAGAATATTCCAATGTGTTAGATGAAATTTATCCCATATAAAAAATCCCATAAATATTAAATTAGTGATTTTTCTTGATAAATTACATCTTCACAAAAAAAAAATTATTAAAAAAGTGGAATTTTTATTATCCTTAATAATTTAAGGTTATTATATTTTCTAATAGAAATAGATCCCAAAATAAAGCCTCAACTTTGGGAGTTAGGTCACACCATTGGTAGAAGTATGTGATTGTTGTGTCGCCTCCAGTAGGAGTCTCCAAGCACAAGGATCGAACCAAGGGATAGACTAGAATCTCTATTTCTCTAACTAGATTAGTAGAGTGAAATGAGTGTCTCAAACCCATGTCTATCAATATTGTAGCTAACGTATAAGACACAAATCATAACTCATATCATCCATGAATCCTCTGTTTAATAAGCCTAAACTGCCTGCAGCTGGCCTCCCCCAAATCCCCCATCTCCCTAAGCATAGTGCATACCAAATGGGGGTGGTTGTCATAACAAGAAAAATATCTTCCACCTCCATCTACTCTCCAAACACCTCTTCCATGTTGGATGCCCTATAGACTTATCTTATCTTGCCACTACCTCAGCCTAGGTGGCCCATCCCCTATCACTCTATCAGCTGCATGTTAGGTCATGGAATCTCTTGTATAATGTCGACGATCGTCACAAGTGTATCACTATATATCTAGATGATGACTTGATCTATCCTGTGATCCTTGATCTGAATACACTTTTTCATGAGACTACCTTATAAAATGTATCACTTGTATAAGTTGTTGTGTATTCCATTGGATACCTACTATTGAAGTATTGACTCTCCTGTTACCACCATCATGACCAACTTTTTCATTCCCTCAAAAAAAAAACTCCCCACCATCAAATCAAAATCCATTACTGCAATATATGTAGGAATATATAGGGGTATAATGTCAATTTGAATTTATCTACATAAAAATCACTCAATGTTCTGAGAACATAAGAACTGATCATGCATCATATCTATCGAGTACTGAGATAGGTTGGTGAACCTCAGTGAATACCCATCCACAATCATATTACCCTTCCAAAGATGTCAAATCTCCAAGATGTGCACAAACCTCAACCAATTTGAAGAAATATCCTATTAGAAAAGGATTTAATATTATGACCATGTAAGAATCACCTCATCGTATTACATGGTCACTAATCCACACCATCATACTACAAAGTCATGGATAAGGCTTGTTACTAAGACCACCATCAGGTCTGCAGGTGTCCCGATGAGATCAAAGACTCCTGTCACCACCTCATGGTAGTCCTCAACCACCTGTGCATCTATCTCACCTCAAAACATTATGGTTAATTGTATCTAAAACTCACGAATCATTCTTATAATACACACCTTTCCCATGAGTACTACATACGCCATCTTTTTCTCAATAGGTGGTGTTAAGCCTAGTCTTCCACCTGGAGCTAACTCCTTTGAAACGAGTCTCTGTATCAAAGCCTCAAAACTCATGAGGTCAACCACGTGACCCAGCTAATGAATCCTAGGTAGAAATCAGCATGTAGGTATCCTAATATAGACAAGATTTAGCACAATCAATGCGTATGGATGGAGAGAGGAATAAAAAATTACATGGAAACCACATACCAATCTTATATGATGCATGCTCTACTGTTTCCCCCCAAAACCAGTCCCTACATGTATTATGTCGACAATCTTATATTAAGAGTCCTAGGGAATTAATATGTTAGCCACCACCCCAATATTAGAGTCCCTATCCTAAGATCCAAACATAAAACAAATAACAATACTTACATAAAACACAAACCATTCTCTTTGCTAGAAAAAACTATAAAACTCTACTCGTAAGATGTAACCCTCCTATAGTACAACTCTATCATGACCTGAAAAATTGGATCCCACCTAGATGGTGATAAGTTGAGTGAGACTACCTTAATCCCTCATATAATAGGGTAGGGTATAATGAATAGTTCCATGTAGGGATAACACTCACATGGGAGGCCTTATCCTAAGGTACCTGAACACACACACACACACACCCACACACATCTCCAATCCCATACAATGATGAATTGAAAAATACAACTGATAACCAATGGATGCATGAATATAGATCCCACAATTAAAGTATAATAAAATACTATAAATCCATATGGTCCAAATACAATCCCACCAAAAATTGTAAATATGTTTAATATGTTAGAAAGAGGTAAATATAGTTAAATGTGAAACCTAGTAAAAACCATGGTCTGTCTAGCCCAAATATAATTTCCATCTTCTCCTAGTCCATTAATAACCCTATAAAATTTTTGTTCATCTACATAATACATTACATGTGATTCCAGATCCCATTTATGGGTGATTATAACAATATTGAACATGAATACATGAAATCACTATGAAAGTAGTATCAAGAATATAACAACCGTTCTCTTTATTACACACTTCAACATGATTTATTACCTAAAATTGAACATAATACAACTCTAAGGATAGTGATATCTAGTGTATTTGGAGATTAGGAACATTACATAACAACTTAAAACATGAAATACACATCTTTATTTAAAACTTATTTTACATAAGCACACACATTATTTCGTACTTAGCATTGCATGAGATAACATGTGGACATGCATAAGAAAAGTGTGATCTATAAAGACCGATAAGGGAGTAAAAGGAAAAAAATGAGGAATAAAGTACATTTTATTCAATATTTATATCAATGGAGCATAATAGAAACAAGAACATAAAGGAATAATATATCATGATTATCATAACATAGAAATGTGAAATCGACATTTAACATGATATTAGCATGAGACAAGGCTCATTGCACATGGATCATGAGTGAAACCTCATTTAAATTGAATTATAATTATTAAAACCTCATTTAACTTGATGTATCATGATACTAATCTTTACCCAATGCATTAGAGTGCAATCAGGGTGTACCCTTCTTAATCATTTCATTTCATGCATAAATGTGCCACATGGATAAAATAACATGGATTCATTAAACATCATCATTTATTCCATGATAAATGAATGTGGAATTATTAAATGAAACTATATAATAAATAATTAAATGTTCATAAAGGTTAATATACTTGATAGAGAGATGGGCATAGTATTCACCACAAAATGACTTTGGCTTGGAAAATTGTGGTGAAATTTCGGCAGCATAACGACGTGACATAAGAATTTATAAAAATGGTTAATGAGAGATAAAGTGGTGTATCATCATATGTACATGAAATGGAAATTAAGGGTGTAATATAGATACATGTCCCAACATATTTAATGGAATTTAGATTCATAATACAAAATAATTTCTTGAATGTAAATGAGAAGAGAGAAATTCCTTATGGAATTTTTGGCATGGTAATAGTTGTACATGGGAGGAATTAAGGAGAGATAAAGAGGTCTATAATAATTAAAAAATAATGAGTTCAGTAT
Source organism: Viscum album (assembly GCA_963277665.1). Classification (NCBI taxonomy): domain Eukaryota; kingdom Viridiplantae; phylum Streptophyta; class Magnoliopsida; order Santalales; family Viscaceae; genus Viscum; species Viscum album. The sequence goes on along the minus strand of OY728138.1, from coordinate 1,775,134,525 downwards.
GGGGGAGGTTTTAAATCATACCCCAACATATTTAATTGAAAACAAAATGGTATAACAACATTATGAAATTTGGAAAAAATGAGAAAGGAAGAAATCCCTTACACGGAAGTGTGATCCAAAGGCTTGGGAGAGGCTTGAGAGAGGATTATTGGAAGATTAAGGAACCTTGGGAATATACGAAATATATTATTATAGAGTAGGGACGTTCTCAATGGTTTTTGAGTGAATAGAGTTTGGAGCTTGGGTGGGTTTATATATGAAAAGAGAGGGAATTATTTATTATTTAGGTTTTGGACACCACATATTAAACTAATAAAAACCAAAAACCAACCAATGGGTTTTAAAAAAAGGGAGAGTAAAAAATTATTTTATAAGGCCAATATCCAAACTTCTTAAAATATTAAGCTTTCTTATGTGGAGGTGAGTCACGCTTTCAAGGAAATCATTTTAAAAGTTAAAATGTTTTATAAGTCTTGGAGGGTCCGCTAAGGAACTATAAAATTAATCAAAAAATATAAAATCACATTATCTTAAAGGTAAAAATTCACCGTTAAATAATTTTGACATCTTGAATCCAAAAGTAATTTTTATTTTATTAAAATAATTTTCTAACTATGTGAATCTTATACTTTTAAAATAATTACTGACATTTATCTAAAATTCATGGGTTTTAACAAAAAAGTCTTTCAAACATTAATAAAAATTACAATTGTATTCAGAAAAAGTATACGATCATTTATATTTAATAAAAATTAATTTAGTAATAATATTTTATTAAAATATTATTAAATTAAAAATACATTAATTCATCAAAATATATTTCTTAATTGAATATTGACAAAAAATACTATTTGTTATTTAAAAACCATTTACAAAGTAACAATAAATTAAATTTATATTCTTTATAAAAAAATAAAGTACACAATCATGGTTCCAATGTCTTGTTATATATCCCCTTACAACACCCACATAAGACATAAGGGTAAGGTGTGTGATGGTGACAAACTCTTGGGGTAGCTCAAATAACATCGCTCAGGTGGTAATCTCTATCAACTTCCACTTCTCCCATAGGCTGTTCCATTTGAGATTAACGTGTTAAAGCTCTAATTGGGATTGGTCATGAGAGAAGCCTAGTGAAGACACCTCATTTCCAAGCTCTAAAAAATGGGGTTTGTTTGGAGTAATTCTATTGGATGAGGCCACCGCTTCCTATGTCCGAGTAAATTGGATTTGTAAAAGCCCTATATTTATACTAATCATGTGATCACCGTTCAATGAATATATTAGAAATGGTAACAATTATTAATGGTATTTTGAAATCCAAAAACATAAAAACAAGGAAGTTCATATTTTATATAACCATTTTACATAATAAGACATTTAATTAGATCAAGAGAAATTTTCAGTAATTAAAGTTTGGGTCATTAAAGTCTTCCTCCATTAATAAATTTCTCCCTCAAAATTTCTTTTTCCAACACTAAAACAGATGAGGGTAACTCTACTTCATCACTTCCTCCAATTCCCACATTGTTTCTTCAAACCTGTTGTTTCGCCACAACACCTTGATGAGGGTCATTATATTATTTTGTAGAAACTTTTTACCTATTGTCTAAGATCTTCACTGACTTCTCTTCATAGGAGAGGTCATTCTACAATGGTACCACCTCGGTATTGAGTGAATGAAAAGGTTCATGCATGTACTTCTTGAAGAGTGATACATGGAATACATTTTAAAAACCCGAATATTCTTTTTTAGGTATGTCTTTCTTTTCTGGTCATTTTTGAGGAAAATAGGTTTTTATGAAAATTTCTGAAGTACACACCTTGTAATTTATTAGTATACGTCATGTACTCAGTTACCGCGGGTAGCCCTGTGATGGTCGTGTAACAGCCACACACACGGTCGTGTGTGGTGACCTCAAGACCACCTAAAGCGGAGTTTGGGAACAAAAAGTACACGCCGTGTACATCTAAAGTACACAGTGTGTATTTTGTTTTTCATTAAACATACCGGGGTCGCATCTAATCACCATAATGCCGTACTTCTTGGTCTGGTTTGTCTGAGAGAACCTGTATGGCTACGAATCTTCTCTGATCACCCGAGAGAGCATCTGTTCTCCGAATCGACCACCGTTAATTGAGTTTGGATCACTTCAGTAAGCTCTTCATTATCCTAGATCTTCATTTTATAATTCCTCCTCTTTCAAGAAATATTATCAGTTGAATGTTTTTGACATTTTTGTAGATCTAAGGAGTTCTTGGCGATTCAAGGCTTGAGGTTCCCGTATTGCGATCTTCCAACACCGAGGTAGGTGGTTTGTTCCTTTATGTTTAAAGTATTTGAGTTATTTGTGAAAATTTGTCCAATACCCTTGAACAGGGTATTTCGTGTTTACCATTTTAGACTTGATAATTGCCTCTTATGCTTGTATGTTTTAATAGAGGTTAATTAAATGTGAATAGGGTGAATTTTTATGCTTTGGAATTGTTTGCCATGCATGTTGCTTGTTTTGACCATTGGTCTAGTTTTCATGTTAGGCTGCTATTTACATTCCATGCCTAGTATTTGTAGGATGGAGTTATGTTTATCTAACATGCTATTATGATATAAACTGTTTATCCAAGTAGTTCTTGAAGTTTACTTTGGCTGTGTTGCGTTTCTATGCTCGTTTGACTTTCATAGGGTCGTGAGAACTTGGTGTAGTAGACTATAAGGGGAACTGACCATGTGAGCTTCCTCAGAGAGTCTTTAACCACTTTAGAATATTAGGGGAATTGACCGTGTGAGCTTCCTCAGAGAGACATTAACCTCTTTAGACTATAAGGGGAATTGACCGTGTGAGCTTCCATAGAGAGTCCTTAATGGCTTTAGAATATAAGGGGAATTGACCTTGTGAGCTTCCTTAGAGAGTCTTTAACCGCTATAGACTATAAGGGGAATTGACTGTGTGAGATTCCTCAGAGAGACTTTAACCGCTTTAGACTATAAGGGGAATTTACCATGTGAGTTTTCTCAGAGAGTCTTTAATCACTTTTGACTATAAGAGGAATTGACTGTGGGTGCTTCCTCAAAGAGACCTTGTTATATTCTTATAACTGAACTAGAGGGGATAAACTGTGTGTACTTCCTAGAGGGTTACCTGCTTGATTAGCTGCTTACTTGATTATGTGGTGTTGAATGCATTGAAACTATAGGAATGTTTACTGTCGAGTACTTCCTTGTTTACTACTGCTTTTCTTTTACCTGCCGTATATATTCACTTACTATTAGGCACATATATCATACTCATTGGCTACTAGGATTTAGTCTCATACCCAGTTTAGGTCATTCTTTTGAACCCAAACATATTATTTTGTTGCATGTATAGATAAGTGAAAGCGCCCTTTTACATCAGGTACTTTCTTGCTGTGGAGCAGGAGAGCATGGAACCAAGCTATGGCTTGTGATGTTGAGGAGTTTTTTTATCTTGCTTTATTTTTTACTTTGGATTAGTACCGTTGTATTCCATCATTGCGATTTGTTTGGATGTTTTCCTAGACATATGTATCATGCATCATTCATATATATATGTGTGTGCTCCATTTTATTATTTCCAGTATTTCGTTGTTTACTTTTGTATGGATTATTAATGCTTCTGCTATTGTATATCTATTTTACTTCCACTGTGTTACTCTGCCAATGAGGGCACACTTTCCCCATTATCACACCCAAGGCCCTCAATGCTAGTTGGCAGCCTCTACCGTTAGGGGAAATGCGCTTGAGGCCATGTGACCAACCGGGTACGGGGCTCCTCCGGGTGGCTCCCGGAACTGGGACGTTACAAAGTGGTATCAGAGGAATTATTTTCTTCTGGACTTACTATTTGGATTCTATAGTTAGGGATATGATGGAATAGGTACTTGGTAATAAGCTGTTCCTGAGAGTAGCTGACCTGTGTACAGGAAAAAACCAATCTACTTCATTTATTGCAAATTTTCTGGTTTTGGGATTTTACAGTAGATTTGATTTCACTATTGGGTGAATCAGATGTATTGTGCTATTATTGTTGATGTCGTGGAGGTTCTATTTCTGTTGAAACCCAATGAGATGAGGGTATTCCATCTCATGAATCATTTAGGCACTTGATAGGGATCACAGGTCATGCATTATGGCCATGCCATATAGGGTGAATTAGCGATTGCATGTTGTTATGATATGTGTTGTTCTAGATATGCATGCTATTGTGATAGATGCTTTGATAGAATACCTACTATTTGATAGGGTATTGTTTGTGTAAGGTTTTGTTGAATGAATTCAAAAATGTGGTTCTTGAGGTGTTATGGGCCCTCATGAACCAAAAATTGGTGGATCATTGCCCTGTTATCATTGTTTATAACATGTATAAAATTCCAAAATTTGATTTGAGGGGAGTATGGGCCTTCATGGATCAGAATTTGGCACTTTGGTGTTCATTTTAGTATTTTTTATGGGATCTAGAGTTTATGTGACTTACTGTCTAGAAAAACCCAGAATACACGCCCTGTATTGATGAATACATGCCATGTGTTCTTCTATTCAGTATGAAACTGTTTTTCTGAAGTACACACAGTGTACTGAATGTACACGTCTTTTAGTATCTAACAGTGTCATAAGATGTGTGGGTAGAGACACGGGATAGGGAAATTCTTGAGGGAACACGCTGTGTACCAGTTGTACATGCCATGTTGTGTTGACCCTATGTCTTCCCGTGTGACTAATGACACAGACGGATAAAAACTTAATCTATACACGCCATGTCATTTTTGAACACGCCGTGTAGTGTGATCCTGAAATCCAGCCATGTAACTAATAACACAGATCGATGAAATCCTCGAAGTGCACGCCGTGCCTATTTTAAATACACTGTGTACATTCAACAATGCAACCAACTTTGTAGCTAACAACACGGGTTGGTGATGTCCTCCTAGTAAACATCATGTCTATCAATAACACGCCATATAGATCCTTTCTATGGAGGACCGTGTGGCTTATCTATGTAAGAGAACTCATCCAGGGGAGTGGATTCAAGTACACATCGTGTAGTGGACATACACGCCGTGTCTTTGTGTTTTGTATAACTTGAAAGACTCATCTCTTATGTTTCCTTCTTATGCTTATAGCTATCAGTAATAGATAATCTTGATCTACGGTGTGATCTTGACCTTGCAGAGTCATGCCACCGAGACTTCCTTCGGTTGTCTGCCAGTTATAGGGAAACGATCAGACTCCAGACATGGTTGATCAAGGGCTTCAAGTAGATCCTCCAGTTGTTCCAGTCTTGGAACCCACAGTTATACTTTACATAGATGCCGATGTATAGTTCAAGGAGGGATTTCTGAGGATGATGCAGACATTCTAGGGAGTGCTGCCTCCAGCCCCGTTAATGGCATATTTGATGCAGGTATTTCAGTAGTAGAACCCTCCCACTTTCTTAAGGGATGGGGGAACCCAGGCTGCAGAGTCATGGATAGAATCCATATTGACAATCTTCAAGCATCTGGAGACACCTCCAGAGAGGAGGGTCTGGCTCTCTTCCTACATGCATTGAGACTCCACCAAGAGGTGATGGGATGTGGTCTCACAGGTGGGATACCAGAAGAATATGGATTGGGATGAGTTTCAGGGAACCTTCTACAATTACTTCTATCTGGAGACCTTGAGGTCTGATCGAGCCCTAGTGTTCATGATTTTAGAGTAGGGTACCCTTTCTATTATGGAGTGTTCTTCTCGCTTCACCGAGCTTCTGCGCTTTACACCCTTTCTAGGGGAAGAAGAGTTATTCCTTGCACGAAAGTTTGAGGATGGCCTCCGGCAATAGATTCGATCCTAGGTGAACATCTTCAGGTTGACTTAGATATCCTTTACAGTCAACCAGGCACTGATCATGGAGCGTAATCTGAGGGATTCTGGAGCTATGGGCCAGGGAGGTTCAACATCCAGGGTTAGTTCTTCTCCTACCGATAGAAAGAAGCTCCATAAGGAGACTACACGAGGAAATCAGAGTAGGTGGGATGCATCTTCAGGTAGCCAGGTGGTGTGATACCAATGTGGGAACAATAGGCATACGAGGCCACATTGCCTGAGAGACCTAGTGGAGTGATTATTTGCGGCAAGATGGGTCATCTTCAGTGCTTCCGTCAGATATTTTCACCATTAGCGGGTGACAAGGGTTATTTTATGACTCCTCATTTTGGGGAAGCACCACCAGTTTCTCATCATTCAGGGAATTTTAGTTCTTCTATCCATTCATGCCGAGGTGGGGGTTGTGGCCATGGTATTCATTCACCGAGTTTTCAGTGAAAATAGGATGGATCAGCTCAAAGTGGTCAGGTAGGGTCATAAGGCCGCGGTGTAGGTCAAACTTTTGCAGTGGAGAAGACCCAACAGGATCAGGATCTCAGACCCTCTACAGTTCGAGGTACGATCCTAGTTACCTCAGTTTTATCTTCTGCTCTTTTTGATACAGGAGCTTCCCATATCTTTATATCTGTTGCTGTTGTGGAGATCCTTGGGATCTATATCTTTACTTCTACTGATTCCTTGATGCTGGACACACCGTTGGGGATAAGAATGACTAGTGTACGTCAGTGAAAAGAGTGCCCTCTTGAGGTTGGTGGGTGTCACTTATTATGGGACCTTTATGTTTTAGAGATGACAGGCTATGATGTCATTCTTAGAACGCAATGGTTAGTTTCCATCCAAGCTGTTGTCGATTTCTATCGCTGTAGGGTGAGCTTCATGTCACCAGAGGGAGGATCGTTTCCTCATAAGGGTGAATGAGGTGTCCAGGAAAGCAGGGCAGGACCCGAGCATCTTGGGTTGGGAGGAGGTACAACCCAGATTGCTAGTCTATATCTGGATGACCATGAGATTTCTTAGTTAAATTTTCCTCTAGTGGTGTATCGTTTCAGGGATGTCTTCCCAGAGGGATTTTTAGGATTTCCTCCAGAGCGAGAGGTAGAGTTTTCTATCGAGCTTGTTCTAGGAGCAGCATCGATGTCCATTACTCTTTATAGGATGGATACACCAGAGTTGCAGGAGCTCAAGAAGAAGTTGGAGGAGTTGCAGGAAAATGGTTTCATCCGACCTAATACTTCTCTATGGGGATCACCTGTCCTGTTTTCGATGAAGGAAGATGGTACCCTCAGGCTTTGTGTGGATTATCTGAAGCTGAACCAGATGACAATCAAGAACCGATATCCCTTTCCAAGGATTGATGATCTATTCAATTAGCTTATAGGGGCTTGGGTGTTCTCAAAGATTGACTTGAGGTCCAGTTACCATCAGTTGTGCATTAGACCATATGATATACCTCTTACAGATTTTTGGAGCAGGTATGGTCTATATGAGTATGTCGTTCTACTGTTCTGTCCCATGAACACACCTGAAGTCTTCATGGCACTGATGAACCGAGTTTTCCATACATACTTTTATTCTTTCGTGACAGTCTTTGTGGACGATATCTTGGTGTACTATCACACTCGAAACGACCATGCTACACATCTTGAGATTATTTTGAGTACACTGAGAGAGAATCAGTTATATTATAAGCTTTCAAAAGGACACTTTTGGATGGACCAGATTCACTTCTTGGGTCATGTTATCTTAGAGACAGGAGTATCAGTAGACCCAGAGAAAGTGAGAGCAGTAGTTTCCTGGGAGAAGCTGAAGAAATTCTTTGAGTTATAGAGTTTTGTAGGACTGGCTGGATACTACAGACGTTTCATACATGAATTTTCACGCTTATAAGCACCACTAACGAGTCTGAATAAGAATGCTGTGAAGTTCCTGTGGTCAGATTCTTGTGAGTCAGCATTTCAAGAGCTAAGAAGGAGGTTGACTTCAGCACCAGTACTAGTTTTGCAGAGCCAGGAAAGAGTTACACTATTTACTGTGATTATTCAGGTATCGGTATGGGAGTAGTGCTTATGCAGGGAGAAGGAGTCATTGAATATGGGTCTCGGCAGTTGAGGCCACATGAGAGGAATTAATTGACGCATGATCTTGAGCTGGCTACTGTTGTTCATTCCTTGCACTGTTGGAGAAATTTTCTTCTGGGAGAGAATTTTGTGGTTTTCACAGACCACAAAAGTATCAGGTATATCTTAACTCAGCATGACTAGAATTTGAGAGAACGAAGGTGGGTCGATTACCTTTAGTCTTTTGACTTTGAGCTTGCCTACACACCTGGAAAAGGCAATACAGTAGCTGATGGGATGGGAATGAGGACTCAGACACAGATAGTTCAGGAGGCCCGCAGTGAGTGGAATCTTATGGTTCTATTCTCTTAGATGCATTTGTAGGTGCACGACATACAAGGGTAGACATTTCTTTCTTCTATAGCTGATACCTCTACTATTCTGGATAGAGTACAAATGAGGTAGCTATTACATTCTGAAGGCCTAGAACTATGAGAAAGTGTGTCAGGAGAGGACCCTATTCCTGGGTGGACTATAGGCAAGGATGAGATCTTAAATTTCCAGGGGTTCATATGGGTGACAACAAACATACGCAAGGAGATGATGCGGTAATTTCATTCCTCAGTTTGGGTAGTTCATCCTGGTGTCACCAAGATGTATCGTGATCTACACCATCAGTATTGGTGTCCAAGTATGAAGAGAGATGTTGCTAGTTTCGTTATGAGGTGTTCTACCTGTTAGCAGGTGAATGGAGATCATCAGCAACCAGCAGGGCTTTTATAGCAGTTACCCATTCCCGAGTGTAAGTGAAATGATGTCACTATGGATTTTTTGATAGGTTTACTGGGGTATCCTCAAGGGAATGATGCTGTTTGGGTTGTTGTTGATAGACTCACGAAGGTTTATCACTTCTTGCTGATCAAGGATACCTTCAGTGTTGATGAGTTGGGAAGATTGTACATTTGAGAGATTGTACGTTTTCATGGAGTTACACACTCCATTGATTCAGACAGGGATGCACGTTTTACTTCGTGGGTCTGGTAGGGTTTGCAGAAGGCTTTTGATACACAGGTGATTTTGATTACAACATACCATCCCAAGACAGATGGCTAGTCCGAGCATACTATTCAGGTGCTTGAGGATATGCTTAGAAAATGTTTCATGAGTTTTGGAGGTTATTAGGAGAAGGAAATACCTCTTGTAAAGTTTTCTTATAATAATAGTTTTAAAGAAACTATTCAGATGACACCTTATGATTATTTGTACGGTAGGCCATGCCGATCACCCTTATGATGGCTGGAGGAAGGAGAGGCAGCTATGATGAGACCTCGTCATGTCCAGGAGACCACAGAGAAAATAGAGATGATTCAAAAGATGATGGCTACTGCATAGTATCGACAGAAGTCTTATGCCGATTAGCAGAGATGTCCTCTGGAGTTCGAGGTCGGGGATATGGTTTTCCTACATGTCACATCGAGGTTGGGACACAGAAGGATTAAGAGACAGGGTGAGCTTTCACCGAGGTACGTCGGGCCATTTGAGGTGTTGGAGAGAGTTGGGACAGTTTCCTATCAGCTACAGTTACCCCAGTGGTACCAGGAAATGCACGACGTCTTCCATGTTTCCTAGCTTTGATGTTACTTCTCAGACCCATCTCATGTCTTCAAACCCGAGGAGGTTGAGTTGGAAGTGGATGCATCATTCGAGGAGCATCCTATCTGGATTATTGATCGAAGTACGAAGGTTCTCTATGGCTGGTATATTCCTCTGGTATGAGTGATATGGAAGCATGGGAGGGTATAGGAAGAGACCTAGGATAGGGAGACCGATGTACGATCTCAGTGGCCAGAGCTTTTTGAGAATTCTTCTTCTATTCTTCCTTGTTAGGGAAATTCGGGGATGAATTTCTTTAAGGGAGGAAGTTTGTAAGAACCCATATATTCTTCTTCAAGTATTTCTTTCTTTTCCGATCGTTTTTGAGGAAAAGTGTTTTTTCTTGAAATTTTCTAAGTACACGCCATGTACTCGATTACCGTGAGTAGTTGTGTGCTGACTGTGTAATGACCACAGACACTACCGTGTGTGGTGACCTGGAGACAGCCTAAAGAGGAGTTCAGGAATGGAAAGTACACGGTGTGCATTTCTTTTCATTAAACGTACTGGAGTCACGTCTAATCACCAGAAATCCCTACTTCTAGGTCTGGTTTGTTTGAGAGAACCCATACGACCACAAATCTTCTCTGAGCACCTGAGCGAGCGTCTGTTCTCCGTATCGACCACCATCGATTTTATTGGTATTTCTTAGGCAAGCTCTTCCATCTCCTAGATATTCGTTTCCTAATTCCTCCTCTTTCAAGAAATATCATCGGTTGAAATTTTTTGACATTTTTGTAGATCGACGATGTTCTTGGGTGATTCAAGGCTTGAGGTTCACGTATAGCGATCTCCAACACCGAGGTAGGTGGTTTGGGCCTTTTTGTTGAATGTTTTTGAGTTATTTGTGCCAATTTATCTAATACCGTTGAATGGGGTATTGCGTGTTTACCGTTTTATCCCTAATAATTGCATCCTATGCTTGTATGTTTTAATAGAGGTTAATTGAATGTGAATAGGGTGAGTTTTTATGATTTGGAAGTGTTTTCCCATGCATGTTGCTTGTTTTTACCATTGGTCTAGCATACATGTTAAGCTGATATTTACTTTCCATGCCTAGTATTTGTAGGATGGATTGATGTTTATCTGACATGATGTTATGCTGTAAACTATTTATCCAAGTAGTTCTTGAGGCTTACTTTGGCCGTGTTGTGTTTCTATGCTCGTTCGACTTACACAGGGCCATGAGAACCTGGTGTAGTATACTATAAGAGGAATTGACTGTATGATCTTCCTCAGATATTCTTTATTCACTTTAGACTATAAGGGGAATTAACCATGTGAGCTTCCTCAGAGAGTCTTTAACTGCTTTAGACAATAAAGGGAATTGACCATGTGATATTTCTCAGAGAGTCTTTAACTGCTTTAGACTATAAGGGGAATTTACTGTGTGAGATTCCTCAGAGAGTCTTTAAACGCTTTAGACTATAAGGGGAATTGACCATGTGAGCTTTCCCAGAGAGTCCTTAACTGCTTTAGACTATAAGTGGAATGGACCGTGTGAGATTCCCCAGAGAGTCTTTAATCACTTTTGACTATAAGTGGAATTGATTATGGGTGCTTTCTCAGATAGTCATTTTTATATTTTTATGACTGAACGAACCAGAGGGGATAGGCTGTGTGTACTTCCCAGAGGGTTACCTACTTGATTAGATACTTACTTGATTATGTGGTGTTGAATGCTTTAAAACTGTAGGAATGTTTACTGTTGAGTACTTCCTTATTTACTACTTCTTTTCTTTTACCTGCCATATATATTCACTGACTATTAGGCACAAATATCATAGTGGTTGTCTACTGGGATTTTTCCTCACACCCTGTTTGGGTTATGATTCTAGGCCAAAACAGATTATATTGTTGCAGGTATAGATAAGGGCAAGAACCCTTCTACTTCAGGTAGTTGATTTCTGTGGAGTAGGAGAGCATGGGACCAAGCTATGGATTGTGATACTGAGGAGTTATTTATCTTTATTTCTTTTATAATTTGGTTTAGTACCATTTTATTCTAGCATTGTGATTTGTTTGGCTGTTTTCCTTGACATATGTACCATGAATCATTCATATATATACATGTGTGTGCTTCAGTTTATTATTTCTAATCTTCTGCTCTTTACTTTTGTATGGATTATTACTGATTCCGCTATTCTATATCTATTTTACTTCCACTGTGTTACTCTGCCAATGAGGGTAGAGTTTCCCCATTATCACACCCAAGACCCTCGCTGCTAGTCGACATCTTCTGGTGTTAAGAGAAATTCAATTGAGGCCATGTGACCAACCGGGTATGGGGCACCTCGGGGCGGCTCCTGGAACCAGGACATTACATACATCATGTACTTGAGATAGCTTCATTGGGAGTGATAGTTGATAGGGAACTTCTACAATGTAATCAAGGATATCAAAAGGGATAATGTACCTTGGACTAAGCTTTCCCTTCTTCCCAAATCTCATAACTCTATTCTACAATGATATACAGAGGAATACCATGTCTCCAAGATCAAACTCTAGTTCTCGTCGACGATGATTAGCACAAAACTTTTGTTGACTCTGAGTAGCTCTAATGTGCTGCTGGATGGTCTTAGCCTTCTCCACTATTTCTTTGACCATTTATGGACCTAGGATTTTCCACTCCCCAACATCATACCAACAAGATAGTGTTCTGCACCTCTTCCCATAAAGGGCTTCATAAGGATCCATTTGGATGTTTGAGTGGAAACTGTTGTTTTAAGAGAACTCCACTAGAGGAAGACATCGATCCCATCCTCCTTTTAATTCCATTGATAATTCGTTCAACATGTCCTCTAGTGTTTGTATAGTCTTCTTAGATTGACCATTATTTTGAGGATGATAAGCCATACTGATGTTCAACTCATTATTCAGAGCATGTTGAAGAATCTTCCAAAACATAGAGGTGAATCTTGTATCTCGACCGCATACAATTGATAGTGTTACTACATGCATCCATACCAATTCTCTAATATATATATCTGTGCTAGTTGATCCAATGATAAATCCTATCGATTTACAATAAAGTGTGCAGTCTTTGTAAGATGATCCACAACAACCTCAATGATATTTTTTTTCCTTTGGATGTCTTTGGAAGTCCAGTGAAAAAGTCTATAGTGATATTCTACCATTTCCATACTGGTATGGGTAATGGTATCATCATCCCATTATACTTATTCCTCTCATCCATCACTTGCTAACATACCAGGCACTTTGATGTATACTCAGCGATCTCCTTCTTCATGTTATCTCACAAATAAATCTCTCAGAGATCTCGATACATCTTTTTGTTTCCTGGGTAAATGGAGAAATTAGAACTATGTGCATCATCCCAAAGTTCTTTCTTTAACTACATATTTTATGGAACACATAGTCTTAAACCAAATCTCACAATTAATTATTTATTAAAGTTGAACTATGAGGATTTCCCTTTTATGATAGTTTCCACTTTATTCTAAATTCCCACATCATCCTTTTGAGCATCCTTGATCCTTTCAAAAAAGAGATGGTTGAGAAATAATTTGTAAAAGGATTGATGATGTTCCCTTCTTTATGATTCACATGTCTATCTTAATTAAATCTAAGAAGATCGGATCCTTTTCAATTATCATAAATGATATAATTGTTGGGTCCTTTCTACTTAGAGCATCTTCCACCTTGTTCTCTTTCCCAGGGTGGTAATGGATTCAGCAGTCATAGTATTTGATCAGATATAGCCATCTTCATTAACCCATATTCAACTCTTTCTATGTGAATATATACTTGAGGCTTTTGTGATCCATGTATATTTCACACTTCTCCCCAAAGAGGTAATGTCGCCAAATTTTTAAAGTGAAGATTACTACAGCCAACTCCCAATATTGGGTTGGATAGTTTTTCTCATGAACATCCAATTTTCTTGAATAATAGGAAATTAATTTGTCATTTTTCATCAACAAACATCCCATGAATTTCTTTGAAGCATCACTAAATACCAAAAAAAGTTACCCAATTGTGGGTAGTGTGAGCACGGGTGTAGTGATAAGCTTATTTTCCAACTCCTTGAATCTCTTTTCTCATTCATCACTCCAAGAAAACTTTACTCCCTTTTGCATTATCTTAGTTAGAGGGTTGGAAAAGTGTGAGAAATTTCTCACAGATCGGTGATGATATCCAGCTAACCCTAGGAAGCTACATATATCTGTTATAGATATTGGACACAACCATCCCTCAATTGCATCTATCTTGGAGGGATCCATATATATCTCATTGTTTGTGATGATATGAACCAATAATGAGACCTCCTTCAACTTGAACTCACACTTGTTGTATTTTTTATAGAAATTTCCCTTTTCAAGGTCCTTAGTACTGTGATTAGATTCTCCTTATGCTCCTCCTTGATTTTGAATTATATTAGAATGTCATCTTTAAAGACTACCAAAATGTTTTCGAGGTAATCTCTAAAGACTCTATTCATTATTTCCATGAAGATTTATAGAGAATTAGTGAGTCTGAAAAGAGTTACTATGATATCATAGTGCTCGTACATTATATGAAAAGCAGTCTTGGGGATATCCTCATTATTTACCCTTACTTGATATTATCCCAACCACAAATCCACCTTAGAGAAGTATTTTTCTCCATGTAGCTGATCTAACAAGTCATCAATTCATCTAAGTGGATACTTTTTCTTTATCGTCATTTTGTTGAGATCATGATAATCGATGCAAAGGCTCATTGACCCATTATTTTTCTTGACAAAGAGGACAAGTGCACCCTATGGTGAAGCACATGGGCTTATAAACCCTTTATCAATATTCTCATGTAGTTGTTTCTTAATATCCTCAAGTTCCACACTATCTATTCTATATAGAGTCTTAGATATTAGAAATTCCATATGTATAAGATCAATTGATAATTCAACATCTATTTTAGGAGGAATACTAGGAAATTCCTTGGGAAACACTTTAGTGAATTCCCTAACAATAGGCATGTCTTCAAGGATAGTTGATTCTTTAGACTAAATCATCTGATCAAGATACACATTCTCATAGGTAGTAATATCCATGCTTGAGATGATGGTTCTAAATAATATTCATCCACCTCCTTGCACTTGTACAGAATCAGGGGTCGATTCACCATATAGAGAGTGATTTCCCTCTCACAACAATTTATGTTGGGTCTATATAAGGAAAGACAATCCATGGCATTAATTACTTAAAATTACCCTAGAGAGAGTATGACAAGGTTTTCCAATATGATCAATCCACAAATTATGATATAGGAGGAGTTATATTCTTGGGATGAAATGATTTCACCATTTTCCGTTATCATTGTCATCTTTATTTCCATGATTTTTGTTGGTGTTGGGATTGTTCTACTAAACTTTTTAGATATAAAAGAATGTTTAGAACTAGAATCCAAAAGTATGTTCTCCATTATTGAATGAATAACCAGCATACCTATCACCACTTCGTTGTCGGGGTTCACATTGGCAATAGTGATGGAAAAAGATCTTCCTTGCTTCCTTGGAGGTTGTGGGTTGCCTCAAAAAACCCTTGGCTTAGGGAATTGGTTTACAAATTTTCCTAGTTCTTTATAGTTGAAGTAATGAACAATGCTTTTAGGGTCAAACAAATAATTCCTCTCCTCTATCGCAGTCACGGTTTTTTCGTATCGGGAGTTAATGGCCAGGTTTCCTTCTCTTCCCCACATAAAGCATATCCTCATCCTCTTCAGGAAATTTATTAGGTGCTTATTTTTGTACCTTTGGAAAGTGGGGTGCTGGATTTTCTTAGAACCATTGGATTTATCTATCAGACCTTCAAAATTAAAGTCCACCTTATGATTCTTATCCCCATTATACCCCTGAGATTCGCTGATCTCTATTTCAACTTTGAGGGCACATCAGACAATTTCCTCATAGCTCTTGAAGTCACAGATTGGTAGGGATTTATATAGGCTATGTTTTAGCTCACCAAATAAGTGGTCAACCTTTAATTTTGTGGTAACAACAAATAAGGAGGAATGTCATGCAATACTTGTGATTTTTGACTGGTATGCTTTGATGGATTCGTTGCCTTTTTTCTTGAGGTCAAGGAAGTCCATTTCCATCTGAATTTGGAGGGTGCGAGGAAAATTTTTATCAATTTTTTTCCATAAATCCTTCTATTCCCACCCTCAATATACTCCTCAGGATTGTTATTTTTGATTAGTGACATCCATTGATCAACTTCATCCTCCATATGATAAGAAGCTATAAGAACCTTCTCTTGTTCGAAACATTGAAGGATAGAGAAGATATTTTCAATAGAGTTGATGCATTGTTTGGAAATTGAGGGATTAGATGATCCATTAAAAGTAGGATGCCTTAGTCTAATGAAGATCTCAATTTCTACTTGTTATTTCTTAGGGGGGATGAACCTTCCTCTCGACCCATGATTCTATTTAAAACTTGAGTTAACTAAGAGAGTATCGTGACAAAGTTCGTGATTCCCACTCCCATCAGATTGAGAATCTCATTAGAACAATCCTCACATTGATCTTCACATCGATTGTTAACCTAAGTCATCCTATTACTAGCCATTTTCTAGAATAAAAGGAAAGTTAGGATGAATACATAATGGGTAACCCAAAGACAAAAACTAATGACTTATAAATTAATTTTATTTCCTTAACTTATGAATTTATAGGGTTCAATATATGTTATACATGATCTACTTCCCTATATATATTCTTAGGGGATTTTTTTTTGTATTCCCTTAGTAATGGTTCATACTAAGATTACGAATTTACCAAATCATATATCCCAGGAGTGTTGTAACCAAGAGTGCAGCAAGACCTGTCGTCCTGCACCAATTCCCATTCAAGTATTGCTAAAAGCGGTGTTTTCAGGTTTTACCCCTAGATAAATTTGTGCCAGAGCCACCTCTACTGCTCGTATATAGACATGTATGTATTTACTTGATGAAGCACTTAATCAATAGTCACAAAAATTTAAGTATGTCATTTATCATACTTTTTATTATCCCTATGTATTTTACTAGGGTTTTCAAATCCTAATCCCAAAAATAACTAAATCTATCCTCTGATACCAACTACAACAATCCTGATCATTATTTCACACTTCAACATAATTTATTACATAAACTTGAAATTAATAAGACTCGGAGGATAGAGAGTTCTAGTGTATTTTGGGCTTATGAACATTACATAACAACTTAAATCATAAAATACACATATTTATTGAAAACTTCTTTTACATGACCACATATATTCTTTCATACTCAGCATTCCATGGGATAACCTGAGGACATGAATAAGAAAAGGGTGATATGTAAATACCAGTAAGGGAGTAAAAATTCATAAAATGAAGAATATAGTACATGTTAAGCAATAGGTGTATAAATATATCATAAGATAAACACGAACATAAAGGCATGATATAGCATGATTATCATACCATGGAAATGTGGCATCAATATTTAACACGATATTAGCACGAGCCAAGGATCATTGCACATGGAGCATGAGTAAAACATCATTTCACTTCTATTATAATTATTAAACCCTCGTTTCACATGAATTATCATTTTACTAATCTTTACCCAATGCATTGGAGCGCTATCAGGGTGCACCCTTCTTAATCATTTCATTTCATGCATAAGTGTGATGCATGGATCATATAACATGGAATCATTTAACGTCATAATTTATTACACAATAAAGGAATTTATAATTCATAATTGTAACATTATAATCAATAATTAAATGTTCATAAATTTTAATACCATTGATAAATAAATGGGCATGGTATTCACTACACAATGACTTTGGCTTTGAAAATCGCAGTGCAATTTCGGCAGCATAACGACGTGACATAAGAATTCATAAAAATGGTTAATGATAAAGAGAAGGGTGTATCATAATATTTACATGAAATGGAAAGTAAGTAGGTCATATAGATACATGTCCCAACATATTTAATAGAATTTATATTCATAATACAAAATAATTCCTTGAATGTAAATGAGAAGAGAGAAATTCCATATAGAATTTTCGGTAAGGTAATGGGTATAGATGGGAGGAATTATTGAGAAAGAAAGAGGTATATCATCATTCAAACACATGAAGGGAAGTATGGGGGAGGTTTGAAATCACACCCCAACTTTTCTAATTTAAAACTAAATGGTATAACAACACAACAAAATTTGGACAAAAAATAGAAAGAAAGAAATCCCTTACTTTGAAGTGTGATCCAAAGGCTTGAGAGAGGCTTGAGATAGGATTTTTTGGGATCTTGGGCTTGACTTGGGAGGATAATACAGAGATTAGGAAAGAGTAGATATCTTCTCTAAGGGTTTTGAGTGAAGATAAGTGGGATCTTGCCTGGGTTTACATAGGAAAAGAGAGGGAATTCTGTATTATTTAGATTATGGACACCTCACATTAAACTAATCAAAAAAAACAAACCAACACATGGTTTTTACCCATGTATTTTGAGAAAGTGGAGTGGAAAACATTATTGTATAAGGATAAGAGCCGAAATTATTAAAATATTAGTCTTTCTTATGTGGAGGTGAGTCACATTCTGAATGAAATAATTTTAAAAGTTGAAATGTCTTATAAGTGTTGGAGGGTCCACTAAATAACCATAAAATTAATCAAAAAAATATAAAATCATGATATATTAAAGTTAAACCATATACGGACCGAAAATAATTTTTATATTATTTTATTAAATCTCTATCAGGTCATTATAATGTCATAAAACACATTATATATTTAAACGGTATTTA
The DNA here is from genome assembly GCA_963277665.1 of Viscum album. Lineage (NCBI taxonomy): Eukaryota > Viridiplantae > Streptophyta > Magnoliopsida > Santalales > Viscaceae > Viscum > Viscum album. The sequence goes on along the minus strand of OY728138.1, from coordinate 1,775,116,151 downwards.
ATTTTTACCCAAAAATTTGACTGTCTTAGAAAATTATGAAAAATTAACCATTATATAATTTAGATTTCCTAAATAAAAAAATATTCATTTCATCTAAATAAATGTTTAAATATTTGAATTTTTACTTTTGAAATAAAAACTGACATTTATCGTGAATTCATAGGTTTTGACAAAAACGACTTTCAAACCTTCATAAACATTACAATTGTATTCCTAAAAATTATATGATCATTTATATTTAATAAAAATTAATTTAGTAATAATATTTTATTAAAATATTATTTAATTAAAAAAACCATTAATTCATCAAAATATATTTCTTAATTGAATATTGACAAAAAATACTATTTGCGCTTTAAAAACCATTTACAAAATAACAAAAAAATAAATGTATATTATTTATACAAAAATAAAGCACACAATCATAGTTCTAAAGTATTATTACATATCCCCTTATAACACCTATATAAGACATAATGGAAATGTGTGCGATGGTGATAGACTCTTGGGGTGGCTCAAATAACACTGTTCTGGTGGTAATCTCAACCAACTTCCACTTCTCCTGTAGGTGGTTTTGTTCGAGCTTAACGTGTTGAACCTCTTCTTGGGCTTGGTCAAGAGAGAAGCCCAATGACACCACCTCCTTCAAAAGATATAAAAAATGGGCTTTGGATGGATCAATTTTACTGTATGATACCATCGCTTCCTTTTTATGAGTAAATTGGATTCGTTAAAGCCCTATATTTATACTAATCATGTGATCATTATTAAACGACTAAATTAGCGATGGTAAAAAATATTAACAGTATTTTGAAATCCAAAAACATAAAACCAAGGAAGTGAATAATTTATATAATTGTTTTACATAATAATACATTTAATTAAATCAAGATAAATATTCATTAATAAATGTTTGGGTCGTTGTGAAGAATAGTTATCAGCTGATCACAAGAATATTTAAAAATCATACATAACAAAAACATCTAGATATAGTAATTATTTACACATAGTCTCATGGTAAGTTCATAACTGCATTTCAATTCTAGGATTCCTTCTCAAAGGTTACATATGAAACTAATCCTGGAGAACACACTCCCCGAGTAAGATAGAACTGATAGAACTCATATTTTATTTTCTTTTTGTGAGGGCTTACCATATGAAGTACATGCTAGAAGTTTTAAGAGATCGATGCATATATGGGGATCACACCCAGGACCATGGGGTATACAAACAACCAAATCTATATTTACCTACTATGTAGGAGATTAATTCCCATGTATTGTTGGTCAGTACGATTTTGGGAACCCCACCTATGAAAACTTGTGATGATTGGGGATCTTACTCAGGGACACATGGATGGATTCCAAAAACTCTATCTAAGAATGAAGTTCCTCTAAGAGGGTCACCATCATATGAACAAGTTGAGAATCCAAACTAAACACTCAAGGAAAGGATTGAGGAAAAAAACTCCAAAAAATCATCCACGATGAGGAGGATATGGTCTCCAAGACATATTTTCATAAGTAAATGGCATATACTATTAGTAAATGATGTCTCTCTATGGAACCGGGTCTGCTAGTGCTTCATGGACCATGAATATATCCATGTCAATTTTTGTGTCAATATCTATGTAAACCTAATCATGTCCATGTAATTTTTTGTGTCTGGGTACATGGTTAGGGTAGTGTATTCATGGCCTATCCATGTTCCTAGTAATGTTCTCCCAAAGGAAGTTCCATGTATTTTGGTTGGGTCAAAAGTCGTGTGATAATTATATCCTCTATAAAACCCTTTCATTTCATCTTGGTCCCCACACCATGTGTATTCCCGGATTACACACCATGTATATTCGAGTTTTACCATAACCATAGAATATTCACATGGTTATATCCTATATCATTTCTAGCAAGGATTCATATAGGCAATCCCACTATAGATGGTGGATCTGAGAGACCAAGAATTTCCTTCACTTTCTCATCAGAATTAGTGAACCAATTAGAATGGGAAAACACTTCTATCACAACCACTAGTAGCTTCATTTCAAAACCCACATAAAGACCTATAATATGATCATAATATGTAATCTCACCTTAATCCCAACATAAATATGAACTCAAATTTATGTTATGAAGATGTTACACCACAAAAAAAAGTTCTCAAAAATTGATTACTAAGAATTTATCAAACCATTATCTAAAATAAATTCCTACAATGAACATACGAAGAAAATGGGTTGAAATGAAAAAAAAAATAACATGATTAATGGAACTCGTATAATTTTTTTTTGGCCTTGATTCATTTCCCCTAGAATAGAGAACAAATAGATACCAATAATCAAAAATAGAAATCCCAAATCCCAGTTAAATCTTTCCAATACTCATAATATGCCTGATCGTCAAATAAATTAATTAGTAGTTTGACTCATGTTCATCAAAATAAAAAACAAAGAAATAATAGACCTACATAATAAAAATTTCCTACATAGATATAGATTGATCACTAATGAAGAACTAATCCACATCGTTATTATTAAAAAAATCCATGCTTTTTTGATGCACACCGATTGAAAATCTGTTATCAGGCTATTGTTCTTTCATGAACGATCCTCCAATTCTCTCTCTAAAATCTATAGGGTTATGTGTATTAACCAATGATTTTACCATAAAAACATATTTATAAGAAATGTTTAGTTCAATCTAATTATTTTAAGAAAATATGTAAATTTACTTATTTATATATTAATCCACCATCGAATATGTTGAACCAGAAATTCTGATGTGCTTGACGGTTATATCATGCCTAGGGTAAAACCCACACTCTAAAATAAACAACTACCTACGATTTTCAATAAGATTCCATATTTTGTAATTATTCCACATTTTTAAGAAATAAGTATGAATGTGAAATTAATATATTCAATATATTTAAATAATCAATTCTGAGATCCTCGAGTCTTGGAATCTTGTATCATCTCATCTCTTAGTCTCGAAAATATTAATAGATACATTTAGAGACTTTACATGAAAAAAAGAGACATTAACACCCACACACCTAAAATTTTCCATATATAGATAATGTATCCAAATATTTAATGCAATGATCACTACATCCAACTCTAAATCATGCAGCTATTAATATTGATCATGATTCATTAATTAAAATAATTTGTATGAATCACCGTATCATTATGCATGAGGATTCATCCCATGCTCTTTTTTAAATCATCACTACACATTACAAATCCTTCCCCTCTTTAGGTTCATGTATATACTAGAGTTGTTACCAACCTCTTTTTAGTTACTTCCAAAATCCTTCACATTGATCTATCAATAATAACATCCCTCCCTTACATGTTAACTAGGACAGTGTATTTGATAGACTTGATAAATTTCTCACAAAAAATTAGTAATATCCTTCCAACTTAAGGAAAACGTGGATCTCAGTTATAGTGGTCCATCTGGGACATTACTTGATAAATTAATTCTTTTATGGATCTATATAAATTCCATTTCTTGTGATTACATGGACCTAGAATGATACTTTCCACAACATGAATTCTTAATTTAAAATATTATCATCCAATTTATCCATTCTCAAGGTATTAAAAAGAATCATCAAATTATCCTCCTGATCTTCCTTGAAATTTTAATATAAAATAATATAATTAATAAAGAAAAAATAAATTGATCAATTGTTGAGATCCAATGATATGATTAAATATTTCATTGATACATGTTAGAAGATATATTTTGTTGACAATTATTTTCATAAGATCATGATAATTAACTCAAAGAAGTATTGATCTATACTTTTTTTTTGATAAAAAGGTTTTTTCACTCCATAGTAAATCACTAGGGAATATAAAACCACTATCTAGATTCTCTTGTAGGTGATTATTTAATTATTAAAATTCAATGAGATATATTATAAATGAAATTTTAATATAGGTATGGATCGAGGCTAGATTTTGATTGAAAACTCAACTTTATAGTTTGGTGGGAGACTATGCATTTCATTTAAAAATATATCAGTATACTCCGATATAATAGGAATTACATCAATATCAACCTTCTCCCCAATCATTACAGACAATAATTTCTCATTGTTGGGTATCAAAACTCATATTATATAATTTTATTCCATGGGGAGTTCATGATTCTTCCTATGTTAATACCTGATAATACAAAAATTTATAGTATGGAATGTGCTATCCATTCTCTAAAAATTAATATGTTATTTTTGTAGGGAAAACCAATCCATACCCAAATTTGTTTCAAATTCAACCAAAGGAAGATTAATTTGATATATAGGAAGTATCCTCCTACAAATATCAATATAATAATATTTATATATGTTAGAGGATATCATTTTTCTACTAGGGGGTTTCATATATAGTTCTAGATCAATTTCATATATTAGAGAATTCCAAATTCATAGAAAAATTGTGTGATATAAAATAATGTGATGAAATGGAATAAAATAATTTATTCATACATATATAATAGGGATCAAGTGTAACTCACCACAATTTATTATCATTATCTATCTCAATGTAAGTGATAAAGAATTCCCTTCTTTGTTTCCTTAGGTTGGGAGGTTAGTTGGAACTTTTTCCTTCATTCTTCTGATGGTTGGTAATTAATTTCATTGTGTCTGAAATCCTTACATTGTAGCACTTTAGTGTAGTTGGATCATTATCTATGAACTTATTCTCATATATGGAATTAATAATGCTTCTAGAATTAGATCAGTGTTTGTGTTCTTAGTTTTCGACATTACTATAGATAAAAAAATTCCTAATCCCTTGAGGAAATTACCCAATAACTTTATCCCACATTTATTTCATGTATGAATTTTTAGTTTCTTCCCTACATGTTTCATATCATTATAGATTCTATTAAACTCCAATTCTAATTTATTTTACCCAAAATAATGATATGATCTAGTTTCCATCCCTACTTTAAGTGCACATTGAAATTTAATTTTATATTAAATGAAGTATCTTATGGACAATTTCCTTGAAAGAATAAGATATAATATAGTAAATAAGTGATCAATTTTACTCTAAATATCAGATATGAAATGAGATTAATTCTTTATGATCCTTGTGAAAATTTCGACATAAGTTAGGATATAGTCATCTTCTTTTTTCAATATTTACAATAATTCCTTATTTATAATTGTGTGAATAATCTAAAGAAAATAATTATTGAATGGTATATTGTAGTTATCTTAATATTCCATAGATTTTACTTCTTCAATTTATGTGGTATGCTTAATGAGATTCCACCACTGGTCAACCACATGTTTTAAATGATATCTGGTAAAAATGAAATTCTCATGGTCTTGGAACTAGAGAATTGAAAATATATTTTCTATCAAATTGATTAACTTCTCAACAAATAGTGGATTAGAAGTACTGCAAAAAGAGGGTGGATGTTTCTACATGAAATCCTTGATAATGAGAGGTTTCTTACTTGGTGAATTCAGGATCTCATCAAAAACTGTATTGTTTATCACTGATTGAGATAGTTAGGTGATAATTTCTATGAGTTTTTTCATATGAAAGATAATCTAAACACATTTTCCATTGGGGATATATATATATTTTCCATTTCACCCACAGTTAACTTGTTTCATTCACATTCCCAACATTAACTCAACAAAAGGAAAATTTGTTATGAGTACACATAAATTAACAAATGTATATATATTGAAATTATAATATCATGAGGTGTATTTCCTAAATAACATGTATAAATTTTCCTATGAATATATAAGATTCAATCTATGTTATCTATAGTAATCGTTTTAACTATAGTAATTATACATTCAATTCCCTCAAAATGATTTTGAAATATAATTTGAATTTTGAAAAGCATATCCCCCATGCATGTCAAATTAGGTTTTCAAGTAGGATACTTCATCATGTACCAAGTGAAGATTGAGTTAATTCACAATACACCATCTTTCAGGGATAATAACCCTAGGTACATTTGTGCCCAATCCTATATCAACTTATACAATCTAGCTAGGGATTATATTTATAGGAAAATCACACAATATTTACATTAGAAAAAAATCAAGATGTTATTATAAACTTAAACTAATCCCATAAAATTGTCCTTATAGATTTTACTAATGTTATTTAAACAAATCCAAAAAATAACTAAACCCAATCCTGATACAAAATAAATTAAAACTTGATAAACATAACTTTTATCAAGTAATACTATCATGATTTAGATAATACATCTAAAAAACAATCATACAACCAGAGGACTGAAATGTTTAATGTATCAGATTTTAGAAATATAAACATTTTATTTTAAAACAGTTGCAAAAATTACCCCATAATTTTAAGTCTCCAAAATATTTTCTTGAAATATATCATGATATAATCATCTTTACAACCAAGGGTATGGAAACATAAGAAAGTCTTGATCTATAATCTTAGTAAGGGAAGTCATATCATACTGTATAAAATCATATATATGATGGAGAAACATGATTTAGATTCCAAATATCATATTAAAAAATCAGAAGACCATATATGATAATCATAAAACATAACATAGAAACATAAGATCATAAAAATATCATTGATGTATCATAGAAGATATAATATGGCTTCAAAAACAACTTAATGATAATAAAACATGTGAAAACAACATAAGAGTGAAAAAATAATTTAAAAGTAAATACTAACATAAAGATATGTCATATCATGAAAATGAAGTAAATCTTGAAAATGTATAATAACTTAACCAACAACATAGAAATGTAGTATAACCATAATAATGAGAAAAACATTGTGAGAAAAATCATTATCCCATGCCTATGAGAAAAAATTCATTATGTCCAGCCTGAAAATGAATGAAAACTCTTTTGTCCCATGCCAAAATTAGAAATCATATGATAAAAACACATTGATATATCAAGAGATATAAAAATAAACTAATTAATTAAAGGTATATATAATAACCTCCCTATTCTCATCTATAGATATGTGTGCCACATAAAATCAACCATCATCATATCTGAAATAACCCATGGAAGATTTTTGGGTTTCATAAATATTAAAAAATATCACATAATAAGAACTTAAGAAAAAATAGGATATCAAAAATATTATTTGAAAAAGGGATTTATATGGTAATAAAAATTTTAGGGTGATCAATGAATCACTTAATGAGAGATAAAATATGCAGAAAAATAGTAGTGGAAACAACAAAGTTTTCACAAAGCCATCAAAAACTTGTTATAAGTAGTGAAGCACAAATTTTGTTCAAAAAAATAATTTTTAAAGGGAAATAAAAGGGCTTTTAAAAAAATATTGTAAATAGATAAACATAAATAATACATGAAAGGAAACAAAAAAACTTTTATAAATATGTAAAGGTAAATAGTAAATCAAACTGACTTTATTAAACTTTTTATGTCATTTTAATGAAAACCCACATCAGAGAAATGTTGAAAGGCCTTAATTTAAAAAATATATAAAGGAAAATAAGGATAATAAAAAATAATATACATACATGTATTATATGAAAAAAATAAAGTTCTTATATCAAAAACATATTCATGGAAAAAATGTTTCCTTAGTACGAATGAGAGTTATTATTCTTTATGTAATATATTTATTTTGGAAAATTATTTATTAAATATGTTGTTATTAATGAGTAGAAATATTTTACATAGATAAAAAGATTAAATTCCATACAAAATTGGTAAATCAAAGGATCAATATTGTTTTAAATATTATATTCAGGTAATAAATGTCCTGGCCATGTAATCAAAAATTTAAATAATAAAACCATTATGTTATTTAAAACCTAAAAATCAAAAGAGATTGATATAAAGATTGAGAAATAGATATTAAAATATCAGGAAATAGAAGTTATTTTATTATTTAAAACGAATTTTTCAATTAATACACCATATTAAATGAATTCACTATATAAAATATGTCCCATAAATTAGAAAATGAGAAATGGTAACCTTTATAATGTTCAAAACATTAAAATAAAAACTACTTGACAGATATTTTTTCCAATGAAACATTAAATAAAATGAATAGTGATAGGATCATGATAAAAATATATTTTTGTGGAAATAGATAACATATCCTAAAAAAAATATAGTGTCTGAAAAATGTATGTCTCAATGTGTGGAAATTTGAGACAAAGAAACCTTAACATGAATTGTTTCTTAGTTGATCACACTTTCACCTATATCATAAAAGACATCACTATATTAACCATATATTTCATAAATTTTTTCATATCCATAAAATGTAATAAAATTCATTTGAAATTATTTTCGACATGTATATTAGCTGGTTATTATCCATTTTCAATAACGAGTGTGTGTAATCTTGATCATTTTGAAATAGTTTTGTAAAAGATGTTTTTTCTTCATTATTATTTAAAATATCTTTAATCCTAGATAATAAAAGGAACTTTAATTAATTTTTTTTAATAATTTATAATTTTACAATTTCATTATATGGTAGTTATGGTCATGCTATTTAAAGATGAATTTGATTATTGGTAGGTTTGGATGATTTATAATGAATTGACATTGGTAAATTAATAATTGTGCTTAATATTAATGGCACCATTAAATATTAAAAGTAAAATCATTATTTAATTATTTATATCATATATCATCAGTAATTAATCTCTCATAGTCATCCATGGTATTATTTTCTAAAATAGTTAATGTTTACTGTTAGACCAACCTAACCATGAATATACCATAATTAATGGATAATGATGACAATGGAAGTGATTTATTTTAGAATAATATCATTATTAAAGAATCATAATGATTTTATTTTGATACTTTTAAAGTGTAAAATACGATTTGATGAGGGTTTAATGTATCACTAAGTGGAACATCTTGACCCAAACATGACTAAACCGGTTCTACAAGATTATTGTATAACCCTCCATATGCCTGAAGCTAGAAACTATAAGTGAGGGACTATAGTGTATCTGTTGAGATAAAATTCCCTTATTTCAGTGTAATAAACAAAAAATAACCAATATCAACCATATCTATAGAAAATTTTATTGTGGTAGTAGTATATATAAATAAGACTGTAATAAAAAACTGAATTTATTAAGAACCCAAATAGACATGTCATAAATACAACACTAATCACCCACCAGGATGATCACATATACAATAGTAAATAAAAAACAATAATAAAAATACAAGTCTCTACTACCATTTTTGAGCCGAACTACATACCCAAAATCCATGAACATGTATAATCCATTCCACTGGATCAATCCCCAGCCTCAGTCCCAACTATATATGTAATCAAGTGAACATATACTTGGGTACCCCCCAATGTAATCGAATCCTAAGAAGGGTATGAGTAAAACATTAGTAGGGAACCACCAACCAATTCTCATACATAGAAAATAAATTCAATGTATGTTTTTGTGTGCTACTAATTAGGATTGCAGTAATAATAAATCTCTGTTAAAGTAAAATGAAGAGAAAATTAAAACCATAACATGCTATCCTAATGGAATGCACTTGAAATTTTCATATCTTAGCTAAGGGAAAAATGGATAATAATGGTGAAAAATATAATGGGTAAACATAATATATTGTCGATCCTTGGGTTTTTGATCTCAATAATATATACATCACGTTAATAAGGCATCGAACTAGATGTTGTGCCACTGAAGTTATGTACAATCCTTTTGATCCTTGGGTTCGTAATCCTGATCTATGACACTAGCTTCTTCTAGAGTTGCAAATGACTATATTAAAGATACATCACCATAGGGGAATACATAATCTAGCCCTAGGTTAACATGTACATGCATCCAACACTATAATAAGGGATTTTAGGTAATAACCAGACATCCATTAAACATGGAACAGAGTTGGATGTCATATCACTCATGTTGTGTGTAAACCCATTCCGATTTATGAGTCCTAGGTCTTTATCTATAAGAAATCACAACATTTCTTCAGGGATAATCCCTAAGGTTGATGACCCTTAACTGAATTGTAAGGAATGATATATAGTTTAAAGTACAGGTTTAGAATCCATTGAGTAAATCGATCAACATCCCATTCCCATAAAAGTGTGTCAAAAATAGTAATCTTGCGTGCACCCAACCCTAAGGAGCATCCTAGGAATCTATCAAGGAGAGTGGAGTCATCCTCGATATTATCTCAAAGAGGGATCTGATACATCCTTAGAAACCTACCTTTATAAAACCTCAGCATGATAGGAATCCCAATGAAAAATGGGACTTCCTATAATGGACACCTCCAACCTTGTAAGGATCATATTTTAGATCCATAGAAGTACATTTGGGAATCACAACAATCAAGAAGGCTCAAAATCAAGATCTAGTAAATTATGTAGGGTAATAACAATTAACAAGTAGGCTCAACAGCTGAATCCTAGGATGTATTCATGGGAATCTTGAAAAATAATATCTAATAAAAAGGATCATGAGATAGATCTAAATAAGTACCTTTGGGTATCGTTACAATATTGCATCACTATGGCCCCATCATCCTAAAAAACAATAAATACCTCTATCAAAAATAAATTCATCAATATTTACCATGTGGATGAATAAATAAAAATTATGTGGGTGGATTAACAAATAAACCCACCACTTATACCAAAACACCATGGTCTTACAAGCTTGGTACATGTTATAAGGTAACATCTTCTACAATCACAAACCAAACCCATGAATTACTATCTTCGGATCAATCAAACATTAGGATACCCATGGGGTACCCTATTTCATTTCTTAGGAGAGTCATCCTACTAGAGATTCTCAATGTTTCCATTTAAATTATGGTGTCCCATTGGTATCCTCTAAGTTAACACATAAGTAAAAACATACCTCTTTGGATCCTCACAAGGAGTAAGCATGTTGAGTCATTCTACATGGGATTCTATATGCTAAATCATAATTGGAGGCATCCTAATTCACACCTATCATAGGGCGTGTAAAATGAAAATTATTTTCTAAATGCTGTAGAGTGGCTGGCCTGGGTCATCTCACTTAAGCATATTTATTAGTTTTTTACTCACCAAATATAATATTCCTGCACTACTTATTTTGGGGTTTTTATTTAATATTGGAATGTAATGGAATTTAAATGGAATAAAAGATTAAAATAACCTAAAATGTAAACTTTTAATTAGTAATGAAATAACATGGAATTATGGTTTGGTTTGTGGGTTGCATCATTATCCTTATTGGTGTTTATATTATGTTTGATAATTAAATTATGAGATCTTATGAAATAATTACTATTATTTTAAATTGTGGTGTGAAATATTTAATGCATTTAGTAATCTTAAATTCATCACCTTTTGTAATCAATGTTGACGTCACATCACCATCGAGAGTGTGACTTCTCCCAGGTCCTGGCTCCATTTTAAGTCATTTCATCCACTAAATATATCTACTCCATCACATTAAGAGCTTGTATCTAGTACAACGGAGGGAAAAGATTTAATAAAATTATAGAAATTATTTTGAGATCAGTTTTTTGGTGGATTATCATCACACCCATTCACATCACTCTTTCTCATCACAAAGTTTATAAAACATAAGAATATAATGTAGAATAAATGATATTTCCACCTACCTCCCCTGGGCCAAGCCTCGGGTTATCCCATCATTTTTAGGGTATGTGGTAAAAAGGATTGAAAAATAAGGATAATAAAATAAAATAAAATAAAAGGATGATGATGGGGAGAGAATAAGAATTAAAATAGACACATGAAATCACACAATAAAAATAAAATAAGAAGAAGAAAAGAAGAAAATAATGGTGAATTATATGGAGTAAAATAAGAATAGTGTTTGTAATAAGACACAAAAATAAAATACATGCATGATAAATATTTTATTTAAAATAAACTAAAATAATTTTATTTTTAAATTAAATATGATGTAGAAAAGATTAAAAATAAAAATATTAGAATAAAATAAATTGGTGTAATATCTTCCCCTCTAGAATCTATCCTCAAAATGTTGGCTCCAGTTATTCCCACCATCTTGTCGAATCATGTCATGGTCCCTTCCTATAAGATTATAGAAATTGAACTTTCAATTGAATCTCAACATTTTAGATTAATTAAACTTGTAAAGTAGAAGTTATGACATTATTAATGACTCACCCATTTTCTATAGGATGATTCCATAAATCATATTTCAATTTTTATCTTTTAGTGGATACATTAATGAATAAAAAAGTCCTTGATTTTTTTGAAATTATTTTATGATTAAGCCATCAAATCCAGCTGGAATCACCTCAATTAGAGGTGTTTACCCTGAGTTATTACTCATTTATAGATGTGGGGTCTACTCTATTGGTGAGAATGATTTTCCAACATGATTGATTTTTTTATCCTTTAGATGTATGAATGATATTTTATTCTAGAAGAGAAATTCATATCCCATGAAGACAGTAAGACTAAAAAAATAATTTCTTAAATTGGTTTTATAGTTTAAATGTTATGCATGAAATAAAAAAGTGATTAAATCTGTTGAAATCAAAGAATTAATATTTTTTTACATTTTATCATAAAGAACACAAAAAATACCAAATTGATGCAAATAAGATCAAATTGAAATATTGGTTGGGATTACATATGTAATTTATGTAACCCAGATTACACTCTATAGTACCTCGATCCCGGTTGGCCACATGACCTCAAGCACTTCTCCCCAAAACCTAGAGGCTGCCGAATAGTAATGAGGGACTAGGTGTGTCTATGGGGAGACTATGCCCTCATCGTCAGAGTGTAGCATAGAAAAATATAAATCACTTACAAGTAGTGGAAAAAGTAATAAAAATAGACCATAGATAACCAATAGGAATAGATATCACTATAAAAAGGAAGCTCAATTACAATGATGACGATAATAATGTCATATTTCTCTACAAAACAGCCAAAACTGGTCCACAATAGTACAATACAATACATGTATGAAAATTGCAAAAAATCCAAAAGTATCAAGCTGGCACTATGAACCTAATATCTATCTCATGATACCTTTATTCTAAATAATCATTAAGAACATGTAATAGGGTGATTTCCCTTATAAATATCTATAAACATATAGTCTGTTTGGGTACCCAAAGGAGGTCCAAACAATGTGTGAGATATAATCCCAATATAAAACCACCCAGGGTATGTGCCATCTAGTCTATGAATATATATAGAAACATTGAGCATGAAAAATATGACAAGTAGTGGAAGTACTCAAAATTAAATATCCCATATGGTCTATGTCCTCATTTTATATCAAGTTCTTTTAATGAATTTCATTTAAATATTAAATTTTTGAATTAAAATCCAAGCCTAAGTCATTATAAACAAATTATATTAGCCATTAAATCTCATTAAATTAATAAGTCTCAAGACCCATCACATAGGTCGATGTCCCTCATTTTAATGTACTCAAGGATACACAAATATGATGTCCATAAAGTGTTAGAAAATACTGAATCCAAGATTTTTCTTTGTCCTGATAGGCATGTCAAAAAAACAATTTAATTCAATTAAAAAATTTAAAACATGAACACATACTTGGAAATCCTAATTTGGAATCCAAGTCTCACTCCATGTGTAATATAAACCAACACCCAATGATCCCTATATGTGAAACCTCTCAACAGCCTAGGTATCACTCTAGGTGTCGTATAATGTCACTTCCAATCGAGTACATCCCTGGCGGTCCACTAAGGGAGCCCAAGTATCACCTATGGCATGCATGATCAAATTCCCTTGGAGTCTATACTATGCAATCCATTGGGATTCCATGTTGCACTCAGTATATAACAGTAAAGACTCTATTAGTCCGTCCTTGTAATCCCATTTAAGGAGTTCAAGTATCCCTCATGAAAAGTGAGGGAAAAACCAAATGACTTTGACCAGGTCATTAATCAATAGAATCCATGTGTCACCAAAGGTATATAAGAATTTAACAAATTCAAAATCATTTAGTTAATTTAATTTAATTCTGTCAAGGTAAACCCCAAGAACATACAATTTAGACCTCACCTCAAAAGGTGACACAAAGCATTGGTCAATCTTAAAAGGCTTGGCCCTAAATTACTTACAGGGGAATTTCATTTAAATAAGAACCTCAATCTAAAAAAGACATTACATAAATAAGGCCAAGGTCATAGTCATCCATCCCTTCCCATTAATACATTATAATAACAATTGATAATTAATATTCCAATTCAATTCAAGGATTCAATTTCATGTTCACATCCCATGATAAGGGTAAATGGGAACACCTCAAAGATATCCAACACCATATTCCACCAAAAAGAACAATTTAAATAAAAATCACACCCAAAGGTGTGGTTGAAATTTAAAGGAATTTAACCTATTACCATTCATTGGTGAACTAATTAAATATGTATTCCATGAATATCATTTTAATTTAATGATCTATGTTTAATACAAGTATTCACTCTGAGAAATGGGCGCACGATATGACATAAATATATAAACAAAATGACTTTTAATGAAATGCATGAGAACACAAAAATCCTACTCATATTAATCTCCTCATCAAGTATCAACCTTTAGTTATTCCTAGATAGGATGAAATATGAAGAATGGATCAACACTGAAAAATATGGCATCTAAGCCTGCTTTTAAATAGGATTGACGATACAAAAAACCCAAAAAATGGATAAAAATGAATTGATATCTTACCAGTACTGATTTAACAGGACCAATAGAGAAATAGAAAGAGTTTGGATCTACCAACAAGAGTGAATATGACCTCATGGATTTCTTGGGTGATCCTACATGTGAAAAGGGTGGTGTTGGATTTTGTTAAACACTGGTAAGAGGTCATTCCTCTTATTAAAAAACTCAGGAATTTAAATGATGTTTAAATTACTTACACTTCTTATAAAGCATGGTATATTTTCACTATAAAATACCTTTACACATTTATAAAGGTTCTAGATAGATCATTACAAGTATTGTAATTGAATAAACACCATTTATTCAAATTTCAAATTTTGTCCTAAAATTTTCATTCCATGGGTGGTGACGATTTTTTTGAGAATAACTATGGCCACTATGATCATGCATCAGCCTCCCTCTCCTAGGTCTTGTTTTGTACACAGTCATGCCACCATAGTACCCATACTATAGGAAAGGGACAACCTTATAAAAACTTTGTGATATGATCCATAATATATATAATATTCTCCTCAAAGGACACATAAACCTATAACTCATCCCCTTAAAAAAAGTCATGAGAAGGGTTTGAATAATAACTTCATCATTGAGATACATGGAAGATGTCATGCATGTATTGGTACCTCTGAGGTAACTACAACCAATAGGCTACAAGATCTTCCCCCTCTAGAATCTGAAATGGCATGACACAATATAGTGAAATCTTAAATTGTCTCCTAACCCTCTTGTGTACCCGCCATGATGAGATACATAAAAAGACCCGAGCCCTAACCGTGAACTCTAGTGGCCATATACAATGATCAATGTGTGATTTATGATGAGATTGTGCAATATAAATCTATTCCAAATCAACTGAACCTATTTTGTGGTCTCCTGAACAAGACGAGGTCCTAGTGTAGCTTCTTTTGTTGCCTCTAACCAATATAGGCTTGATCGGCATGGAATACCATATAAATCATCATAATGAACCATCCAAATAGTATCCAGAGAGCTATTTTTTAATTATAATTAAACCAAGAGTATATACCTCTCCCAAGATCACCCAAAATCAAGGATGCATGCTCGCATCATGTCTTTAAACACCTGAATTGTGCGCTCTGACTGAGCATCTGTCTAGGGGTGGTATGTTGTGCTCAAAATCACCTATTTACCAAATACCATCTATACCCCTTTCCATAATCATGAAGTAAATAAGGCATCCATATCTAAAATGATATTACTCAGGACCTCATTGAGTTATACTATCTCATAGATACTCAACCTTCTATTCTCATCAACATTGGAGGTCAACTTGATCATTAAGAAATTATCAACCTTCATGATCCTCTCAAAACAAGTCTATACAACATCATTAAATTGAGGAGACCTCAGTAATAATATTAAGAAATCCATCACATCATAATTTCATATACCCTTGGGGATGGATAACTATTGTAAATGTATGGATGGTCACTGGTGTTCGGCCTTCACCTACTCACAGTTAGAATATATCATGAAAAAACTAGCTACATCTCTTTTCATTCCTAACCACAAGTACTGTTGATCTAAATACTGATACATTTTGGTGATGCTAGGTTTTAATTTCCAAGATAAATTATGAAAGTATCACATCATCTCCATGCCCATGTCTGAAGATACCCATACACACCTATGTACAAGTATGGTATCATCCTCACCTAAAATCCAAAATAGGTGGGTCCTCACTAGCCACACTCTCCTATAGGTCTAGGACTTCTAAGTACGACAACTGAATCATCACTCTATATATAAGGGAATAGGTAATATATAAATGTGATTGAAATGTCTACCCATGATTTTCATGTACCACCATGTGCAACTAAGTGAATAAAGATATGAGCTTCCACTCTCTACTAGCCTGCTGAACTCCCTATATCTGACCAATCATGCTCAGTGCTTAAACCACTATATTACCTTTACCCGGTGTTTATGGAATCTCAATATCAAAACACTATAGGTATTCAACCCAACTTCTCTTCCTCAAATTCATACCATAGCTTGTAAATATGTACTTGATGATTTTTTGGTCTGTGTACACCAAAAAATGCTCCCCATGTAAAGTCTCCAATAACAAAATTTTTGAAAAATTACCACCAACATGAGATCGTGTGTCGGGCAACTCATCTCATGTTTCCTCAACTGCCAATAATGGTACCTCAAAACTATATCCCGTAATATAAAAACTACTCTGAGATAGATACATGATGTGTCATCATAAAAAGTGTAAATCCTTCCTAGAACTATAAAAATTAGTATCGACATTGAAGTAAATCTCCCTTTTAGCTCTAGAAAGGATATATCATAGGAATCCAGCCATACAAACTTCACAATCATCACAGTTAGTCCTGAAAACGGCACTAATATGTGTGATAAGTCATGTATGAAATGTATGTAGTAACCAACTAGACCTCATAAACTTCTTTGTTCAAATAATTTCTTGGGATAGTCCTAGGAATCACTCCTATCACCTTCTCTTGATCAACTGATACTCCTGTATCTAAGATGATGTGACCCAGGAAGTGAATTTGATCCATCCAGAAGTTTCACTTTGTGAGAATAACATATAAATGATTATCTCAAAGTGTATCCAATATGATCTCAAGATGTTGGGCATGATCATATTTATTATGATAATACACCAAGATATAATCCACAAAAACCATTGCCAAAGAATCAATATAATGATGGAAAACCCTGTACATCAGTTCTATGAAGACTTCTGGCATGTTTGTGAGACCGAATGACATTAACAAATACTCATATAAACCACGCCTACTAAGAAATCCTGCGCGACGTATTTCTATTGGTATAAAATTCACATGATGATAATTTGATCTCAAAAAAGCTTTCAAAATACCTGATCTCCTCATATCTAGTCTAAGTGATCATATACTTGTGGTTGAGGATACCATTTATTATCTATTAGATAGTTCAATTTTCCATAATCCACACATATCCTAAGGTTTATATCCAACTTTTTAGAAAAAATGAATGATGAACCCCATGTAGAAGTATTGGTTCAAATAAAACACTTATCTTCTAAATCCCCAAGCTTCCTCTTGAGCACATGAATATATGTAGTAGCCATCCTATAAAGTGGAATAGATACTAGTGAATCTCCTAACACTAGATTGATAGAGATATATATGTCCTTAACAATAGGTAATCCATAAAGGTCATTTGAGAAAATGACCTTGAAATGATCAACCACTGGATGGAAATATGTCTGACATGTTCCTTGATCCTCCCCATATAAACTCATGATCTGGGATATCACTCCACCCAACCCACGATTATTAGGTCTAGATCGTCTCTCCTGGATATCCCATTCACACTTTTGAACAAACTCACCACCCTTTTGTGATGTGAAGGAAACCCTTCTATGATATAAATCAACAAAAGAATATAAGGGAACCAACAAGTCCATTATGAGAATAATGTCAGAAACTAGTCATCTTGAGGAAAAAGGGGTACCACATGAAGTGAAACCCTCCAATATCAAGGAGGGAATCCTTGAACTATCATATATCCTCCATTGTAATCCTCAAAAGAGTATCAAGAATCATGAATCCATCAAAATTATACACATTGAGTCCAAGTTTGTCCTCAATGGGTATATATATAGAGATATTAAAATCACCTATATAAAAATGTGAAGAAGATAAAGTATTGGTTACTAGAATAATACCTATGATAGTAGAGGGTCCAGGATCTGGCTCCTTAAGGGTCTATTTCACTATGCATATTAGGCCTAAACCATAGCCTTGTGATACTACAAAGATACCCAAAACATATATGCTATACTAACACTATAAAAACAGGTTCTGAATAACACAACCATGACAACTTCCTCGACTTGATCGAATAGCTATATGCCATCTCCCTTCCCTATGATAAGATTATGACCCCTCTTCTGAACATGGTGTTAGTGAAAACCAAATCTCACAGGCAGCTGGAGGGAAAATTCTATAGAAGTTTTGTAGATGGCCTATCATTCCACAAGATCTACACTCAACCGGGTCCCTCTTAAATTGAGGTATCATATGTACCAACCTACCGTACCAGTAGAACCTCACCCTGCTACCTGAATATGTGATCTGTCTACAAATATGACCTTTTAGCATCTCTATATAATTCTTCCTAATACCAGACAATGCAATAACATATCAAGATGTTGAACTGCCCAGGCTCACAACTCTAACCTCTCTCAGGTTACGCTATGTGATAAGCACCTAATTCACTATTCAAAAAATGCTAGTCAGCTGAAAGGAATTCTCCTATGATGAAATGTTATACTTGATAACATCCTTGAATCTCATAATTTTAGATAAGTCTTCACCCATATGAGTGGGTGTGAATGTTATGGAGCTCAATAAAATGGACTGAGTAATCCATAAATGATAACACAACATTCTCTAGATGAAATAAATCTCAGGCTCTATCAGCGCGCAACATCTTAGGATAGAATTAATCATAGAATTACATATGTTAATCCCTCCAAGATATCTCCATATGACATTATTTTTGAGTAATGAAATCCCATAATCTCTTGGAAGAATCATGAGGAATATACGTAGCGAGCATTATAATCCTCTAAAGAGGTGTCTCTAGATGCTAAATGATTGATAACATGGCCTCTAGACATAAATCTATAGCCTGTGGTCCTCTATCCCTAAAAAATGTGGGATTATTCTTCTTAGGAACTCACGCATCAACACTTCCATAGTTGGGTAAGGTCTCGGTGCTCCCTGAAGGGTCTACATGAACCATATAAAGCCTTCCCAAAACTATGATTCATCACCTATTGGTAGGAAAAAATACTTGCACCATAGGTCTCAACACTAGAGGCTTCACTAGTAGCCCATGGACCACCACCTCTATAGCATGGTCTTATCCACCCTCCTAGTATAATATTGGAGGAAATCTCGATGAAATACCTCTACAAATTCTAGGAACATGATTCATATCAAGATTATTTTCAAAGGTCATTTCTCAAAAGAGAAAACTTTAAGTAGGAAAGGCACATTACTTCTCTTCTAAGAACACACCCCTCTACCTGGTACAAGATTCAGGTTTGGGCATCATACAAATCATATACAAAAAAACGGTACTGCCTACTTCCTACTACAATGGCCGGGTTCGAGTCAACATCACCACTTTAACAATTTTTGTTTCAATTTTAATTATTCTCGAATTCAAATATTTCATTCAAATTTTTATTACAAATCATATTTATAAGTTTGAACCACTAGTTTACCAAATTCTCATCCATGAGGGAATTTACTCTTCAAGAACTAAAGTATGGTTCCCACCCATTTCATATCATAACACATTCCAAAATACCTATCACAATAATTTGTATATTTATCAAAACACCTATTACAATATCATACAACAAGTAATGCATCCTAAATTGAATGGAATAATTAATGGCATGTGATTTCCAACAAGTGATTACATGATTCATGTGATGGAATACCCTCATATCATTGGGTTAAAACAAAATGAAACCCACAAACATATCAATAATAACATCACAATTCATGTGTATCACCCTACATTGGAATCAAGTCAATTGTAATTGTCAAAATATTATAAATAACAATTTATTTATAATTAATTTGGATTTCTCTTATATTAGGGATATCCACATATGGGAATATCTCATTACTAGATTTTATTTCCATTCTATCCATTTCTAATGTTGGAAGACGATAATGAAAAGTAGAAAAAACCCCTCTAAACTACTTTATAATGTACCATTCCCAGATGTCACTCAACAATACCCTAATCCTAGTTAGACACATAGCCTAAAGCGCACCTCCCCAAATGGAAAATTCTACTGACTAGCAGTAAGGGACTAGGTGCGTCCATGGGAATATTATTCCCTCATCAATAGAGTATAGAATATTTGAATATCAATCATATACAAGTTGTAGAAGTAGTAATAAAAACTAGACAATAGATAACTGGTGGGAATAGATTGAAATATAAAAAGGAAGGTCATATAAAATGACGATGATGATACATTTCATATGTCTCTAAAAATATCCAAAATATGTAACAATGTTATAATACCTTACATGTATCAAAATTAAAAAAAAAATCTAAAAGTATAGAGCTATCATCATAAGCATTAGCTTGGTCCCAAGATTACCTTCTCCTAAGAAATCATCAGGAACCTATAGTTGGGAGATTTCCCTTATCAATACCTATAATCAAAAAGTTTTTTTGGGCGCCCAAAGGCAGCCCAAATAGGGTGTGAGATATAATCCATGTAGGCACCCATCCAAGGTCTTTTCCATCCAACTAGTGAATATATATAACAAAATTCTACAAGAAAAGTATAACAAGTAAAGGAAGTACTCAAAAGTAAAAATCTATAAGGTATGTGACCTCATTTTGTATCAAGTTCATATAATCAATTTCATCTAAATATTAAGTCACTAAATTAATAGTTTGACATGTGTTATTATAATCAACTTCCTTTAACCATTCAATCTCATTCAATTAATTAGTCTTGATACTTGACATGTAGCCTGATGTCCCCTATAGTAATGTACTCAAGGATACCTAAAAGATATATCCATAATGTGTAAGGAAGGACTGAATCCAAGACTTTGATTTGGCTTTGTAAACACATATTATAACCCATTTCATTGAATTAATCAATTTATAAATTGAGAACATCCTTTCCATTCATAAGATGCACTCCAAGTCTCACTCCAGGTGCAATATAAACCCACACCCAAAGAGCCTGTCCATAGAGAACCTCTTAAGAACCCATGTATCACTCTCGGTGTGGTATAACATCACCTCCATTCGAGTCCATCCTTGGTGGTTAACTAAGGGAGCCCAAGTATCACCCATGGAATATATGATAAAATTCTCATTGATTTCATCCTTAGAAATCTATTTTGAATCTAAGTGTCACTCGATATATAGTAGTCAAGCTTCTATGAGTCATTCCTTGGAAAACCATGTAAGGATTCCAAGTGTCTCTTGAGCAAAAGCGAGGTCAAATACAAGTGAGTCTATCAGTGGGATTCATCAATTGAATCCATGTGTCACCCAAGGAATATAAACTTTTAACCAATTTAAAACCAATTAATCAATTTCATTTAATTATGTTATGTAAAAAACAAAGAACATAAAATTTAAACATCACCTCAAAAGGGGACACAACCCATTTTTCAAACTTATAAGGCTTGGTTTTAAATTAATAACATGGGAATTTCATTGAAATAAGCATCTAAAGCTTAATAGGGAATTACAAAACCAAGGACAAGGGAATGGTCAACTATACCTTAACATTAATCCATTTAAATTTAAATTCATAAATAAAATCGAAATTCATTTTTCAATTCAATTCATGGATTCAATTTAATGTTCATATCCCATGAAAAGGGAAAAAATAGAACACATAAAGGATATCCAACTAATATTACATCAAAATAGAAAATTTAAAAAAACAACATGCCCAAAGGGGTGGTTCCAATTTCAAGGCATTGAACCTAAAAAAATTCATTGGTGGACTCTTTAAATACATAGGTCATGCATATCAATCTAATATAAGGATCTAAGTTCATTTAAATGTGTTGATCCAAGAATTGGGTGTGCAACACAAGGAAATAAATATATGAACTCACTAACTTTTAACGAAATTCCTGATACCACCCAACTCGTAATCATACTACTCTCTTCATCCAGTTACAACCAATATTTTGGCCTGGATTTAATGAAATTTGAAGAACAAATCAGCACCCTGAAAATAGGATATATGAGCCTCCACCTAAATAGAACAATTGATACCAAAAATAATAAATAATGGCTAAAAAGGAATTGATATCATATTATCAAAAATCTAAGGAGACTAATAGTAAAAGAAACGGAGTTCAGATATACAAATGAGAGAAAATTCTACCTCTTGGCTTTCTTAGGTGCTCCTGCATGTGAAAAGGGGGGTGAGGGATTCTGTCCAAAAAAGATAGTATTACCTACATCTTTAAAAATATTGCGTTTACATAGAGTGTAAATTATTTAAACATCATGTAGATCTTAGGATCTTTTCCATAGGAAAACCATTTATATTGCATGAAATTTTTTGGGTCAACCATTACATATTGTGTAATTTAATACACCTATTTTATTCCAATTAGACGTCATCTAACTAGCCTATAGCCAACCTAGAGCCCTCTACCCCTTCCTTTCAAAAAACAACCCAACTGGACCATGTCACTTCTTAGGTTCTATTCTAAAAAGAATGTAAACAAGTTCTTAAAGTGGAAAACAAAAGGACCCACGCCTAATGTAAAAAATGGACCTTTACAAAATAATTGAAAAAATATAAACAAATGTTGAAAATTTAAGTTCTATCAAATACCCCACACTCAAACCATGCTTTTACTCAAGAAAAAATTCTCAATAAGGAATTTAAAGGCCACCAATGTCATTAATATTCAAATTAAGAAGAAATATAAACAACCAATTATCAATGTAAAATAAAATTTTAAAATTTCATATAAAATATTATTTCATTTTATCATTTTTCATGGAGAAAATAATCCATGTATTTTACTTTTCCTCTATAAAAAATGATGTAACTTATCATTTAATTCACTTAATTTTGTCAATTCCTTATTATTAAACATTTCAAATCATGATCCACCTCACAATGTATTCTTTTCTCTCAAAACTCATGATTCAATTTAAGTAGAGTT
This sequence comes from Viscum album, assembly GCA_963277665.1. Lineage (NCBI taxonomy): Eukaryota > Viridiplantae > Streptophyta > Magnoliopsida > Santalales > Viscaceae > Viscum > Viscum album. The sequence goes on along the minus strand of OY728138.1, from coordinate 1,775,092,673 downwards.
ATGCTCATATAATAAGAACATGCCCCTTATCACCAATCTTGTAAAATAACTACTTTCTATACACTGTCAAAAAAAAAAATCACATAAAATCAAGAGGAATTTCAATAAAGGTTCAAATGTCTCTGAGGAATATGTTTGGTAGGATTTGATGATTTAAAAATTAAGTATCATAGAGGAGGTTTATATATTATGTACAATGCATAATATAAAAATTAACAATGTAATAAAATTATACCCATAAAAGTACCAACTCCCATTTCCCCAAAACTCAAAGTAAATTTTATGATCAAATAAAGAATATGAATGATATCTGAACCCTATTTAAAAAAATTTCTACTTATATAATTTTGTTGTCCTTTTCAAAGAAACATTCCATTTGTTTTATTTTTTTGAAATTTATTATTAGAATAAACCTCAAATCCTGCACCTAACCACATATGATAATATTTATAGTTCTAATAATGGTGATTTTTGGTTTCCCAAAATCACAACCCATTTTTCTCAATCATTTGGTTAATATTTTTATTTTCCAATTTTTTAAATTCAAGAGGGGGAAAATTAAGTATCAAGGATGAATCAAAAACCTTAATTTATTCCCACAATAATCACCCCCACAATTTTTCCTTACATTCTAAATAATCCCTTACACAATGATTACCATTACCCCCACACTCCAAATTTAAAATATCATGAGAATACCAAGAGTAGGATAGGAATGGATAAAAATGGATTAAAAATTGGATCATCCCTAAAAAATTAATTCATCATCTATATTGGCTGAAGAGGGATTGTTTTTAATGTGTTGTGTTAAAGATAAGTCATTTATTAAAAGTTTCCTCAATCATTTTAAATATGTTTTTTCATAGTCATAGCTTTTAGAAGTTCAAATATAATTTATGGTCAGTGAAAAGTCCCATGATCACTCTGAAATATGCCCAATAATAAATAATAATTACTTAGTCTATAAATCCTCTTGATAATGAGAAATATGATTTGGAAAAATCAAATAAGTCATGATTAGTAATAAAAAATCAATTCACATGAATCATTGATATTCAAATAATGAAACATTTTAAGGAAATTTAATTCATATGAATAAACTAATTCACTAAAATCATGAGTTCTCATTTCAATACCCATGATTCAATTAAAACATTCAATTCTACATTTTACTCATTCAATCTCATTAGCCTTGAAATATAAAAAATGTAATCATAAGATTCCTAATAAACACAAGTCTCCTAGATAATTCAAGTAAATTAGTAATTTCATCACGAGCATGCAATTCAAGTTTAGGGATCAATTTTTTATTTTTTACAAAAAAAATTATGGAGTTTAGAAGATAAATATTAAAAATGAAATCCCTTTTAAAATGAAGAATTAGTCTTCTTGAACCATTTATTGGGACATTATTATTCCATAATAGTCCTATATAAAATAATTACCCAGTTAATCACAAGTATCACTTCATTTATGATAAAAAAGATAAAAGGGAGTGGGTTTAATGCTAGAATAATCTAAAATAAAATTGAAATATAAATTTATAGAAACCATGTAATGATAAATCATGGGGTCATCCCTCCTAGTGGGCCCTAAATTTTTACTACCTCTAGAAGGGTAGTACGAGCTATTATCTATAATCATTTGGTGGGTGGAGTGTCTTGGACATGAACCAACACATGTTGTTCTTCCCATATTTCATTTACTTATTCGTGTTGAGGATAATTCCATGTCTAGAGTAAACCAGATATCCTGGCTTCTCAATGTGGTAAAACAGTAATGGTGGGGATAAGAAGAATTATAAAACCTCCTCCTCCTTGACTACTACTTGTGAAATGTCTTCTTTAAAATACAGTTGATTTTGATGATGTGATGCATGAAAATAATAATCAATGGGATATTTAGAAGATTTATTTGAAGAATTAACTTCCAAATCATAGATTTTAATGTTGGAATTTTGTATCTAGTATTATTCTGGAAGAGCCAGTAGGTTCTCTTCTTGTAAACCGTACAGTAAATATTGAATGTCTTCAGGGAGATCCAAGTGTTCCACAATAGGTGAAAGTCCAATTTCTTCATATTCATCCATGGAAGAAAAAATATTGTAAGAATATGAAAATTCACAGGATTGGGATTTAATAGTAAATTAATATTGAATAAAATTAAATGAAATAAAATTTGAGATAAAATTAACTCCCTAAATTGGTTCATATTTAATATCTACCTCAGTGGTAAGTCACTCTTGAAGTAGGATCTCAGTGGATGGAGGTACGTAGAAGGATCCTACCAAATTACTTCAGATTTTACCACATGGGTGGTTTCTTCCTTCATGGGTGTTGTATATATATTTTTCAATTTTTGGCGAGATCAATTAGTTCCTGACATTCATTCTAGAATCCATGCGGTTAATTTTTATCTCCAACATGTAGCTTATTAAAAATTTCATTTAATATATCTATCCATGAAATGATTGAGCAAGGAAGAATGAATATTTTGGTACCTACTCCATTACCTCCTAAAGTTCTTCAATTTCAATGTTGAGTGGTGAAATCTCATTCATTGATTCCTTAAAAACTTTCTCCAGCTCAGGGTTACAAACATATTAAAATTCCATTTATACTTTTCTCATTAGTTTTGAAATATTTTATCTAATTTATTTTATCTCGTATCTATTATAATCTTTATCTTGTTATTATTTCTATTTTTTCGCACTTGTGAGTAATATCCCCATGAATAATAATCTTAATTTGAATACATCATGGAAAGAGGGTTTTTTATTATCAATTTAATCAAGAAAATAATGAAAAATATTTACAAAAAATGTGAATTTATAAAAACTGACTGAAATGACTATTTAGATCCCTAGAAACAACACCAGTTTTGATGCATGACTTTTATAGGGTGTGGAAAAATAAAATTAATTTCCTAATGAAACACAGTGGCTGACCATGGTCATCTCATTTTAGGATATTTCTTAGGTGTTCACTCACTTAATCTAATTCACCTAATATACTTTTTGTTTTTTATTTTTAATTACTCTAGGAAATTAATGGAATTACAATTAATTAAAATATAAAAATAACATGAAATGAAATAATATTAGTAGGGAAGAAAGAATATGGACTTTATGGCTTCATTTGTGGGCTTTATCATTCTACTTGTTGGTTTTTAGATTAAGTTTGATAATTTAATTATGAGATATCATGAATGCATTACTATATAAATATTTAGTGGTGTGAAATCATGAATGAAGTTAATAATCTTAATTCCACCTCCACCTATAACTAAGGATTACAACACACCTCAATAAAGAGTGTGACATATCCCAGGACCTGGCTCCATTATATTCTATTTCATCTACTAAATTAATCAAGTTCATCATATGAATAGATTGTATCTATTATAAGGGAGAGAAAATATTTAATAAAAGCATAGAAAATATTTTGAGATCATTTTTGTTGTTCATGATAACCACACCCGTATACATCAATCTTTCTCATTACAAATATAATAAAGCATAAGAATTTTAAGATCAGAATAAATGATATTTCCACATACCTCCCCCATTTTGAGCCTCATGTTATCCCTAGATTTTTAGCATAAGAAGTCATGGTGGAATCAGAAATAAATATAATAAAATAAAATAAATAAAAATTATGTGGATAAGAAAATAAAAAAAACAAAAACTCACACACTAAATCATAAATTAAAAATATAAGAAGAAGAAGAAGAAGAAATAAAGAAATGAATGGTGAATAAGACGTTGAAGAATAGGAAGGGTGTGTGGAATAAGATAAAAAAATAAAAACCATGCATTAATTGTATTGTAATTAAAATAAAATAATATTAAATTTAAAATAAATCTAATTTAATAAAATAATAAAACAAAAAATAAAAGAAGAAAAGAAATTGGTGCAACAGATTCCCCTCTATAATATTTCCTATGAATATTGGATACAATTGTTCCCACCATCTCGTCAAATAATTTCATTTTACATTAATACAAGATTCTCAAAATTTAATTTTCATCCAACACTAAATTTTTTGAATTAATATGGATCATAACATAGAAGTTATGAAATTATTAATGAGTGACACTTTTTATTTCTGAGGATTCCATAAATATTACTTAATTATTTAGCATTAAATTTATATATTAATGAGAGAATAAATCCATTAAATTTATTGGTAAACTACACCCATGATTCCTCATATGAATATAGCTATAATAATCTTAATTTTAATAGTGTATCTTGAGTTAGTCCTCATTGAAAGAGGTTATGTACACTCTATCAGTCCGAATGATTTTACAACTTGATTGATATTTTTTAGGAAATTAAATGATTGAATTAGCTCTTGTCCTAGAAGAAAAATTTATATCCCATGGAGTAAGAAATCCTGAAAAAATAATCACTTAAATTGTATTAATATTTTAAATGTTATGCATGAAATAAGAAAGCGAATAAAATTTGTAAAAATTCCACAATTAAGAAAATTTCACATTTTAGCTCAAAGACACCCCAAAAACCAAAAATTGATGCAAATAATATGAAATTGATAAATTGGTTGGGATTAAATCAATAAAAATCATACAAATATTATGAACATATAGGCTTTGTCACATACCCCAAGGATTCTTTAGTTTCATTGATAGTCTCAAGTCGATGAATGAAGATAACATCTGGGGTTTGTTACTGACCCTTGTCATTCAACCATTTATTAAACAAAGTTAAAATAAATAAATATTATATTGGAATAAATATAAACTAGTATATTCAACCTTAGTATAAATCCCAAGAATTTATATACTACCATAAACTTGAATAAATACTATAGACCAGGTATGATAAACAACATAAATTTTAGAATCTTTCTATTTATTTTCTGAGGGGAAGTAGTAGTTTTAAAGAACCATCCAAGATCGTATGAGATTTGGATGGTCATGTATCAACCTAAATTTTAGGAATTAATAAATTAAAAAATCATTATAAATTATTAATAAAATAAATAATGGAAATAAACAAAAACTATTTTAATTTCTAAAGTAATAATCTCCAAAAGCTCATTAGATGTTCCCATCACACCGGAACATTGACCGAATGATCACTAACAACTCACAAGATCTTAATAACCTCAATTAATTCATGATAAATAATAAAAAGTGTCAAATAAACCATTCAAAAAATTTAATTTAAGAATTTAATCTATGAAATACCTCAAATAAAAAACATGTTTTGAAGTAAAAAATGCTTCTTGAGTCACCCTATTCTATGGAAATGTGAAATAACTACCACCAATATCTGAGTAAATAATGAATCTTTGGAATCTATAATAATCCCTAAAATAATAATTCAAGTATCATATTAATGAAAAGAACTCAACAGAGGCTAACAGAGTTGGAGGATTTCTTTAAGGATTTCAATACTTCTGATGATATTCAATTCTGACCATGAATGAGGGATAAATCCCATGGAGGTTAGGATGGAATTCTTATGGGATCTCCTGGTTAAATTAGGGATAAAATAGAGGTAACCCCCTTTAAGGGTATAAGGTGATATGTTAATTTTTTTCCCTTTTAGTGATGGGAATGGTTAGGACACAACGTCTGGAAAACTGTGCATGAGTTGTGTGGTGCTATTCTCTACATTCCCCCCCACCTCACATGGTTGCATTGAATGGTTAGTAAAATCATGCAATAACTATGAGACATATATGAAACAAATTTCATACCCCTGTATAGTTCCCCTTAACTTTCCATGGTATTTCTCAAATCGTTCTTTGGTATAAAAATGGTTACACAATTAGCACTAACTATGTTACAACTATACACCATGTGATTCAACTTTCATAAACTATAGTTTGAGTACCCAAACCCTAGGGATTCTCTTAAAACCTCTAATTCATCTTTTTAGCCTCATTTGACATCTAAAAAAATTATTTAAATATTTTCTAACTCTATGAATTCTATTCTTATCCTTTGATAAAAATATGATCTGCCCAATAAATGAAAATTCAGATTCATTTAAGAAATTTTAATCTCTGAAAAATCCGGGATCTTACAACCTCCCCACCATAAGACTTCTCTTCTCCAAGAAACTTTGGTTTTCATGAAAATGAAAAAATTTACCTATGTAGATCATGATTTATGTTCAAATGGTTGTGTTTTATTTCTGAAATCCCAACACACCTGGAAATGCCTCTTTAAATATATGGTGTTGAACCCACAAAAAATAAGAGATAACACTCATAATAATTATAAATATATTTAGATGGAAATTACTCAAAAATATCTAGGAATAACTGTAATCAAATCACAATATGATACCTTAGTTGTCCTATGGCTCTTCCCACTATATGTTCCTATATTCAACATTAAATTATAAACCACTGTACTAAAACCATATGAATTTAATAATGAAATGTGCATTTAAATTCCTAATGATGATCTTGAAATTATTCTCCCCTCACATACACTAATCACACATAAGAAAACTTATCTTAGTTCTTAATTTTATACAAAATGTAAAATTGAAATTGAAAAATATAAACTAGATTGAACCATATTTTCCATAAAAAGATTATTTCGACCCTTTAAAAACACTAGTATGATCCAAATGGCATGCCCAATGTGGTTATAAAATGAACATAATTAAATATTTTAGTAAACCAAATCTTTACCACCATTGTAGGACTATTCTCATAAACACTTGGCTTTAGTAGAAAATGTGTCACCAAAAAACTGATTCAGAAGCCTTTATCCTAAGGAACACAGATATTGTTCCACATACACTCACCAAAGAACATTAAAAAGATCATATAGAATTTCCCAGTTGAAGAATACTCTATCCAAAACCATTTTCATGAAAAAACATGAACAATGAGACATTTTTGAATAATCACTATTAGGTTATCACATTCCATTCTGGGCCTAAATCCTACACTCAAACTCTACCCATGTTCATATTCAAATCTACATCTATCATTTATTGAGAACTCCACCCATACACAGTTCCATTTATCAAGGAAATATAAAATCCAAATGACCATATGATGACCAGTATCACCCCACTCCACTCCCTTAATATCATCTTTTTCATCATACTAACAGGTTGTATATTTATCATTGTATCCCATGTCTATCCATTACTAGACATAACTGCTTTCATGGCTAAAACTTCACTTATACTTGTGACTTATTATGCACATCACCCATCACCCATTCTTGATCAATGGAACCGATACCCATTATAATGATAAAATTCCAAATTTAACGAGTTTCACTAACCTCAATGATACAAGGGTGAAATAACCACCATATGGATTATCTTTTTACTGTTCCTTAAGAGGAACTACATAGGATTAAATATTTCAAACCAAAAAATCATTTAATTTAGTTCAAGTTATTGCTGATTCTTGCTAAGTATAATCATGAAAACATTAAGATATATGGAATGATATTCTATAACCAGGAGTGCAATAAGTTTCCCTTGATTATCATGCATCACTAATCCCAAGATGTGCCCACATCAAACTACATTATACTTAATTTTAACTATGTCCATACACCATGTCTACCAACAATGCATGTATATGCCCAACCATTGGTAAACCACCTTACAGAACCCTATTTATTCTGGATTTCACCTATACCTCAGAGGGACATCCCACTTTCTACCAAAACTCATAGGAAAACATGTGTGTTGCATTACTTGAAACATAATTCCTTGATTCTCACACATACACTCACTAATTTACAATTTAAATGGCACCACATGTAACTATAGTGTACCATTATCACCAAAATCACGTACATCATAAGGCCAAGATGACTGTGCATCAAGACATGTCAACCCCATTAATCTGAAATCTCCCTTGGAACATATCTTCAAAATCAGTCACCTCTCTTATTCCATGAGTTATTATAGAACCACCCATCACCAAGAATCACTCTAGCCACAAGCATATTCCCACACTCTAACAAAATTCTAAAACATTTCCATTTTTTATTAGTGTCTGAAACACAAATAGTTATACCCATCAAACTGAGTCACGATACAAAAGAACCCTATGTTCATCATTATAACCCAAAGGAATCATCATGCCTATATTTCAAAAAATAATAACCTATCCATAATTAGTCCCATGAAGATTTTACAACCATGCTCATTACATAAAAATAAATCCATGAACCCAGTACAACCCTCTCTCATAGGTTACCCTCAGTCAAACCAAACATTAACCTATAAGGGTCTAAGATAAAAATTATAGACTCTAGGTATTCTATATATGCCTACCAATAATGTATCATAACAGGGTAACTAGTTCTATCCACCTATCTCAAAATTCAAAGCAATCCAATAGAGGTATAGATAACATTGATTCGTGAGGGTCCAAAACTGCCAACCATCGACCTACCTGGGAACTGATACCCTCTGAGCATCCTCATAAGGGACCTCTCCCCAAAGGGGCATGATATCATGTAAAAGATGAATAACTAATCCTTACCAAGAATCCATATTTTGTAATACCCCATTGAGTTTATTATATACTATTAATGTTTAGGTATCTATTGATATTGTACATTGTGACCCGACTAGGTCAACATAAACAAAGGTAACAATTGCTAACGTTAACCTGCATTTTGGACTGTTCAAGTAGAATTCCATTTCACGAAATATGGTAAAACAATATATAATTTTTTTACTAAGACTTTAAATTAACAAACCAAGGTATCAACACCCTACGAGGGGTTCATCACTAGGAACCTTATACCCTATCAACCTACTCGGTTCACTACACCTTTAGTGCATGAGGATTGAGAAATCAACATCCCTATTAAGTGTCTCAATAATGATCCACATGACCTTCCATCCAAATGATATATATATATATATATATATATATATATATAAAATTGAGTATAATGACACTAACAAAATATATGGGAAAAACCATCTATTTTTTTGTCACCAAATTAAACAATTGGACCATGTTTTCAATAAAATCATACACTAATAGTCCTATAACATGTGGATTATATTCTCACCAATGGAAAAAGAGCTATAGATCTATAATAATTCATAACTCCACAAAACAAGTGCATCACTGAAAGAAAAAAAGCATGTACAAATATAACATTATGTATCAAAAAATCAATCCCATATCCATGGAAACTAGGGATTTCACCATAACATTTTTTCTAGATGCACCAGTACAATATCCATAACATCTTCTGACAAATTTATAAAATCCTTTCCACCATATCCAAAATATTAACACAACAAGAAAGTAATGGATCTCATAATAACTTGTAAGTTTCTATCTTGGATACCACTAAAATGGTGCCCTGAGTTGGTTCACCACTAGGTCTGAAATGTGCCTCTACATATTTTATAGGTTTCCAATTAGTGGGGAGGGACTAAGGTGTCACCCTAGAGAGACTAAAATGTCATATCCTAGTATGTGAAAACATAAATAACCAAATATCAACCATAGAAAAAAAATCAGAGTATGATAGACTTAAATTAAATAAGGTTGTAATAATTAATGTAATGTAATAAGAATAAGAATGATTATGTCATATAAACAACACCGATATACCTCCATGAAGATCACATATATTGGATTAAATTAGGTAAAATAAAATAAAATTAAAAGTCTCTACTTATATATCTGACCTAAACTACACACTAAAAATATATGAACGTATCTGAGTCATCCTACTCAATCAATCTTAGTACTTAGCCCAACCTATTCATGTATTTATGTGAACATCTGGTTGGGTACCCCCAGTGCAATGGTGGCCTATGTAGGTTGTGAGTAAAAACTTAGAATGGAACCAAAAATTAGGTCTCATACAACAAAATTAAATTTAGTGTATACTCATTAAGATAATAATATAAATGATACTGATAATAATAAAAGTATCAAATAGCTATTAAAATTAAATTAAATATTATTGTCCAAAAAAACATGTTGTCCTAAGGGAATGATTAGGAAATTTACTTAGCCAATATGAGACAAAAATGGGATAAAAATTGGCAGAACATATCATTGGTAATATCAATATACAATCATTCATTTGGCCTGTGATCCTGATCATCTAAACATCCTATGAAAAATGATTTGATCTAGTTTTCAAAGAAATAAAGCCATGTATAATTATATAAATCCTTGAGTATATAATCCCAATTTATGATACCTAATTTTTCTATCCCCAAAAATAAATTTAAGAACTATATTTCACCATAGTGGAATACATTTCCTAGCCCTTGGTTCACCTGTACTCACCTACAATCAATATAATGAATGATTATAGTTAATAATTGGACATCTAGAAAATCTGTCACTAAGATGGATGTAATATAATGCATGATATATATAAATCCATTCCATGAACTGAGTTCACCCATACTCACCTACAATCATTACAATGAAGGATTCAAGGTAATAACCTGACATCCTGAAAACATGGCATTAAGATAGATGACATACCAATCATGTTATGTGTATGTCTCGTCCAATTTCTTAGTCCTAGGCCCGAATAAATAGGAAATCATGACACTGTGACTTAGATAATCCCTATGGGGTGTCTCCCTTATGTAACATATAATGAATATTCTCCAAATCCTAGTGTATGTTCGAAATACATTCAATAAAATGCTCAAAATACCACTCCTAGAAAAGTGTGGAGTGTGCAATAATAGTAGGACCAACCAAGTATATGGAGCATCCTATGAGTTACTCAAGGAGAAAATAATCTTAATCAAGTGTATCTAAAAGATGGGTATGATAAAACCTTAGAAACCAAAATATATAATCCATCATGAAGGTATAAATCCCATTAAAAATGGGATATCCCAAAACGGTAACCTTAGACCATATAAGGACCATAATCCAGATCCAAGGAAGTACGTTTGGGAAACTTAAAAATCATACAGGATAAAAATCAGGATCCCAATAAGTACATTTGGGCATCCCAATAAACATTAATTCTCAAAAGCAATATCACATGAAATACACCTTGGAATCTAAATAAATAATATATGATCAAAAGGTTCAGGATAGAGATTCTAGGAAGTACTTCTTTATATCCCTTTAATATCACATCACGTCTGTCCCATCAACCTCAAAAACCAAGAAGTACTTATAGACACCATAGATACATAAATAGTAATGTAGGAAATGAATACATAAAATATGGATGGTGTTAAAATTACTAAACCCACCAAATCTATGAGAACCCATTTGGATTACATGATTGTTACTAGTTCTAAGGTGGAACTTGCTACCAACTCTACCCAACCCTATGATGTTTTAGCTTAGGGTTGGTCAAACATTGAGACACCCATGGGGTCCCCATGTTATGATAATTAGAGATAAATCATACTCAGGATCATTGGGGTTCTCATGTAAATGGATGCATCACCCTTGGGATGCTCTATATCAACAAATAAACACAAAATATTCTGTATAATATGTAATATAAACAAAAAAGACTATATTTTAGTACATACACAAGAAAATTGCTTCACATATTTTAATTTATTATATTCATTTATTAATTTTATAACCTATAAATTGAAATACTGTTTTTGTGGGTTGTGCTGATGTAAGGACACATGCAGCAAAATAGGATCCAATTGGGTTTAATTTTGGTTCATAAAATTCAAAAAATTAAAATCACAAAGATGTTTCCAATTTTCTAGATAAAATAAAATAAACATAAATATACTTGTTTAAGTTAATTTCAATAGAAATAATTATAAAATTATTTTAAAATACACGAACAATACACGGGAATAGGAAGATACAACAAAAAACTTTTAATAATTCTCAATAACATCGAAACTGAGTATATACATGAAAATTAATAGAAACAGATTGACAACCAAGAGAATTAAATACTAGATTTAATAAATTTGAATTCAAGAATTTAAAACCATATTTAAAAATATATCAAGAAGAACTATTTTGAGATTATTGGACAATGAAAATGAATCTAGAAATATATAAAGGGGATGTGAAGAAATAACATGCTTCATCCAACTAACCTATGTTTAGGGGGCATAATCATCACGAGTTTTACATTTTAGATAACAAATCATAAACCCCAATATCTTATAACTACATCCTTGTCTTTGATCCTTCTCTCTTGGAGAATAGATAGAATAACTAAGGGGTTATCCCACAATCCTCACTGGCGGGGAAATAGGAAATCTTTCATCGACAACCCTATCATACTGTATCCCTTTTTCTTGGTGAAGAACAGTTCCCACATACTTAGAGAACTCGATGTACTAATTGATATCACCAACTTGATATGAAAGAGTTCATTGAATTAATGTTAGAGAGGTGGATCAAACCATGATGGAAACATAGATGAATAAATTAAATGTGAAGTTTATATGTTTCATATTTGAAAAAGAAAATCTCAAAAAATGATTTCTTTAAAAAAAATTCGTTTCAATTAACAAAAAACGTGTATAACACATTTAAAATTATCCGGCTTGTTTATTAAAATTCATGAAAAAGGTTTAATATGTGACAATCCAACATATAATATTAATATGGAAATTTTAGAAAACTAAAATCTTATTGATTTTTATACATCGATCCCATCATCATCAATTTGAGCATCACATTGTAAATGAGATATATTTAGAGGGTATGAAAATAAACTATCCAATGAACATATATCAATATGAAACAAACTACGCAAACTGAATAGAATTCAAAAAAACTATAACACATGATCATATTAATATATTAAAAAAATAAATAGAACACATACTTAAAATTATATTAGTCACCCTCTAAAATCATACCCTCTACGAAGTCTCAAACATCAAACTCATATATACAAAAAATCATAAAATTTACAAATATTCACTCATAAATACATTTCAATATGTATTAATAAAATAAAAACTAAGAAATAAATCCTAGAAAACTAGTCTACATGTGAATTTATCATGGACTCAAAAAACAATTCACATGAAGATAGGACACTCCATAAAACTATCCCATAGGGTTTCCCACATCCTATTCTATACCACTATAAACCCATACAACCATAGTATTAAATTCTCACTCAAAACTATGATATAAAAAACATGAAATAATGGGAATGAAACTTCCAACTTAAGGAAAATTACCATAAATCTAGATGTACATCCATATCAAGAACATAATTACTAGATACTCATCCAATTCACACTAGATAAACCATATATAGTGAAATAGTCCAAAATGCATGTTCCTCAATAATTAGGTACCAATGGAAAACCCTTTCACCCATATGCTTTTAAGGACAAGATATAAAACTTTAGAGAAACACCATCAATCAAAGGGAAATAAGCTACCTACCAAAAAGTCCGATGCTAGTCTAGATTCATAGAGACATAGGGTTCCTAATTCTCAAGTTCCTATACCAAGGAAGTATAGTTATCTAAATTGAAATGCCTTAAAGTCCTGTTGTCAATGAACCTATTTACATGACACTACCTCTCAAAAAACTACCAAACCCTAATGACAACTCGAAAAAGGTCAAAAATTAGATAAAATAGAAAAAACAGGTAATTGATTAGTGGAACTAACCTAAGATAATTATTATCTCACCCTATTAAGGTAGACAGAAAAAAATACCAAAAAAATAAGAACAATATATAAAAAAACCTCACTTATATCCATGACACCCTCCCCCAAGAAATCCTTACACAAACCCCTAACAATCCCAAAACTAGTGACACAAATAATAAACAACCAAAAGTCTCTACTGGGGCATATAGAACATGGAAACAACATGGAAATAGATGTCGAATGACATACATAGAGAGTAAGACCTAGATGAACAAAACATCAATGCTTGTTATAAATGTAAAAGCCACAAATAAATCATTTAAATCAATAAATATTTGATTATTGATTTTGAATACACAAAATTATACCCAATTTTTCATCGAATCCAACTATTGAGGGTTTTTAACACATTTTTGTACACATATAGTGAAAAAGGAATCAACTAGGTTTAATTTTTATTCATAAAATCCCAAAAATAAAAATCACAAATCTATTTTTATTTTTACTTTCTAGGACCAAATATCCTGAATATATTCATTTAAAAAAAATCATTTATATAATTAATGAATTATTTTGATAACCATGGATAATACATGTTTATAGGTGGATATAACAAACCAGACTTAAAATAATTATCAGTAACATAGAAATAAAGTATATACATGAAGATTCATATAAAACCACATGACATGGAAATTAAATTATATATTTTAAAATTTCTATTTCCAAAATTTAAAAACATATTATAAACTAAACCAACATGACGCATTCATTGATTATAGGTCGATAAAAATGAATCTGGAATGAAATAAAATGGATTAAAAAATATAGTGTGGTTCAACCTACCAGCCAAATTGAACGGTGTCGAATCATAAATGGGTCTTCCACTAGGAAATAGGAAAGGAACATGTAATGTTGGGAAAGTTGTAGCAGAATATGGATTTACCCAAGAAAAAATAATAAATAGATTAAACATGACTGAGAACCAAGAAACACCTATTCAAATATGATATAATGGGTTCCCTGCCTCTCGGCATTGGTGTTGAACCAAGAAGACCCTTTTCAGAGACCCTATCCCTCTAAAGCCCTCATTCTAAGTGAATCCATATTCCTTTATACTCAGAGATCTCACCTATAAAGTCCTGATTTTTTCCTTCTAGAAATTAAATAGCATATTAAAATAGAGGTAGGGAGGAGGTAAAACCCAAATTAAATGTGGAGAAAGAGGATATTAGATGATAAGTTTTAAATATCCGTATATAAGAAAACTTTTAAAAATAGAATATATAAAATATTCATTTTTTTAATGAAAACATGAAATTAAAATTGACAACTACTTATCCATATCAATGCAACAACAAAAACACTGATAACATTTTTTTCTACTGAAAAAATACAATTTTAATATTGAATTCATAAATATATACAATATCCAACCATATAGTATTATAGACTTGGACTTCAAAATCATGCGAAAATATTTTATATATTCTTTTCAAAAGCACTAATAATGTGAGCGATAATAATGACAATTCTTCATATCCTGGGATATTAATTGTTACACTTTATTATCACTAAAAAGGCATTGATAAAGGGGTGAAATTATCATTTAAAAAAAATTAATGATATAGGGTTCCTTTAGTAGTGTTAAAAAATCACTGATAAAAGAACCCCTTTGTTTTTTAGTCATTAATGATGTTTTCTTTTATTATCGATTTTTTCCCTAATAAAGGTAGTCATTATCATTTTTATTTATGGGAAGATTTTAAAGTACATAAAATATATCATGAAGAATAAAATATTTATATTATTATATATTCATATTGATATAAATATGATATATTTTTATTGAATATTATTTATATAAGATTAAAAATTAATTTATACTTAATATAAAAAATATTTTTTAAAAAATTAATTATTATTAATTAAAAATTTATTATAATTTATTACTTGATACTTATGTGTGATTAATATTAATTTAATCACACTTTGATGATAAAAATTGCAGTTCATTAATGAATGATATAAGATATGTTTAAAACATAACGTTAACTTCAAACAAGAATAATATCTGATCCGGGTGTACATCTGGGATCCACCACATATAAAATTAAATTATTTCAAAATATATGTGATTATGTGATTGAGGGATCTAGGTTCAATGTGTTTTAATGGTAAAAAGTGGTCCATGAGGCCTCTAAAACTTTGTTTTTGTCAGGGAACCTTGATTTTTGAACCTTTGATTGAATTTTAGCCTTATTTGAGGGAGTATTCATATCTTTATTCAGTGGAGACTAAATTTATTCTATTGGAATTCATTCATATGGATATGTTTTTATTGATTTCTTATCATTTTTTATATTTTAGAGTTATTTATAATTATTTATATTCATTTTGTGAGAAAAATACCAATAAAATATATTATAAATAAACTAAGATAGGAGAACACAACCATTTAAGGAAACCTAAAAATTGAGAAAGAGAGTCACCATTCAGATGAGGATTTTCTGAGGGATGATCATTATAAGTTTCCACTCTTCGAATAGGGGAAATGACATAGGAGAAAAAATTCCCTATCAAAGCTTTAATTCTCTTCTTAATCAACCCAAATGGTTGTAAACCTTCATCCTATTAAAAAATAGAATCATTAATAATCCTATAATCAAATTCCATCAACACTCCCTTCCAATCCTTCTCATATGAAAAATTATAAACCCAGAATAATAACATGGACCTCAGTAACCAGAGTGCTCTAGTTAGTGATGTAATATTTATAGAGAGCTACAATAACTATGCAATGATTATCTACTACAACCAACTCAATCCCCCCAAAATTATTTATTTTTAATGATGCATCAATAATGAATTTAAGAACACTAGGTGTGGGAGATAATAGTCTACTCTTACTAGGGTATCTAACACTGTTGGATCCATAAAGAGATTTTGAGTTCCAATTAGGTTTTCATTAAGCCTTGTGTGTAGCCTAAAAGTTATTTGGCCATTTAATCTATTTGTGAATAAATAAATTTTGTCCTGGAAAAATCATCCAAAAAACAGAGAAAATATCACAGACTGTTTTTTTTCAAAGAGAGACAACAGAACCACTTTCCCACTTTAGAAGGAAAATCAATAGAAAAAATCAATAGCCCCCATGAATTTCTCTATCCAAACATGAATATATTTACATATTATAAATTGATATAAATATCTAAATATTTTTATCATATAATAAATAAATATACATATTTTCAAATATTTATATATAATAAATTAATTATAAAAATAAATATTTAACCATATTTACATAAATATTTTTTTTAATTCTTAAAAAATATTGAAATAAATTATTATTATTATTTTTATTTAAAATAATAAGAATACATTTTATTTAACTTATAGAGATGAATTAATTTATATATATATATTACTATAAAAATATTTTATATTTATAAATATATGTGTCTCAATTAAAAAATATATTTTCATATATATATTCTAATATATTTAAATAAATACATAAATGTAAATATTTCTGTGTATATGTGCGAAAAATAATTGTGTATGTGTGTGTCTAGGTTTGTGAATATGTGCATGTATGTGTGTGTCAATATTATATAAATACATCATATAAAAATTTATTTTTATAAATCAATCAATAACATTAAATATAATATATAAACATATTTATAATAAATATTTATAAAAAAACTATTTCAAAATATAACATTCTATGAAATATATGTGTAAATATATAGGCATATAAATATATATTTAAATATGTATAGAATTTATATATAAAAATATACAATATATTGAGATATTTTAGAAATGTATTTAAAAATAATTACATAAATCAAAGAAAAATAATTACTATCCATTTTTCATAAAACTAGATGTAACCATTTTTTACATTATAAAATATATAAATATAGATTTATGTTAATAAAAATGTATATATAATGTTTATTTATACATATTTTTGTGTATTAACAAACAAAAAAATATTTATATTTTTACTCTAATATTCATAAATGAATATTAATATATATAATATATTTAAATAAATATAAGTATATATAAATCACACACACACACACACACATAAACATGTTTAAATACACACACCCAAACATTTATTTTTTAAAATTACTAATTTTTTTTTATATAAATATATGGATAAAAAATATGTTTGTAAATATATAATAAAATATAAATACCATAAAATATAAAAGATAAAAAAGGCAGGTAAGTGGTAAAGGGGTTCACTTTACACATGGAAGACCTATGATCATGTCTTGGGATGTGTGGGTGAGCAGGTAGGGAGGAATTTGTGAAGCACTGGAAAAGTGTTATTGGTGGTGCTGGAAAAAGGGGGTGTTGGATCTCATCTTGCATGAGTAGGAGTAGAAGCTATTCGAGAGCATTGAAAAAAGGGGGTCAATAACTAGTGATGGTGGGTGGCATAATCTAGAGAAAAATAAAATTAAAATATTTCTCTAATGTTATTGGGGATAAAAAAAGAATCAATAAAGGACCCCTTCATCAGCACAAAAAGTTGATAAATGTGGTTTTAATCATCACTAAAAAAGAAAAGATAACTTTTTTATTTGTCAAAACATTATTTATCACTGATAAAGCCACCCATTACCACTAATTTTATTAGCACTAATAAAGGCCAATGTATTTTAGGGGTTCCCTATCTGTAAACACTTTTTACGGATGAAAAATTCCATTTTGAGCATACTAAAGACCTAAACAATTGTAGTGTGTCCATTGGGTTTTTTATTGATAAAAACGTTTTGATAAAAGAATTACTTTATGAGAATAGATTTTATCATTGATGATAGAGGGTTCCATTACTACTTGTTTTAGAATTGATAAAATTTCTTATCAACTGAAAATGTGTGATGATACATAGACCACATACTTCAATAATCATTTATCAATAAAAAATATTTATTAGAAATTAAAATATTTTCAAAAATTAAACTTTATATTTATATTGAAGCATTTGAATTCAAATAAATTTACATTAAAACTTTCTAATACCTTATAATTAACTTGATATATGAAATTCATTAAAAATAATTTTAACTTTCCAACCAATTCATAATGAATTTGACATATAAGAGACATTATATATTGATCCAACTAACCATATAGAAAAGTAGTATGCACCTATAATAAAAAAACACTTTTTAATTTATTTTAAATAATTAAATAAATAAAATGTAAATATTATGTAATAATGTATATATATATATAAAATAAAGATAAAATAAATTATAAAATAATATATATAAATAAAAACGATAAAATTAAAAATAAATAAAATAGTTTAGAAAGTAATATGAGAATCAAAATATGTTTTCTTGTTTTTGATTTGGCGATGCACATTTCAAACCAAAATGTCACTTTGAAATTGAAAACACACATTTTAGTCAAACCTACTGATTTTTTTCTGAATTAGCATGAATTTAATTTCTAAATGTATTAAATGAATAACCAACAATAATTTTAATGTCTCATGAAAATTGAGTAAAATTCTTTTATATTTAATATTTAGCGCATTTTTGAACTAAAATGTCACTTATAAAATAAAAAATCGCTCTTTTAGTCAAACATGAAAAATCATGAAACAGATTTATGTTCAATTAATTTATATATGTCAAAAATTGAAATCCAATCATTTTCCTAAATTAAAATAGTAACATTTAGGAATATGTTATGTTTTGAGTTTGTGACGCGAAATTTGAAATAAAATGTGACATATAATTTAAAATATTCACATCTCTAATTGATGTGTGTTTAACTCCTACACATAATAAATTAATTATAGATCATTTTATTAATGTAAAACGAAAATAAGATCTTATTTCATCAGTTTTTACTATGTGATATATGTTTTGAACTAAAATATCACTTATAAATTAAAAACATGCACTTTCAGTTAAACTATTTAAACACTATTCTAGATTAATGGATGCTCGATTTATATAATTCTAAAATGATTTAGTTGTAATTTTATTAAATTATCATGGAAATATGAGAATTTTTTCCCTATTATGATTATGTGGTGCACGTTTTGATCTAAAATGTCACTTTTAAACTAAAAAATGCTATTTTAGTCATACCGACTACACCATCTATTAAAATGAAATATGCCCAATTAAAAATCGTCATAAATGAATCAAAAATCATATTACTAATGTGAATTTATAATATGAGTTTGTTTTACTGTTTTAACTATGTGAAGAACCTCTGAACTAAATTGTTAGTTTTAAATTAAAGATACATGATTGTATTCAAAATAGCCAAACTCTGTGTCAGATTGATTCAAGGTAAACTATTTGATTTGAAAAATGGGAAAATCATTTTTTGAATGAATCAAAATAATATAATCACATTTTCATAATTTTTAGTATGTGATGTGCGTTTTGAAATAAATTCCTCCCTTTTAACTAAAAAACACTCACTTTCAGTCAAATCAACAACAATGTGGGTCACATTACAGTGTGGTTAATTTCAAAATTTTAAAAATTAATTAATTTTTTTTCATATATTATAAAAGAAATTGAAGTGTGATTTATTAGTTTTGTGTATTTGAAGCTTTTTGTGAAGTAAAATGTAACTTTTAAATTCAAAAAACTAACTTTAATTCATATTAGACACACCTCATGTTAGATTGAGGTGTAATTAATTTCCAAAAATAAAAAATCAATAATCAATAATTTTCTTAAACTATCATGATAATCATTTTGTGTTTTATTTGATTTTTCTATATTTCATGTGTTTTAAACTTCAATACAACTTTTAAATTGAAAATATTCATTTTTTGTAAAAGAGACTAAAATAGTTATCATATTTTTTCTATTGTTAATTCCTACATATCAATAATAAACAACTAGTAATTTTATTGAATGAGGATGAATGGGTTAGTTTTTTTCTCATTTTTGAGTACATGAAAAACAATTTTAACTAGAATAAACAAAAAATACACACTTTTAGTCATACTGACCACACTACAAGTTAGAATGATTTGTGGTTAAAAACATAATAAATGAATCATTGAAAATTATCCCAATGTATCATTTGAATATGATAATTTTTTCTCACTAGTTAAAGGTTTGTTATATATTCCTCTATATATAAATCCAATTCATGATGAAAAATCCTAGAATATGGGAAGTTATCATGTTCATAAGGAAGGTGTAAGGAATGTGGATAGTTTTCCTGATCTTTGGAACATATTGTTTTAATAGATTCAAACTATCAAAAAATGGGCCATTTCTAATAGGACCTGAGGAAGTGGATCATTATTTGAGGTTCCAAATGTATAACCTTGTGATCATTAGGGTTTATGGTGGAGTCCGGAAGTAGAAGGATTTTTTTGTTGAGGATAAATTGGATTCGATGGTTTTTTTACGTGGAAAGTGTCAATATTGGAGTTCAAAACATATATTATCAAGGGAAATGATCATAAATTATGAGATAAGTATATGGAATGATATCTGGATGAATATCAAACAGAGGTTGGATTCCAGATGATGTTCAGTATGTATTTTCATCCAAACACACTAATTATATTGAAGAATTTAGAGTTCATAAAGATATAGTATGGGGACATGAAAGTTCTTAAGTATTCTTCTTGTTTTACAGAGTGGGTTTGTTTTCAACTAGTTTTGGTGACCAATGAAAATATCAATGTGTGATGTTCTGAGATGACTCTAAAAATTGTGATCTAGTTCTGGGTTAATCTGCATTATTTACCAACCAAAAATAAATTTATATCCTATATCCACAATAATATTGAGAAAATTTAAATAATCATTATAATAGGTCATTATTATCATAGTTTTAACCAAATTTTAATCTTCTAGGTCTATTTTTATAGATTTTAAAAAAATATTAGCATGTAATTCATTGACACTTTCATTTAAATAGTTATGCTAAATGTACTCTTATTTTAGTTTCTAAAACAGAAAAAATAGTCTTAAAAATTTACTTAACTACTAAAATACCCCCATTATCATTCTTCTACCCTCTCCCCACATGTTGAGCTGCACCTGTCTCCCCTCTGATATACTCCCACTCCATCATTCCTCTATTATCTAATCATCGACACTCTTGTATTCTTTCATGACCCCTCTAATATCTTTTAGTTTCCTTGAAATCCTCTCAATTTCCCTCTCATTATAAAACCCCATTACATTATAAAGCTCAACCTCTTCCATTTTAATTTAGATTAAAGGTATATAATTTTATCAAAAAAATTAGTTTTTGTAGTAGGGAGAATCTACTGACTTCAATTTGGAAATCTCTATTGAAACTATTAGAGACTACAAAATTGTGACCTCTACCCCTGTTAAAACAATTATCACATTTTCATCCCCATTCCACCCAACTGTAGATTTATCAGTAGACACCACCCTAATTTTATCCTAGCCTCGAAAAAAATCCCCACACCTTGAATCCTCCCCTCTACCCCAGAATCCAGCTCTCATGCCCCCTCCATTATCAAATATTCTACTCCATAAATTTCCCCTATAGTGATAAATTTTTAATAAATGTTACCTCCTATAGTAGGAATGTAACAACACATGATTTTATGATTTTTTATCAAAAAAAATTAATTTTCTGATATCTTTTTCTACACATAACACCAAGTTTTAACAAACCATAAAAAAACTATTTATATTAATATTTAACATGATCATTATAACCTATCCATTAAACATTATGGTATCAACATGAATAAAAACAATT
The DNA here is from genome assembly GCA_963277665.1 of Viscum album. Taxonomy (NCBI): domain Eukaryota; kingdom Viridiplantae; phylum Streptophyta; class Magnoliopsida; order Santalales; family Viscaceae; genus Viscum; species Viscum album. Next base: position 1,775,070,323 of record OY728138.1, on the reverse strand, counting down.
AAATATTAAGTATAGTGTTGTTCTATAAATAATACTTATTGACAAAAATTACTTAATTTTTGGTAAATTCCTTACATGTTTTTAAAAATACTATTTTGACAAAAAAAGTGTTTTATATCATTTTCTGAAAAATAATAAAAGTTATTTTTATACATTTATAAAATTTATATTTAAAAATAAAATTTATTTTTTAAATCTATATTTTAAAATTATATTAAGGTAATGTTTTTGATAATTTTATGAAAATATTAGTTTTTCAGTTAATAGAGAAAATATTGATTTTTAAAAAAAATAACCATTTCATCTAAATGATTTTCAAATTATCCAATCATATAAAAATTATTTAAAATATATTTATCTAAAATATATTTTAATTTATCCAATTTAGGTTACTACAATCAATTTTATGTAGAATTTTGATTTATTTTTTTAATCTTTTAAATCTTTTCGGATGGGGAAACCAGTTTTTCATCATGTCTATTAAATTAAATTAAATTAAATTTTTTCCTATTATGTTAGTAGAAATTTGAGAAATGAATTAGATATTTGGAAGAAAATTTATTAATACTATTTAATAATCTCAAATTTAATTTGGTAAAATTGAATAGTAAAATCAATAAAAATTAATTATTATAGTTAAGGATTAAATAGGTTTACTCAGGGTTACACTAAAAAGATAAGTTGTAAAAAGTCCTAGAAACATATACAACACAACTTTTCAAGATATATTTTGTCCTTATAACCTCTATTTTGAGAATGACCCATTTTGGATCCTTCTTTCATGTGATAAATGTAGGTACATCATATTCTTTTCAAAAATTCCATGTGAGTCATCTCCCCCACTTATAGAAGGATATCCATCTACTCCCATATTCAGACGTAAAAAACACTCTGTTTTATCCAATACCTAAAAAAAATATCTTACTTACTTGCCTCCCAAATTCCTATAGTCTTTATTTTTAATATGAATCCAAGCCTGAGATGGATTTAGGTATAGACTTAAAGAGGATCTCTAAAAAAGAGGTAAAATTATTAATCTTTTATTTTTGTATTTTTTGTTATTCCAATTAATTCAATTTTTTTAAAATAATATGTTGATATAATAACAAAATTATATACCCTATACTGATATTTTATAAAGTTAACTTCCCAACCTATATCCATCTCCATTTCTATCAAATGGGAAACAAAAGTTTCCATCTTTTGTACGACAGACTAAACCTCGCGAACTGATGTCATTATTTTTTTATCACCCCCAGTCAAGGATGGAAATAATGATGGATTTAAATTATATATATGATATTTATGGCTTAAATATGTCTATGGAATTGTATTTTCATAGCTAACTTCATACCTCCCAACCTATTCGAAAACAATAACTTCACTCAGGTGTACGAAGGACTACCACATCACTAATCGATGTGATGTTTTTTCATTCCTGCTTTAATTGGATGATAATAAGGATAATTTAAATTACTATATATATAGAAGTATTAAAATAATTATACTTATTGAATTATTATTTCATATATACCTTATTAATTTCTATTCTATGGTGGATATGAAAATAATGCACGTGTGTTTGGAGGACTACCGCCTTTTGAAGAAATATTATTCATTTTTCACTTATGATTTACATGGAAGGTAATTTTGGTGAATTTAAAGAATATATGTTATATATATGAAATCATAATTACTTTTTTAAAGGTGATATATTATTTTCCTTCTATTCTTTCCATTTTTTAAGAAAATTGAAACAATGTTCATACATATGTAAGGCATATAGTCTCTATGAACAATGTATTTCATTTTCTACCTATAACTTTTATAGAGTACTATAAATACATATATAATTAATATAAATGATATATATATCATGTGAAACATTCTAGAGATGAAAAAAATTATTAAATTAGTTGGGTTGAAAATAAAAAACCAAAACATATAATAAAAACAAAGCAGTTATTATAAGAAATATGATTTTAACATGGAATTGATAATAAACATGTAATAAAAGGCCATAAAAAATAAAATAGGATTTTATATCTATGAATATAGATCTAAATTAAATTTATAATATACCATTTTTTATTAAACTGGTGTTTTACCATGTATAAAGGAATTTGATACTAAACATAAGGGATTTTTGTCTAAAATTTCCCTCTTTAGGACATAAGTTATGTTATCCACCTATCTTATTTTATAAGGGGTATATACTGAAACATAGACATGGTAAATCATTAATACCTTAATTTTCATGATATTTAATTATTCTTTTTATATAATTATTTAATGGGTTCTGCAATTATAAAATACTTATGTGGTACATGTTTTATGTTACAATCACATTTTTATTGAGGTTGATTATGATTATGTTTCTGATGATGAAATATTATGATATTCCTATCAAGATACAGATTTATTTTCTTCTAATATTGTTATTTCTATATGATACATGTTTTTATTTCATTTTTCTCTTTTAAATGATTAATAAGACAAAAATACATTTCTTAATGAAAAATCATCTTTATTTCTCCCTTTAGTTTAAACCCATTTTCCTCCCATATCAATGTTTTCTAAAAATAGATCAAAAAATGTTTTAATTTTCTTAAATGGATTTATTAAATAAATTATTTCCCATGTTTTATGTTCTATAAGTTTTGAAAATAATTCTTTATGTCTTTTTACTAAGGAGGCCCATTTTTCTTTTTCTTAAACTGTGAATGAAATATTTATTTTAATATATTTGGAATAAACATATTTTTCCACCATCATAGACATTATTTGATTTGAATATTTAATTTTAATTTATCAATAATATTTAAAATGAAAATAATTTCCACAATATTTTATTAATTTCTATATTTAAAAATATACTTTTGAAATAAAGGTTATTTTACACATGAAATATTCTATGTGATTATTCTGTCATGACCATTTTCTATCTAAGTTGGGATCCTTTTAGGACAATTAATATTTAATTACGATATGATCCAAAATTTCCACATTTATTATTTCTTTGGTTTTTGTTTATTTTTATGATTAAAATATTTTCGTTAATCTTGTTTATTTTACATGGGGTTTTCTATGATGAAATGTGTTATGTAACCCATTTCTTTTCATGTACTCAGATATGATGAATGTTTTATGAAACTTATTTATTTTCTTGGGTTCTAATATGATGGATGTTTTATTATATTATGTCATGAATGTTTATGATTTTAAATATATGATGGTCTGAACCAATATATTTCTCTAATTCATTAGGTAAAGGTTTATATATTATGAGATAACAATGTGAAATAAGTTAAAAGGGATTAATCTATAATTGTTAATAGATCAACAGGATGATCCAAAATAGGAATAATGTGATGAGACATGATCCAATATTTTTAATGGTTATAGTAATTATCCATAAAAAATTATGTGGTTTCTGTACTTATATTGGTGCCACACTTTTTTGACACATGCTTATAGTTATGAAATTATGATGATTTCATACTCTTACGAATCGTGAATTTTGAATGCCAATGAATTATTCCATGAATCATTTTTATGATCTATGAAATGTTGGTAATAAACACTATATGTTATATTCATGATATCATACACTTGTTCTAATGTTATTGTTTCATATGATCATAAAATGATATCTTTTATTCTTACCATTACTAGGAAATTTTATCTCACCCTTTCTTATGTTTCCATTATCTGAGCTATGAATAAATGTTTTACGTAGTGTATATTTATGAATATTACAAATGAGGAATGTCTTTATGGTATATGTTGAATATCTTTCATTAAATAAGAATAATATTTATCCAGACTCAAAAAACACTAAACTAGTATGGTCCTTGGTTGCGTATTTGTGAAATGTATTTAATATTATTTTAAGAAGATATGATATTTATCTATAAAAATACTGGGTAATTATAGTTGGTTTTAGAGTAGGGTTTAGTTATCCTTAGTAAATAATGATGAGAAAACATTAGTGATAACCCTTAAGATAAACTGAAGTATATGATAACATCCAAAGTTATGCTAAAGAGTGGGGAGTATTTTTCCAAGACATATATCCCTATCTGGATACAAAAAGTGGTCATGGTTCTAAAAAATATGTATCTAGGGGTAATAACTCTTAAAAATTCACATTAGTCTTGACTCAAGAATTTACAGGTACATGAAAACATGCCTTATTGTACACCACATTTTACACTCCCAAGAGATATGATTTGGAAATTAAAAAACTATTTAGAGACCAACATAAAGGATTTAGGTAATAACCATTAATTACCTAGGTTAAGCCAATAGTTCTATATATTGAAAATATGTTTTCTTGATTTGGATATAAGTTAAAATTTTCCGGATTATGTAGCTTCTCACTATGATTATTATTTCTCACACAATTATTTTGGTATTAGCCAATGGATCGAACCTAAAATAACTCAATTAACATGAATGTGATTGAAAATGTGTTGATAAAGACCAAATTTGATGATAATTGGAGTGAAAGATATTTAGATTATTCCTAACTTGTTATCATAATATATGATTAACATTTATCATCATTACTAACTCTTAGTCCCACCAAAGAATAGAAGGATAATGTTCACCAAGAGATTAGGTGGTGTATACCATAAATGAAAGGGGATTAAATTTCTATATGTGAAGAATGTTGGAAGAACCACTCTAGTTAATGTTTCAATGGAATGGGAAGATGTTTTCTATTGGTGAAGATGGGAACATAGTAAGTGATTACCATGAAAAAATAAGAAGTTCTATTGATAAAATGGAAGAGGATAATGGTTTCCCTATAATGTCATAAATGGATTAATATTATAAATATAGAAAGTATAGGGATTATAAAAATAAATGTCATAGGGGGGAATATTAAGAAGATAACCACCAAGGTGGTACAAGTAAACATCTCATTTTTTATGTTGCAAAGACTACAAAATACATATGAAAGTAAAGAGGTATTAAAGAATAATTTGATAAATCCTAGTTATTGGTTTCAGATTAAAGTGGAATGATTGAAGTGTTTATGTATCAGGATTAAAAAATTATGTTTCAGAGGTATTTTTATCTATGGTATTGTATTTATAATAATTAGAAAACATCTATAGATTATGTTAATTTTGGAATCATATATGTCTTGATGTATGGTCATCATATTATTTATGGATACTATCACATGTTTATGAGTTTACGGTTGATCATAAGTTAAATGTCTTAGACAAAACAATTAAGGTTTTACATTATGTGAGTTTATAAAGATTACAGATATTTTTTTTGAGAAATTTATGGTGATAGAACCCTTTTGATTTGTATATGTATCATTTAAAAATGATACATAAGGAGTAATTCCCTTACATTTTTAGGAAATAATATTAAATTAATTGATAAACTTTAGTGTTTATCTTATATTTTATGTTGATTTAATTATGGGTTATCAAAATTTGGTAATTTTATAGGAATTATATTAATATAATTCAAGAAATAGGATAACCCACATGTTGGGTAAAAACATGCCTCATCCGACAAGACCATGGGGAATGAACCCACAATACATAGATAAAAAGTATAATGCATACCACTAGCCTACGTGAAAGATTATTTCTAATGGGAAAACATAAAGATAGGTATTTCTAAGTATGTTTCTCAATGCTTTGTATGTCAGAAAGTTAAAGATGAGAGATGAAATTATTAGGGTATTCTACAAACATTACTCATACAAGAATGAAAATATGGAAAACATCACCCTTTATTTTATTATTAGACTACCTAAAAAATAAAAATGGAATAATGTCATATGGTTTCTAGTTGTCCCCCTTATAAATCAGTAGACATCATCACTATTATTGAAGATTTTTCTCTATGTCAGCCATTCATAATATACATTATGAAAGTGGTATAGTTTCATGAAGCATTTCATTCAATTATATATGATCAATATTCAAGGTTAACTCTGATGTTTTGGAAAATTCTTTTGCATTCCATTAATATAGAATATATTTTTACTATTATATATCATATATAGATATATGGTCTATATGTGAGTACAATTAAAACCCTAGAGGATATTTTGATATCTTATTATATGAAATTAAAAGTTTTTTAGGATCAACACCTTCCTCTAGTTAAGTTTTCTTACAAAAATATATTTAACTAAAGAATTCAGATAGATCATTATGTAGCCCCCCATAGAAGGAGGTGTAACACTCCATTGTGTGGTGATGAATTTGGAGAAAGAAAGCTATCAGCACCTGATCTAGTTAAATAAATGGTAGAGAATGTTAGAGTTATTTAGCCAAACATAATAGTTGAACAATGTCAATAAAAACATTATAATGATAATTATTGAGACTATCTAGAATTTTATGTTAGAGGGAGGGTGCTTCTACAAATTTTTCCATTTTTGAAAAAAGGGTAGCTAATCCCAAGGTATATCAATACATTTTAAATTATTGATAATATCAATATGGAAGCTTATAATATTTTTCTTCCACTAAACCTCTCTTTGGTTCACGATGTCTACAATGTATTTTTCCTGAGGTAGTATTTACATGATCCATACCATGTACAAAACATAGTGTTCATACCATTGTATCTTGATCTTTCATTTGAGGAATAAATGTTAGTGATTATTGATCATACAAAGAAAGTGAAATGAAAAAAGAACAATCACTTAGTCAAAGTTTTTTGGTGAAACCACTATCTTAAATAAGCTATCTGGGAACCTTTTGATGTAATGAGGTAGAATTATCGCCAGTTTCTTTCTACCAATTTGAAATAATTTTGAGATTGAATTTTTTTAATGGGGTAGAATCCAACACCCTGATATTTTTTGAATTTTCTTGGATAAATTTGATTTAGTTGATAGTTTTCTCTACATGCAAAACAAATTATTAACAAAATAAAATATACTAATTATATTACCATTTAGCATGCCTATTGTGAACAAGTTGTTAAAATTGGTAGTTTGAATAAAAATAATTTTTTTAAAATATAATTATAATGGTTTTATACAAGAAAAAATATAGATAAAAAGTACTTAATCTTTTTTTAATACTTTAAATGTTTTGAAAATACTGTTTACTCAAAAATGTTTTTTAGTTATTTTTCAAAAATATGTATTAAAATTAATTGTTTCAAATTTTTAAAAATTTATCTAAAAAAATAAAATAATTTTCTGAAATCTATATTTAAAAATTATCTTATGGTGTTTTTTAGATTTTTTTGAAAAGATTAATTTTTCAATGAATAGTTAAAAATGATGTTTTTTTAAAATCCGCCTTTTCATTTAAAGAATTTATAAATAACTTCTGGATTAAAAATTATTTAGAAGAAAAATTATACTAATTTTATTATAATTAATCCAATTTAGTCTATTGTAATCAGTTTCATGTTGAATTTTGATATAATTTTTTTTATGTGTTTGGAAAATTTCTCTTTGGAAAACTGCTTTTCCATCGCATTTGAAGGATTAATTTTAAGTAATATTTTTCCAATTATATAAATGGATTTTGGAAAATTTTATTCTATATCCTGAATAAGAAATTTTGATATTATTTAATATGTTAAAATTATTTCTTGGTCATAATGAATGTTAAAAAAGTAAAAATTTATTAGAGTGGTTAAGGTTAAGATGAGTTTATAGGGTGTTAAACTAAAAATTTAAGGCATAAAATGACCTAGAATCTTTTAAATACCCATTAGATGATAATATTTAGAGTATATAATCTATAAGTTAATATAATTACCCATTTAATTCCTTTTTCATGTGAAAAATATTGGCACACTTTATTCTTTTCCCAAATTCCATGTGTGTCCTCTGCACTACTTACAAAAAGACCCCTCCTCTCCTTACCACTTCACACTTCCAAAACACATTGGTTATAAAAATTAACTACAAAAATATCCTCTTTAAATAACTAAAAAAATACTTGATAAATTATTTTTATTACAAATACATCCTATGAAGGCTTTATGTAAAAACCTATAGAGGGTCACTGAAGAAGCAGTTTAAATTTTCAACATTCATTTAATGTTTTTTTCTTCTTCGACCTCCCAAAATTCTTCTAAAACTATTATTATATAACAAAAAAGTTTATAATATATATTTATAAATTTTAATGTTAATTTAATATACAATATCTATCTCCAAATCCATAAAATTGGAAATAAAACAATATGTCCTGTGTATGGTGGACTACCTCCTCGTGGACCAATCTAATTCATTTTTGATCACCACCTCTCAAAAATGGATATAATAATATACATGAAGTATATATATAAAACTAATGACATAAATATACCTCTTTAATTATAATATAATTTCTAAATTCTTAACTCCCATCCCATTGGAAAACAATAGCGTCGTTCATGTGTTCGACAGATTATCACCGCGCAAACCGATGTAATGTTTTTTTCATTTCAATTTCACATGGAAAATAATAAGGATTGATTAGATTAATATATATATATGATATATATATCATAATTATTCTTTATTAATTTATATATCATATAATACTTATTACTTTTCATTCTATGGGGTATTCAATAATGTCGATCGTGTTTATGGAAGACTGCTGCCTAAGGAAGTACTGTGTTTTGTATTAAGCTTACACATTAAATGAAAGGTATAAAGGTCGAATTTAATTAATATACATGTTGTATAAAAAATTATAATTACTATGGAATTTGGATATATTATTTAACTTTCTTTCATTCCATTCACCATGAAAATGGAAATAGTGTTCATGTGTACGTATGGCCTACCGTCTCCATGAATGATGTATTTCAATTTCTATATCTAATATTCATTGATTACTCTAAATAAAAATATAATGAATATATATGATATTTATAAAATGTTTAACATTGTCTAAATTATGGTACTACGATCACAATAATATGATAGAAATTACCAAATCAAAATATACATGAAATACAAAGTAGTTATTACCCAAAACATGATTTTAATAAAGAATTATTAATAAATAGGAAATAAAAGGTCATAATAAATAAAATATGATATTATAAATATAATTACCATTCTATAATACATATATAATAAAAATATATTTATTATATATTAGTTTTGAACATGTATGAAATAAGTTGAATGTGATTTTTATCTCAAATTGCCATCTTTGAGACATAAGCTATTTTACACATCTATCTTATTTTATGATGTGTATATACTACCCATTTTAAATTTTATATCTTTAATATACTTATTTTAATTATATTTATAGTTTAATTTGATATTATTCATTAATGGGGCTTACAATTCAAAATACATCAAACCGATGCTGGTTTTATGTTATAGTCTTATTGTTTATCAGGATTGTTTATGATTAAGTTTATGATGATTTAATATTAAGATATAATTCTCAATAAATTAATATATTTTCTAAAAAATGTTTATTTCTAATGGATACATTTTTTCTCTTAATTTTATTTTCTAAAAGTATTAAAGATACCGAAGAAATGCTTTAAAAAAATCATCTTTATTTTCTTATTCTATCGAAAACTATTCTTCATCTATATCCATGTTTTCAAATATTGATTTATAAAATGTTTTAACATTAATAAAAGAATTTATTAAATACATTATTGAACATATTTTAATTCTTTAAATTTATATTAAAAGTAATATTCATTTAATTTTATTAACAGGTACTATTTAGATTTTACCAAAATTCTGAAAGGAAACTTTGTTTTGATGTGTATAAAATGAATAATGTTTTTAAATCATCCAAAAAATTATTATTTTTGAATATTAAATTATAATTATTATATTTTATAGCTATAAAAAATTTATTTTCGATGCGATTTTGTTTTCCATATGAAATTTTCGAAGTGATTTTTATTTCAAAAATAATTTTCCATATAATATGAAATAACTTTAGGTTACATAAACTTTACCTTGGATATGATCTAATGATACCATATTTATTATTTCTTTGGTAGGTTTATTTTTATGATGAAATTTTATTTATGAAACTAGTTTCTTTTCCACATGTTTTTACTTGATGAATTATTTTCAAAAACCCATTTTTTCATGGATTATAATCTGATGATTGCTTTATTAAACCCATGTATTTTCATGGGTTTCAATATGTTTAATGTTTTTTTATATTTTCAAACAAAAATTTATTATTTTCATTATATTATTGGTGAGAGATATATCTTCCTTTATTGCATTGAATAATTATTTATATCTCATGAGATAATAATAGGGAAAAGTATATGGTCATGATCCACAATTTGACACCAGATGAACAATTGATCCACAATGGGAAACTTGTGATGATGAGTAATCCACTATTTTTAAAGTCTATGGTATTTAAATTTTTTAAAAGAAAGGGTTTATATCTCAATTTTAGTCCAACACTCTTATGAAATTCTATTATGGTTCATGAATTATTAACATTTCATGCTCTTATGAATCATGTATTTTCGAATAATAATACCTTATTACACGAATCATGTTCATGATCTATGAATTGTTGGGTATGCACATTTTATGTTATGTTCATGATCTCATATCCTTATTCATATATTATTCTTTCATATGATCATATAATGATATATTCTATATATACCATTAATTATCACATGAGATCACCCTTTGTTATATTTTTGTTCCCCTGGTTATAAAGAAAGGTTTTATGTATTGTATTATTATAAAGAGTAAAAAATAGGTAAGTTATTTTTTGGTATATACTAAATCTCTTTCCTTAAATAAAAATAATTTGTACCTAGTCTATGATGACAAAAAACCATTAGAGACCTTAGTTATGTATTTATAAAATTTAATGAATATCTAACAAAAAAGATGTGATATTTATATATCAAAATCATAGTTCATTATAAGAGATTGATTTGGAAGCATACCATAGCCTCCTGCAACTCCTCACTATCTAATGACCATCACCCTAGGCTATGATTTATGTTTTGTAAAATTTTATATCTTTAAACCCAATTGTATTTGATGAAATATTGGTATAAATTAAATATCATCATGAATATTTAGTTTTATTGATTAATTTAATGGTTTTGGGGATTTATTTTCTTATTGGATTAATAAATATTTCTAATTTTATAATTTCTTACAACTTAATCCAAATATATGAATTTTATAAAAATTATTTTATGAATTTTTATTTTAATTCAGTTTTCATAGTTTTCAAAACATATCTGACCTATGTTTTTTTAACTACCCAAATTAATATATTTGTTTAAATTTATAATTTTTTAATTTTTGAATTTAATTATTTTAGTATTTTAATGTATAAATTATTTAAAATAACCACTTTTTATTTATATATACACATTACTTTGAATATATAATGAAAATTATCATTTAATTTTTAAATTTAATAAAACATTTATCTCCATACAATGCCTATTTTAAAAACATTATAATAAGTATATATATATATATATATGAATTAATATTTTATTTATTTTAATTATTTCCATTTAAATAAAGTAATTTTTATTTTTGAAAATGACTAAAGCATGTGCAATATATTTGTCCTTTTTTATCTGCAAAAGGTTTATCTTATCAACTATTGTTTAAATTTCATTAGATTTGATATAATAAATTCACAAAGATATCAAAAAAGATAACCCTTCAATTCGGAATGGTGATATTGTTTTTTCTTCTAAAATGAACTATGAGAAGAGGTAGTGACACTAAGGAGGTAATTATTTAAAAAATATCAAAAATAATTTGTTATGTTATGTTTATCTTACTAATTCCTTGAATATTTCTACACATAATTTTCAATTCGGTGTACTCATTAATAAAATTTACTTCTTCTAACCATAGTTGTAAAATTTTATTTCACCTATCTTCAAAATATTAATGTCTCTCATAATGTATCTTCAAATATCTGGTGTTACACTAATGAACTTATTTTGAAACCCCTTTTTTAGAGACCCCTTATGTAGTTATTAAACATAAAAGTAAGGATGTTATATTTATTTATATTTATGTTCAATTATTTATTTATACATCTCTTATGTGTAATTACTATATTTGTGTCAATTATTTTTTTTAGTATTTTTCTATAATATATTTCTTATTTTCCTCTTTTATAATATGTATCATGTTTTTTTATTATTTCTGGGTGACCCATGATGAAAATACGATGCAATATATTACTTCATTTTCTAACTAATTTTAGTTTCCTATCATATTTTATTTCATTTTTAAACTAAATTTTCAATTTATTATTTTTATTAAAAAAATCATAATTTTCCATTTCTTTACACTGTCACTCTCTAACTAATTTATACAATTTATCTAATCAAATAATTTTCTTTTTTTAAATTACTAATTAATTTTCAACATAAGATTAATGTCTTAAAATATAAAAGGATTAATGCTTTACCTAAATCAATAACTAATGTTAAAACTTCATTGTTACTATTATGCATACCATTACAATTAAAATTAAAAACCAATTCAAGTGTAATTTTATCATGAGTGAAGGTGACACCGTTGAAGGGAATTTTTGTATCTCATACACTTCTTACCTATATTGAATAATTTTATTTGAGTTACCTATTTCTAAACATATTTCAAGTTGATAAATTATAGTTAACTTATTATATTAGATGTATCAAATTTTTTCAAACTAAATTGATCATAGTAGCAGAAAATAAAATTTTTACATTGGGTTTTTAATCATATTGAAGCCAATTTTTAATATAATTTGATGTAGGAAACATTATAAATAATAGTTTCAGCGTCGGTTTTTTGAAAACCCATTTCTAACCATAAAATAAAAGTAAAATTTTATAGTTATTTCAACATTAAAATTTTTTAATAGAAAATAAAAATATATTTCCATGTCAGTTTTATAATTTTTCCTTTGTGGAATTATAAAAAAATTCCCACATAAATTTATGATAAATAAGATGTGGGTAGATTGTTACACCTATTTTTTTCATGTCTTGGTTTTGATCCAGTTTGTAGGAAATATTGATCATTTTATTAGGTTTTGAATTAGTTGAATATTGAATTTTGAACTAAAATCTATGTATAATCATCCTACCATGGGTTACCTATTGTTTTTTGGGTGTTTTTGGAGAAATGGGTGGTTACTTCAAGATTTGTGCCAACCGTGAGCCCATTTCTAGATTTTAAAAAAATTGTTTCTTTTATAACTCATTTATTTATATCATTTTTCACTCATTAAACTTCCATAATGTCCTAAAATTACATATTCAAACCCCCATATCCTTTTGGACCCTCATAAGAATTCATTATCCTGGTGAATTTGGGTTATTTATTTAGGTATTGGGCTAGCCAATGATCCCATTTCCAGTTTTAAAAAAATAATTTTTTATTTTATATATTATAAATTTTATTATATTTTTCTATGATTAAACCTCTAAATAGAGACCAAGAACACTATTAGCACCACCATGTTCCATTTTCACTCATTGGATCCCATCTTTGTCACAGATTACAGTGAAATTTCCAAAGAATTATCAAATCATCCGGATTTTGTATGGTAAATTGTTTCTTTCATGAATCATTTTTTTTCTATTTTCCCACCAAATATTATTTCCAAGGTCCTTCCAGACCTAATAATCCTCTCCAAGATGTTCTATGCCATTCCATTTCCTCTATGGGTGTAGATCTAAGGGAAGATGAAGAGTTATTTAGTTTCCAAGGTGATATTCCTTCTCATTTATCCCCCCTCTTCCTTATCCATCCACTTTGTTTTGGTTTAACGTTATCCCCTAGTGATGAAAGAACTATTTTAATGTTATAACATGATTATTGGTGGGGTTTTGGTTCGTTTAGGGTTGGTCTTCATAGATCTAGTGTGTTAGAAAACACGATGGGTGATATATGGTGTGTGGTTCCCTTCCACCATAATTCTGAGGCAGGATATCCCTTGAACATGACTTTATCATTAATTTTTTATCATTTTATTTCTTTTATCACCTGATATATTAGTTTGGTATTGTTTTTCATCCTTTGGATAATTTTCGTGGTGTGAAAAATAGTTGTTTAATCCCTGTTTTGGGAAAAGTAGGGTTGTTTTCTTATAAACGTGTACAACACTTGCTTACTTAATTATTCCATTAGAATAAAAACCTAGTTTATGGTATTTTGAACATGGTTTAGTATCTTTGAAAAATTTATGGCATTAAAATAATATTTTATCACTTATCAAGTTCTTAAATAAGTTATTTGTTTAAAAGTTCATGCCATGCATTCGGTAAATTTCGTAGTTGAATTTTATGTGCTTATTTCTATTTAAAATGATTGGTTTGGATTTATAAATTCATTTTCAGCATGAAAAATGGTATTTTGGGGTCCTTTTATGGCTGTCCAAATTAGTTTTTATAATGAAATGGGTTTTTAGTGGTAAACTTGTTTTGGCTCGAGTTACCGGAAAATGGACGATTTGTAATCCTTTAAAAATGGTTCTGCTTTGGATGTGTAAGATGAATTTTTTAATGGATTTATGAAATTGGTTTTATAATTCAAATGGTTTTTATGCACCTCTTTATTAAAAGTGTAATTTTTACCTTTGGAAAGTGTTTGTTTTGAGAAATTTTTAATGGCCCATTTTGAATTTTTTTTTGTAAAAATGGCTTTCAAGTGTATTTCATGCTATATCATTTTGGTATATTTTATTTTCCATGAAATTGATTTATTAAATGGTGTTCAGGATTAAAAATATGGTTTGATATGGTATTGGTGTGTTCTTGGCCTTAAAATCTCATTTTTGTGGATTTTATGTGCAAGGCATCATTATACTTCTTGAACTTGTTTTATGGAAATTTAGGGTGTTTATTGATCCATGAATGGAATGTGAGACATGTGTGGGGTATGTTTGATGTGTGTATGACTTGTAAATAGAATATTCATGAAAAAATGGTATTTTATATATGTGTAACTTGTTTGTTCACAAAAGGTAAAAACCCAGGTATCTAGGTGGGAGGACGTGTACTAGTATGCTAGTGATCTAAATGGGGTTTGTCACTGTTTCATGTATCAATTTAGATGATGAACACTAACTAAACTATGATGATGCCTATGTTGGGGACCACTAGGTTATGGATGATTCTCTTACTAGTTGATCTTATTAATGATAATGGATATTTCTTTATGGTTACTTTTACAACGAGATACGAGGTACCTCAGGCCCACAATGAACTAGTGCCTAGATGTGTTCCCATGGCTTGTGTTCATTGGATACTTTGTACTCACCATCAGAATAAAATGTGTTTAGCTGGTAAATTCAACAATGTGTTTTTTTATTTAAATGTTTAAATTCTTTAAATAAACCATCTTGAAAACTATTTTCATTTTAATGTTTCACCTCTTTGAAAAATTGTTACTTGAATTCTTATTTATAATACTTGCAAGTTTCTATCTAGTAATTTTTATAGCATGAAAACTTATTTTGAAAACACATTTTTATATATTGTGTCTCAAACATGAAATTTATGTTTCATTTATTTTAAATTATTTTCATTGGGAGTAAAATATCAGGCTAACCTACTAATTTTTTACTACCCACTCCTATAGTTTTTTTCTTTTTTTAGCCCTTGTGAAGATTTCAGCTTGAGTTCTGTCACTTTGGGAGAAGAGTATTCATTGTGTTAGAGAGTGACCAGTGGGGTGACATGGTGTTATTTTGGTGTTTAGGTTTTCTAGGTTGGTTTTATTTTTTATTTTTACTTTTGGTTTCTTGTATAAATAATATTTAGTTAAATTTTTTATAAATGTATGTTGGGTTGTTTGTTTCTTTTTTTTCTTAGTTCTTGACTATATTTGGGAAAAATTGTTCCCTTGAGTACTATGTTGATGTCCGACAATAGTTTTCAGACCATAGGGATTGGGAACTCCCTTCAGGTCATTCCATGGATCAGTTTGGGAGCCTGATTCAGGGTCGACCTGTGATGGTTTGTGATAAAATGATATCAAAGGAGGTTGGATCCTAGTAGACCTTTATTTTTAGATAGAACTTTGTAATTTATAGTTGTCAAGGTAAATGGAGTAGGATATTTGGGGCTTGATGGGTAGGTTTGGAAAGATCTTGGTGAAATCTTGCTCGTTCCGACCCTCAGGTTTCTTTGGGAAGTCCAATTTTAATAATGTGTTTAGTTATTATTGATTGTTTGGTGTTGGGATACGACAAGGGGAGTTGGACTAATGGTCTTCGTGAGCTCATAGGGCCTAAAAAGTCATGTGTATCTATTTCATAGTCCTAAGAAGTATTTCTATATTGGGGTTGTGTTTTAAATATGTCCGCCAACCATATGGTTAAGTCACCCACCGACAATAGTTCCCTTTTTTGGTCTCTTAGACTTTTCTTAAATTTTAAATTTTTATTTGAAAATCATTATGTGGAATTGAGAGAATAGGTTTTAAAGGAATTTTTGGTTATTTAAATGTTGGAAATGGGTTTTCAAAATTTAATATGAGATAGGTTTTTGAATGTTGGGTTTTGTGAAACAAATCTTGGCGATAAAGAAGTAATTACTTAATGAGATTGAATTTAATTAATCTGAGCATATGGTTTCTTGAAATGATATGTCTGGAATATTTGGATTATTTTAAAGCGATTCTGAAAATTGTTTTAAATGGGGTGTTTTGGGCTTTTAAAAAGTGTTTGAATCTGATGAATTGGTTTTGAAAATTTGGTTTTGAGGGGCTAGTGTTTTTTGGAAATGGGTTTTGGCCTTTTTATTCATTGGATTATGAAAAGATACCTTATTGATTTTTTGAAAATGGGAAAGGGATATTTGGAATAGAATGGTTGTTTTTGGAAGTTTTATTAAATTAAATGGATTGGGTTTTTAATCTAATGGTTCTTGATGAAGTGTGGTTTGTTTTTTTAAATATTAAAATATTTTTTTTATTTGGTGGAAAATGTTCCTTTGGAAGGTACATGATTATTTTTGGAGTGATGATTGTTTTATTTTATCCTTGGGGTTTTAATGGGTGATCACATGCAGTGTTTTATGGATATATGGATGAATGACCTATATAGAATAGTGGTTGAGTGCCTGGGGTGGAATAGAAATGTGAATATGAGTTATAATTGATGAAACACCATTGGTGAATGTGAAAATACACCAATTTGGTTTGTTTTTCAAAATTGTTTTCAGCTGAAAAATTGTGTTGTTTTTTATAAAAGGATGGTTATGTGGATGGTTTTTCCTATATCTTTGAAGTGTTGTTTATTCAAGGTTCTTCCTCGTGATATGGAGTCCATACTCCTATTGTGTCTTGATATGGGATATCATTGATGGATCGGTTTTGGAGAAATGTTCATTGGGTTTCTAAAGATGTGGTGGATGTTGTGATGTGGCAACCGATGGATCTCCGTTGGAAATATTTCTATGTGATCAACCTAAGGATTCATTCAAAATGTTAAATAAACCACTTCAAATGATGCCTAGGTCTATTTTTTTATTGGAATTGAGAGCTTTTTGGGATTTATTTAGAGTGCCTTTCCATTATGGTATCCCTCTCGGTTGGGGTAGTTGTCTCAGTGAGGTTGATGTTTTTTTTCATGTAACCTGCCCATTCCGCTCCTCATTTGGAGTGAGAGAAAATAGTTTTGTGTATATCTAATTTCTTTTTGGGTAAAAGTGTGTTGGTTTAGGAAGAGAGTTTCATGGTGTCCCTTGATATTTTGATTCGTCCTGGGAGTGTTTTGTTTCACCATGTTGAACTAATGGGAAAAGTTCAAGTTTGGGATTATCAAAGCATTACTGTGAGGTAAGAGATTCTTCATGCATCAGAGCTCTATCCATAGGTCTTGGAGTAAAGATGACCCGTATTCAGGAGTCCTAGGACTATGGGTAGTATTGCTAAGATCATGCAACTACCATTGAAGTGTGGTAGTTCCTTTATTTCTTTTGTGGTTTCAGGGGACCAATGACTGGGTCCCCTTTAATCCACAACCTAATCGGTGGGAGTTTGGATCTGTGTAGAGAGTGTTGGCCCAGTTCTTGTCCCCTCCATTCATGAGTGGGGGGTTTAAATGTTCATGTTGTGATTCTATTAACATTGGTTGGTAGGTTGTTGTAGGAGAGTTTTGGTGGGACTGTGCGGGAGATACCCCTTCCTAGTTCATGTTGAATTCTTATTTGGCCATTGATCGTTGGTTCTTAATGGTGGGGAGAACCACCCCAAGTCTCATAGAGTTTCCTCCTATGAATTTGTTGAGTGATAATTATTTATTAATGGTGGGGAGTCATTCTATAATCCCCTATAATCTTTAGTTTTTTGAGTTCTATTATTCTTGAGTTATATTTGGGTTCATTGGAAGAATCCCCCAAAATACGGTTCTTGGTTTGGTTGAGGTGGTCATGACTCGTCCTTTTGATTGATTCTTGAGAAGTGGTTGAGAGTTGCAGTTTTGGTTGAGGTAAGAGACTTAAGTTATAATAATAGTGGATAAGGTGTTGTTGGATTCATAGGCTATACCAAATTGATGAATAATCCTTAGGTTTTGATCAGTTAGCTGAAATTTGTTGTGGATTTTTGGGTGCGGAAAGCTTTAATAGTGGGAAGAATTGCCACACTCAGTATTTTTTCATGTCTTGGTTTTGATCTGGTTTGTTGGAAATACTAATATTTTTACTGGGGTTTTTAAGAGATAAATGTTGAGTTTTTAAATACCATCTATTTATAATCATCCTACCATGGGTTCCATATAGATTGTTTGGGGGTTTCTCGAGAAAAGGGTGGTTAGTTCAAGATTTTGGCCAACCATGAGCCCATTTCTAGATTTAAAAACAAAATTTTATTCCTTTTTACTCCTTTTTTTCATCATTTTCACTCATTAAACTTCACTCTTGACCTCCCCTGAACTATTATGACCACCATATTCTTTTTTACCCCCTTATTAATTCATTATCATGGAGGATTTGGCTTATTTATTTAGGTGTTGGGCCACCCCATGAGCCCATTTCCAATTTTAAAAAAATATATTTTTTCTTTTATATCTTATTAATTTTTTTATATTTTTCAGTGATTCCACCTCTCAATCGAACCCAAGAACCATAGGCACACCCCAAGTTATATTTTACCACTTTGGATCTCATCTTTTTCACGTATTATAATAAAATTTCTCAAGGCTTCTGAAATCCTTCAGATTGGGTAAGTTTATTTGTTTCTTTCATGAATCAATACTTTTTTTCTCTTTTGCCCCAAATATTCTTTCCTTGGTTATTCCAAACTTAAGGAGACTCTCCACTAAGTTCCAATCCATTCCCATTATTCTATAAGTGTATATCTAAGGGATTATGAATTGTTCTTTAGATTCTATGGTGAGATTTCTTTTCCTTTCTCCTCCCTCTTCATTATCCTTCAATTTTTTTTTGGTTTCCTATTCTCTCCTTGTCATGATAAATATAGTTTTATGTTATACAATGATTTTTATGGTTTTTTGGTTCATTTAGGTCTGGTATTCATATACATAGAGTGTCGTGAACCGTGGCGGGTGATATCGTGTGTGCGGTTCCTTTCCACCATGATTTTGAGGTTGGATATCCCTTGAACATGAATTTATAATTTAAGTTTCATCATTATCATTCTGTTATCACCTGGTATATATGTTTAGTATTTTTTCATCCTTTGGATGATTTTCATGGTGTGAAAAATAGTTTTTTAAGCCTTGTTTTGTGAAAAGTAGTGTTGTTTTGTTATAAACATGTACCCCACTTTATTACTTAAATGTTACATTAGCATACATAAAAATTTATGAAAATTGAAACATGTTTTATTATCATGAATTAATTTATGTATTGAAAATTGTATTTTATCCCTTTTCAAGTGCTTAAAATAATTTATTTGTTTAAAAGTCCATACCATGTGCTTGGTAAATTTCCCAGTTAGCTTTTGTGTGCTTAATACAACCTAAAATGATTTTTTTGGATTTATAAATTCATTTGAAGCATGAATAATGGTATTTTGGGGTCTTTTTTTTTGGTATTTCCAAATTATTTTTTTAAAATGGTTTTTGGTGGTTAACATGTTTTGGATCGAGTTTCCGAAAAATGGCCCATTTGGCATCCTTATAAAAATGGTCGTGATTTGGATGTGTAAACTGAATGTTTTAAGGTATTTATGAAATTGGTTTTCTAATTTAAATATTTTGTATGCACTACTTAATTAAAAGTGAAATTTTTACCTTTGGAAAATGTTATCTTTGAGAAATGATTACATGCCTATTTGGTATTTTTATTGTAAAAATGGGTTCTATGTTTATTTCATGTTGTATCATTTGGGTCCATTTTATGGTCCATGAAATTTATTTATTAAATTATGATGGGGAGGAAAAATATGGTTTTATTTAGTATTTGTGTTTTTCTTCCTTCAATTATCATTTTTAATGGATTTTATTTCAAAGCCTTGTTATACTTCTTGAACTTGTTTTATGAAAATTTAGGTTGCTTATTGACCCGTGAAAGTAATATGAGACGTGTGTGGGATGTTTGATGTGTGTATGATTAATAAATGGAATATTCATAAGAAAATGGTATTTTATAGATGTGTAACTTATTTGATCATAAAAAGGGAAAACCTGGGTATCTCAGTGGGAAGACGTGTACAAGTATGCTAGTGATCCAAGGGGGTTTTGTCCCTATTTCACATAACAAGTTTGACGAGGAAAAAAATAACTAAACTATGATGATGATGATTTTGGGAACCACTAGTTTATAGATGATTCTCCTACTAGTAGATCATGTACATGAGAATATATATATTTTTATGGTTACTTTTACACTAAGATATGCGGTACCTGGGGCCCATAATAAACTAGTGCCTAGGGGTGTTCCCGTGACTTGTTCTCATTATCTATTTTTTAATCACTATCGGAATATGGAGTGTTTAGTTGGTAAATTTAAATGCATTGTTTTTTAAAATTTACATTCTTTAATGAAACCCTCTTGAAAACTATTTTCATTTTGAAGTTTCACCTCTTTGAATAATTATTACTAGCATTCTGATTTATAATACTTTCATGTTTTTTTTTGGTAATTTTTATATCATGGAAACTCATTTTGAAATATATTTTTATATATTATATCTCAAACATAAAATTTATGTTTATTTTATTTTAATGTATGTGCATTGGGGATAAAATATCGAGATAACCTACTGAGTTTTAATATGAATCCTATAGTTTTATTATGTTTTCAGCCCTTCTGTAGGATTCATCTTGAGTTTTGTTGCTTTGAGTGATGAGTATTCATTGTGTTGGAGAGTGACCAGTAGGGTGACATGGTATTAGTTTGGTCTTAAGGTTTTGTACGTTGGTTGTATTTTTTAGTTGTACTTTCGGTTTTTTTATAAATAATGTTCAGTTAAATTTTATATAAATGTATATTGGGATGTTAGTTTATTTATATAACTTAGTTCTTGATTATATTTGGTAAAAATAGTTCCCTTGATAACTATGTTGATTCCTAGAACTAGTTACCATCCCATGGGGATCGGGAACGCCCTTTGGGCCATGCCATAGATCGGTTCAGGTGCCCGATTCAGGTTTGACCTGGGTTGTTTCAAGAAAAAATGGTATCAAAAGTGCTTGGAACCTAGAATAGCTTTCTTTTTATAGTTCCCTTTGTTATTTGGGGTTGTCAAGGTATATTGAGTAGGATCTTTGGGAATTGAGGGGCGGGTTTGGGAAGATATTCACGAACTCATGCTCGTTATGACCCTATGGTGTCCATGGGAAGTCTGGTTTTATTAGTGTCTTTTGTTATTATTGATTGTTTGGTGTTGGTATATGATAAGGGGAGTTGGACTAATGGTCTTCGTGAGCTCGTAGGGCCTGGAAAACCATGTGGAGCTAAGGAATAGTCCTAAGAAGGCTATCTATGTTGGTGGTGTGTTTGACATATAGCCTCCAACCATATGGTCAAGTCCACCACCGACACTGGTCCCTTTTTTTGGGTGTCCCTGACTTTTATTAAATTTGAAATTTTGTTTTGAATATCCTTGTGTGAGAATTGTGAAAATGGGTTTTAAAGGAATCGTTGGTTATTGAAAAGTGGAAAATGGTTTTTTAAAATTTAATATGATAATGGATTTTGAATGTTGGGTTTTGTGAAACAAATCATGGGGATAAAGAGGAAATGATTTAATGAGATTGAATTATTTAATCAAAACATATGGTTTCTTGAAGTTAAATTTTTGGAAAGCTTGGATTATTTTAAAGTGGTTCTAAAAATTGTTTTAAATGGGGTGTTTTGGGCTGTTGAAAAGTGTTTGAATCTGATGAATTTGTTTTGGAAATTTGTTTTTCAGTGGCTGGTGTTATTCTGAAAAGGGGTTTTTTAATTTGTAGTTGTCAGAATATGAAAATATACCTTGATGAATTTTTAAAAATGCGAAAGGTCTATTTGGAATAGAATGGTTTTTTTGTAAGTTCTATTAAATGAAATTAATTGGGTTTTTAATCAAATGGTTCTTGATAATGTGGTTTGTTTTGTAAAATCTAAAAATGGTTTTTTATTTTTTGGGTAAAGTGCCTTTGGAATGTACATGATTATTTTTGTAGTGATAATTGTTTTATTTTAGCCTTGGTGTTTTCATGGGTGCTCACATGAAAGGTTTTATGCATGTATGGATGAATGGACGGTATGGAATGGTGTTTGGGTGCCTGGGGTGGCATAGAAATGTGTATATGAGTGAGACTTGATGAAACACCATTGGTGAATGTGAAAATCCACAAAGTTAGTTTTTTTCAAAAGTGTTTTAAGATAAAAAATTTCGGTTTTTGTTATATATTGATGATTATGTGGATGGTTTTCCTATAACTTATAAGTGTTGTTTATTTTGGGATATTCCTTGAAATTTTGAAGTAATAATCTTTTTTGTTTCATAATATAGGATATTGTTGGTGGCTTGATATTGTATAAATGTTCATTGGTGTCTAAAGATGTGTTGGACGTTTTTATGTGGCCATAGATGGTTCTCTATTGGAAATATTTCTAGGTGATCAACCTAAGGTTTCACTCAAATTGTTAAATCAATCTCTTATAATGATGCCTCATCCAATTTGTTAGAATTTAGTGCTTTTCTAGATTGATTTAAAGTGATTTTCCAATATGGTGTCCCTCTCTGTTGGGGTAGTTGTTCTCAGTGTGGTTGATGTGTTTGTCCATGTACCATGTATATTCTACCCCTCATTCGGAGTCAGATAAAATAGTTTTGTATATCTCCAAGTTTTTTTGGATAAAAGTGTTTTGTTTGAGGAATAAAGTTTCATTGTGTCCCTTGATCTGTTGATTTGGCTTGGGAGTGTTTTGTGTCACCGTGTTGAACTAACGAGAAGTGTTCAATTTAGGGATTATCAAATCCTGACTGCAAGGTAGGAGATGCTTCATCCATTAGAGCTATAACCATATGTCTTGGAGTGTTGTTGGAGCATAGTCAATAGTCTCAGGACTGTGGGTAGTATTGATAATCTTGTTCCTGTACCATTATAGTATGGTAGTTCCTTTTTTTCTTTTGTGGTTTTAGGGGCCCAATGATTGGGTCCCCTTACCTCCCCGCCACAAGTGGTGGGGGTTTGGATCTGTGCAGAAAGTGTTAGCCCAGTTCTGGTCCCCTCCATTCAGGAGTTGGGGGTTTAAATGTTTATGTTGTGTTCCTCTAAACATAGGTTGGATGGTTGGTGTGGGAGAGTTTTAGTGGGCCTCTGTGGGAGAGACACCTTCCTAGTTCATGTTTAATTCTCATTTGGTCATTGATTATTGGTTCTTAATGGTTTGGAGAACCACCATGGGTGTCATAGAGTTTCCTCCTAAGAACTTGTCTAGTGCTAGTTATTTCTTAATGGTAGGGAGTAATTTTAGACTCCCCTGTAATTATTTTTTGTGAGTGATATTTAGTTTGGCTGATCATTGGGTTCATTGGGAGAAGGCCCAACATTCTGGTTCTTGGTTTAGTTGAGGAGGAAGTGACTCAATATTTCAGTTGATTCTCAAAAAGTGGTTGGGAGTTAGTTTTTTGGTTGAGGTAAGAGGATTAAGTTTTATTAATTGTGGATGAGGGGTAATTTTATTTAGATTATGGAACATATTGATAAGGAATCATTAGGTTTTGATCAATCATCTGGAATATGTTGTGGCTTTCTAGGGATGGAAAGCTTTAGTGGTGGAGAGAAATGTCACACCCTATTTTTTTCATGTATTTTATTTGATCTAGTTCGTTAGAAACCTCAATAATTTTCTTGGGTTTTGGATGAGATGAATGTTTAGTGTTTAAATGACATCTATGTATAATCATCATAACATGGGTTCCCTATTGTTTGTTTGAGAGTTTTCAGAAAAAAGGGTGGTTACTTCAATATTTGGGCCAAATGTGATCCCATTTCTAGATTTAGAAAAAAAATTGGTTTATTTTAAAACTCCTTTGTTTTTCATCATTTTATACTTATTATACTTCCCCATTAGCCTAAAATGACCTATTAAAACCATAATATCCTTTTTAACCCCCTTAGGAATTCATTATCACGGTGGATTTGGGTAATTTATTCAGATATTGGGCCAACCCGTGAACCCATTTCTAGTTTTAAAAAAATAAGTTGTTTCTATTATATATTATTCATTGTTTTATATTTTTTCGAAATTATACCTCTCACTCAAGACCAAGAACCCTAGTCACACCACCTGAGTTCCATTTTCTCGTTTTGGAGCTCATCTTTGTCGCAGATTACA
This sequence comes from Viscum album, assembly GCA_963277665.1. Taxonomy (NCBI): domain Eukaryota; kingdom Viridiplantae; phylum Streptophyta; class Magnoliopsida; order Santalales; family Viscaceae; genus Viscum; species Viscum album. The sequence goes on along the minus strand of OY728138.1, from coordinate 1,775,045,585 downwards.
GTGAATTTTTTAATGTCTTCTCAAATCATCCATATTTGGTAAGGTGATTTGTTTCTTTCTTGAATCATTAATTTTTTCTCTTTTCAGACCAAATATTCTTTACCTAGTTATTAAACACCTAAGGATCCTATCCAAGATTTTACAATCCATTCCCTTTCCAATATCAGTGTAGATATAAGGGAAGATGAATAGTTCTATAGTTTCCTAGGTGAGATTATTTCTCTTTTCCCCTCCCTCTTCCTTCTCCTTCAACATTATTTTGGTTTCCTCTTATCCATTAGTCATTAAAGACCTATGGTTATGTTATAACATTATTTTTATGGGTTTTTGGGTTCTTTAGGGCTGGTATTCATAGGTCTATACCGTTTGGAACCGCGGTAGGTGATATCGGGTGTGCAGTTCCTTCCTGCCATGATTTTGAGGCAGGATGTCTCTTTCACATGACTTTATCATTTACTTTTCATAGTTTTCATGCTTTTATCACCTGATATACGTGTTTATTAGTTTTTTTCATCCTTTTTATAATTTGATTGGTGAGAAAAACTAATCTTTAAGCCTTGTTTTGTGAAAAGTAGTGTTGTTTTGTTATAAACGGGTACACTACTTACTTACATAATTGTTCTGTTAGCTTATGCACCTAGTTTATGTTATTTTGAACATAATTAAATATATTGAATATATTTATGGCATTAAAATTGTATTTTAACCATTTTCATGTTTTTAAATAAGTTGTTTGTTTAAAAGTCCATGCCATGTGTTCGGTAAATTTAGTAGTTGGATTTTATGTGCTTAGTGCAATTGAATATGATTTTTTGGATTTATAAATTCATTTTCAGCATTAAAAATGGTATTTTGGGGTCATTCAATGGCTCTATAAAGTGATTTTTGTTTTGTAAACAAAGTTTTTTTGGTGGTAAACATGTTTTGGCCCGAGTTTCTGGAAAATGGCTCGTTTGGAATCCTTATAAAAATGGTCATGCTTTGGATGTGTAACCTGAATTTTTATGAGAGTTATGAAAGAGGTTTTCTATTATAAATGGTTTATATAAAATTATTTATTAAAATAGAAATTTTTACCTTTTGAAAATGTTAGTTTTGATAAATTCTTAAAGGCTAGTTTGGCATTTTTCTTGTAAAAATGGTTTCCATGTGTATTTCATGTTATATCATTTGGAGTCATTTTATGGTCTATAAAATGATTAATTAAATGGTTTTTGGGATGAAAAATATGGTATGATATGGTATTGGTGGGTTTAGGCCTTAAAAGATCATTTTGAATGAATTTTATATGCAGGGTCTCATTATACTTCTTGAACTTGTTTTATGAAAATTTAGGTTGTTTATTGATCCGTGAAAAAAATGCGAGACATGTGTGTGGGATTTTTGATGTGTGTATGATTTTAAATGAAATATTAATTATAGAATGGTATTTTATACATGTGTAAAATTTTTGAGCTCAAAAAGGGAAAACCCAAGATCTAGGTGGGTGGAAGTTTACAAGTATTCTAGTGATCTAGAGGGGTTTTGTCCCTATTTCACGTAGCAAGTTTGACGATGACAAAACTAAGTAAAATATTATGATGATGATGTTGGGGACTACTAGGTTATGGATTATTCTATTACTATTTTCTTATTTCCTTGACAATGGATATTTTTTACGGTTACTTTTACACAGAGATACGAGGTACCTGGGGCCCACAACGAAGTAGTTCCTAGCGGTGTTCTTCTGACTTGTGCTCATTGTCTATTTTTAACTCACCATTGGCATATAGTGTGTTTAGTTGGTAAATTAGGTAGTGTATTTTTTTTATCTAAAATTTTATATTATTTAATGAAAACCTATGGAAAACTATTTTCATTTTAAAGTTTCACCTCTTTGAATAATTGTTATTAGCATTCTTGTTTATAAAACCTGCATGTTTTTTGTATGGTAATTTTCATAGAATGGAAACTCATTTGAAAAAAAAATTATATTTTTTATCTCAAACAAGAATATTATGTTTCTATTATTTTAATGTATGTGCATTGGAAATAGAATATCGGGCTAACCTACATAAATTTAATACTCACACCTATAGTTATATGATGTTTTTAGCCCTTATTTTCGTTTCATCTAGATTTAAGTTGCTTTAGGTGATGAGTATTCATTTTTTTGGAGAGTGACCAGTGGGGTGACATGTTTTTATTTTGGTTTTTATTACTGGAAGGTTGGTTTCATTGTTTAGTTTTACTTTCAGTTTCTTGTATAAATAATGTTGAGTTACATTTTATATAAATGTATGTGGGGTTGTATGTTTCATTTTGCTGCTTAGCTCTTGATTATATTTGGGTGAAATAATTTTCTTGAATACAATGTTGATTCCCAGTACTAGTTTCTCTCCCATGGGGATTAGGAACGACCTTCTGAACATGCCACAAATCGGTTTGGGTGCCCAGTTCGAGGTTGACTCATGTTGGTTTATGACAAAGATTATAAAAAATTATAGAAATTTACACATCATTTTTTCATTAAAACCAAAAAAAATTGATTATTTACTTTTATTTTGGGTAAAAACCAATGTCTACAGCCCCTATCTTTTATATTTCATTTTGGATTATATAAAATTACATGGAAGGTTCTAATTTTTTAAAATATGGAAAATAATAAATCCACCAAGTACTTATGAAAATATTTCCCAATACAAAAAACAAAAAAACCCAATGTAAACTGTAATTTTTTTATAAATACCCATATTTTAATTATAATTAAAATATACCTAAATTATAATAAATCTAAAAAATTAATATACCTTAAAAATAGATTCCAAACAAACATCAAAGGTGGGTAAGGTCTTCCCCAAAATATGATGAAACATCGTTGAAGATATATAATAGTAATAAATGTTATAAAATTAAAAAACTGAATATTTTGACATAAAAAATAAAATAATTAATATAAATAAAATTATAAAATTCATTCATCATATGAGTTTTGATAATCTTGAACATCAATATTATAATATAATAACCTAATTCGACATTTCCTTTTTGATGACGACATTGCAGTTATGAAAAATTAACTTTAAAACTAAAAAAATATATATTTATATATATGTATATATATATGAGAGAAAACAAATATTATCTAATTTAAAATTCATTTACCTTTACATTCATGTATTTAATTTTGTTTGGATCCTTTATCAATAAGTGATCATCATTAAACATTTACCATGAACATTATTTTTATATATCAACTACAAATAAATTAATAACATGAATAATTAAAATAAAAGAACAAATAAAAATGAATAAAAGTTACCTTTTTAGCAATTTATAAATTTTTTAATTAAATCCACATAATAAAGAGAAAAAAATATATTGTGCACTTATATGGAAAAAAATACACATAATATCTATTAGAAACTATAATATAAAAAGTTAAAAATTAATTAAATTATAATGAATATTAGTTCATAATTATCTTAGTTTTCTTTCTCTTCATATATTGGAAAAAAACTGACACATAAAATCCATATTTTCTAATATATCACACACATATATATATAACTTTAAAATAATAATTTAGATATTTGATAGCTGTTGAAATGTATTAAAGATCTATAAAACCATAAACTAAAGTGCTATAATTTTGTAATTAAATGTGTGTGTAGATACAAAATTAAATAAGTAGAAAATTAAGTCTCTTCAAATCATACTTATTTAAAAAAAATGAAATATAAATTTAATTACATAGAACAAACTAAAATACATGTATAGTGATCTCATAAATATAACATGGCCCATGTTATATTTTTGAAATATTCACAATTCACATTATCTTACACATATATTAGAGATCATTGAAAAGTCATAAATCTTATCAATGAATGAAGAATACCATGATAATCTTTTTTAGCCCATCAGAAATATCAAAAGTATCTGAAGATTTTGGTTCCTGAATCTTTTGTCTCTTTTGAACCAATTACATAGATTTTAGATAATCTTAAATATATTAAATATAAGAAAATATAATAATTAATTTTCAATTAAACATAAATAATATTTAAAAAAACACATATACCTCATATGTAAATTAATGAAGTAGGATGGATCGACAAAGTAAAAAATGACCCACACAATCTCTAAATCTGGTATCCTCCCTTATTTTCAATGGGAGTAGAGCATTTGGATCAATAATATCATGTACCATTACTCTTACCATACCCAAATACATAAGTTGGGGATGTACCAAATCTAAAAAAAATATGACTCCATATGTTATAATAAGTACATGGGGATCTTCAGTATATAACTCATAGTATAATGTTGGGTCTAGATGATGAGGTTGAGGATATCTCTATGAAGGCTAAATTGGCTGCGATTTTCTCATTATTATACTTGAATATCCCAAAAAATTGATATAATTTTATATCATATCAAATTATTTAGAACATCTAACTCAGATTTTAATGACTTTATTTCGGAAGCCCTTGAATTCTTTCTTTGAGAGCCAAAAAACAATCTTTAAATTTGGGCAGTTACTTCTTTAGATTGATCTGTAAGAATTTTTTTTAGTTTTTTACTTTCTCTCTCTTTTCCTTTCTTTATATTTAGTGGGGGATATGTAAGAATGAACATGACCACTTCTAATCAACTACTCTATTTAGATCTTATTTCTTTAATCTTTTCTACATTAATTTTATACTCTAGTAAATGATAGCCTCCACATGATAAAGTGTGAGGGAAAACATTCTACAAGTTGATCTCTTGGTGAGATCTCTTCAATGAATCTTACAAAAAATATACAAATAAGTAATCAAGAAATATACAATAAGTCTTACAAAATAAAATAATTATCATACTATAAATTATTTATCATTTAGGTTGATGGAATATTTATTCCATGTCACCGCATCAAAAAAACTATACCAAAATGATCTGAGACATGAGTTGGTCACCTAAACCATATCCCCAAAAATTTTATTAATTAAAAAGGTAATAAATTTTTTCACATGATGTGTAATGAGCTTACATGATCTAGAAATTGTGGGAAAAAAATAAAACATTCTATCATAAACATGTTAGTGAAATTCCCATAAATGAATATTACCAATCAACACCCACTACTGGTTTACCATTCCCATATCCAAAAGCAATATTTGATGATGAAACCCTCCCGTTGTGTGAAGGGGGACCAAATTCAATATCCCTCATTCACCATTGGAGCTCATTTCCACCAATATTCTTACTCCTAGCATAACGATCCATAAAATTTATAAATTGAGATATTTTACTGTTATGGACTCTCAAAACTAATCTTTCAACTCCTTGTTGACAGAATTATAATCAGGATATAAAAAAGTAGTCATCCAATGGATATTCATAGTGATATAACTCCTAAAATACAATGGATTTGGGCCAGTTTAGTTATTATTATCCAAAAAATTAGTACATATCCTCTTCTACCCATGGGAAGCTAAATGTTTTCGTAAATTTGTAATACCATGTCTACCAATAATAAGAATTGTGTTCTCTAGATAAGAATAAGACTATGCCATTTGGGGCTCACCAATATTATTATAATTTTTTTTACAATTTAAATGTTTTAATTCATTAAAAAAATTTATTATTGAATATTTAATAATATGAAAAAATACATACACCTTAGAAAATATTCCTCCCCATATGTTTTTTATTTAAATAGTCAAATGTAATTATATTCTATGAATCTGAATATTATTAAAAAAGTGAATATCTAAAAAACTAAACAAAGAAATATGTAAGTAAAAAAAAGCTTTACATATATGTCTATTTTAAAATAAAAATGATTTCATGAATCTTAACAAAAAAATATTTAAATTAAAATTACACAGTAAAAAATAATTCAAAAATGGTATAAATGATAAACATTTATAAATTTAAATATTTTCATTATAAAAAAAATTATATGCATAAATTTAACCAAAACATAATAATGTACATTAGGTTTTTCTATTCAAAAAATGTTTAACCAGAACTGTTGAATATAAAATTTAAGATAAAAAATCATATAAAAAATCAATATATATATATATACATGAAATTTAAAAAATTTAGTTTTTTCAAGAGTAAATATCAAAAAAGAAATAAAATATAAATATTTTTCTAAATAATTTGGAGAGTAACATAGTGTTTTACCACATCCCATCAGAATGATCATTTCATACAACATAGACCATGTTGAAATTATATGATTTTTTATCATATAGAAATCTAATAATAAATAAGGAAACCTCACATAAATCCATAACATCATTATCATCCTCACAACACAAATGAATTCATTTCAATAGAGTAATGACATACCTCTTGTAATGGATCAGATCCTTATAGATCATTCCTTTTCATGTTTCTAAATATCGATGTGCTTGGAAGAGGATTAAATGAAGTCCAGAGGAGTTCAGCTATTAGATGCGGGAAGTAAGGAAGATTTCACGTCGTGAAAGAAGGTTACACAACATGAATATGGATTTCACATAATGAAAAGTTACATGATGTAAATGAGGTTTTCATGTTGTGTAATATACTGGGGTTTGAAAAATAAAATAAAGTGAAGAAGTTTCATGTTTTTTTGCAAAAAATAAACCCTGATAATTACAATACATGAAATGGGATTACAGGTCCGGTAATTCTCCGATGTAGTATGTTTTTAAACATTTTCAGCCACTCAAGTTTGTCAAACCCAATGGTTTCATTGGCTCTAGATTCTAGGTGACCCAGTGACTCATATTCAATATTTTAGGGATTCATTAATCAATGATCAATTACTAGATTCCCTCATTCAATCAGCAGCAATCTATCTTTGATATGAGGTATCATTTACCTTTGTTCTTGTGGTTTCTTTGATATGTTTCCTCTCGTTTCTACTTTCCATGTGATGGAACGTTATATTCATGATTTTAATATAGTTTTTTGGTTTCTAGTTGGTATAGTTGTGTCATGAAATCCTTGGATGGGTTCAGTTGTTGCTAGAGAGGTGATCGAGATCCATTGTGTGGTACATTCATGTGCGAAGAACGTCAATAACCTTTTGTGGAAGGGGATTCATTGATTATCTATTTAATTACATGAAATTATAGATTAAAAATCATTTATCCCCATATATTACAATGGAATTAACCTAATAATTATTTGAATTAAATTAAATAATTATTATCGATTACATAACAATGTTTTTTCTTTGTACTGTGATAGCGTTTTGCCTCTTGATTTGTTAGATAGAGTGATAACTATGCCTTGGTTGGATGAGAATTTTTTTATTTATGGAAATTGGTAAGGAACACAAATCTATAATTAATTGATAATTAATTTGATAAAGTAATTAAAGGGGCATGTTTAATAAATCTGGTTTTTGTTTTTGTAATTTTATGATAATAAAATTGATAAAGGTATGCTTTTTTAATTTAATTTTTAAATGAACATGAAGCATGTTGATGATTGTCGATAAAAAATTAAAGTCATGTTAAATTAATTGTTTAATTAATTTGTGATAGCTAGGATAACTTGTTTCTTAAGTTTCCCATTGATGGAACCTATAGAAATGAATTGTTTAATTCAAGACAGAATAAGAATTGGTTGTGTGATAAAATATTATGCCTTTATAGGGATCAAGTTTCGCGTTTTCTTGTAGAGTCCTTGTGTATTGTTCTTTGGAGATGTGAGATCTCATTGTGTGTGAAGGCTAGATGCCGTGATTTACTGAAAATATCCGGGTTTAATATTTGTTTCCTACTGCTTGTGTGTTGTGATCCTAGGATGGATGATCCTAGAGGGTTGTTATGGTATTTGGAGCGAGGTTGCCTGAATGTGTTGTGAGCCTAGGATGGTTGAACATGTTGGGATGTTGTTGTATGAGGGGTGGGGAGGCCCGATTTTTGAGGCATCAATTGATACCTGGAGTGGTGAGATGCATCAGGATATGCATATGGGTGTTGGGGAGGACACCAGAGATGACAGAACAGGCTGAAGCTAGGATTACCCATTGCTATGAAATTTGTAGGCTTGTTTTTATCAGTTTCTTATATGAGGTCCATGTTGTTGTTTATTTTATTTCCTTTCCACACTTCTTTAGGTATATGGTTTTGGTTACTCTCTTTACAATAGATAGAAATACACACATGGTATTCCACATGATTTTTGTGTTTATCTTTATGTGGTTGGATGAGTCTACACCCTTGATATATGTGGTGAAGAATTGATGGTTAGTTCATCTACTCACCTTGTTTAGCCCCTTATGTTCGGTTACATAGAATGATTTTCTAGAACAAATAGTAATATGGTATGTAATTACGTAAATAAATGGATAAATTTTTAATCCATGAGGTTGGAATAAGGACCTGGCCTTATACATTACATAATCTAATAAATTCGTTTATAATTCAATTATTTAGGTTCCCAAATATTCATTCTGTTTAGAGTTTTATAAAATTATGAAATGATTCATACATATCAACCCACAAGAATAAAAATTGGGTACAACTAAAATAATATTCTTTTTTTGGAATTTTTTTTTATAAAAACATGAAATAGTTTCATGAATAGTATTCACAACATTCATCTTGGCTTCCCATGTTCCCATACCCATCTTGAAACCCTATGAAAATACATTTCCAAACATTGAATGAGCACAAAAATATTGGTAAGGGTTATACAAATAAGGAGATAAACAATTAGTACAAGAATACATAAAAACATATGAAATCATTCTCACAAAGTCATACTTCTCATCTAATAAGTATCATATAGTTACTTTGTGAAAACAAGAGATTTCAATAAAATAGAGTAAACATAAATAGTACCATTATGGTAATTTGGGGGATTAATTACTTAATATTTTAACCATCATTGGTACCATATGATTTTTAACCATCACGAATACCTTACAATGTAACCCTCATGGATACCTTACAATGTAACCCTCAAAAATACCTTATGGTGTAACCATCACAGTTACACTTGGAGTAGCCATACGTTAGACCTCCAAAACATGCCTTTTTAATTTTTATAAAATATAAGTTTAAAAGATGAGTTTATAAGAAATATCCCTTAAAAATATCATATAATTGAAGTGATAATTAATAGAATGAATGAAATATGTGTATAAACTGTAAATTAACAAATTAAAACATAATATATAAAAAAATTCATTAAAAAAATAATCTTAGCACCACATATTTAATTATGTAGGAGGTTAACACAAAGAATGGAAATTGGGTTAGAAATTCCCTTGACTCGCGAGTTTATCTTGCATCAAACATGTTCAAACCTCCAGTACGATGGATTAGAATGATTTATTTATATATTAAAGAAACATATTCATATTTAAAATTATATGATATTATCAAAACATCTTTCAATAAATTTATTAATAATATTTTTTAAATTTCATTGTTTCGGGTGCATTTATTTCACAGTTTCCATGGATGGTTTATTATGGATTTTCTTGTCAGAAGGGATAAAAACTATAGAATTTAAATTACATGTTATTAATAAACTTAAAAAATATTAAATGGTATTATATATAATTTTGGTTATTTGGTGTGAGTATGAATCATCAGATAAAACATTAGTGATGAACCTTATTTGATTTTATTTAATTTTGATCATTATGAACCACTTTTGTTTTGTTAATTAATATTATTTATAAAAACTGGTTATAAAACATTATATAACATATAATATGTATAATAAAATATTATTTAACCATATAAATTGTTTTATGACAAAACTTGATGGTGGTAATGTAAATTTAAAACACATCGTCCACGATGCTGGTAAATGGACACATCAAAGACGTTGTTTTTATTTTTAAAATAAAAGGGAGAAAAAAGGAGTGAGATGATTAATTTGTTTCCATAAAAATGATAAAATGACATTATATATAATATACTAATGTTTTCATACCCCTTAGACAAGGGTATGTGAATAGATTATAAGAAAATAAAAATAATTGAAAATAAAATAAAATAAAAATGAAAGAGGATATTTACCTCTTGAATCCTTGTCCTTGATAACCTCCTTAATGCCCTTGTTTTGTCCTTTTGGTGATACCAAAAATACATGGAAATGGGGAAGAGTCTTGGGAATGGAATTTGATAGAAATTAGGAAATCTACAATGCATTGAGGTTGGAGAAGAAGAGGTGGTGTGGGATGGTATTTATAGTGGAGGAGAGGGTTGTTTTCTCACTATTATATTTATTAGTTTATTAATTTGGATCAAGAATATGAATAGTTATAGAATTATAATCAAATATATTAAAATATTAAAGGTATTTTCTAGATTATGGTACTTACATCATTCCTGACTTAGGGAATAGTGTATTTATCTTATAATGTGTTTATACTCTAAATTATCGTATTTTACTATTCACAAAAAAAATAATGTATTTTAGAAAAATACCAAAAATTAAACCCAACAATTATTTGAAATTTAGAATTAAAAAATGAGATCCATTTTTTTAAAATAATTTTCTAAATATGATAAATCAAATATTTTATTAATATCATAATTTATTCAAAAAATAACAATTTTAATATTATAACTAATTTTATAACACATTTAAAAATTAATTAAAGTCTCATAAAATTTTCTTATAACCATAAGAAAAAAAAATAATTCATGAATATATTTTATGCAAATAAAATTTCATTTAAATCCTTAAATTAATTATAAAATCGTAATTAAATATTTATCACTTATAAAAATACCAACACTTAATCTATCATTTCCAAAACATTTATTTACTTATTACATGACATAAATATATCATGATTACACTTATAAGATGCAAAAAATAATTTAAACTCTCATAGGTTATTTTACTTTCCTATTGGCTCAATTACTATTCATAATGGTCATGTTACTATTCCCAATGTCAAGTTACTATTACATCTATATAAATTTCATAATTTATATAAATATCACTTATTTGATTATAAATTTATAATGAATTTTACTATTTAATTCTAGAATGAAAAAAATTATTTTATAAGTAACTAGGTTTTTACATTCTCCCCACCATCTATAAATTTTATCCTCATAATTTTAATTTACTTATTAAACAAGTGAGGACAATTTTCTCTCATAGTATTTTCATATTCCCATGTTGATTCATCAACCATGTGGTTTCTCCACAAAACCTTAACGTGGTGTATTAACTTATTATAATATACATCCTCTCTATGATCAATAATCTGAATAGGTTTCTATTCCTAAGAAGAGTTCTCTTATAGCTAAACTACTTCTGGGCTCAAAACATGAGATAAATCTGGAACATACTTTCTCAACATCGAAATATGAAAACAATTGTGTACCTAAGATAAAATCGGAGGGAAAGCTTCTCAGTAGGTGACTTGACCAACTTTCTCTAGGATTTCATAAGGTTTAATGAACCATGGACTTAGATTTCATTTCTTACCAAATTGCATAACACATTCCATGGTTAGATTCTAAGAAAAACATGATAACCAACCTCATGAGAAAAGACTTTCCTCCTATTATCTAAATAAATTTTCTTTCATATCTGAGATGTCCTCATGTGTTGTTGGATTATCTTCACTTTCTCAACCACTTACTCTATTAATTTTGATACATCCTTTCCTTGAATTCATCCCAAATATATGGAGTTTGACACCACTTTCTATATAATGACTTAAAAGGTTCAATATGTATACTAGAATGAAAAATTTTATTATAAAAAAATCCTAGTAAATAAAGATACTGATCCCAAATTCCCTAGTGGTCCATTGAACAAGCTCAAATCATATCCTCCAATATCTAAATTTTTCTCTCGAACTTTCCATCATATTGAGGATTACAAGTAGAGATGAATTCTAATTATGTGCCCAATGAATTATAAATAACTTTCCATAATTTATAAGTGAACCTATAATCATGGTCATATACAATGGAAAATGAACTCCTCTTAACTTAGAAATCACTTTGATGTATAGTTTAGAAAACAGATCTAAAACATAGTATCTAGAATTTTAAGGAAATGTGTATATTTAGTCAGTTAGTTAGAAAAAAACCAAATCACCTAGTTATCTTGAGAAGTCATTTCTAGTACCACCAGGAATTCCATGGATATATTTTTTCATTTACAGTCTCGCACTAAAAATGGCTGAAGCATCCCCTTTGGTAGATGTCTCTATACTTTGAAATTTTACTTGTCAAACATTTCATGTTAAATCTGCAATATCTATTTTTATTCCATCCCACTAGTAATACTCTTGAAGGTCTCTTAACATCTTTGTACAACTAGGATGAACTAATAATGGATAACTATGAGCTTCAATTAACAACTCTTTCTTCAACTATGAATCAAAAGGAATACATAATCTCTTTACAAATCTATAAAAACAATCTTTATCAATGTTAAATTTTTTAAACTTACCCCTTTTAACTAATTCTACCATTCCTGTAACTCATGGTATTCATTTTAAAAATTATTAATTCTTTCTGATAGTGATTATTACACTAACAATTAAAATAAAAATGAGCATTTTCCCACATTAACAACTTCCAAGACAAAATTATTCAAATAAATAATAAATGGGTCTCGTTCCAAACATAAAATGTTTAATGATGCATGATGTTTTCCACTCAATGAATTTTCCAATTTTTTTCATTTTAATGGATGGATATTTATTTTTTAATAAAAATCCTTTATCAGTTCAAGCCATCTTATCTGCCTCATGTTTAATTCCATATGAGTGAATATATACTTCATAATTTTATGGTCAGTATATAATTAAAATTTGGCTCTCTATAAATTATGCCTTCAAATTTTCATATTGAAAACCATAGATTCTAATTCCAAATAATGTGTGGGATAATTTAACACATGAGGTTTTAGTTTTCTTTTACCATATGCAATTATGCGATCATTCTACATCATAACACAACTAAGACCCCTCAAAGAAGCATCACTATAGATGAAAAATTCACCATATCTGGAGGTAGGGACAAAACTAAAGCATTCACCAATCCTTTATTCAGTGATGAATTTTTTTTTCATATTCTTCCATCCAAATAAATTTAAACCATTTTTTATTAACTTAGTTATCAGGCTAGATAACAGTGAAATGTTTTTAACATACGATCGTGAATGACATGATAATCTAAGACAAATGTGAATCTCTATTAGATTTGTAGGTTTGGGTCATTCATAAACCACTTTTTTCAAGATCAAATATTATTCCACTATTATTTACAATGTGTCCATAAAAGGAAATCTATTGCAACCAAAAATCACATTTTCTAAATTTTCCATATAAATTCCTTTCATTGAGATTTTTTAAGAAAAACTTTAAATGTTTTTCATGATCATCGTGAAAATTTTTAAAAGACCAAAATATATTCAATAAAAACAACAACAAACATATCAAAATATTCAAAATATTTTCTATTAATAAGATCCATAAATACCGAAGAGGGATTTTTCAAACCAAAAATCATAATAAAAGACTCATAATGCGCATAACTATTATGAAACGTTGTTTTTGGGATGTGATCCCCCTTCAACTTCAGCGGATGGTACCCATATATCAATTTAATGTTTAAAAAATATTGATCTCTATTGAGATTATCAAACATGTCATTTATATGAGGCAAATGATACTTATTATTAAAAGTAATGTTATTCAAGGATTTATAATCGATGAAAAGTCTCATGAAACCATCTTTATTTTTAATGAAAAAATAGGAGAACCCCATAGTGAAGTACTAGGAAGAATTAATCCATTATCAAGAAACTACTGCAATATATATTTAAATTAATGAAGTTCCACTTGATCCATTTGATATGGTCATTTTCAAATTATCTTAGCATCAAGAACCAAGTCAATAGTAAATTCAACTTCTCAATCAGGTATAACACATAGAAACTTACTAAGAATAACATCCTAGTATTCATTTACCATTGGAACATCTTTAATGTGAAAAACTACCTTGTTTTACAGAATATGATAAATTTAACTTTAATTCCCATCTTTTAATGGTTTCTTACCTTTATAATATGTAATCAATTGTATATGTTCATTCTTTTACACATACAAAAACTCTTTTTGAAAAACAACTTCTTTATCTCTACAATAAATCATAACACGATAAACAGAAATCCAATCCATACCCAAAATGACATCAAACACTAATAAGGAAAAAATAACAAGGTTTTCAGGTAATTTATTTTCAAAGACAACAAAATGAATATTCCTATAATGCCTTTTTGCTGTAATATTTACCCCCGGTGTTTTACCTATAAGGTATGGTCTCATTTCTAGAGAATAAATTTCTAAATTTCTATAAAATTTCTCAGAAATAAAGGAATATATATACCCCATACCAAACAAGGAATTATCAAAATTTTCATAAAAACGTAACTAATACCACTTCATTGGACGACATAAAATCTTCTAATGTACTCAAAAAAGTTTTCACTGAACCTTTTTTCTTATAATATAGATTCTTTCCATCATTTGGATATTTTTTTGGTAAAGTATTTTCATAATGACACATCTAACAACATTTAAAACACATTATATTTTTCATATTAGAATTAATATTAAGATAATTTTCCTTAAAAACTCATTCAATATGTCTAGACTTACCACATCAATAAAACAACCCATTTTTTAAGTAATTCCCTGGAGTTATTTTTAAAACAGTTTTAAAAAACATTATATTAGACTTTTTTATCATCATATTTATTTGATTGATTATTACCCAAAACTTTCCATCTAAACATTTTCTTCTACTTGTTTTCAAAGTACATGTGATCATAAAAAAACTCCATTTCTACCCTCTCATCACATCATAAAAAGTTTCTCAGAACATTTGAATTAACGACATGCCAATAACCTTAGATATATTGGATTCAATCCTAAGTAAAAATGATTGATTTTTTCTATCAAGATTCTAAATAATATTTTGAGCGTACCTTTCCAATCAGGTGAAGTTTTATTTATAAAAGACCACTAAATAATAATCATTTTATTTCAATTAATGGAATTTATTTTACATCCTAAGTCAAAACAACTTAGAAAAATATTTTTCAAGTAAAATATTTTTAGACTCATCACATTTCAAGGAATAAATCTCATCAATGTCCCTGATATTCTTGAACACTGACCACCATAGGTCAACTTTGCCTTGAAAAATAAAAATAAAAGTAAATACTATCCTTTTGATTATATAAACACCCAAAAATAATTAATATATTTCCAATTTCATTAATTTACCCTTCAACTACAAAAAGTTATAAAAATCCACTGAAATAAAGAGGATATTTCCTCATAAATGTTCCTCTATCATCATATTCTTTTGTGGTAGCTCTAGTTGTTCTTCTGCATGGATTCCACCTATATATATATATATATCATATTTCAACTGATCCATTATTGTCACAAATTTTTCAATTCCAATTCCCACCATTCCAGGTTGAGGATTTAGAAAGACACCATCCTCTCATTGTCTTTATACTTTATCTTCCTTGTTTCTTCTATGGAAAACCATTCTGAATAGACATATATTAGATGAAGTAACATGGTAATATTCAAATTATATATCACTTCAACATAAAAACAAGTTAAAAATCATGTATGTTATTATATTAACATCATCATAACCCCTCAATTTATCTAATTTTTTCTCTTATACCAACTATAAGTACCCGACCTTAAATATTATATAATCAAGTGAATTCTGTTATAATTAATTTCATAATAACACCAAAGATCCTTTAGGTTTAGAGTTTTAAAAAATTATAACATAATTCATAAATATTATCCCACAAGAATAAAAAGTGGGTACAACTAAAACAATATCGATTTCTTCATAATACAATTTTTTAATAAAACCATGAAATCATTTCATGAAAAGTCTTCACAACATTCATATTGTCTTCCCATTTTATCTTACAAATGTGTAAAACCTATGAAAAACTTTTTAAAACATGGGATATGCACAAAAATTTTAGTAAGGGATATAAAAATAAAGAGAGAAACTGTTAGTACAAGAATACATATAAACTTATGAAACCATTCTCACAAAGACATACTTCTCTCCCAATATGTATCATATTGTTACTTCAGAAAAACATGATATTTACATAAAAAATAGTAAAAAAAAATTATACTATTATGGTAACATGGGTAATTAATTACATAACATTGTAACCAACTTAGCTACCATATGATTTGTAACCCTAAAAACTACATTATAATGTAACCCTCACGACTACCTTAAAATGTAACCCCCACAACTACCTTATGTTGTTACCATGATAGTTACACTTGGAGTAACCATATGGTCACCTCCAACATAAACATACCAAAATAATTAGAGGGAGATATTTTTCCCACTATTCATCATAAAAAATTCCTAAGAACCATAACATAATTAGAAAACAAAAATATTTTCATAAAAATATCCCTATTTATTTTTTATAAAATAAAAGTTTAAAAGAGAATTTTAAAAGAAATTTCACTTAATAATATCATATAATTAATGTGATAATTAATATAATGTGAGGAATATGTGTATAAACTATTATTTCACATAATAAAAAATAATATAAAAAATTTCATTACACAAATAATCTTAGTTCCACATAATTAATGAAGTAAGAGGTTAACCAAAAGAATTAAAATTGGTTTAAAAACTCCCTTACCTCAAGTTATTCTTACTTCAAACGTGTTAAAAAAATATTTATGATGGTTTAAATAGATTTATTAATATATTAAGAAACCATTTTTATATTTATAATTACCTATATTATATTCTCATAACATATTACAACCCATTTATTAATAATATTTTGTTATTTTCATTATTTTGGGTGCATTTATTTCACTGATTCTAAGGTCGGTTTATTAGGGATTTTCTTATCGAAAGGGATTAAACAATAGAATTGAAATTAAATTTTATTAATAGAATTAAAGAATATGAAAATTTCTTTTATATCATTTTTTTTATATGGTATAATTTTGAATCGTTAGATAAAACATTAGCGATGAACCTTAGTTTATTTTGGTTAATTTTGATTACTACAAACCAATGTTGTTTTATTAATTAATATTATGTAAAAACAATGGTTCCAGAACATAATTTAATATATTATATGTATAATAAAATATTACTTAACCATATTATTGTTTTTATGAATATATTTAAAGATGGTAATGGATATTTAAAACACATCATCAAAAATGTTGGAAAATCGTCACTTCATAGACGATGCTTTTGTTTTTTGAATAGAAGGAAAAGAAGAAGTACGATGATGATTTTTTTTACATAAACATGATAAAATTTCAGTACATATGAGATAATGTAGTTTTCATGCCTCTTAGATAAGATTAGGTGAAGTTATTATAAGAAAATAAAATAATTGTAAAGAAAATAAAATGAAAATGAAAGAGGATTTTTACCTCTTGAATCCTCCTCCTTGATAACCACATTAAGGCCCTTGGTTTTGGAATGTTTTTTAGACCAGAAGATATTGGATATAGGGAAGTGTATTGGAAATGTAAATTTATATAAATTAATAAATATTCAAGGATTTGAGGTGTTAGGAGAAGAGGTGGTGTAGGGGAGGTTTTTATAGAGGATGAGAGGGGTGTTTTCTCATTATTATATTCATTAGTTTATTAATTTGGATCAGGAATATTAATAGTTTGAGAAATATAATAAAATATATAAAAATAATGATTGGATTATTTGGATTATGGTTCTTACATCATTCAGTACTCCATTAATAGTGTATTTATCTTATAATATATATATATATAGTAAATAACCATATTTTACTATTCAAAAAAAATTCATGTATTTTTGAAAAAACCCAAAAATTCATCCCAATTTTTTTTCAACATGTATATTTCAAAAATGAACTCCATTTTTTGAAAATAATTTTTCAAATATGATAAATAATTTTTTTAATCAAAATCTTAATTTATTCAAAAATTACCAACTTTAAAATTATAACTATTTTTATAACACTTCAAAAAATTAATTAAAGACTCTTAAAATTATTTCATAATCATAATAAAATAAAATAATAATTTATCAGTTTATTTTATGAATATAACATTTCTTATAAATCATTAAATTAATTATGATATTGTAATTAAATATTTATATCTTAGAAAAATACAAAAACTTAATTTACAATTTCTAAAACATTTATTTACATATTCCATGATATAAATATATCATGATTACACTTATAAGATAAAAAAATTTATTTGTAATTTCATAGGTGAGGTCACTGTTTTATTGTTAAATTTATATTCCTAATGGTCATGTTACAATTCCAAAGGCCAGGTTACTATTCCATTAGTATAATTTCATTAGTTTTTATAAATATCTATTATTTCATTATATATTTATAATTAATTTAACTAATTAATTCCAGAATGAAATGAAATTATTTTATAAGTACATGTGTTGTTAAAGTTGTATCTTGGTGGGATGCGATGCTGAGATTATAATTATGAGAATTCATGGACTAAGTTTTATTAAGGTTGGAGGGTGTGGAACTTTATTGTAATGGAAATGTAATGAAATATGGATATGTTAATGATTAATTAAGAGTTAAATAATAAATTAACATAATTTGAGACTGATAAAAAAGGAATAAAGTAAATTAATGTAGCTATTTAAATGGTTGTGTGCTTATAGGATATCTGATCTTAAGAGGGACAGTCAGGAATCCAAGAGATGTTAGCTATTATTGAGTATGATAATAGATTTTTCACATAGTGTGGTTGTGAGATGTATTATATCATATATATTTTCTATTTCTATACGATACTCCACCCAATATTTTAGGGCGACTGACACCCTAGGGATTCAGAGCCCTTGGTAGTGTTTCCCCCAACATCCCAATTAGAGGATGGATGGATGACTACCCCATTTGGATCCACTCTCTTCTCTTGGTTGTTACTTTTTTTTTGGTATGAACGATGGTTATTGTTTTCTATATATGTGTATAGAGGGCTATAATGGGGTTTGTTTATTTCACACACATCTATTCTGGATATAGTTTCATATATACAACTATAGGTATAACATGAATAGGATATAATGACTTGAGAAACCTTATTTTGTGTATGGGATGTAATAGCTTGAGGTATAATACCCATTTTATGATACATGTTATATGGGATTTGGTGGATCTTAGTAACTACCTAGTTACTTTTAGTTATGTTGATGTGGTGGTGTGTTGCATGAGGTTCATGTTGTGGTGCTTCACCTAGCCGTCTTTGGGATAGCTTTTTTGGAGAGAGACGCTCATGACATGTGACATTGGGGTTGAGAGGAAAACCAGTGGGGAATTAGTAGTAGGATTCCATTGGTATTATTTAGCATATTTCCCTATATATAATACTTGGTGAGAGTATCCATAGCGAGGCTAGGAACTTAGTATGCCTGTTTTGGTGACGAGTTAGTTTCACTTGTTGTTCACTGTGAGTTAGAATTCATTCATTACCTTTTTCATGAGAGGCCCCAAGAAGGATATTATTGAGTATATTTTTATACACACCCTCTATATATATAATTGATTTTCTGGTTAGATTGACTAGGTTAGATGTTAGGATGGTTACTTCTAGATGGGGTTCAGAAGGATCTATTTGGGCTTCAAGGTTGCTATCATCTTTACTTTTCTTTTTCAAATTACTGTTTTACTTTCAGTTGTAGTGGTTCTTATGTGAAATTACATTTGTGTACTTAGTTTTTTATTTATTATGTAGCCTGGGAAATAGTTGGTTGGTTTCTATCTTATATATCTCTTCTACATGTGTTATCTTAGGCGGTAATGCCTCCTATCTACCTGTTTTTTTATACTGTCAGTTCTAGTGTCCAACACATGGAATATTAGAGGCAACACTTAGGGGGGTCACTATCTCTCTTCTCCCATTACTGAATAAGGAGGGGTACACCATCTGATGATATAGTTATGAAAGAGTGGTATCAAAGGTCTATTTAGGGGATAGAATGAAGTTTGGAGTTAGGCACATTTGAGGTAACATGGGCTGGTAGGGCAATGGGGTTAACTAATTTTAGTGAGTGTTGTAAACATCATATATCAGCTGAGAAATTATTTTTTAGGTCCCATAGTGATGTGATAAAAGGACCTTTATTCTTATAGTGACTACTAATATATGTAATATTGGTTGCAGGGTAGAGACCTAGGAAAGGACCAGGAATCATTTTTCTTTGTGAATGTGTTTGAATGGATAGAACATTGATATTTTATCATAAAATTAATAAAATAAAAAAAATATATTTAATGTTAATGTATTTTATATACCATGTTTAGGAGCTCTAACTATTTTTTTTCTGGTATGGCTCTAGTTGGACATCCTCATCAGGTTCATGTAGAAGACATTCATCAGGATATGCCAACATATCACTACAGAGTAGAGGTTGATGGAGAAAAAACTTGGAGGAGGATACTCTAAGAGTTACACTTCCATAGTCTATATAAGTACAAGGTCCCCGTTTCAAATATATTAAGAGAAGACTGTTTGTAAGAGGTTAATATTTCCTTTAGTTTGATCCATGTTTGTAATGATCAATGGGTATCTTTGTTTGTGATGATGCTGAATAGGGAAGCGTGGTAGTTTTGGTTCTTGTTTCTTAGAGATCACATGGAGTGGGTAGTCTCATGGAAGGAGTTCTAATACTAGTTCAAATTTAAGATTTTTTCTTTGACTGTGAAGGTGGAAAGTCGCCATGAGCTACTTACCCTTTGTCCAGGGAGATAAGGCGTGCGATATTTCAAGATCCATTTTAAGAACCTTCTATGATATTAATTAGACATGTTTACTAATGATGAGGAGAGATAAAGGCATATAGAGAAGGATTTTCATCTAGAGAATCAGAACCATGTCCCCCGATTTATGCTAAAGTTTTACCTCAAGGTGGTGAAAAGAGAAGAGGTTAGGAAGGGGATGTTATCATGAACCAGATCATCATGAGAGGGGAGTCTTCAGAATTCCTCATGAACTAAAGCTATGTGGGGTTCCCAGTTGATAAAGAAGAAGATATTTTGATTATCTAGGGGTAGGTCCCAGCCCTCAATATGTTGTTTTTATGGGGGAGGTAGATCTTGACCCGATTCCAAGGGATCATACACATCTTTTTATTATGGAGGCTGAGGTTATCAGTGGTGACAGTGTATGGAATTTATAAGAAGTAATTGTGCAATAGGTTTTACACTTAAAGTTACTCCATTGCGGTAGTTTCAGTCGAGACAACAACATCATGTTTCTCTAGTTTGGGATCAATATAGAGTATTTATGAAAGGAAGAGGACATCCATGAGATGCTATCTATCCTTAGTGAGTAGAGTTTTTCCATGAAAGTGGTCATCCGTAGGGCCATATATGTCATGGATCAAGTCATGGTGAGCTTCATGATTTATTGGTTTCAGTGCCAGACGATCTATATATCATTTGAGGTAAACTTTTCTTGTTTTTTACTTGGGATAATTATTTGTTTGATCTAGGAGAAACTCACTCCTTTATATCACATCCCTTGTCCAAATTTTGGGATATGAGGTAGAGAGACTTCAAGTTCCCTTAGTGTTAACTATTCCAGTTGGAGGTCGAGCTGACTTGTTTGAATTATCTAGACGTTATGAGATAGTGGTGGGGTAAGACCACCCTTGGGGATATTTCTTATGATAAAAAATACAACTATATGAAATCATATTTATCATTCATGAGTTTTATTTGGTAAAGGATGTCCTGGATTGCTTCAGGAGGCATGTCATGTTATTTGATGTTGATGGAGAGCTAGAAGTGTTTGTTGGAGAGAGAGAGACCCTCATATGGGTTAGAGGCATGTCCCCTACTTGTCATACTTGATGGATTGGATGATGCTGAATGCATCAGAGGTTCAATAGTTAGTGTTTCCTGCAGTCATAGAATAATACACTTATGTCTTTATAGATGAGATTTTATTGTTACCCCTGTTTGATAGATCGAGTTCGAGATCGAACTACAACCAAAAGTGTCTCTTATCTCAATCTCCTTATATAGTATGTCACTTTTTGAGTTGTGAGATATGCGTATATATCATGATGGTATGTTGTAGTGTGGTTTTGTATAACTGAGTGTGTCACTATGGGGTACAACAATTTTGTTCTTAAATAAGGTTGATAGTATTTTGTGGTTTTATATATATTATCATTGCACAAACCAAGTGACATTAAAGAACCTCTATCCCCTTCCACAAGTTGGTGATTTCTTCTATTAACTAAATGGTGGAAGTTGGTTCTCAAAGATCAATTTGCAGTTAGGATATCATCAGTTGAATGTGATAAATAAGGATAACCTAAAGACTAATTTTAGTTTTTGTCATGGGTATTATGTGTTTTTTGTAATTCCATTCGGTGTAATGAATTCACAAACTTTGTTCATGTGGTTTATGAAAACTGTGTTCCATGAGTTTTTGGATAAGTTCAAGTGGTTTCCATTGGAAAAATCCTTATGTAATCTACATCTAAAGAGGAGAATGTAGAGAATATTTATGCCATTTTGGGAGTTCTTCTATATGAGTAGTTGTTTGGGATGTTTTTTAAATGTGAGGTTTGGGATCAAGAAGTCCATTTCTTGGAACATGTTATATCCCAATAGGGAGTAGTTGTCGATCCTTCGAATATAGAATAAGTTTTGTCTTGGGAATCTCCAAAGACTATGAAAGAGGTGCAAAGTTTATATGATATTCAACATAATTATAGTACGTTCATAGATGATTTATCTTAGGTTGAGACTCCTCTGGTAGTGTTTACCAAAAAGGATCAGTCATTCTTATGGACTGGTTAGTGTTAGAATAGTTTTGTGTATCTGAAGGTGAAGTTTTTCAGTGCTCCAATTTATTTTCTTCCAAGAGGAGGTGTTCACTTTGATGTTTTGTGTGACTATTCATGTATTAAATAGGGTTGTGTTTGTTATTGTAGAGATTAGTTGATTCTTATGGGTCTCATTAGTCACTTACCCATGATCATAACTATTCCACCCATGATCTCGATTTAGTAGTGGTGGTGTTTTCCTGAAGTTGTTAACACATTACCTCATAGGTGAACATTTTTTTGTCTTCATCAATCATAAGATATTATGATAGGTTTTATATCAACATGAATTTAACTTGTTTCAGTGTTAATGGATGTAATTTTTATCGAACTACAAAAATTATATTTCATATACACCTAGACAGGGGAATTTTTTAGTCGATGCGATGATAAAGAAGTCATAGAGTGATGCATTGATTGAATCATGTGATTACAGAAGGGTGATGGAATAACTTTCATCATTGTATCAAGATATGGGAGATTTCATGGGTAGGGGTTTCCTTTTTTAGATGACGATGCATCCATCTCTAGTGCAGAAGGTGGAGGAATCCTAGTGGGAGATCTTGAGGTTGAGGAATGGACAGACCGAATTGTTTGTGGTGAGGCCCCGGATGGTTGGTTTTAGGATGAACAACACTAAGTGTGGTTTCAGGGAAGGATTTTCATTCCTTTGTGGATGCATGAGATGGTTCTCATAAGGTTCCCTAGATCTACTTTGGTGGTACATCTTGGCATGAAAAATATGTACTCAGCTTTGAGAGTTTAATTTTGGTGGTCTCATTTAACGTGTGTTTTTGTAGGGTTGGTGTCTTGATGTTTGATCTACCAGAAGGTAGAGGCTAAGCACTGTGTTACCTATGTTTTTATCTAGTAGTTAGATATTCCCCAATTGAAGTGGGAGGAAATCTAGATAGACTTTTTTACTAGTTTACCTCATGCTCTGGGAGGAAATTATTCAATATGGGTGTTAGTTGATAATTTGATGTAATCATCCCACTTTATAGTGATCAAGGAGTTGATCTTGATTGAGGTTTTTTTGAGGTAGTATCTAGAGGAGGTAGGGAGACTTCATGGGGTCCTAAGGATTATCATTTCTGATCGATATACTTGTTTTACTCCCATGCTATGGAGAGGTATCCAACATGATTTTGGTTCTCATTATGCCTTGTCACTAGTTTTCATCCACATATAGATGGTAAGATATAACAGACCATCTAGTATATTGAAGACATGTTATGTTCTTGTTTCCTGAATTTTGGAGGTTCATGGATGAGGAATATACCCTTGATATATTTATCTTACAATAATAGTTTACACCCCCATAGGTATGGGTATATTTTATGCCTTTTATGGACAACCTTTTCATTCCATGATGTCATGAACTGAGGTAGGAGGTTTAGAAATTATTAGGCTTAAAATAATATAGAATAAAATAGATTTGGTTTAGGTGATTCATGATAGGATGAAAAGAGCACCTGATCATCATAAATCATGTTCCTATCATAGGAGGAGACCTATGGAGTTTGACGTTGGGGGTCATGTGTTTTTGAAGGTGACTCCCCATCCTGGGAAGTAAAGGACATGTAATTAAGAAAGATTTCTCCATGTTTTATTGTTCCTTCAAGGAGTTGGATCATGTTGAAACTATTGAATATAAGGTAGCACATCCCCTGAATATGATCGAGATACATGATCTTTTTCAGGTATCATAGTTCCATCATTATCATCATGATGAATCACACTTCATAGATTGGGGAATGATTGATGTTGATGATGATGTGACCTTAAAGGAGCGGCCGATGGAGATCTGAGACTACTAGGAGAAGGTTTTGTGGGGAAAGATATCCCTTTAGTTTATGTCATGTGGTGATACGGTGGCATGGAAGAGAGTAATAGTGAACATGATTCATATATATGAGCTCATTACTGTGAGCTATTTGGTGTTTAGATATTCTCTTATAACAATGTTAATTTTGTAATTGTAGACCTTTTCTGGTTTATTGGATGGAATTATATTGTTTATTATTATGGATTTATCTCTTTTGAGTGGTATCTCCACGAGGAGAGTGATTAATAGTGGTTTTTTTGTTATTGTGTGGTTTTTTATTGTTCCCCTAGTGTGGTGGTTGAACTCATTTTATGGTGAGAGAATACAGAGGTATCTTACTAGGTGGTTATTTGGATGTCCCCTTTCTATTACTCTATGGGTTGGTTTTGGATTCTTGAGAATGAGAATATTTTTAGAGGTATCTAATGTATGGGCATGGATCCATGTTGATTTAACCTCTACGTGTTTTCGAAGACAGAGGTTCTCAGAGGAGGATCAGAAGAATTCTAGAGGAGTTCGACTAATAGATGCTTGAAGTATGGGATATTTCACATTGTGAAAGAAGGTAACATAATGTGAATATGTTTTTCATGATGTAAAAAGATACATGATATGAAAGAGGGTTTCATGGTGTATAAAAAATAATGTTTTGAAAAATAAAATAAGTTAAATAGGAGACACATTTTTTAGTGGAAACTGAACCCTGATAATTTACACGGTGTGAAAGGGGGTCGCACATCCTGTAATTCCCAAAATGTTGTATGTTTTATTACATTTTCATCTACTTGGGTTTGTAAAACCCTATGGATATAGTGGCTCACACTCAATTCCAAGTGACCTAGAAACCCCTCTTCATCATTTTTGGGATTCCTTTTTCATGGATCTATTCCTTGATTCCATCCATCGATCCATAGTGATCTATCTTAGATCTGAGGTTTTTTTCCTCCATTATTATGGTTTCTTTAATCGATTTCATCATTTTTATCCTTTCAATGTTATTTCACTAGATATCTATGTTTCCAATGTAGTTTTCTTAGTTTTTTGTTGGTGCGGTTGTGTAGTGGCCTCCTTAGGTGGATGTAGTTGTTGTCGGGGAGGTGATCGGGATTCATTTCATGGTTCATTATTATGAAAATAACTTCAATGACCTATTTAGGTTGGCGATTCATTGCTTCTATATTTAATTACAGGAAATCATAAAGTTATCATGATTTATCACCTTGGATTTTAATGAGATTAACCTAATTATTATTTGAACCAGTTTAAATAATTGGTGTTGATCACATAACGATGTTGTTTCTTTGTACCATGATATCAGTTTTCCTCTTGATTTTGTAGACAGTGTGATATCTATACCTTTCTTGGATTCACATGTTATTATTTATGGAAATAATTAAATAATTTAAGGCCATAATTAATAGATAATTAATTGTCTAAAGGAATTAAAGAGGCACATTTGATGAATCTAGTTATTATTGTGGTAATTATAAGATAAGGAAATTGATGAAAGTATTCATGATCAATAGAATTGTTAAATGAAACTTAAGTTTGTAGGTGATTGTTGATAAACAAATTAATGGCATGTTAAGTAAATTTTTTAATTAATTTTTGATAACTAGGATATCTTTTTGATTAGGTTTCCTATAGTTGGAACCTATGATAATGAATCAGTTAATTCAATATGGAATAAGAACCGATTTTATGATAAAAGATAATGACCTTATAGGGAATGATTTTCTTGTTTTCATATAGAGGTCATGTGCCTTATAATTCAGATTCGTGAGTTCTCATTGTGTAGGAATGATGTATTCCTTGCTATAGGGTCAAGATCCTGGTTTCTATGTTTGTTTCATGCTACTTGTGACCTGCTGTAAGCCAGTGATGGTGGATGCTTAAGGGATGTTTTGGTATGTGGAGCGGGGAGTCCCAAATGTGTTGTGGGCTAGGGATGGTTGATCCTGGGGGGATCTTGTGGTATGAGGGGCTGGGATACCTATTTTTTGAGGTATTAATCAATTCTTGGAGTGTAAATATGCATGGGGAAAAGCATATGGGTGTTGGGGAGGACACTAGAGATGAAGGAAAGTGTTGAAGTTGGGATTATCCATTTCTATAAAATCTAGATGCCTGTTTGAATAAGTTTTTTTTGGATGAAGTTCATGTTTTGTTTATATTCTTTATTTTCCCCACTTCTTGAGGAAGATATTTTACGTTAATTTCTTTATAATATAAGTGAAGACATATAGGGTATGCCACATTATTTTCATATTTATCTTCTCATGTTTGGATGAGTCTATGCTCCTACGATAGGTGGTGAAAACTCAATGGATATTTTATCTACTCACATTGTTGACCCCTTGTGTTGGGAAGAATAGAATATTTTCCAATGAAAATTTATATTATGGGAAGTAATTACATTAATAAATGATTAAATGTTTAACCAATTGGGTTGGAGCTTACTGGGATTCAATGATGAGGTTATAATTCTAAGAATTCATGGAATCAATTTTCTTATTCTTATAGGGCATGAAACAATGTTGTAATGGTAATTTAATATAGTTTTGAGATTTTAGTGATTAATTAATGGTTAAAGAATTAATTAACATAAAGTGAATCTGATGAAAAAGGAATAAATTATTTTAACGTAGCTATTTAAAATGTTGTGTGCTTATCAGATATTAGGTCTTAGTAGTGGTTGTTGGGAGTCTGAGAGATGTTAGTTGTAGCTGAGTCTGAGACTAGGTTAGGCCCATAATTTGGTTGCGAGATATATTATATCATGTAGTTTTTTTTGTTTCTATATTCTATTTTAACCTTCAGTTATGTATACTAACACCCTGGGGATTCTAGGCCCACGAGGGTTTTCCCCCAACCATTAGGCGGGAGAATGGATTGCCAAAAACCCCATTTGGTTGCACTCTCTTATCTTGGTAGTTAATTGTGTAAGTATACATAGTGGTTAGTTTTCCCCATATGAGTGTGTATAAGGATGTAATATATTGTGGTTATTTCACACAGATGTATTCTGGATATAGTTTCCTAAGGATTACTATAGAGATAAAATGTATAAAATGTGATGGCTTTAGGATCCTTACTTGTGGTATGGGTTGTAATGGCTTGAGGTAAAATAACCAATGTTTGATTCATGTTATATGGGATGTGGTGACTCTCTAGAACTAATTGGTTACTTTTGGTTATGTAGATGTGGTGGTGTGTTTCACATGGTGCATGTCATGGTGCTTCACCTAGGTTTCTTTAGGCTAGCCTTTTTGGAGAGAGATTCTCCAGACATGTGATGTTGGGGAATAATGTCAAACCAGTGGGTAAGTGTTAGCAGGGTGACCTTGATATTATTTATTATATTTATTTGTGTGTGATACTTGGTGAGAGTATCCATGGTGAGGCTAGTAACTTATTATAATAGTTTAGGTGAAGTGTTAATTCCACTTTTTGTTCACTATCCTTTAGCATGATTTATTCGCCTTTTGCATGAGGGGATCTATAGAGGATCATAATGAGTATACTGTTATACTCACCCAAAATATGTATAGACTAGTTTTCAGGTCAGTTATAGAAGATTAAAAATTAGGCTTGTAACTATTATCTTAGGGTTTGGTAGGAGTTGTTTAGGATTCATGGTCTCTTTATTCTTTAATTTTCTTTTGGTGCTTGAAATTTTCCATTCAGTTGTAGTGTTTCTTTCATGGAAATACATTTGTGTACTTGGTTTTTATTTTACATTGTAGTACAAGTAGTTGTTGGTTGTATTCTATCTTATCAATCTCTTATGTATGTGTTCTCTTAGAGGGTAATGCCTCCTATTAGCTTGTTTATTATATCCTCAGTTCTAGTTGGAAACCCGGGGCCTACTATAGGGGGGACTCGAGGATCAATATCTATATTCCCCCACTTCCAAACTAGGAGGGGTACAGCTTGTGGGGAAGGACTCATGACACCACTAATTCTTAAATGGGTCAATAACATAATATGTCTTCATTTTAGGTATCATCATGATAAACATATCCTCTTTGATACTAAGTCATTTAAAATTAATGAGTGTAAATACATAATCTTAATGTTTCACCCCACTATTACTTTCAATCCAGTTACACTTACACACTTTTACTTGATATTTACAATATCCAATTTCCCATATATCCTCAACAAATACAAAATGTTTCATTTATTAATAAATTGTTTTTTTATCTTTTTAACTTGAAAAATGCAGTGCTTCAATAAAGGCTATAACCCAACTATTTTAAATAGTACCCTTATCATAATTATTCTCTCTAAAAAATTTGTGACCATTGATATCAAAACTATACGATGTGATCAAATTAATATATGGTCTACTCACTAATAAATTAATGTTTATGGTTCATATAAATCTATATTGAATTTATCTCTAAAACCTGAAACAAATGTAAATTTATACTCAATAATCAATAACACATCATTTCTTTTGGATATTGTACTTTCAGTCCTAAAATATGTGATGATATATATAGTTGAACCTCATTTGTGTTGTTCAAAATGTATACATGGGTCTACATCACTTAATCACTTGGAATTAACATTAAATTTAATCAAAAAATCATTTTACCATAAAAATAAAATTCCAAATGTTGAGACATAGGGAGAAGAATGTGCCCTAATTTAAACAAAAAATCTATATAGAACTCAATCACCTATTTTGATATATATATATATTTTAATAATAGAGTCCTTCAGTCGATGAGGTTTTTTTCAAATCCCTTCTAAATTTTCATATACATTTCAAAACGTTCCATCCAATGTATGTAAATAGGAACACATATTATTATCTCTCACACAAAATGAATCACCTAATGGACCATTATAACAATTTTTTTGGATAATAAATTTCTAGTTGGAAAAGTATTAGAGTATCTTCATTCTCCAAAAAACATAACAAAATTATTAATGACTATGTTAAAAATGGATTTAAAAAATGCATAATTTTTTTAGTATTTTTGACAGGTATCTATAATATACCACATAGTGTGACCTATAGCAGTTTTTGAAAAAATACATGATAATCATGAAAATTAATACCTATTAACATAAAATCCTTCAATGAAACCAAATTCTTCACATTTTTGGAATATCCACTGGGCACTTTAAAACCATGTAGTCACTGATAAAAAGTTCATCTTCTAATTCATTATAAATGTATGACAAGCCATAGGTAAATATCATTTTTTCTGTTTATAATGAGATATTACTCTAGATGTATTCCTATGGATATTAACTCTAATATAGCATGAAATGCATATTATTCCTTTCATTTTATATTTATAAATATTCCAATAAAATAGTCACATATGTTTGTATCAACATGGATGACATAAATGATATGGTTTATCACAAAAAATATCTAATAGGGTTGATTGAATAATGTGTAAAGTCTCTTCTAGATAATTTTTATGAGTATAACATCTTTCCTTTCAAAATGTGAAATAAATATATTTCAACTGGTCGTAGTATTACTCACCTGAAAATAGTTATAAAAAAGATTATATACCTTAAAATTTTTAAATTAATTTTATAATCTATGATACAAATGATCCAATCACAAAAACATTCATTGTACCATGTACACATACAATCATTAATTCTAAAAATGATAATATGAAGTCTATTATTAAAAAATTGGACATGATTTATGACCCCTAACTTTGTATTTAGATAAGTTTCCATACGTAGGGAATACATTTATAGTGAAAATTATCAAATACTATAAAAGAAAATATTTTTTCTTTAATATAGAAAAAATAGTAAGACTCATCTTCCATATAAATAGAAACTAATCAACCTAAGTTTAAAGATGCACATACATATCGTTACCGCTCTATTTTGGTTTAGAAATTATCTTTCTTATCAAAACATATTGTTTCTTCATACATATATGTGAAAAAAAGTTATAAACTATCAACAAAATAGGACATGAACTGTGTTGAATGTTGAGGCTTCAATATAGACTCATTCCTCCTGTGGGTAGTCCCATTATATTATTTTTAGCAGTACTTAAAAAAGCAAGAAATGTTTTATCAAATCCCTTCTACTTTGGTGAATTAAATAGGTGATGTAAGCTTTCATCAAATATGGATCCATCTACATTATATCTTATCATATTACCAAAATTTTAATTTTCAAATATACACAATAAATGAAGATTTTTTTGGAAGATACCAAATTTAATTTGAAGTAGTTTTTCTTTCGGTACCTAAGAATGAATTAGTGTTTATTATTTCAACTATTTTATATTGTTATGTCCCACATTTTGGAATTTTTTTAAATAATAATTATCTTTCCTATGGAATAAAAAATGACTAGGGAAATAATATATATTTTTATACACCAATTGTAATGCCATTATATTTTCTTTCCATCATAATCAGAATCTGAAAGCTAATTTTCTTTTAAAATAAGAACTTTCAAAAGTTCAATAAATTTAGATAAACTTTTATCACTCCACCAATTTAATTAGTTCAAGTTAACTATCCTCAAAACTACAAATAACACTATAAATTTACTGTAACCTTAGAAAGGTGTTTTTTCATATTTTCCATACAATCATTCAATATTTTCATTTTTATGGTTTCAACACCTAAAACATGAATTAATTCTTCAATACAATTATCTATCTCTTAATGAATATTTTTAACAAAATTAAATGTTGAATTTTCTATTATTTCACCACGAATGATCTAATGTGTATAATTATGGTTATAACCATATAAAATCACATGAACTTTGATTTATCTAGAATTTAACTATCTCATATTAAAAAAATTCACACAAGGAGAGAAAATCATACCATTTTTCAGTGATTTAGTTTATAAAATTCCAAAAAATATGCAACTCCATTTTTATTTTCATCAATATATATTAATAATGTTTTCCAATTATGATCCATTAATTACCTAATATCACAATATAAATGTTGAATATAATATAACATTTAATCATTTAAATATTTATATATATACAAAGAAAAATTTAAAGTATAAAAACATATAATCAAAACAATAAATTGACCATTTATTGATAAATATTTGATCAAAAAAACTGTTATACAATATGATTAAAAAATCATTAGTTTTTTTTATATAGGTGATTAAAAGGATATGAATGAAAAAATCACAAATATTTTATTAAACAACATAACATGATATCTTTAACTACAATGTTACACACCAAACACAAGAAATATATATAACTTTAATATATAAAAATTAATTATTATTTAACTAAATTTTCATATTTTTTACATAATTACATAAATCATGTAATTATATTGATTTTAATTTATTCATTTTTAGTAAATGTGTGTATATAATTTATCTTAATTTAATTTAATTTTTAATATTAATAAATTGAAAAATATATTTTAGTTGTTTATATTATGAAAAAAATTAATTAAAATTTAATATGTTACATAAAAAATGAATAATTGAGTACATTCAAATAATGTTTTTTTCCAAAAAATGTGGGGTTGTATTGTGTAGAATTTTTTACTATTCATGCACAACTTTAGAGTAGTCATACTCTAAAATAATGTATTATATTGGAGATTCAATAATATCAAAAAATTTAACTAAATCATAAAATATCTATGATTCATAATCTAATTGATAACAAGGTAAATAATAAATAATTAATAATTAATAATTAATGTATATAAAATTTATAAAATAAAATAGTTACAATTACAATGAACATAAAAAATAATAAAAATATATATAATCATAAATAGCATTATACTATAAAACTAATTATTACCAAATAAAATTTTAATTGAAAAATATTTATATGTAAACAAACACTTGACTATAATTAAAAACTATAAAATATTAAAAAATATTCAAAAATTAAAAATTCAATATTTCAGTTACAAAATATAGAGATATAGGCTATAAATCAACAACCAAGAGATCCAAAATTGAAATTGGTGAACATCAGTTTGCAAACAATGAAGTGGGGTTGAGCGTTATGTGTTGTATGTATTAGGGTTTCACAAAACGATTTTTTTTTGTATAAATGAAGCTAATTATGAGCTATGAGGATGTAATGGTGGGAAATAAAGATGAAATTGAAGAAAAAACAACTCAAATGGATAAGGTCAAAGGAGATGAAGCAGGGTTGACCATCAGACGCCACAAGATTTGGGTTTATATGAAAAGAATAATGGATGAATGAGGGGAAACCAATGTGGGATTTTAAATTATTTTGATGTCATATTTTATTAAAAATTTCATTATAATTTTATTAAAAAAAATTAAAATTTGTTTAAATGAAACCCTATGGAATTTTTCTTAAAAAATAATTGATGGTAAATTTTATTAAAAAATAATTTCACCCATTTTAAAAAAAAATTGGCATCAATTTTTCTTGGAATTAATGTTGATGAAACATTTTTAGGTTTATCAGGACCCTCCTTTTTGATAATAGGAAATATAGGAGTTATGGTCAGTAATTGCAGCTAATGATGTATTTCTAGCCACACTTCCCCATAATGAACTCTATAATTAAGTGTATAGAATTGAGTGGGAAACATTCATTTTTTCCTGTTATTTTTCAGTTTTATATTTTGATTCCACTATACTTGTGTATTCAACCACGTGTTTCTAATTTATTGGGTTAGTTTTATGGATTTTTTAGAAAAGTGGTCTGATAACAAAACCATTGTGATAAATGATTGAAAATTTTGATTTTTCATATAAAATGAAAAATTATCTCATTTAATGTCTATGAATTAAAAAATTAATCATATATATAAAATAAAATTTAATAATAGGGTATGTATTAGATACATGTTACATCATTCATTTCCTAACATTTGGGATATGGTGTTACAATAATATATTAATTTTTATAGCTGAGTTTTATGAGAAAAAGTGTATAATTTATAACATTGTAATTATCATGATTGAAATTGATATGTTTAAGAGTGATCACTATTGAAAACCAATTTGAGGTTGAAAATATCAAAAATAAATCCAATATGACATGCTATACAAATGAATCAATTAGTACAAATATAGTATGCCAATTGTTTTTAAAATTTTAAAAAATTCATTATGCTAACACTTCATTTTAATTAAGATTCATTTCAAGTAAAATATTATTTTTACCTCTTCATTTGATTTTCCATCATGTCTTACAAATGGATTGTTAATGTTTTTAGGGTAATCAATATATTAGGTACCGAAAATAATATTGTTTTTCTCCATCTTTTAATCACTCTATATGAATATGTTCACCAGGTAAATAGTTTTATTCAAATGGATTTATGAATTGATTCTTTTTTTTTGTTTTTGATTCATTTTCAAAACATTTACGCCTACATTCATATAATAATTTTTTTGAAATTAAATACTCTTTTAAATTCATAGTATAATATATAAATTATGAAATTGAAAACTCCCATGTATCTCAGGCCTCTTTCAAATTCATACTTTATGCTTTTACAATATGCATACATTATATTCTGTATTCCTCATATAGTATGAATAATGTGACATGCGATTAAAATAACATAAAAAAATTCTTTAATTTCATGTTTTAGCTAATACATCTCATAAATAGTCACACAACCTCGAGACTGAAAGGTTTAGTGTCATGGATATTAGCTATATAAGCATATTACATTAAGAAAATTTTATTCATTAATTTATAATAATTCACTACTAAACCCATTTTTAGAAATCTAAAATTATAATATCAGATTCATTTCATGGGGTTGAATGAAAAATAAACGGTGAGCTCATATCATCAGTAAGGGAAAGACATATGATAATGTATCTAATCAAAAATATAAAGGGAAACATGAGGAAGAGGATACAAATATTATTAAAAGAATATAAAACCATAGACGATAATCATAAAACACAATAAACATACATAATATAATAAAAATATCATTAATGAAGCATTAATATTATGAAATGGCTAATAAAATACCTCAACAATCATAAAAAATGTGAGCATGAGATAAGAGTAAAAAATACATCAAAAATAAGGAATTATATGAAGACATGACATATCATGGAAATGAAATGCATCATTGAAATGATAAAAAAAAGATAAACAACTTGAAAATGTGGTATAATTATAATAATTAGAAAATATTTTTGACCAATATCATAATTCCCACACCTATGTAAACAAACTAATTATGTCTATGCCTAAATATGTGAGCAAACACATTACGCCCATTCTTGTGGGAAGAAACTGATTATGTTCACAACAGAATATCTCATGATATATATATATATATATAAACTAATGAATTAGACGATTATATAGGTCCCACCCATCATCATCCATGCATATGTTTTCCACAAAAAAATCAATCATCATAATATCCTAAATGATCTAGGGAAAATTCATAGATTTCAAAAACGTTTCAAATGAATTAAATGATATGAATGTAAAAAATCATAGAATTTTAAAAATATCATTTTCAAAAATCATTCATATCATATTAAAATATATATTTGGATCAAGAATATCTTTCATTGAGAGATAAACATTGGGGTAAGAATAGCGGTGAAAATATAAAAGTCTCATAGGACCATTTAAACATTACTAAAAAAGATGAAGTACAAATTACTTTAAAAACATATTAGTGAATGAAAACAAATTACTTTTGAAAACCATATTATAAATACTTATAAATAAATATTCATTGAAATAGAATCCAGATTATCAATTTCTTAAATCTATAGTGGTAAATAATAAAAATAAATTCCATTATTATGATTTTTAGACTATTTTAAAGAAAAAGAACATTGGAGAAATGTTGAAAGACTATTATTTAATAAAATATGTAATGGAATATATGAAAAATATAAAATATAAAAAGTAATTTTATTTCTTCAAATAAAAAACATTGGAAAGAAAATTTATGGACATAGAAGTAATGAACTATTGGTAAGAATGAGAGTTATTCTTACCAATGATATACTTTTATTTTGGAAAATTTATTATAAAAGAATTGTATATTGACGATGAGAAGTAATTACCTCAAAATAAAAATAGGAATTAACATATGCAGTATAAAATTGAAGGATATAATAAATAATTAAAATTATATTAATGTAATAAAGAATATGAATCAACGAATCAAAAATTGAGTTGATAAACCCTTATATAATTAGTAACATTACAATTAAATGAGTCTAAGATTAAGATCATGAAATTGACATTAAAATATACTAATATTGAATATATTTTCATATGTGAAATAAATTGGGTATTTTATACTCCATATAAAATAAATTATGGAGTAAAATATTAAACATGTCCCATGGATTTGAAAATGTGACAAATAAACCATTACTACGATAGAGACACTCAATTTAAAACTCATTGACGGATATAGTTTCCAATTAAACATTTAATACCATGAGTAATGATAGGTTCATTGTTAAAATATTAAAATGGTAGCATATGCACTATTTCAAATCAAACATGGTTTATGAAAAATTATGTCCAATGGGTGAAAATTTGTTAAAAGAAACCCTTACCTTGAATTCATGATTAGTTGATCGCACTCTAGCCAACTATATATATAAAAAATGAACATCATAATATCATATTTCATAAATTTATTCATATCCAAAAAAAATTATATAATTCATTTATTATTATTATATATAAGTTTATTTTTTAGTAATTATCAATTTATAATATCAGATTTGAGTAATATTGACCATTTTGAACTAGTTTCGTAAAAGATATGTTTCTCTTCACCATTATCCCAATGTTCATATTTATTATATAATAATATATACTATAATTTATTGCTTATAATTATTGTTCATTTTATAATTTCATTCTATAGATGTTTTGGTTATGATACAGAATGATGTATTTGGTCATGGGTATGCTTCTATGATTTTTAATGAACATGAATTTTTATCTTAATTAATGGGTTTTTTTATTAATTTTACAATTCCAAAAAATATAAAAATAATTATTTAATGATTTTATAACATATAATTATTAATTATGTTCTCATATTCATCCATGATATTATTTTATATTATTTATCAAGTAGGTGGCCAGTCAAACTGAAACATGAATATACCATAATTAATTGATGATTATGGTTAAGAAATTTATTTATTTTGGAATTAGATATTTATTAAATAAGAATAGTAAAATTATTTAGATACTCATAATGGTTTGAATCATATTTTATGAGTTTTTAATAATTAAGAAAAAAAATATATGTAAAAATGTGATATGTTACTTCATGTAGGTTATAGTCTGCACAACACAGGGTTAACTTTTTTATTTCTAAAAGAATGAGGGGTAAAAATGGGTGATTATGACTTGTCTCTAAATAATAGTGATCAAATTATTTGTGTAAAATTTATTCCTAAATTTAACTTTTATAATCATTGAATAAATATGGTGGTGAAAAAATATAAGTCATCACTTTATTGGGGTGGTGGTGAAAAAATAAAAGTTGTTGCTTCATGGAGGTGGTAGTCCGCACATTACATGAATGAAAATATCATTTTTATTAATAGAAAAATGGAAGTGTGGTTATTGGTTATAAAATTAGAATAGTAAAATTAATTACACAAACAATACATTTATAATTATATTTAAATTGAAAAATTATATTTAGGAATGTAAGATGGAATTGGAAATAAATTAAGAAACAATGAGTATTCTTGTGGAAATACTTACATTTTCATTGGAGGACTCCACAAAAATAGAGGTCTGAAGAAAATAACTTGTGACTAGTGGATCTATGAGTAAGAAGTGGATTTTAAATTAAAAGAGTATGAGAAGAGTTTCAGGTGAAAACCAAATTCATTTAGTAGTCTTTAAGGGGTAGTAAGAGATCCATTTTAAATGCGTTGAGGGTGTAATTTTTGTTTATATTTAAACATAGTCTATATAATCAAAATCCTTAAAATTTATAAAAGAATAAAAATGTAAAAAATTTAATGGAGAATATATAATGTCTATAAAACCACAAATATCAAACGCATGTTTTAATCATCTTTGTAACTCCATTAGTCTTAGAATTCTCTCTTTTCCAATTTTTATTCTATCGTGGTAACTATTTCTTACCTAATTATTTTAATTTCAAATCCAAAAAATAATATGAAAATTATAAAATAATTCTTACATATTTATTAAAAATATTACTTCCATTTTAACATTTTAAATTTATTTATGTATGAAAAATGAATTTTAACGTTAGCACGTGTAACGAGTAAAAACCAATTTTTAGAAAAAGTGTATTTTTATTATTAAAATTTATGTGTAGAAAAAAATTATAAATAAATTTTTGTTCATGATAAATGTTTTTAATTATAAAATATATATGTTTTATATGGATTTTAAAGAAATATAAAAATGTATTTTACCTAAATAATATTTAATTGAAAGGGAGGACCAATAACATTTTCTATTATTAAAAAATATTACTTATGTTTATAAAACATTAAACAAAGCATTTATAAATTAAAATTATGTAGTTGTACTATATAAATATACATTATCAATTAAATGGTTTTATAAACTTCCATGTCTTTATTTTATAATGATACGATCATAACATTTATTGTTTTGTAGTAACTAAATGTTTCACTATTTATTTAAAAACCAACTAATTTAGAAAGATTCAAAAAGTTTATAATAATAGAACTTTTAAATTATAAATTCAAAAATGGTATTATTTTTATCTATTTAAAATTTTAAAATTTTAAAATTTATTTTTAAAATGGAAATGTATCATATAAAGAAAACATAATTTATTGTAAAAAATTAACTATTTAAGATTTACTTGTTCTTAATGGCATTTTGTATGAATTTAATATTAATGAATATATTTTTATCTAATATAGGATTAACCATTGTTATATTATTGTTATGTAATATTTTTAATCTATTTTTAATTTGGTGTTTCATGTAAGAAAAGCTATTCACACAGTATTTTTTAAGGAAGGGTATTTACTGTGGTCATGGTTTACTACATTCAATACCTTTAAAAAGAATTTGATAGTAAAAATATTATTACATTGAGGAAGGAAATTGATGGAAATTCTCTATCATCACATCCTTGGGATCCCATATTTACTCCTCAAGCTTATAATATCCTAATATAACTTTCACTACATGTGTGGTACTTGTTCTTAGAACCTTGTCACTTTGATCTATGATTTCCATAGGTTATTCCTGATAAGAAAGCTCTTGTTCTTATTATACATCATCTCAACCCAGAAAATATAAGGGATCTAGTATCTACCTATTTTAAAATGATACATTGAATATATTTTTATCTCAGGAGAGGCATAAATGGAGTTCTAAGAGATAAGATAAGCCACTAACATGATCATGGATCTTGAGGAAAAGATGTATATTGGGCTCAACTTCCCTTTCTTTAAAAATATGATACCCCTCTTCCAATGATATATATTAATAAATTTAATTCCTCCAGCTTTACAATCATGAAATCATCGATTATTATCTACATAAATATTATATAAACTTTCTTGTAATTTGAATCCTAGTTTGATCATTAAAATCATGAGTGTTATAATCTCCAACATAAAAAGTTAAAGAATAAGATTTATCTTCAACATAAATTCTATTAGTGGTTTATGGATCAGCTCAGTGTGGTGGAAATTCAAGTTTAACTCTTAATATGTAGTTATTTAATTAGAATTTAATATATTCAATGAAATCAATGGTGGTACATAATGTTAGTGAACCTTTTAGTATTAATTCCCTATAATGAAAAATATAGATGTTCTTACCAATCTTGGTGGTTCAGGTAAGATGTGTTCTAAGAAATCCACATCAACATTCCATTCAGATACTTCTTGATAAATATGAAAAAATTATGTGACATATACTACTAGGAAATTTTCTTATAAAAGGAAGTGGGGAACCTTCTTGAACAGTGTGGAAAAATATTGGAGGATGTTGTCTAAAGGGAATCTTACTCATTGATAGTACATTATAGGCTTAAATTGTGTTAATAACCCAAGAATAAATTATTAAATATATTTTTTTGTTTATTATATTATTTTTTACTTATGGTAATATAAATAATTCTACGTGGTTCATCCCATGAATGTAGAAAAATAAAAATAAAATGTACGTTAAATATGACGGGTTAATTTACAAATATATATAATTTAGTTTCATGTTTTACTATTGATTTTATTTTTTTATTTTTTTATTCTACTCTGTATAGGATGAAGAATTTTTGTGCATGTCTTGTGGAAGGGATGTTCAAGAGGTTTTTTTCTTATACTATATTTTATAAAAAAACATATAGTGGATCTATCAGTCATAATTATAATGGACAATCAGAAGTAATGGTGATATAATTTCCGTGTGACCATTTATCTGCTTTCCCCAACTAGTGGTATCAAATTTCTAGT
Organism: Viscum album; assembly: GCA_963277665.1. NCBI lineage: Eukaryota > Viridiplantae > Streptophyta > Magnoliopsida > Santalales > Viscaceae > Viscum > Viscum album. The sequence continues at coordinate 1,775,005,437 of OY728138.1, read as the reverse complement.
TCTGAATCTAATGGTTTAGTACACCAGTGGATGTTATAAAATTGAATTAAATGAGAAGAAGATATTAATTGAGAAATTTTATGGAATGGGTTTTGGTATATAAATAATACATATTGAAAACCATCTGATTCAAAAGGATTTGGATGTCCATTATACAATATAAATCTATCACTATTGGATAAATATGAATAGCGAATATTGGATTAGAAAGATTTGGTGCTAGCAAGAATTTCTATTGCAAGGAATGTCTAATTCAACATTAAATATTATAATACAAATGCAGTTGTTCTAAATTAATTGGTAGAAATCTATAAGAAATGAATACCCTAAATGATGGTTTCATGTTATGACTATTGTTGGGATTTATGTTGTCATAATGAAGATCATCAGAAGATTACACAAATTAATTCAATATTATTTATGATTATATCCAATCAAAAAAGGTATTTTTTTTGATAATGTAGTTCTATTGAAACTTTTATCTTCACTTATGGAGAGTTGGTATTCAATGGTTATATAATTTAAAAATTGTAATAGAAAACATGATATGGTATTTGAGGATATTTGAAACATTTTCTGAAATGAATAAAATAGATAGTGGTATGTTTAGAAACTGATTTTAAGAACCATTAATACAAATTGGAGGGGTGGGTCGCCCCATCAGAAGTAGGATTATTGTAAGAAAAAATTGGTAAATATGTATCAATAATGGAAACATGAGAACATCCCCGGAATGTTGGCTAGTCCTAGTCCAACACTATAGAAACGTGTGAATAAATGACAAATAAAGAAGGATTTCTGGAATCAAATGTGGAACAAAGGAACTAATAAATATCTAGTAGTTCATATTCTATCAACTCAATGGAAGAAATTCATGGAAATATTCTATGTTTGAATACTCTGACATAATATTTTTTTATTGACTCTAGTTAATTATTTCATTAAATTATATATCAATGATACATGTCCAAATATGTATATGGGGAATTTGGGAAAGTAAATTTGAAATATAGTTAACACATGGACGATGTTGAAAACGGATATGCCAACATCTAAATGAAGAATGAAGGAATATTGAAATAACTCAAAGTTCTCCACATCTATGGCCTTAAGAAGAATTTAATTTACACTTGGAAACATAATTATATGGGCTATGAGACTAGCATTGATAATGTGGTATATAAATTCTTTTAAGGGTTAATTATTAATGAATGAGGAGTAAAGTATGAGACATTTTACATGACTAGAAATTCATATAAGAGTATAGTTATAAGAATCACAACTTTCAATGATCCAAAAGTATATAAATATAGGCAAAAATTCCCCAATTTTAGATAATTTACCATTTCTTATTTATTATGAGATTATTTGAGGCTTGGGATATGTTTTAGAAGTTTTGAGAAGGTTTTTACATGTTTTGGAAGTTTTTTAGAGGACCATGGTCTGAGCATGGTTAGTAGAAACTATGAACCATCTTCGTAATTTTTGAAACATGTTTAGGGGGTCCCTAGTATGGTACACAGTTGGCATATAGTTTGGCGACAATATACGAGTGTCCAAGGGAAAATGTGTGAGGATTTTCCCTTGAGACTATAACACCGCATGGTTGGAGCACATTTTGTAAAAACTCTATGGCATTTGCGTGCATCTCTCTTGATCATTTCAAGTAACACATGCATGGTTTTTTATGGTTTTCGAAACCATGAACCCTATTTTTTTTTGTTTTTTATTGTTATTAAGGCCCCAAAGACTCCTTAATCCTCTAATCTTCAAGGTTCTCAAAATCCTCACCCTCCCTATTCTTTAGGGACAATTCCATTCAATCTTTAAGAAACATTTGGATGAATAAAAGTGAATTGGATATTTAGAATAATAAGTATGTATTTGTTTTCTCTTTATTAATTATTCTTCATAGATCCACTTTTCTCCCCACTCTTATAACCATATATTGGTCTGTTATGTACTAATTTATGCGTATTTTCATGAATTTTGATGATATCGTGTTGAATCTAGTTATGTTAAGTTGTTATAAACTCTTATATAGAAATTTAAGTGTCATTAATACTTTTCCCCATCCATTTAGAGGTAGGTTTATTTTATTTCAACTCTGATATTATTTAACTTTAATGATTGGATTTTCTTAAAAAAATCATGGATTTTATATGGAAATGTTGTGTAATTTTTTGGAGGAAACCCTTTTGTTTTCTGCTTTTGAAAAATGGGAAATTACATGGATTTTGGAAAAATATATTCATTGATGATTTGAAGTTAATTTTATAAAAATTATGAAATGTATTTGAGGAATGATTTTTTTTATTAAAATGATTTTTAAAGGAAGAATTTTTTTTGAAACTTTTTTGATATGACATGAAATAACGGGTTTTGATGTGTTCAATGTGGATGGGTTTGTTCCAAATCACCACTGTCAAGGTTGGATGGTTTATGGTAATAGAGTAATACCATAAATTGAAACACCAAGAATAAGGTTACAGTTGTGTGTGTATGGATGGGTGGGTGTGTGTGAACATGGATAATGTTATACCAATTGTGAATAAATGTAAATAACCTTTTAAATGGATTTTATCAATTGATTTTACTTGTGGAATTATATAAACTATTTGAATTTTTTTTAATATTTTTTATTAACAATGTGAGAATTTGTTTTTCTTCTTGTGTAATGTGTTGGGAATTAATTTTTGAATTCCAGATGATTTTTTATTTACTCACTACTTAGGAATATTAGTGTTTTTACATATATCACTTATCAAGATACATGAAAAAGGAAGATATCATATTTCTCTACCAATTAATCTTGATACATTGTGATTGGAAGGTAAAGATGGAATCTGGATTCTAATTAGGAGATACTTAGGATCACGTACTTTGATACCATTTGGTAATGTTGTCTTTGGTTTGTCAGTTGTTATACAACGTTTTGTGGTCACTCTAATTTTGTAGTTCTATTGGTTTTATGTTCGCATTGTTTTGGTTATATTAATGAATCAGTTAATTGGATTTTATATTTATATTTAAATATATTAGGATGTTTTTTTATAAATGGAAAATTTTCCCACTTCATTCCCTTATTCCCTAAGTGTAATTTTCAATACTTTACAATATATTTCCTTTTAAATAAATTCAATCTCTTTGATAGAATATGATACATGAAACCCTAATCATCAATCATAGTAAGTGAACAATCTATTTTAATAAGAATATAATAAAATGTATATTTTAATATTTCATATAAAAAAAATAATTTAATATGAAAATTATCTATCTTGAATGCACTTGGTCAAAATAAGCCTAGAATTAATTTTTCAAAATTTCTCTTATAAATAAACTTTTATGAATAATAAAAAATATAGTATTTAATTATTAATAATTTTAATTATAATAATTTATTATATTTTCTGTAATTAGAAAATTTATTAAATATCAATTTTTTTAATAATGATAAGAACATTTGGAGGTGAAAGAGAAATTTTTATGAAAATTAGGTTTTTTTTCCAGAAAACACTTTTATTTTAAAATTTACTATTTTCTCTTAATTTTGATTCATTAAAATAACAGTTAATGATTAATTTATAAATTAATATTTATAATATATATATATATATATATATATATATTAATTTAAAACTATATATTTTTTAATACTAGTCATATAGTTAATATAAGAAAACCGTATGCTTAAGAAATGTATTTCTTGAAAACCAATGTTTCGAAATGTTTTATTAGTACATCATAAAATTATATTTTGAAACTAATTATAATTTAATTGGGTAAAATTAATTCTATATTATGAATCATTCTAACTCATATTTTATAATATGGTCAATTTAATTATTTTTATTAATGAATACTAAGAATAGTAAAAATTAATTATCGCAGTTAGCGCGAGGGGGGGGGGGGGGTGGGGGTTAACAAATAGATAAGTGTTAAAATGATCTTAAAACATGTATAATCCATATTGGATGAAAATATTTTGACCTAATACAATTTAAGAGTCTATAATGAAACATTTTTTAGCCTTTTGGTTTGTGAAAAACAATGGTATGTTTTTGTCTTAAAAAATTCTTAGCGTGTCCTCCTCCTCAATTATAAAAGAGAACTACCTCCCCTCACTTGTTCACATATAAAAATCCATTTTTCTCAAAAAAACACTAAAAAATATCTCCCAAATATCATTATTCAAATTATAATGTTCGTATCCTTCCCAAAATATCAACCTGAGGTTATTTGAGAATAAATCCAAAGGAGGTTTCTCTAAGAGGTGGTAATAATCTTATAAAAGATCTTAGTTTTTTATTTGGTCTTTTATATCCTTAAATTATGTATTAAAAAATAAAATATAATAAAAAATATCTATCATATATTTAGATTTTATTATGTGTATTTTGTAATAATTATTCATCTCCTCCTCCACCAAATGGGTAACAAATCCATCACTCATCTGTATGGAAGACTACCACATTACGAAATGATTTAATTTTATTTCCATCATCGAATAACATGGATAATCATAGTGATGAAAATAATGAATATTTATAAAAAATATGACATAGTATAAGTTATTTAAAATTAAAATATCATCAACTTTATTAACCTTTCACTCAATAAGTTAATGATTTCATCTCTCATGCGTACATGTAGCCAACCAACTCCATAAAGTGGTGTGGTTCATTTCTCATGTACACCATTATATAATGGTTATAAATATGTATTTAATAAGTAAATATTATATTTATAATATTAATATCATTCTAGATGTTATTTATCTATATCCTTTGTACAATAGTCGGAGCTTTCATGATAAAAAATTAATGAGAAAACAAGGTAATTAACACCTGAAACAACAATAACAACAACAATAAAATATTGTTAAAGAATGGGTGGTAAGATATTATAAAAGGACAATATTGAATTTTATAATTATGATTATGGTTATATAATAAATTAATAACATTATTAAAACCATTATACAAGGGGTTAAATAACATTAAACCAATGGGAGGCATGATGTAATGGATTTTGTCCCGATTTCTATTCTCACAAGACATATTTGTAATTTTGAACCTATTAAATTTTATGTGGGGTAAATAATTCACAATTAATATATATAATATGATTAAATATTTTATCATGGTGGTTAATGTTTTTAACTAACATATATTGTTTCAAATAGTTATAACTTTAAATTTACAAAAGAAGAAAAATTTATTTTACACACTCCATTTCTTTTTTTTATTTTTATTCTCATTGAATAAATATTTTCATTTATAATTTATAATCTCAAATAGTTTTATTATCCATTATAAATTTAATTATTTTATATATTTTCTTCTAACTATTCTTCTATTTGTTACTCAAATCAAAAAATGATATGTTTAAACAAAACCCAACATTATATCTCTCTAAATTGGATATATTTTTTCTTCCACATCTATGTTTTAATTTTTTTTTTACAAAAGTCCTTCTATTTACTAATATGATTTTTAAAAAAATAATTATGTTATAATTTACTTTTAATTTTTTTAAATGAATATTTCTATTATTTTTAAAAAGTGACATTTTGGAAAAAAAGGTAAAAATGAATATATTTTTAATGTATACGTTGATTAACAAATTCTACTCTATCATAACAATTTTATAAAATTTAACTTATTTAATATTTTTTCAATGGTTTTACGAAGAAAAATAATTTATTAAATTTTATTTTAATATATTTTTAATCGATGTCATTGATCATTCCAAAGGAAATTTTATTATTCTAAAAACCAATATTCCTAAAAAACCAATGGTCACCCCTATTTTATTGATTAATTTATTGATTTCAACTTTTTCATGATATATTGACTTTATTATGATCATTTTTAATTGAAAATTAAATTTCTATTAAATATGAATATTCTTTATATCATGAATATGATTATTTCCACAACCATATAAAATTTCTCTATGTGATGCTTACATTGAATTTTATTTTATTAGTAATGGAAATACTAATAAATTTTTTTTCTTCACTCAAAATTAATATTTGATGAAAATTAATATTATTCATGAATTAAATGAATTATTCGATATATGAGGAAGGATTTGGAAATACAATGATTGGTGGGACCCAAAATAATATTTCCCCTCAATGCATGAGAATGTATCATGATTAAAATATGTTTGACAAATTAAATGGGTTTTTACCCATAGTTTCAAAATTTATTGTGATTGTTATTGATAGTATATATATCATGATATCTAAGATACTGACTTCAAATAGTAATAATTTCATTTATTAATAATTTAGTTATTATTGTCTAGGATATTATTTCATCGATATTATCCATTGATTCATTTTTTCTAAATATATTGATTTAATATAATGTGTGTTTAATTATTTACCATTCCATAATGATTATGCATTTTTTATTTTGGATAAATATTGATGTAAGTAACCCTTATTTAGTATATTATCATACCCTTATTTTTTCATTTCCCATGGACATGAATATGAATAATTTTAATGATTTCAAGGATGCTGATTCTTTTTCCACTACTATGTTTTATTTTATATTTTTAATTTAATATGGGTATCATGTTTATAATTGGTTCTATAAAACTACTAAACTATTTATTCCTATGTTATTTGATAGCTTGTATCCATACCATTTTAAAAATGTAGGATACGGCTCTAGGTTATTGGATTTGAGCCCATTACAGTTTATGTTAGGGAAAGTTTCTAGAGACCTTGGTAACTACATTAAATAAAACATATATTAGGGAACATATACCTATGGTATAATTTGCGGAAAAGTATAGAAAAAATAATAAATTTTTGTTTAGGAAAACAATGTGATGTTTTTCCAAGAAATTCATCCATTTCTGGATGCAACAAGTGGACATGGTTTTGACAGAGATACACCAAGGTGGAATAGCCCCAATAAAGTAGGTTGAGTATATATTGGCCATTATTTAGGTGCACAGTGAGTGTACCCTTACTCTAAACCTAGTTCAACACTCTTGGGGGATATGTTTAGGCTAATTCAAATTTTCTTTATTAACTATTATGATGTATTTAAAAATAATGATATCCCCAAGGAAATAATGTTTATGTTCTAAGATTAAAATTGTATAAATTATTGATTCATGTTTAGTATTATGAAAGATTTAGAATTATATTGTATGATTTAAAATTCATTATATTGAGAGCTAATACAGTATATATAATTGTTTAGAAATGGAACCTAGAATAAATAAGTGTATCACTACTCATGGCTAGTGTAGAAATTTCATTGTATATATGGGAAATAAAGTAGGTATTGGAGATGAATAGATCATGGATATATTAGGGTAGATTAATCTGGTTATAAAAAACTACCTTTCCTAAATAGAATAGACTAATGTTCCATGATGTGACCCTCCATTGTTAGATAACTATATATAACAGAATATATAAGGACCCAGACTTAAAACATTACATAATATTGAATTAAATGAAAAATTCACATTGAGGATCTTTTCAGTTTTATAGTTTTATAAAATTAGGCCATAACTATTACATATTAACATGAAAATTACATGCAGACACTACTACTCAGTATCCATTTTTTTCAAAAAATAAAAACTCTTAAAAAGAAATATGTCTAGTTACAAGTTTTAGAGAACATGACTTTTCCTTGATCCCATCCTTGAACCTATTCATCTTTAAGTCCTGTGGTAAACAATTAAAAAACATGGGATTAGCATAAAAAGCTCAGTATGGGTTATAAAATGAGGAAAGAAAACATTATACCATCAATAAATACAATTCAATGAAACCATACTTTTCAATCATAACATACCTTATGAAATCTCAATATTTATGAATAACCCATAGAAATCATAAATCATAAAGGAAACTTATATAAGACATAGCGTACTTACATTTTATCTTTCATAGCTACGTAGGGAGTTATGTTGAAATACCCATTACACTATATTACCTAAATCTCTTAGGAGAAACAATAACGTTTACCTTCGTCATGCTACCCAATGCATTGGAGAGATATCTTGGGCTCACCCGCCCTAGGTTTATCACGGATCCACCCGTATATGTAAACAATGATCAATAACCATAAGATATTCATAAAACATAAAGCAAGAATAAAGGAAAGATAAAAGTTTCACATTTTAATCACAATATATCATTTCACGATATTGAAATAATCAATGCTTTATCAAACCATTTTCAAAACCATTTAATAAAGATATTTTTGAATCAAAGTGTTCCATAAAACTCTAAATATTTTAAAAAAATTAATTTTAAAATATTCATGTCCATATAGATAAATCCTTAAAACCATTTTCAGAATACTGACATTAATGAGAAATATTTATAAGAATAAATCTTTAAAACATTTAAAACGATATTTTAGTTAAAGAGTTCCTAACCAAATGAGAGGCGCTTGAATAAAAATAATTGATGAATGAAATTAATCAAAAAATTATAATAGCATGAAATTAAATTGATTCATGATATAATATTCTAGAGGATAGTATTAACACCATATAAAAGGGAATTGGTGCATAATAACAATGAGGTCTCAATGGAATGTAAATTTAGACGAAATCCATTATAAAGATGGTATCCTTAGATTAAGGATAAATCAACTATATAATTATGTGTGAAATATTTAAATACACTAAATATGATTTGATATTCCATGAAAAACAATCACAGGTCATTCACACAGATTCATAGCATGACATAATCAATAAGTACAAAGAATTGAAATTGGGTTGAGAAGTTCTCTTATAGAAGCTCGACAACATAACGACATCACTTTAAAATTTAGAAAATGAGTTGATGAGAGAGGAAATGGTATCTCATCACTTGGAAATAAAATTTACATCAATATTTATATATAATAACATATCCCAACATAAGAATATATAAATTAAAAGACATAACAAAAAGAAAAAAGAGGAGGGTGAAAGGTTCCCTTACCGATTTGGTAACATACGAAAGATACACCCCATGAAAGAATGATCATAAAATGAAGATTTAAATACCAATAAATTAAATTATATTACACAAAGAATAAAATCATGGGCAATACATACACCACACAAAAGGAAATAGTGGAAAATATAGAATGAAACTCACGGGAATAAAAAGTGAGATGAACACCCTTTACCACGTTGTAACCAATCGATTCATATGAAAAAAAGTTAATAACCTACAAATGAATCACAGAATACCATGAATATAAAGATAATCATGATATTATATATCAAATGTATGCAGAAAATACACCACATGCAATTACTATGTGGAAAACAATGGAAATCTCATGGGATTAAAAGTGAGATAAGACACCCCTTACCTCGTGTCCGATTTGACTCGATCATTCTTTAATCTTCTGAATAATAAACTAAATTTAATTTATAATTTCTTAAGAACATTTTTTCAATTTTATTATTTCTTTTATATCAATTATTAACTTGGTATAACAATTATTTAATTATTTTTGTTCATATCGGACATTTTTCCGATGATCGAAACTTGTGTTAAAAAATGAACTTGTTATAATTATAAATTGTCCATGTGGTTGAAATTACCTTATCTACAGAATTATATTCATTATTTAGATATCATATATATAATATATATCTAGTATATATATGTATTTATAATAGTACATAACATTTCAAGGAAAGAAATGAAACACACCGTTCATCAAGACGGTAAACCGTACGTACTCATGAACGCTACTGTCATTTATATTTAATATTTAATGGAATAAAAACATAATGATACATAGGTATATTATAATTCTAGTATAATATCATATATAATTTCATTAACTCTATCTTTATACATTCCATGTATGGAATGAACGAGTCCTATCACTTTGAGGGGGCGGTAGTCCGCACTTCCTCAAATGAAATTATCGTATTTACCCACTATGGAAACCATAAAGTTATTATATAAATGAAACATAAAGAAGAATAGAAACAAAATAAATATAATATATATCACATATAAATATATTTCCATCTTAATTTCCACCATGAGAGGCGGTAGGAGATAATTGAACAATCATTCTTTCATGGGGCAGTAGTTCACTGTCCACAAAAACCGTATGTTCTTTAACCATTAGATGAAGGTGTGTGTAAGTGTAGTTCGAATAATTCTCATAAAAACAACCTATTATATTGATTTTACTGGTATTGTTATAAAATAAATAAATAAAAAGATTTTATGGGGTTGGATAAGTAAAATAAAACAAAATAACTTAAGTGATGACATTACCTTTAAATTGGGTATCTCACTTTGGTTTGAACCAAAAGGTTTAATTGAATTGTTTATTCCTAGGGGAAGAACTCTAGGAAGAGTATAGGGATGTATATATCTTAATTGGTCTGATTTTGGACGTGCAATGGGTCTTTATAAGTGTAAATAATGAGTTACAAGTGAGGGATTTTTATAAGGGGGGAGGGGCTCTTTAGGAATTTTTAAAAATATTATTTTATTAAATAATTATTTTCTATTTATAAAGGTCCAAAACTAATTACAGTTGAAGATAAGATGACACATGTTTGAAATAAAATCACCCTATTAGAATTGTACAGGTTTTGAATATTGTTTTAATCTTTATAATCTTATTTATTTAAATCATTCATTAATGAGGTAAACACTACATCATTATTGTGTCCTAAATAATTTTATTTATTTGATGTATAAAAATTATAAAAAAATATCATGATGTAAAAAATCATTTTATATTTCAAATTAATATTTATAGACCAAGAGATAAATTATATAACCCCATGTAAAAATTTATTTACTAAAATATATATGTTAAGTCATTTTTGTCTTAACTATAAATTAATTAATATAAAGTGTCATTATCACTCCCAAGTGGCTCCACAGGGTCCCAAAACTGACCCAAGTATAATCCTGGCCAGAGATTTATCAACCTATAGGATTATGAAACATTTTAGGGTAATTTAATATTATTATAATAATATTTTGTTACCCTTATTTACCATATTTACTCTTTTACCATGGTAAATAAAATTTTTACTGAAGTAAATATTAATAATGTCTAAAAATAAAAGATACATATTTACACAATTTTTACCTCCTGATTCCAAATATGGAAACCATTTTTACAAATTCAAAACATATAATTGGTAGAAATTAATTTAAAATTAATTCTCATTGTCAAAATAAAAGCGCGTTTTTACGAAATAAATACTATCAAAAGATTGACACTTGTTTATATCCAAATTCAATGTGAAATTACTTACAATGACCAATATAGGATTAAATGGTAAAAATATAATCTAATTAAAATTTAAAACCATTTATAAAGAGAATCTAACCATATAAATAAATTATATTAAAAGGAATCTTTGAATTAAAATATAGTATTTTTCACTATTCATATAAAATGAACTTTATCAGAAAAATACCAAAATTTCATCCGTAGTAAATTTTGATGTCCTAATTCTGAAGAAGAATATTATTTTGTCAAATATAACATATAAAAGTGACCAAAACTTGATTTAAAGAGGGTTATCCATTATAAGGCGGAAAATCAACCTTTTAATGAATATTAGAGCATTTATGCTTAAAATCAAATTCTTTCTCATTTTAAGCCCCTAAAATTTATTGGATAAATGTAAAAAAAAATAATATACATGTATATTCATATTTTAGTTAGTTTTGTAAATTTCCCTAAATACAATGGCTATGCGTTAACTACCATTTAAAATAATATTATATTATTATTTTTCAGTATGACTCAGTATTGTATGCAACATAAGATTTCCAAGAAACCTGTTGTTGCGTATCAGGTAATCCATAGAAAATATCATCCCCTTTAAAGTAAAATTAATATTTAATTCAAAATTTTTAATAAATATGATAATGTTATATTCTATATTTACCTAGGATGTTAAATCCTTCCCCTTTTAGAAATTGTGTCCTCACAATTTTAAAATTGGTCTTGGAAACTTCATTGAAAGTCCAAAATCATAAAAAAAAGTCAATAAAAATATCACTTTAAAAGAATGAAAGAGAAATAAAAAGGTCACCCGAGATGGTTGATACTATGATTCCATGAAAAAGTGGATATGGAAGAGAAAATAACTCTCATATATTAATAGAGAGTGTTAGAGGACTTGATCACAAAAAGTTAACCACCACAACACCATAAATTTGTGTTTGTGTAAAAGTATGATGATAAAAGAGAGCATATAAGATTTTTGTTTCAATATCCTTCTCATAGAATTGAAGAATTTTATTAATAACTAGACTAAGATCATAAGTAAATATACTTACTTGTCAAAGAGAGTGTCATCCTTTCATAAAATTCTACCACAAACTTATCTTTTCTCCAAACGGTAAGTATTCGAGATGACTTGGTCACACCTGAAGTTATAGAATAAACTTATAGAGTACCAAATAATCTATAAAAGATGAACTATATATTTCCACTATCTTTAGACATCAACCAAAACCAAAATTGGTCATTACAAGATCAGATAATCCCCAAAAGGATAATCCTTCATAAAAAGAAATACTACTGTTAATATCTAAAATTCAACAAAAAGAACCCAAAGATCAAGAAAAGACATTCAATATACAATTGTCCTTAAAATTATTCAAAATAATCCAAACTATGATTGTAACCCAAAACTCAGAAGGATTTAATCACATAGTCTTCCACAGTAAATCTTAACATTTATCTCAAAAAACGGTGACTACTCTAAATGTTTTATACTGAAGTGTAATTAACCTAAACACATATTTTATATGATAGGTTAATAATTTTAAGAAATTACCCATATTACCTTATATACACAATAGAAGCATAAATTATTCCAAAAAAATATTTCAGCCATTACTCCACAAATTAAATCCTATAGTATTTTATTTTTCTTAAGCATATAGTGTTTCCAAAAGAGAAAACATCTTCTAAAATAACCTTTATCACTTAATCACCAAATCATTTTCCTATATTAAGGATATCAATTTGATAAAACCTAAATTCCCAAAACCAACTTATTCTAGATCCATAAATTCATTTAACTTAAGAGAATAAGTCATACTTACTAGGGACTTCACGTAGGACAGTGGTGTGCGATATACCCTTGTCACCCTTCAGTTGTGGGTTCAATTCCTATGTCCTTTCCGGACAGGACGGGTTGTCACCAATCTTACAACTTGTCCCTTTCTTATAAAACTCAAAAATAACCCTAACATGTTTTAACCTCAATGTTTTTCTTATACCTTTCATTTTCATCCCAATACATTAAGACCACAACATCTAAAATCATGAAGCCTTATATATATTGTACTTTTTTTTCTTATTTCCCCTCTATATGATAAAATAAAACTACTCCTAATGGAATGAGCAACATACATTCATCATGGTGTCCATATGGGTTCATCATCATCTTGTTCACATAGGTATAAGGTCCACGAATTGAAACAATGATTTAGAGATCCTTCAAAATCATTTGCTTACTTCAACCAAATACACCTTGTACAACATGGGTCATATGGGTGTTCGTAGAAAAATAGTTTTGGAAAATAATCATGTATGACATATAATTTAAAAACATCTAATAAAACATGATTTTTATAAAATAGTCGGAGAGAATTTGAGTTGAAAATTTCAATCAATGGTCCCTTTAAAATACTATTAGTATGTGCTGAGAGCCTATATTGTAAGAGCAAATATAAATAGGCCACGCAAGGGTCTCCATCTTCAGCACCTTTTTAAAAATCATAATATTCTTCAAAATCTTGTGATAAGGTAAAATATTTGAAAATTCCTTGATAATATTTACCTTTATTGAACATATTAGAATATTGAGAAAATAGGATTTGATTAAATTCAACCCATGATCCTCGATGATATAGAGGTATAGTGGAGGTGTTTGATATCTCAAATAACTGCTTGCAAGTGAGTTGTATGCTAGAAAACGTTTCACTATCATATGAACACGGCTTTGCAATAATTATTGCAAGCATGTCATCGGGAAGAGATAGAAATGTTGTTTGAGATCCTCATCCTTCCATTTGTAACTGACTTTACCTAATTTGAAAAATTTAGAAAACAAGGATTTAACTAAAATAATTGACATAGGGACTAACCATGTGTTTAACTAAAACACCTAATCACTAAAGTTGTCTAAACCGAACTCTGATACCAATTATAAGGACCCAACCTTACAACATTACATAATCTTAAATTAAATGAATAATTCACATTGAAGATATTTTTAGGTTTATTGTTTTAGATAATTAGGCCATAACTATTACAAATCAACTTGAAAATTACCTGTAGACACTACAAATCAGTATCCATTTTTTCATAAAATAAATACCTTTAAAAAGAAACTTGTACAGTTCCAAGTTTTAGATAGCATGAGTTTTCCTAGATCCCAACCTTGACCCTATTTATATTTAAGTCCTGTGAAAAACATTTCAAAAACATAGGATGAGCATAAAAAGCTTAATAACGGTTATAAAATAAGGAAAGAAAACATAGCCCATCAAAAAATACAATTCAATGAAACCATACTTTTCAATCATAACATACCTTATGAAATCATAAGATTTATGAATAACACACCGAAATCATAAATCAAAAATGTAAAATATTTCATACATAACATACTTACAGTGTAGCTTTCACAACTATGTAGGGAGTTACATTGGAATACCCATCACAGTATATTCCATAAATCTCTTAGGGGAAACATTAATATTTACCTCTGTCATGTTACCCAATTCATAGGAGATCAATCTCGGGCTCACCTGCACTAGGTTTATCATGGAACCACCTGTATATGTAAACAATGACCAATAAACATAACATATCCATAACACATAAAACAAGAATAATGGAAAGATAACATTCTCACATTGCAATCCCAATATATCATTTCATGATATTGACATAATCAAGGATTTATCAAACCCTTTTAAAAACTATTTAATAAAGATATTTTTGAATCAAAGTGTCCCATACCACTTTGAAGATTTTAAAGAAATTTTAATTTCAAAACAATCAAGTACATATAAATAAATCCTTAATACCATTTTTAAAACATGGACATTAATGAGAAATATTTAGAAGATTAAATATTTAAAACATTTAAAAAGATATTTTAGTTAAAGAGTTCCTAACCAAATGAGAGATGCTTGAATACAAATAATTGAGGAATTATATTAATAAAAACATTAAAATATCATGAAAATAAAGGTATTCATGATATAATATGTCAAAGGACAGTATTAACACCATATAAAAGTGAATCGGTGCATAACAAGAATGAAGTATCAATGGAATGTAAATTGAGATGAAATCCCTTATAAAGAAAGTATCCTTAGATTAAGGATAAATAAATTATATAAATATGTGTGAAAAATATAAATAAACTAAAAAGGATTTGATATTTAGTGTAAAACAGTCATAGGTCATTCACACATACTCATATCATGACATAATCACCAAGTAGAAGTTGAACCCCAAAGAATTGAAATTGGGTTAAGAAGTTCTCTTATAGAAATTCGATAGCCTAACGACATCACTTTAAAATTCCAAAAATTAGTTGATGAGAGATGAAAGGGTATCTCATCACATTGACTTAAAATTTACATCAATAAGGATATATAAGAACATAACCCAACATAAGACTATATAAATTAAAACACATAACAAAAAGAAAAAAGAGGAGGGTGAATGTTTCCCTTACCCATTTGGTAACATACGAAACATACACCCTTTGAAAGAAGGATCATACAATGAAGATTTAAATACCCATAAATTAAATCCAATTACACAAAGAATAAAATCATGTGAAGTACATACACCACACAAAAGTAAATATTGGGAAATATTGAATGAATCTCATGGGAATAAATAATGAGATGAAAACCCTTTACCACGTTGTAATCAATAGAGTTGTATGAAAATAAGTCACTAACCACTAAATTAATAATATAATAACAGGAATATAAATAAAATAATGATAATATATATATCAAAAACTAGTACAAAATTCAACACATGCAATAAATAAATGGCGAACAATGGAAATCTCACAGAATTAAGAGTGAGATAAGAAACCCCTTACCTTGTGTTCGACTTGACTCGATCATTATTTAATCTCTTGAATAATAAAATAAAGTTAATTTATAATTTCTTAAGAACCTTTTTCAATTTAATTATTTAATTTATATCAATTATTACCTTGTTATAACAATTAGTTAATTATTTGAGTTCATATCGGACATTTTGTCGATGTTTAGAACCTGAGTTAAAAATGAACATGTTATAATTATAAATTGTCCATGTGGTCAAAATTTCATTATATCCAGAATTATATTCATGATTTATATATCATATATATCATATATATCCATTATATATATGTATTTATAATAGTACTTAACATTTGGAGATAAGAAATTAAATGCACTGTTCTTGGAGACGGTAAGTCGTACGTACGCATGAACCCTACATTCATTTCTATTTCATATATATTGGAATAAAAACATAATTATACTTAGGTATATTATAATTCCAGTATAATATCATATATAATTTCATTAAATTCATCCTTTATATGTTCCATGTATGGCATGAACAAGTCATGTCACCTTGAAGGGGTGGTAGTCTGCACTTCCTCAAATGAGATTATCGTATTTACCCAATATGGAAACCATAAAGGTATTCTATAAATGAAAAAAACAGAAGAATAGAAAGAAAATATACATAATATATATCACATATAAACATAGTTCCCTCTTAATGGCCACCATGATAGGCGGTAGGATATTATTTAACAATCATCATTTTGTGATGCAATAGTTCGTCGTCCACAAAAACAATATGTTCTTTAACCATTAGATAGAGGCGTGTGTAAGTTTAGTTCAAATAATTTTCATAAAAAAACCCTAGTATATTTATTATACTGAAGTTTTTATAAAATAAATGAATAAAAAGAGTTTATGGGGTTGTAGAAGTAAAATAAAACAAAAGAAATTAAGAGGAGATGTTACCTTTAAATCGAGTATCTACCTTTGGTTTGAACCAAAAAGATTAATTGAATTGTCTTATGCCTAAAGGAAGGAATATAAGAGGAGGATAGGGGTGTAGGTTGATTAATTGGGTATAGTTTTGATGATCCAAGGGTCTTGAGAAGTGTGAGGAATGGGTTATAAGTGAGGGATTTTTATAAGGGGGAGGAGGAGCTCTTTAGGAATGTTTAAAAATATGATTTTATTATATAATGATTTTCGGTTTCTAAAGGTCAAAAAATTATTAAAGAATAATATAAGATGAATCGTATTCTAAATAAAATTATCCAATAATAATTGGACAAATTTTGGATATTGTTTTAATCTTTATAATCTTATTTATTTAAGTCATTCATTAATGAGGTGAAGACTGCATAATTATTGTGTCATAAATAATTTTATTTATTTGATGTCTGAAAATTATAAGAAAAATATCATGATGTAGGAAATATTTTTATATTTAAAATGAATATTTATTGTAGAATATATAACTTATATAACCCCATGTAAAAATTGATTTACTAAAAGATATATGTTTAAGTCATTATGGTCTTTATTTTAAATTAATTAACATAATGTGTCATTATCAATCCCAAGTGGCTCCATAGGGTCCCAAAATAGACCGAATGATACACATGGTTGGAAAGGTATCAACCAATAAGATTATGAAACATGTTAGGGTAATTTAATATTATAATAATTATATTTATTTACCCTTATTTACGAGATTTACCCTTTAACCATGGTAAATAAAATCTTTACTAAAGTAAAAATTCATAATGTCTAAAAATTAAAGTTAAATATTTAAAAAATTTGGACCTCATAATTCAAAATATGGAATTTTTTTTACAATTAAAAACATATAAGGGTCATAATTTAATTTTATATTAATTCTCGCTATCAGAACAAAAGTGTGTTTTTTATAAATAATAACTATTAAAATATTGGCACTTGTTTATGTCAAATTTCAAAGTGAAATTACTTCCAATGAACCAAATAAAATTAAATGGTAAAAATATAATATAATTAATTTTTTAAAAAATTATTACAGATAATATAACCATATAAATAAATTAGATTAAAAGGCAGTTTTGAATTAAAATACAAGATTTTCACTATTCATAAAAAATGAACTTTATCCGAAAAATACCAAAATGTTATCCAAAGTAAATTTTGATTTCCCAATTATAAATAAGAATATTATTTTGTCAAATAGAACATATAATAGTGACAAAAACTATATTTAATGAGGTTTTTCCCTCAAAAGGGGTAAATCGACCTTTTATTGAATATTAGAGCATTTATGCTTAAAATTAGATTCTTTCTTATTTTAAGCCTCTAAAATTTATTGGATAAATGTAAAAACATTTAAAAAACATGTATATTAATATTGTAGTTAGTTATGTACAATCCTATCAATAGAACGACTAGGGATCAACTACCATTTAAAATAATATTATATTATTATTTTTCTGTATGACTCAGAATTGTGTGCAACATAAGATTTCAAAGAAACCTGTTGTTGTGTATCAGGTACTCCATAGAACATAGAATCACCTTTTAAGTAAAATTAATTTTCAATTCAAAATTTTCAGTAAATATGAAAATGTTATATTCTTTATTTACCTCAGATGTTACAGAATCCAGCATCATATAGTGGGACTACAAATCTAGTGGTATCTAAGGAATATAATGAGTCCCTTGAGAATATATTTCATGACCTGAGAAGTCATGAAAAAGAAAAGGATACCCTTTTAGTGTATTTTATTGAAGGATATTTTGATTAATTATGGAAATTGATCGAGAATACTAGGGAGGAAACCAAAATAGAACACCTGGATTGGAAATATTTTAAGAAAATATTCTTCAAAAAATATTTACCTTGGGAGAAAAAAAACTAAAATAAAGGGAATGTTCCTTATCTAAAGAAGAATAAATAAAAAATTGTTATGAAGTACAAGATTACCTTTACAGGACTATATAGTTATTATATAGATTACATATGAAATACAAAATTTTATATTGGGAATTTTATTGATCATATTAATATAAGTATATATACGATAATGGTCTCTCACTTTTTTTATATGATGAAATAGTTTTTTTCACCATCAAAACAAATATGGAATAATATATATCCCCTATTTTCTAAAGGATCAAGAGAATAATAGGTTATATTGACACTAATAAAAATGGAATTCATTACAAAGTGAGATAAAGATGAAATTCCCATCCTATTTAAATTTAGAAAATAAATATCATGGTAAAATTGGGAATGGCATGGAATTTTAACAATTTCTATTACAAGGGTCCTCTAGATCATGGATATAAGGTTATGGAAGATACTACTACTATATAGTACATCTATTTCAAATAAATGGGGAAATATTCAATACTATTTCCCAAGCGTCAAGGGAATTTACCACTAAAAAGACCAAGGGGGATGAACAATCTTATGTGATCAATACAACTGAGGTTGAAGTACCCAATTATGTGGTGGAAGGTACTTTATATATGGATTAAATATTCAATTTTTTTTATTTGATTCTATATCATCTCACACCGTAATATATTCCATGTTTTCCAAGAAAATTAGATATTTTAATGGAACCTTAAGAAGGTATTTTTCATTCAAAACTTCTAGTGGTAGCCTCAATTTAATAAGGATGTGTCATGTAGTCCTCATTAGGACCCATAAATTTGTTCTATTTTTGGACCTTCTATAAGTTCTCGTCCATAAACATTAAATAATTTTTTTATTTTAAAAATAATACACTTATTATATTCCCAAAGATATTTTCAGTTTAGATTTTTACAGAATTAGGAAATAATTTATACATATCCACCCACAAGAATAAAAATGGTTCTATTAAAACAATATCTATTTTTTCATAAAATAGTTCTTTTAATAAAATATGTCTTCTCCCATGAAAAATCTTCATATCATTCTCCTTCACTTCCTTTTTTCTTTTACCCATCCTTTAACCCCTATGAATTTTTTAAAACATGGTGTGAGCACAAAAAGTTTGGTAAGGGATATAAAAAGAATAAAAAATCATTAGTCCATGAATACTGATAACTTTATGAAATTATTTTTATAAAAACATACTTCTCACCCAAAAAGTTCAATATACTTACAGTGTGAAAACCAACGATTTATATAAAAAAAGAACAATAAATAATACCATAAAGGTAACTATTTTTATTACTTAATTAATATTGTAACCCTCATAGCTACCATATTATTTGTAACCCTTACAAAAACCTTATGATGTAACCATCATGTAAACTTTATGATGTAACCATCATGGATACCTTATAGTGTAGGCATCACAATCACACTTAGAGTAACCACACAGTCAACCACTAACATAAACATAATGAATGCATTAAAGGAAGATGTAGGTCCCACCCTTCATTAATAAAAATACCATGAACCAGAACATAATCATAAAACATGAATACTTGAATCATAAAAATATATTTGTTTATTTTTTTTACAAATAGAAATTTAAAAGAGGATTTTTAAAGAAAATTCGCTTACATAAAACTGAAAAAATCCATGATTGAAATTATTCAGAGAAATTATAAAATAAATTTTTTAAAAAGTTATCTTTCTATAAAAATATTCATAGATAAAATTCTAAAAACATGTTCATAAATAACAATTTATAAGGATAAAACTTTAAAACATTTGAAACAATATTTTAGTTAAAGAGGTCATTTCCTTATGTTCTTCTTACATAAAACAGGTTATAACCTCTTTTATAATGGTTTAAAGGGTGATATTAATATATTAAAAAACAATATTCATATATATAATACCATATATGATATTTTATAACAACTTTACACCCATTTATTGATAATATTTTGTTATTTTCATTGTTTCGAGTGTGTTTACTTCATGGTTTCCATGGTTGTTTTATTATGGTTTTTCTTATCAAGTGGAAGAAAAAATACAGTAGTGTTATTAATTTCTTTAATATGTTTAAATAATTTTAAAAGATAATATATATAAATTTTTATGACATGAGGATGATTCATTAGATAAAACATTATTCAAACTGAATTAATTTATTTAGGTGGTATTTACAACTATCACAAACTTAAATCATTTTATTTAATATCATGAGTATAGATTGGTTCTAGAACATTATATAACTCATAATATTTATAATAAAATATTATTCAACTTTAATAATGGTTTTATGACCATTAATAAAGGTGGTAAAAGTAAATTAAAACACATCTTCAACGATGATGGTAAATCAACACATCACATACATTATTTTCATTTTTTCAAATTAGAGGAGAAGAGTAGAGGCTTGATGAAAGAAATTACATTAACACAATAAAATTTGTGTATATTTAAGATAATAGAGTTATCATTTCACTAATATGTGAGGAGGTGAGTAGAGAGAAATAAAATAAAAAAATTGAAAACAAAATAAAACAAAATGAAATAAGATTTTACCTCTTGAACTTATTCTCCTTGGGAACCTCCTTAAGGTCCATTATTTTGGCCTTTTGTCGAGAAAAACATGTCTAGGACACAGGTAAGAGGATTGGGTATAAATTAAACAATATCCAAGGATTTGGAGGTGTGATAAGAATATGTGGCGAGGGCGGTATTTATAGTAGAGGAGAGGTGTGTTTTTATATTATTTTATTCATTAATTTATTATTTTTGCTCAAGACTATGAGTAGTTAGATAATTATTAAAAAATATTTTAAAATAATTAATGATAGTTAGATATTATTGTGATTACATCATCTATGACTCAAGGAATAGTGTATTTAATATATAATGTACACACACCGTAAATTACCATATTTTACTATTCACTAAAAATTCAACTATTTCAAAAAATAACAAAAATTAACCAAAACCATTTATTGGTGTCTATAATTAAAAAATGAAATATATTTTATGAAAATAATTTACTAAATTTGAAAAAAATTAATTTTTAATTAAAATCAACATTTATTCAAAAAATACTAATTTTTAAATTATAACTGATTTTATGACACTTTGACAAAATAAATAAGGTCTCATAATATTATCTTATAATAATAATAAAAAGAAAATATATATTTATGAATATATTTTATGAAGATAAATGTTTTTTTAAAATCATTATTTTAATTATTTTAATTATAAATAATCTTTTATGTTTCATAAACATACCAACACTAAATTTTTCTTTTTCAAGGATTCTATTTACTTAATCCCTGATATAAATATATAATATATTCACTTATAAGATACAAAAATTTTATTTATACACTCATAAGGGAGGTTACTATATTATTGTCATTGATTCCATAATTTCTATAAATATCACTTATTTCTTTATCAATTTCTAATAAATTTAACTATGTAATTCCAGAATTAAAAAAAATATATTTTATAAGTGTCCCAGTCTTTACATTCTTCCCACCATCTGAAAATTGAATCCTCAAAATTTTTATTTACTTATTAAACATGTGAGGATACCTATACCTCATAGAATATTTAGATTCTCGTGTTTCTTCTTCCACTATGTGGTTTCTTTACCAAACCTTAACCTGGTGAATTACCTTATAACTCAAGAATTGCAATCAATGATCAAGAATATGAAAAGGATTTCCCTAATCAAATTAGTTCACTTCCAGTGGAACTACTTATAAGCTGAAAACATGAGATTAATTTGGCACATACATTCTTCACATCAAAACATGAAAGATATTGTGTATCAGAGATAATATTGGAGACAAAGATACTCGGTAGGAAACTGGTCTTAATTTCTCCATGATTTCTAGATGTACAATGATATGTGTACTTACCATTCCTTTCTTACCAAAATGTGTTACAACTTTCAAAGGATATATTCTAAGTAAAAATAATCACCTAAGTCAAAAGAAAATTATTTCCTCCTATTATCTACATAGCTTTTCTATCTGATCTGATATGTCCTCATATGTTGCAGGATCATCTTTACTTTCTCATTCACTTCATCTACTAATTTTGGTCCCATTAACTTCCATTAAGTAAATTATTCCCAAATTGATTGATTTCGACATTGCCTTTGATATAATTCCTCAAATGGTTCCATCTGTATACTGAAATGAAAACTATTATTATAAGAAAACTCAACTAAATAATGATATTGATCCCAACATCCCTGGAAATACATTGAACAAGAATGTAACATGTCTTCCATGTTCTGATTTTTTTTCGAGTTCAATCCATCAGATTGGGGGTGAAAGGATGTGATGAAGTTTAATTCGGTTCCCAAAAACATCTGAAGGCACTTCGAAAATATAGAACTGAACCTGGGACTATAGTCAGACACAATGAAAAGTTAAACTCTATGTAACCTGACTATCTCTTCGATGTACAATTGAGAAATCAGATCCAAATGAATAATATCTCAAATATTAAGAAAATGTGTAGATTTAGTTATTCGATAAATAATTACACAAATCTCATTATTAAATTGAGAAGTCTTCGGTTTTCCTACCACAAAACCCATGGATATATTTTCCAATTTCTACTCTATAACTGCACTGGGATGAAGAATCCCCTTTGGTAGTTGCCACACAACTTTAACCTATTGACAAGTCAAACAATTAATTGTAAAATTAGTAATATCCCTTTTCATTCCATCCCACTAGTAATACTCCCAAAGTTCCTTATACCTCGTTGTAATGCCAAAATGAACTGAAAATAGAGAACTACAATATTCATGTAAAACCTCTTTATTCATCTACGAATCACAAGGCACAAATAAACACTCCCCAAATCAAAAAATATAATATTCACAAGCATTAAACTCTAAAATCACACCCCTTTCACCAATTATAAATTTTTCTATAACTCTCCATATTCCTTTCGTGATTTCTTAATTTTTTCTGATAGAGATGATTTCACTGAAACCTGAAACAAAAATATAGGGTTTTTTTCATAAACCAACTTGGGTCAACCCTAAACCGGTCACCCGATCAAATCCATAGAAATACCCGAATAGAATTCCTAATCCCCATGGGGGGGAATTAGTTTTGCGCATAAAAAATAACATGTAGGAATTATTTATCCCATAAGTAAAACCCAAGTAAATAAACAAAAAATAAATAAAAAACTTGTAGTGAAAACAAAAAAGAATAATCTTCACATACCTCCATGTGACCTGCTAGGTCACCACCCAAATCAGAACCAAGCCCACTCGAAGAGCAATGTGAAACTTGGAGAACCTAAAATTGAAAAGATAGAGTAGGTGTGAGCACCAAGATGCTCAGTAAGAATTCCAAAATAAACCATGCCCGATGCCTCACCTCTATAATGAAATATATTTTTCCTAATATGAAAATTGGATATATAAATATATGGGGTTATACTCCTTTAACAAAATATATAACAAGCTTTTAATTTTAATAAAAAAACAAAGTTTTACATTTCATTTTTCTAAATCAATTACCAAAGCATATAAGTCATTGAAATGAATTATTTTTAAATCCAACTAGTACCAAAATAGGTTCTATATTATAAAAATTAAATTAAAAGTATCATGAGATCAAATAAACAATATTTCCCTAATATAAATATGTAATATACAAGTATAAAACCATAGGAATTTCCTAAACATCCCTAGAGAGATCACTAGATGTACTCGGTTCGGAACCACCTTCCAGAATATGGTGAATCCCCTAAGACAATAACCAACTAACTACCCTAACCCGACCTCACAAGTTCCACCACACGCCTGGCCTAATAGAAAATCCATGGCATACCAACCTGTTAAATCGAGGTTGATCATCAACCATCACTCGACCTTCTAAATGATGCCTAGAAACCCAGGGTTGTAATAGTAATGTGGTGTATGTAGGAGGCCCTCACATGCATGACTCACCTTACCTTATATCACCACACCTGCCTACCCCAAACACGGACACCCTATACGATAACCCATAATGGTATATCCATCATATAGGGGTTCCCACTAGATATATATATGTGTGTGTGTGTTTAAACATGTACATGTCGTATCAACCAAGGTACCAATAAGGCCATCACATCCCACGAACTTCTAAACCATTACAAAAATAACTATATGTTTCCAACTGGGCATTCCCACTTTCAAAGTGACATAAGGGGCCAACCATACCTTTAATACTATCATTCCAATATACCCAAAAAATATTCAAAACCAAATTTGTTTGACAAAGCATTTTCTGATTCCAGGTTAAAAACACACAACATACTTAAAAAGTGCCAAATGGGCCTTCATGTCATTGAATTGTCATACCATGCTTCATGGTGCCCAACAAGTTTGGTTTTAAACAAATCATTTAACCAAATCCTTTTAGTTTCACAAAATATAATTCAAAACCAGGTAACTTTAAGTAAACTATTTTAAAATACTTAGGACATCTTCATAATTAAAGGAAATTTGTAAACAAGCTTAGATATATTATGAAAATTAATGGGAAATCAATCTTCAAGAGGTGAAATCCATTTCAAAAAAATATATACATATATTCATATATAAATACCACATGAATATGTAAAAAGACTTTTTTAAAAAATGTTAAGAAATCATGGAATAAAAAATAAGGCACAGGCTTGGAGGAACTAGCTCAAAAAAAGCGAATCAAGGTGAGGCACTTCAGCTCTTGAAGCTTTTGAGGGAAATCACCCACACCAACACACACATACATTCTCATACATATATATATACCTTTAATACAAGGTATATATTCCCCGTACCATGAGGGAATACGATAAAGGATGATATATATATACACATATACACATATGTACCTATGTATGTGTGTGCGCGCACCACCAAGGAGCCACCAATGCATTAATTAATCAACCTATAAGGTCCAACATAATTTTGAAACAACAAACCATTCAAGAAAACAAGTATTATATTTATTTCAAAAATAAGATAAAAACAAACAGTGCACTCAAAATGCCAAATGGGACCCAATCTTTACGCACCCAAACACATTTAGCAAAATTATTTCCAAATCCATATTTTAAGAAAAACATGCAACTTGAAAGTCATGGCAATGGTTCTTAATACTAAACATTGACTATAACTCACACCAAGAGCCAAAAAGGAATATATTTTGAGTTTACATTTCAAACCTGTCATAAAAGACACAAAAGGACCAAACATTATTTTAGAAACAAAAACCATTTAGAAAACCAATGTTGTAAGAAAACACTATATTTAAGGTGTCGTTTACATTTGGAGGTGCCTCCATGTGTGCACCTAGTGCACCCATGGATGTTTCAACATCCAATGGCACACCTAAGGTCCGATTAAAAAACCAAAATTATTCCCAAAAAACATCCACATACTTTGAAACTAAATCCAACTACCCTGTTTATTAACAAAACACACACTGTCACATTAAAATCCAAAGAGCCCCATTTTTATAACACATTAACAGAATTAACAATATACACAATTACCAAAATTATACACCGATCCAAATTGAAAATAAGTAATACGAACAGAAAACATGATTAAAGATAATCATTTCCTAAAAATACTCAATTCCTCTTTGAAGAACTATAGAATTTTATCAAATGTGCTAAGTACACATAGACATTAACATAATTAAATATTTTGATTCAAGGTTATATTTTTTATCAAACTATACTACCATATAAATGACCCAAAAAAAGTAACCATAAACATAATCAAAATGAGAACCAAAAGAAAAAATTTAGTGAAACAAAATTTGGCATTAGTCAAACTCTTTTCTCATTGAAACAAATGAGCATATGTAAAAAAACTAGTTTTAACAACACCTAAAAATTTATAAACTCTAATACAGACTAGTCAGGGGTAAAATAAAGTTGCAAATCAATTTTTTTAAAGAAATCAATTTTTAGAGAAATGAACCAGAAGAGATAAATTAGAATTCACCTACCTCAATGGAGTACTGATGCGGCACCGCTTCAACAGGAGTATTAAACAAAGTTTTTCTTCACTTTGAACTCCCTAAAACTGAGAAAAACACACCAATAAACCCTATGATTAGGGGTTTTTAAAAATTGAAAGGAAAACCCCAAAATTATTTTGAATTAAAATTAACCAGAGGAAGAGGTCTCTGGAAAAGGAGGCCAGACCAAAGAGACAAAAGCTGGAGAGGAAGGGAGGGGCATCAGAGTAAGGTGCAATGACCGCTGCAGAAAACCAGAAAGAGGTTGGAGATGGGGGTCGGGTTCATCAGAGTAAGGTAGTGGTGTGGACGAAGAGGTCAGGAGTAGAGGATAAGGGAATCTAAAGTAGTTGGGGGGTGAGGGCGGAGGTCAGAGTGTGGAGCATAAGGTGCGAGGGCCGGAGTGAGGGGAGGGTGCGAAGGGGTTCGGGTATAGTGCGTAGCATGGAAGTGGGGGGTAGTAGT
This sequence comes from Viscum album, assembly GCA_963277665.1. NCBI lineage: Eukaryota > Viridiplantae > Streptophyta > Magnoliopsida > Santalales > Viscaceae > Viscum > Viscum album. The sequence continues at coordinate 1,774,977,947 of OY728138.1, read as the reverse complement.
TGTATGGGTATGCTAGGTTTCCCTTTTTTTCATTTTATAATAACAATAACAACAAAAATAATAATAATAAGACTAATAATAATAGTAATAATTATAATAATAAACAACAACAACAACAACAATAATAATAACAATAATAAAAAATAATAATTCTAACAAAATAATAATAATAATAATAAAATAATTATAATAATAATTATTATAATATCTTTAATAATGATAATAAAAATAAAAATAATAAGAAAAAATTCAATTTGAATATTAAGTATAATAATTAAAATTATATTAATAGTGATAATTTTAAGTACTTCATTTAAAATAATAAATATATTAATAACAATTTATTAATAATTATATTAATAAAAGTTTTAAATAATAAGAATATTATTAATAATTATTTATAATAAGAATATTATTATCTACACAATATTATTTTTAATATTATTATGGTTTTAAACATTTAAATCATTTCATTTACATAAAACTTTATTTATTTTGAATGATAGGCATCTGCAAGGTAACATGGACTGACTGTGTGGATACCACCAACCGTGCGGTGCCCACACACCGGTTCGAAACCCACCGAAGTAATTAAACATCATAATTTTTAAACTGAGACTCAGACCGATCCTTGACATGAGAACCTGGATCAATGAAATAATAAAATTAAATTAAATTTAAAATTAAGGGCTTGACAATTCTCCCCACCACATACACTTTACCCCCAAAAGTCACCCAGCCTAACGATAGACAAAACATGTATCCATACCTGATTGAAACCGAGAGAAACCACAACACAAGAGAACATAAGAACATGAGAGAGTTCTACCCACCACAAGTACTCAATTAGAATGGGAATTTAACACCCAAACATACCAAATCCGGAAGGGGAGTGGGGAGACACGGGAACTCCCAACCGATCCAAACTAACTTCTATAACATGATCGAACAACTCCTCCACTGAAACATGGAAACTCTTGACCCAAACCAAAAACCCCGAACACTAGAGAAAAAGCTCAGAGAAAAACTTATCCCAAATAGTGAACCCAACCCTAACCAAAAATATTGATTCTTCCATAGGAACTTACATCTCTAAACGAACACAACTAAACAAAGATCATCCCATACAAGGGCCAAACACAATTTAAGAAAAAAAGCATGATTCAAGAAACCACATACATAAAAAAACTGGTTGGACTATAACAGAATGATTTCATCATAACTTCGAGATGAAGAAATGAACTTACTACAACGTCAAAACATTAACATCATAAAAAAAGAATGAAATCACTTTAATTGTTCCACTTGCAACATAGAACAAAAAACCCAGACCAATGCTTCACACCCCCAACAACTCCTGACTGTGTGTGAGTTTCACCCAAAGACCTGTGTTTGGGGCTCTAATGGATGAAGCATCTCCTGACTCATAGTCAGGAAATGGAATACTCCAATCACCGTATCTTCTTTAGGTGATGCTTACTAAAGAACTTATCTAGATGACCCAGACACCCGCAATGATGGAACATCTTTTAATAGATAATACAAGATATCTTCGTGTTCCCTAAACATCTACACTAATGGAACACCATTGAACGATTCCACAAACTAGAATCCAGAACAACTATAGAGGAATTATTAGATATAGGTCCCTTTAATACACCCTACTCGACAAATGGGAAACCTTCATGAGCAACTAGATTCACTGGATTTCCAACCATCAATGCTCCAGAGACCAACTCAGCTAGGAACACCTCATCCAACAGCTTCTTAAAACGATGGTCCTTAAAAGGGAGGAATCCCTCATTGATCTTTGGATTAATACCCCTGATGAAAAGATAAATCTTCATCAAATATTTTGACGCTAACTTGGATGAAAATGACACAAGTTCCTTGAAATGGTTAACATATGCCTTCACGGTCTGTTGGGCTTGTTGAAACCACATGAGATCTTCCTTTTTCTTCCTCTTCACCTTTTCAGGTATGAACCATCAGAAAAATATGGATTTAAAGACATCCCACAACATCTCAACTCGCATTAATGAAGGGGTGAAAAACTAACATTCATACAAAGCATCACCATCAAAGAATCCAAGGACAACTCGAACATTAACATATTCGGGAGTTCCCAACATCCTAAAGACACACTCGACCTCTTCAAGTCACATAACTTCCTATAACATACCTTGATCATTGCAAATAACGTGTAATGTTTGAGAAGGTCCAGAAACTGGGCATGAATTATCAGAAACCATGGAGACCTTTCTGGGTGGCATTTTCGGAACATCATATAAAACATAGATTCAAAACCAATATAAAATTGAAGAAACATCAATGAAAGTGCCTTCATCCAAAAATATTGTCTCAAAAACCAATCAAATATAATCAAATCTAAAAAAATCCCTTTCAAAAATCACCTATAAAAAACAAGTTGAAGCCTTTACATTCAAATAAACACCAATGGAATACCATGAACTATCACATATGTGTCCATCTATTTCATTTCTTCACAAATTTAAAATCATTACAAAATTTTCAACCCAGATCATTTTCCTTTAAAACAAATGTTACCAATCCCAAATCCATTTAAAAGAAAAAAATAATCATTTACAAACACGTTTTCATTTTCAAAAAACACACTAACACTAACCAGAATAAAGAAAAAAAAATAACATAAACCAAACTACCAGAGAGAGGGATTAGTGACTATTCCCAACTTGGTGACATGGTAGTGAGCCATGCCCCAGGTAGGAAATAAAACTAAGAGGAATTTGAACTGGGCACTTGGTTATCACATGGGTCACAACTCCATGTGAAATCACAACATGACACTAGCTCTACTATACTGTCATCCCCCAATCTAAAAAAACCTGAATAAGATAAGGAATCAATTCATAGACTACCCCTAGCAAATAGAGGTTTAGAAGAAGTGATGGTTCATAACGCCCTTCCCATACCTACCTATCAAGCCCTGATAGTTGTAATGTCCATCTATGAGACACCCCAAATAACAAGGGCGTACTCTAATAACATTTTATCACGAACCAACCTGGGTCAACCCTGAACCAGTCACCCGATCTAGTCCACGACAAGGACCGAAGGGTGTTCCCAATCCCCATGGGATGACAACTACTGTCGGGCATCAAAACCAACTTGTGGGAACTATTTGAACCATGAATAAAAAACAAGTAAATAAAAAAAAACTAAAAAGAAAAGGAAAAATAACAGTGAAAATAGAAAAGGAATAAACTACACAAACCTTCATGTGACCTACTAGAACACCACCCAAATTAGAACCAATCCCACTCCAAAGGAATTTTGAAACATGGAGAACCTCAACTTGAAAAGATAGAGTAGTCGTGAGCACTGAGATGCTAAGTAGGAATTCCAAAGTAAACTATGCCTGATACCCCACCTCTAAAATAAAATCCATTCATTCTAATTTGAAAATAGGATATATAAAAATATGGTATTCCAATCCTTTTAAAAAATAGGTAACATGATTTTAATTTTAGGAAAAGGAAACTTTTTTCAATTCCATTTTTCCAAATAAATTACCAAAGCATATTTGTCATTGTAATGAATTATTTTTAAACCCAAATAGTACGAAAATAGGTTCTATATTATAAAATGGAAAACAAAAGTTTCATGTGATAAAATAACCAAAAGTTCCACAAAAGAAAGTAGAAACATACATGTATAAAATGATGGGAATTTTCTAAACATCCCTAGAGAGATCCCTAGACGTACTCTGTTCAGAACCACATATCGGTGTATGGTGAAGCCCCAAAGTCAATAACCAACTATCTACCCTAACCAAACCTCACATGTGGAAAAAAATCACCTGGACTAATATAAAATCTAGGGGGGGTACCAACCTGTCTAATCAGGGTTGATCGGAATCAATCACTCGACCATCTCAAAGACGCCCAAGAACCCATGGTGGTAATAGTAATGTTGTGTAAGTATGGGGCCCATGCACATGTCACTCACCTTACCTGCTTTCACCGCACTTGCCTACCCTCAACATAGAAACCCTATACAACAACCTATAAAGGGATATCCCTCATATAGGGGTTCCCATTATATATATATATATATATAAATATGTACACATCATATCAATCTTGGTACCAATCAGGTCATCACGTCAAACAAACTTTTAAACCATTTAAGAAATTACCTTTTGTTTTCTACTGAGCATTCACACTTTCAAACTAACATAAGGTACCAAACAGACCTTTAATACCATCATTATAATATTCCATAAAAATATTCCAATCCAAATTTATTTTTCAAATCCAATCCTGATTCCAAGTTAAAAACACACAATATACTTATAAAGTGAAAAAAATGCCTTTATGTCATTGAATTTTCAAACCATGCTTCAAGGTGACAATCAAGTCAGGTTTTAAAATATGCATTAAACCAAATCCATTTAGTTTCACAAAATACACTTCAAAACTAGGGTACTTTTATTAAACTATTTTAAAATACATACGACACCTTGATAATGAAAAGTAATTTGTAAATAGGCTTAGATAAGTTGTGCAAATTAATGGGAAATCAATCTCCAAGAGGTGAAATCCTTTTCACCAAAAACATATACATATATTTATACATAAATACCACATCAATTTGTAAACACACTTTAAAGAAATTATAAGAAATCATGGAATTCCAAATAAGGTATGGGAATGGATGAACTACCGCAAAAGGAAGCAAATCAAGATGAGGCAATTCAGCTCTTGAAGCTTTTAATGAAAAACATCCACAACAGCACACCCATTCATTTTTATAAATATATATACCCTTAATAAAATTTATATATTAGCCACACCATGAGGGAATATGAGAAACGAATATATATATATATATATATAAACACACACACACACACACATATACACATACGTACCTATGTATGTGTGTGTGCGCACCACCAAGAAGCCACCAAAGCATTAACTAATTAACTTAGAAGGAACAACATCATTTAGAAACATCAGACGATTCATGAATACAAGTCTTATCATTATTTAAAAAATAAGACAAAAATTCACAATTCTTTCAAAATGAGAAATAGACCCCTGTATTTACACATTCAAACACATTTACCGAAATTATTTCCAAATCTATATTTTTAGAAAAACATTCAACTTATAAGTCATGCCCAACGGGAATTAGTACAATGCATTGACCATAACTCACACCAAGAGCCATCCATGCATATATTTTGATTTTAATTTCAAACCATTCATAAAATACACATAAAGGACCAAACCTTATTTAGAAAACTAAAACCATTTAGAAAACCAATGTTTTAAGAAAACACTATTTTTAAGGTGTTATTGTCAATTGAAGGCATGTACTAGTGGGCACCTAGGGCACCCATGGATGTGTCAATATCCAATGGCACACCTACAGTCAAATAAAATAACCTACAATATTCCCTCAAAACTACCACTTACTTTGAAATTAAATCTAATAGCTCTCTTTATAAAAAAACAGACACCGTCACATTAAAAACCTAGTAGCCCCATTTTTATAATGCTTTTACACAATTAACAAGCTACACCAATACCAAAATTATACACCGAACCAAATTCACATATAATGAACACCAATAGAAAACATGATTAAAGATAAAAATTTAATTAAAACCCTTAATTCCACTTTACAAAAACTATAGTATTTTATCAAATGTGATAAGTACACAGAGACATTAACATAATTAAATATTTAACTTCTAGGTTAGTGTTTATCAAACTATACTACTATAAAAATTCCCCCAAAAAATAACCATAAACATTATCAAAATTTTAACCACATATAAAAATTTATTGAAACAAAAAATTTCAATAATCAAACACCTTTTTCATTGATGTAGATGAGCATATGCATAAAAATAACTTTTAAAAACTCTTGAAATTTTATAAACACTAAAAAAGAACAATCATGGGTAAAATAAAGTTGTGAATCAAACAAACTAAATAATTTGAAAATTTTAAGTGTTAGAGGAATGAACTAGAAGAGATAAAATGGGATTATTTTACCTCAATGGTGTGTGAATGCGACGCCGCCTCAAGAGGATGAGTAATAAAGAATTATGGTCTATTCAGACACCCTAAAACTGAGAAAAACACACCAACACACCCTACGATTAGGATTTTACCAAATTTAAAGGAAAAAACCAATTGTTTTTGAAATAAAATTCACTGGAGGAAGAGGGTACCTGCGAAGGAGGTGCGGTCGGAGCGACGACCGCCATAGAGGAAAGGAGGGGTGTTAGAGCAGGGTAAAGTGGGTTCTTGATCAAACTAGATAGATGAAAAATATGGGGGTCTAGTTCGCTAGATCAAGGGAGGGGCGAGGATGGAGAATTCAAGATCTTGGGAGAAGGGTTTCTAAAGCGACTATGGCGATGGTGGTGGTCAGAGCACGAAGCGCAAGGGGAGAGGGTTGGAGTGCGATGATGGCATGAAGGGGTTTGGGTGCAACATACAATGCAGAAACGGGGGGGGGGGGGGCTAAGATTTCCATTTACATTTTATTATAATAATAATAACAACAATAGTTATAATAATACCAAAATAATAACAATAATAATAAAAATAATGAATAATAATAATATAATAATAATAATAATAATAAAATAATAATAGTATTCTTAACAACAACAACAACAATAATAATAATAATAATAAGAGAAAATACAATTTGAATATTAAGAAAAATAATTACAATTATACTAATAGTGATAATTTCAAGCACTAAATTTTAAATAATAAAGATATTAATAATAATTTATTAATAATTATATTAACATCAATTTTAAATAATAAGAATATTATTTACAATTCTTAATAATAATAATATTATCATCTACAAAATTATAATAATATTATTAAATTTTTAAAAAAATTACTTTTTTCATTTACATAAAACATTATTTTTTTTAACAATCGACATCTACACATGCACCTAGGTCAACCGCATGGCTACCGACAACTATGTGGTGCCTTCACACTGGTCTGAAACCCACCGAAGTCATTAAACATTGAAAATTTTAAACCGATACCCATAAAAAACCTTAACGCGAGAACTTGGAGCCAAGAAATAATAAAATAAATTTAAATTTAAATGTCAATCTGTGATAAATTTATTCCACCAACAAATTCCATGCCAAAACTTATCAAACCACAAACCAATGGGTCATGTTTGAAATGTAACATGGTTAACGATGCATGATGTTTCGACTCAAGAAATACACTACTTTATTTTATTTTCTATGATGGTAATTGATCATGCAATCATAATCCTTTATCAGTTTAATCCATCCTCATTGTGTCATGTTCAATTCCATCTATTTGAATGTAAACTTCTTACTTTTATGGTGAGTATATATTTCACATTTGGGTCCATATAAATTATTCCTCTAAATTTTTAAATTGAAAACCATATATTGTAATTATAAATCATTTCTGGAAAAATTTAATTCACAAGGTTTTAATTTTCATGAATAATAATCAATTGCCTTATCATTCCATATCATAATTAAACCATGTCCCTTCAATGAAGCATCACTACAATGGACAAACTAACCATTTCTAGAGGGCAGGTCCAAAACTACATAATTCACCAATCTCCTCCTCAACTCTTTATAACAAGCATGCCATTATTTTATACAAATAAATTTAACCCCTTTTTTGTTAACATAGATAGAAATCTAGATAAATGTGTAATGATTTCAAAATTTTTTCCGTAATTACCTACTAAAACAATAAAATTGTGAATCTTTCTAACATTTGAAATTATTGACCATTCATCAACCACTTTTGTTTTTGTGTGATAAACTATTATGCCATATTTATTTATAACGTTCCTATGAAAAAAATCTATGCAACCAAAAAATACATTTTAAAAATTTCTCATATAACTTCTTTTAAATAAGTGTTTGTAGAACAATACTTAAAAAAATTTCATGATACTCATAACTATTTGAATAAACCAAAATATCATTACTAAAAAAACAAACTTATCCAATTATTCATAGAATATTCTATTCATAAGATACATAAATATAGTATGATCATTTTGTCAAACCAAAGGGTATAACAACAAACTCAAAATTCCTATATCTTGTTCGAAATTATGTTTTGGGAATTTCATCCACTTTCACCTTCAACTAATGGTACCAAGATCTCAAGTCAATCTTGGAAAAATACTAAGATCCTTGGACCTGATCCAAAAGATCATCCATATGAGACAATGGATACCTATTCTTAAGATTAATGTTATTCAAATCTCTATAATCAATTCAAAGAGTCATGGAACCATATTTATTTATAACAAACAAAATAGGAGAACCCTGTGGGTATGTTCTAGGATGAATGAAGCCTTTATCAAGAAACTTCTGCAACTTATTTTTCAATTTAAGAAGCTCCACTTGAGCCATTCGGTAAGGGAGTTATGAAATTAGATTAGCATCAAGAACAATATCAATAGATAATTAAATATCCTAATTAGGTATAACATTGATAAACTCATTAGAAAAAACATACATGTATTTATTTACAACTGAAAATCATTTATATTAAAGGTTATCTAGTTTTAAACAATATGAGAAAGATATATTTCATTCCCATATTATAAAAAAATTCAGCTTTCTGATATGTTATCAATGGTATGGGTTCATTCGTTTATAAAGACTAAAATTATTTCTGAAAAAAAACTTCATTAGCTTTATAATCAATTTTATCAATGTAAATAGAAATCCAATCCATACCCATAATAACATCAAACACTACTTTGGAAAAAACAAATAAGTTTTCAATTAATGACTTTCCATAAAAAACAATAAGAAGATTCTTATAATGAATTTTAGTTGTAATATTTCTCCTATGTGGTATAACCTTAACATTTGGTTTCATTTAATGAGGTAAAATTTCTAATTTACCAATAAAATTTATTAGAAACAAAAGAATTTGTACACCCTATATCAAACAAAACATTATCAAAATATGAGTAACCAAAAAAATCACCTAATACCAATTCATTGGATGGCCTAACATCTATTGAGATATTCACAAAGGATCTCAATATACCTTTCTACTTATAATATGGGTGATTTATATCATTCCAATATTTCATTGGGTAGGTATTTTCATAATTCCCCATATCACTGAATTTAAATCACATTATATTTCTCTTATCTGAATTAAACATATCATCAACAAGTTATTTTTCATTTAAATCTCAGGCCATTTGTCTAAACATATCACATTGAAAAAACTTCTAGTATTTGTTAATTAATTACACATGGTTCTTTTTTACCACACTTCCCATAAAAATGGAAACTCTAATTTGTTATCTTCATATTTATTTGATCAATTCTAACCCATTTCATGTTATATATACCTTTCTTTTTCTTATTTTCATATTACTTGTGATCGTTTATAAACTCTATTTTTACCCTCTCAGCACATCAAAAAAATTTCTCATAAATTTTGAATTCATGGGAAGGTCAATGCCCTTTTATATCTTTCATTAAATAATGATTAATAATGATTGATTTTACTATCAAGATCTCAAATAATTTTTGGCGCATACCTTTCCAATCAGGTAATGTTTTTTTCATACATGGCCACTAAATATTTCGCCTTTGGTTTCAATTAAAGGAATTGAATTTTCATCCAAATTAGAACCACATTTGGAAAATAAATTTCAACCAAAATATTTTTAAATTTATCTCATTCCAAGGAATAAATTTTTCATACTATCCCTGATATTCTTTACCATTGACCACCACTGGTTGGATTCACCTTTAAAACTATAAATATAAAGATTAAAATTTTTATTATATGAACACTAAATGACATAAAATATCATTTTAAGGGATTTAATCCACCCTTCATATACCATTGGGTCATAAGATATACTAAAAGCTAGAGGGGGTTGCCTCATTCAATTTTCCACAATCAACATGTAACATTGTAGTAGCTCTTGTTATTATCTTGCATGGATGTAACCACCATATATTGACTATTTAAACTAATCCATTACTATAAAAAACATATTAGTTCCAATTCCCACCATTAAAGGTTATCGATTCAGAAAGATATCATGTTATTATTGCCTTCCAACATCAACTTCCATATTTCTTCTGTTGAAAACCATTCTAAATAGACATATCTTAGATGAAACAACATGGTAATCATTAAATTTTATATCATTTAAACATTAAAATAAGGTAAATATAATTTATGTTATTTTATTTATATCATCTTAACCCCTAAAATTATCTAACCTATGATTTGATACTAACTATAAGGTCTCATCTATAATACCTACATAATCTACTCAATTCAACTAAAATACACTTATTATATTCACAATGTTTTTTTTGAATTAGATTTTTAGAAAATTATAAAAATTCTTACATATCAGCCGAAAATAATTCAAAAAAATACTGATAAAACATTATACATTTTTTTATAAAATAGATGTTTTTAATAAAACATATATTCTTCCATGAGATATCTTCACAACATTTCATGTGGCTTCTTCTTTTTTTTAACCGTCTTTAAAACCACGTAAAAAATATTTTAAAACATGGTATGAGAAAAAAATCATTAAAGGAAATAAAAATAAGGAGACAAACTATTAGTCCATGAATACTTATAACCATATGAAATAATTTTCACAAAAACATACTTCTCACCTATAAAGTATCATAAACTTTTTGAAAACAAGTGATTTCTATAATACATGGAAATCATATATAATACCATAAAGGGAACTTGTGAATTAATTACTTAATAATGTAACCCTCATGGATACCATATGATTTAAACCCTCATGGATACATTATAATTTAACCCTCATAAATACCTTTTTATGTAACCCTCATGGCTACCTTATGGTGTAACCATTATAGTTACACTTGGAGTAACCATATGGTCAACCTCTAGAATAAACATACCCAATGCATTAGGGGGAGATAAAGGTCCCAACCTTCATCAATAATAATTCCCAATAACCAGAACATAATCATAAAACATGAATAATTTCATCATAAAATATTCCATTTTAATTTTTGTAAGAATATAAATTTTAAAGAGGATTTTTTAAGAAAAGCACCTTACATAAAACCTGAAAAAGTATTCTTTTTTTAAAAACATTGAGATAAATTTAAAAATTTAAATTTTTTAAAAATTATGTACATATAAATATATTAATAAAAACCATTCTTAAAATACAATCAGAAAGAAAATATTTATAAGGATAAAACTTTAAAACATTTAAAACAATGTTTTAGTTGAAGAGTCCACTACCTTAGGTTCATATTACATTAAGTGTGTTAAAACTACTATATAATGGTTTAAAGAGTGTTATTAATATGTTAAATAACTATATTCATGTCTATAATACCCTATATGATCTTTTTATAACAAATTTCCAGTCATTTATTGACAATATTTTATTATATTCATTGTTTTAGGTGTTTTTTTCATGGTTTCCATGGTTGGTTCATTATGTGGTTTCTAGTTGAATGGAATAAAAAATACAGCAGTGTAATGAAATACTATTAATATGTTAATATAATTTTAAATATTTTATATATCTGTTTTTTATATATGAGGATGATTCCTTAGATAAAACATAAATTAAAATGATTTAATTTATTTTGGTGGTATTTACAACCGTCACAAACTTATATCATTTTATTTAATATAATGATTATATATTGGCTCTAAAACATTATATAACTTATTATTTGTATAATATTGTCTTATTTAACCATAATAATTGTTTTATGACCATCCTTGAAGTAAGTAAAAAAATGAAAATGCATCGACCATGATGATGGAAAATCGACACATCACAGACAATGTTTTTTTTTAGAATAAGAGGATAAAAAGAGAGATTTGATTATGGATATCCTAATAACATAATAAAAAAAATTATATGAAAGAAAATTTTGATTTAATGTCACTTGTATGAGGGGAGGGGAGGATGGAAAAAGAAAATAAAATAAATTGAAATGAAAATAGAGGAAAATGAAAGATGATTTCACATCTTGAACTTCTTCTCCTTAAGAACCACTTTAAAGCCCTCAATTTTGAACTTTTGGTGAGACCAGTAGGTCTTAGATGTGATTAAGAGGATTTTAAATGTAATTTTTTAGAAATTAAATAAGATACATTATTTGGAGGTGTGAGGTTAAGAGGAGGTAAGGGTTGATATTTATAGTGGAGGAGAGGGGTGTTTTTTGATTATTTTATTCATTATTTTATTATTTTTGATAAAGACTATGAATATTTAGATAATTATAAATAAAAATATTAATATAATTAAGGTTATTTCTACATTATGGTTATTACATCAACTATGAATCACGTAATAGTGTATTTAACTTATAATGAATATATACCGTAAATTATTGTATTTTACAAATCACTGAAAAATCAACTATTTCTGAAATATCAAAAAAATTCAAAATAATAAATTTTTGACGTTTATAATTGAAAAAATAACGTAATCTTATGAAAATAATTTTATAAATATGAAAATTTTAATTTTTAATTGAAATCTTCATTTATTCAAAAAATACTAATTTTAAAATTATAACTGCTTTTATGAAACTTTCCAAAATTAAATAAGGTCTAATAAAATTATATTATCATAATAAGACAAAAATATAAAAATATAAATCAATTTTATTAAGATAAATGTTAATTTAATTCATTATATCATTTATACAATTTTAAAGAAATATTTAGGTTTCATAAAAGTAACAACAATTAGTTTTTTATTTTTAAAACATTTATTTACCTATTATGTGGTATTAATAAATCATCTCTTCACTTGTAAGATACATAAATTTTATTTATACTATCATAGGTTAAGTTAATATTATATTATTATATATTTATTAATTTTTATAAATATCACTAATTTCATTGTAAATTTATAATGAATTTTACTATTTAATTCCAGAAGGAAAATAAATTATTTTATAAGTACCTAAGTCATTAAAAATTCTTATCAGACCAATGGTTGACTGTAATATATTCCTTGGTATGGATTATATTTAAATAAATGATGTAAAAAATTCTTGAAAGAATAATTAAATTATGATTTCTGATGAACATGTAGGATTAATTATCCTTATAGTGGTGACTTAATCAAATGATTCTTTTCTAGATTCACCCCATTATCTTTTCTGAATGATATTCTTGGGGATGAAGAAAAAATAAATATTGTGTATTGAGATATAAATATTCATATTTTGGATGTTCCAACAGTATAAGAATTCATTTATGTACTTCCTAATGAATTATCTAGACATACACTAGAGCATGAAGTTGAGTTTTCCATTGATTTAATCCCTTATGTGAGACCAATACCAAAGAATCCAAATAAATTGGACACTATGTAATTAGTGGATTTAAAGGAAAAAATAGAAGGGTTGTGTGATAATGAATTAATTCAACTTATTATTTCACCACGGGGATCCCATGTAATCTTCATTAATAACAAATAAGGATCTATGATGATGCACATTGATTATCGGGAAATCAATTCTATTATGATAAATAACAAGTATCCTTTTCCTCACATTATTTTCTTGTTTAATCAACTTTATATGGGTAAATATTTTTCAAATATTTAAATTCATTCTTGGTATCATAAATTTTTAGAAAATAAGGAAGACATTCTGAAGAAAACATTCTGAACTAGGTATACACATTATATGTTTATAGTAATTCTATTTGGGATGACTAATACACCCTCTATTTTTATGAAATAATGAATAGATTATTATTGGAATATCTTAATGATTCTTTGGTATTAATTTATGATATCATTTTATATTCTCTAAGCTATTATTAACATGAGAATAATTTGAAAATAATTCTTAAGACTTATGCAAGAAAAGAGTTATATGGGAAATTTAGTATGTGTCATTTATAGATTCAAGAAGTTTCTTGTCCCTACCTTATTTTCAAAAAGGATTGAATCTCAGTTGATTATATGAAGAAAAATTAATTCATATAATGGCCTAAACCAATGAACATAACTGAGGTACATGGTTTTATGGGTTTGGAAGGTTACTGTAGGTGATTCATTTAGTATTTTTCTAGATTTCTAACCCATTAATAAATTTTACACATAAAGTCTTTATTCTCATTTGGAAAACAATATGAATAATTTTTTAAATAATTGAAGATAGAATTTGTCAATTCTATGTTTTTTACTCTACCATTAAAAAATATGGGTTTTTAATTTATAGGGATGCATTGAAGAAATGACTGGGTCATTTCCTTATGAAAAATGATAATGTTATTTCATATGCATCATGGAAGTTAAAGAATCTTCAAAAAACTATCCAACCAACCATCTTGATTTGAAAGATATAATCCTTGATTTGACGATATGGATATATTATCTCTGTGGTGAAAGATGTGGTATTTACATAGAACATAAAAGACTAAAATAAATATTTCAATACTAATTTTTGGGGTTTATTCATTATTATATTTTACTAGATCTAGGGAATAACACTGATAAAGGTTTTCATTATCATAACTAAAAAATGGGATGATAAAGGGTGCCTTTTATCAGTGACAAAAATGTTTTGATAAAATAACACCATTTTTAGTTCATTTTTTATCACTAATAAAGGGATCCTTATAATGACCCGCGACATTCATACATGCATATTATATCTTTTTATATGAATATTCATTGAATTACTCATAGCCATGCCCCCATACCATAATAGTTTAGTGACTTTGGAAGCTTGGGATACATTATTTTAATTTGGTGAATGATCCTCAACATATCCTATAATGATCATCCCCATTAGTACCCCTACTTAAAACCTTTTCTTCATAACCTGGGGAAAGGAAACATAAGAAAAGGGTGAGGTCAGATGCTCAGTAAGAGTAAACATGGAAGATATCAATTTAATATATTAAAAAACAATAAGATAATAAATATAGGTATGTGATCAATATAATGACATAAAAATTTGAAACCCATACTCTCATGGATCATAAGCCTCTATCATGAAATAAAACTTTAAAATTTCAAAAAACATTTATCATAAGAAAAAAAATTCATAATAATCAATCATGGAAAATAAGTTCTTATCATAAATTTGGGTGTGGAATAATAATAAGTATATAAAATAATTTCAAATATTAAAATATAAAACTAAGACTCTTGGATTACGCCTTGTAACCTATTTTTCATAGTGGATCAAGCACATCGACATGTTTCCCATCACAAATCAAGAACATCGACTCATTTCCCTTCACATATAAAGCACATCGACTTGCTTCTAATAACTATCTCATGAGATATAATTTATTACCCAATGTATTGGATGGATATATATACCCCATTAACTTAATTAGAAAGATACATATGTGCGCAAGAAGACCATACATGTTTCTCTATCTTAGAAACCATGTCAATAAATGAGTTTCATAAACACTTCATCAAAAAATAAGTCATGCAAAAGAAATTTATTTCATATATAAAATTTCATCATAAAGATAAAAATTTCATAGAATGAATGGTATACTTAGCTCATATCCCCAGTAAAGAATAATTAACATCAATTAATTTCATCTTAGATGAAAAATGATTTTTTGAAAGATCACTCGAAATAATTTCTAAGGAAAACATAATTTTCATTATGAAATCATTTTTAAGAGCCAAAAAGTTGTAAAGGAAATTATTTTCTTTAAAGATAAGCATGTAAGGTTGTAAAGTAATATTCAAAACATTAATGCATCATGATGGTGGGGAATTATTTTCATGCTGTATAAGTCAAAAAAAACATTCCTTCCATATTCTTGTCAGAAAATTCATAAAAATTCTTGTTTAGAAAATAAAAAAATTATTCTTTTATGACAATTTTGTAAAAAGATCAAACACGGGTAAAAATTATTTTGAAAAATATAAAAAAACTTTTTTAAAATATTTTTAGAGAACATGGACATATAGATAAATATTCCCTATTGAAGAGTTAAAAATAAACAATCTCAAATAATGACGAGATTATGAAACAAACCCTCACCACTTTATAATTAGTCAAATTGTATTAACCATGAGAGAAATAAAATTATATGGATATTTAAATACTATAATATTTAGTATAAGACTAAAAAATACATTCATGTGAATTATATATACCACACAAAAGAAACAAGTAGTGTATAGGACATGTGTCCCATAGAAATAAAAGTGACGAAAAAATATCTTACCTAATGTATTGACTTCCTCTGTATATGATAAAACATACTTTATAATAAATATAAGTTTATTATATATCTATCAAATAACCATATATATATATATGTAATACCATATTTTATTTACTTATGACATTATATTACTCACTTATTAACAATTCCATGTTAAAGTTACGTGGTGGGTATAACCGATTTATTTTTTGTACATGTTTTTACCTTATTATTCTTGGAAATATTAAATATATCATGAGTTAATAATATATAGAATTATAAAAATGATATAAATATCATATTTAATCATTATATATGTATTTATTAGGGTTTATAAAAATTTTAGTTTGAAAATAAAAGAAATTATTCATGGAGGCGACATGTTAAATTTACACATGAATACTGTTTTCATTTTCATATTGTATTATAAAAAGGAAATTATATGATATATTATCATAAAATATTCGTTTATATGTAATATAAATCACTTTTTTTAAAACCAACCAAAATAAATTAAATGTATAGCATGAATGAATAACATTACTTCTCGAGGTGGTAGTCTATCGTACACACGAACAACATTATCGTAATCCAACAAAATCGAAAGCATGAAGTTATATGTGATATAAAAATAAAACAATCAAAATGAAATCATAAAAATAATACATATCATATATAAAATATAAATATATAATTATTTTCAACTTTTAAGGGTGGTAATAGAAAAACAAACGGCATCGGTTCGTGAAGTGGTAGTCCACCGTTCACATGAATGATGATTGTGTATCCCGTAAGATGTAAGTGTGTAAATTTGTAGGTATTAAAATTTACATAACAATATATAAATATATTTATGATAATGATGTTATTATATATACATGGAAAAAATAAATTTAAGGGGTTTAAGGATGAAATAAAACAAAATTGTTCATTGAAGAACATTACCTCTTCTTCAGGTGTCTCCTTTTGTTATAAACCCAATGAATTAAATGGTAGGATTTATTCAAAAAGGAAGGAATCTATGATTAAGTTAGAGAAGTTCTGTGGATATTAATGTAAGATTTTTTAGAAAAAATACTTTCTTCATGTGGGATGAAAAGGGAAAAATAGGTACCCATTATAATTGAGGTCTGGGGGAATTATGAAATTTCCATAAAGATCAATCTATAATAAATTAAATATCAATAAAAATACCTCTAAAACCCAATTTATTCAAATATAGGAACTGATAATGTTTTAATCACTTCATCCAATACAATTTTTTAAATTTTTTGGTGTAATTTTAAACATTTTCATTTTGATTAACCCTTAGTCAACCTATTTTAATTCTAACTATAGGAACACTTTTTGAAATATTATGTGCTTGATATTTTTAATTATAAGGATTAAATTGAATTAAAATGACAAATTAATGATATGTTAGACCATTATTCTTCCTATTTTACATCATTAAATATATTTATGATTTTTATATAATTTTATAAAATATTATTTTCATAAAATATAATTAATGTAAGTTTTGACACTATTCATTACATTGACTTTAATAAAATCTATACATAAAGATAATTTAAAGAAAAAAATTAAATATACCCCAATATTTCATTATAATCCATAAAATTTTGCAAAACCTTAATTAATTAAAATTATATTTCTTTTTACACTTTTAATATTATTTATTTGATGTCTCCTTTAATTGAATAATTATTGCATCATTATTGTGTAATTATTTATTGTAATTATTTATTCACTAAAAATTTAAAAAAATATTTAATTAATACTAATATATTTAATAATAATATAAATTTTATAACATATATTTTAGAAAACCCTATATAAAAAATGTTATATTTATTAAATTTAAGTGTGTGACATTATATCACTCCCTTTGATTTTAATAATATATATTCATTTTTATAGAAAAGTGACCATTAAATAATTAAATTTTTGACCTATATTTTTAAAATTTTTAAATAAAATCATTAAATAAAATTTTGGAATGTGTTAGAGTCATTTTATAGTCATTGTCACTTTATCTTGAACCCAAATTACCCAAATTACCTCTTATAGTAAGAAAACATTATTAATGTTACTATTCATATTGGTTAAAAATAAAAGGGAAATATTTGATAAATTTTTAAAATCTAATTCCAAATATGGAATAATTTTTTCAATATAAAGAACTTATAGGTTTCTAAAATTAATTTAAAATTAATCCCTTAGGGTTTTTAAAATGAAAATAGTCAAGAGTTTCTTATGTTTTTATTTCTAAATTCAATATAAAAATAATTACAATTACCTAAATTCGATTATTTTATATATAATTTACATATTTTTACATTAGAACCAATTAAAAAGATAATTTTACATTATAAATTATTTATATTAAAATGTAGTTTTTAATTTTAATCCTGTATTTTTCACTATTTATCAAAAAATAAACCTTCTCTTAAAAATACCAAAAATTCATTATATGATAATTTTGATATTCCTTCATAAAAAAGAGGTTTATTTTTTAAAAAAATTGTAAAATTGTAAAAATTTAGTATTAAATCTAGTGCACCCTTAAAAGGTGACAAGGTTGTTTTTTTAGAAAAATACAATTTTGATGAATAAAACAAGATTCATTTTTATATCATGTCTATAAAACACATAGGTTGAGTTTTAAACAATTGATGCAATATATAATATATAGAATTCATTTATATAACTCATCAAGGTTAATTCTAATTACTATATTGGTATAAAACAAAATTTTGTGCATTTTAATAGTGTATTAGAAAAATATTTCATTTTTTAAAGGATTTAAAAGTCTAAAAAATACTTTAAAAATACTGTTAATATATTTCATACCCACCATTATAACAGTCAGGATATAATATTATTTTTTAAATAATTACAATAATGAAATTTTGTTTCATAGAAACCCAGTTTTTTGTGTAATGAAAGCTATGATTTATTTGCGTGTAATACAAGAAATCAAAGAATCAAATTATTGTAAAAATAAAATTTGAAAATCTCATGGTGTTAAATTCTACCCCAATTAAAATTTATTTCACCGTTTAAATTCTTCAGGGTCATCATTTTTTAATACATGTAAGATAATTTCATCAAAGCCCACATCTTAAAAAAGAATACTAAAGCTTAAATTAAAAAAGTAAAGTTGGAAACATAATGGATACCCAAAGTAACTGATAATTAGGTTAACACGTAGGATAATATAGGAATAATGTGAACAAATGGACATTAAAGATAAATCTATCCTTCAAGTTCTGATGGATATTGATATAGAACATGGTCAGTATAAAGTTAATCATCACAAAACCATAAATCTGTGATGATCTAAGAGACCATTTGATTCATAAAAAATGATGGTACTAGGATAATAATTTTATTTCAATATTATTTTCATAAATTTTAGGATTTTTTAGAAGAAGATATACTTGATTTCATTTCATTTTATAAGCACAATCTCATCAATCAGTTATTCCTTGATCAATTTTCACTTTATCTCTTACTTTAAGAAATAAAGGTTATTTTTTATGTCTGAAGCACTAATAGATCATAAATTCCATAAATATAATCATAATTCATTCCATCTATCTTTATTTATTGTCATAAATAAATGGTTATAACAGGATATCCAATATATATAAATCATCATATGGTGGGGTAATACATTAATATCTACAACCTCAACCAAAGTACAACATAAACTTGTTCATAAATGGATATCCTTATAACCCTTTCAATATTAAATATTTATAATTATGGTTACTAAATCACTCATTAAAAAAAATTATCATTAATTAGATCTTGATTTCGACATTCCAAACACGTTAATACCTTCATCCAATATTCTCTTGAAACATGGTAAAGAACAAAATTACCATGAATCCTTATTAAATACATGATTTCTTAATCATTATTAATAAATATTATTATATATATTCCAGATATCCAAAAAATCAATAAAATTTGTCCATGATAGAAAAATCAACATTTTTAACTGGTCATTAATCTATTACATGGAAACCATTACTATCCAATTTACTTTATCCAAATAAATCATCTTTTCATCCCAACATTACTATCTCTACATGAAGAACATATTAAGGGTTATCATTCCATAACCATCTATTTTCAATTAATATCATCTTTCCATTAGTTAAAATTTCTATTATATCAACATCATTCAAAATATTATTCAATTTTATAACGAGAAACTTATACTGAACACTATATATATATTTCCAAATTTGTAGAAAATAATAATTTAGTCTCTATATATAAATACTTCATTCCTCACACTTCATTATCAAACAAATAACTAATATTTTCCATCTTATTCTTTAACACTTCTTTCATTTCACATGTTATCTACAGTCTCTTCATCATTAGAAATATATCTATTACATGCCCTAAATTTATTATTTTCTTTATGATATTTCCCCTCAGGAAATCTATTTATATAATGACCATAATTTTCAAATTTAAATCATTCAACATTCAATGATATCATAGGGAGACCAAAACTCCCCTACATTATGTTAACTAAACTTTTCATTTTCCCATTATCATTACATGGTTTCTGTCTTTCTTTGAAAAACTCAAAACATCTTCTTATACATCTAAGACATTTATTTGGGTGTTTCTTATCACATTCTTATCATATAGGAAACTGAATCATCTTTCATCTATGATCAAAACTACCCAAACTCTCATAAAAAACATTCCTTCTATTCTTTGGTGATTCTGAGAGTTGGTAAACGTACACATTATAAATCGTGTTCTATGAAAACTGGTTAGGACTAATCACAATGTACTTCGCTCCAATCATCATCCCATTTGAATACCCGTCAACAAATTTTATTCCATGCTCAATTTTTACATAGTTACTTATAGTTCCATCTATTTACTAAAACATTAAATCATGCTGTGAGAAACACCTATCATAGAAGAAAACCACATAATCATGAAAATATACATATTCAATGTCTAAATTAGGAAACTTAGATTTAAATCAGTAAGACATTAGGTTTATCCTAGGTTATTAGTTTTCATATTATATTTAAATCCTTTATGACGGTTGGTAATTTGTTTGTGAATTTTTAAAACATATACCATATGAGTGTCAAATCAGGTGCATAGAAAGGCCCATTATGATGATCCAATTCTCGATGGAATCTTTCTCAATATGTCGTTTTTAGGTTTTTACCCCTGGGTATATATGTTCTAGATCTACATCAAATTTTTGTATCTAGAAAGGGATCTAATTTCTTAACACCACTCCCTTAATCCTTTCCCAAAATTCTTGTACATTTTCTTACACTTTTTCTCATCAGTAGAATTATCTATACAGAAACAATAGACATATTCTAAAAATATCCCTAGGTAAACCACAAAATTTTTATTAACCATGTTTCAAAAGTTTGACTAAACATTTTCTCTGATACTAACAATAATGTTCCAGGTATTTCATACATGGATATTACAACTTTTTATGTGAATATTCATTACATTACACAAACCCATGTATAAGGACTGTAATAGTATAGTGACTCTAAAAACATATAACACCTTATTCTAATTTTTTTAAGGATATTAAACATCTTCTATAGAGATTTTACCCTTTATTACTCCCACTAAAAACCTTCCTTCATAACTTGGGGAATGGACACATAAGATAAGGATGGGTTCAAAAGCTCTATAAGAGTAAACATGGAAGATATCAGTTCATTATCACATGGAATAATAATATAAAAAATATATGTATGAGATTATGATAATAACATATAATATCTATACACAACCTCTAATCTATCACAAACATGATTCATGTCATAAAACATTAACATTTTATGAGTCATGTATCATAAGAAGGAAAATTCATCATACTCAATCATGAAACATAAGTTCATCTCATAAATGTGGGTGTGTCATCAGAATAAGTATTGAAAACTATTTCATATGTCATATTTTTCTACCAAGACTCTCATATCCTTCTTTATCACCTACTTAATATAAATGTTCAAGCACATTGACTTGTTTACCATCACGGATCAAGGACGTCCACTTGTGTCCCATAACATATAAAGAACATTGTCTTTTTTCCTTCAACCATCTAATGAGATATAATTAATTTCCAAATTTATTAGCGGGATATAATGGTCCCACCCATCACTTAGTGAAAACTATACATATGTGTGCCACAGGACCATAAATCATTCACCACCTCAGAACCCATAAAAATAAATGAGTTTCATAAACACTTCCTCATAACACAACTCAAGTAAAATAAGAATGTTTCCTAAATATCATGCCATAATGATCATAGAAAACTCAAATTAATAATGGTATCTATGGATTATATCCCTTGTAAAGTATAAGTATCATAAAAAAATTCATCTTAGATGTAAAATTATTAATTGAAAGATCACATGAAATGATTCTTGAGGAAATAACCTTTCCTTAATCAAATAAATATTTTTAAAGAAACCCTAAATTATAAAGAAAAAAAATTAGGTTATGAAAACCTTGTAAGATTATAAATTAATTTTCAAATAACTAAATCTTCAGGATGAAATGAAATTATGTTCATCTCATATAAGTTAAAAAAACATTTGTATATTTTGGTCAGAACATTAAAAATGAACCTTTATATGAAAATAAAAACAAATATTTTAAAAGAATTTTTTAAAAGATACAATTTGGGTAAAAATTATTTTCAGAAATGATAACAATATTGTTGAAAACAATTTTAGAAAACATGGACATCGAAGATAAATATTCCCAAACTGAAACATTAATATAAACAATCTCAAATAATGATGAGACTATGAAATAAACCCTATCCACTTTATAATCAATTTAATTGAATTAACAATGAAAGAAATAAAATTATATAGATATTTAAATAATATATTATTCAATATAATACCCCTAAAACAAATTTATGGGTAATATATACACTGCACAAAGGAAACAAGGAGTGTATAAGGCATGTGTCCATTAGAAATAAAAGTAAGACCAAATCTATTACCATAAGTCCTCACTTCCCTAGAATATATTAAAACCTACATTATCATAAAAATAATCTTATTAAAAATTTATCATATAACCATATTAATAAATATAACACCATATAGTATTTTCTTATGACTTTATATTACTCACTTATTAATAATCGCGTGTTAAAGTTATGTTTCAATTAAGAACTGCTTTGTTTTTCATACATGTATTGACTTGTTATTCTTGGTACCCTTACATAGGTCATGATTTCATCATATCAAGATTCATAAACATGATTTAAATATAATATATATTCATTATATATGTATTTATGGTGATTCTTAAAAGATAGATGTAGAAGATAAAATACACCATTTATGAGGACGATATGGCGTACGTACACATGAACACAGTTTTTATATTCATGTCGGATTAAAAAAATAAATTTATATGATATATTATTATTAAAGAAAACTTTTAATGTCATATATATCACATTATTTTATTAAAATAATCTTTAATACATTACATGTATACTGTGAACAAATCAAAGTGCTTTACGAACCAACAGTCTGTCATACACACGAACGATGTTATCGCATTCCTAAAAAATGGAAATCATGAAGGTATGTGCGATATAATAAATATATAATCATATTAACATCATAAAAATATTTTATATCACATATAAAATATAAATCCATAATTATTACCAACCTTTAAAGATGGTAATGGAAGAACAAATGACAAAGGTTCACGAGGCGATAGTCTGCTCTACATACAAACGATGATTGTGTATCCCATTTGATGGAAGTGTGTGAAGGTTTAGGTTGTTCCCTTAACATAAAATATTATTAGTATATTTAATGTAATTATTATATAATATATTTTTGAAATAAAAAAAATTTAAGGGGTTTTAGGAAGAAATAAAATAAATGTGTAATATGATGAACATCACCTCTTCTCCGGGTATCTCTTTTTGGTTTTCACAATAGCACATCCATGGTTGGATTTAATCCCAAAGTAATGTTTTTTGGATTATGTTTGGGATGTTGGGAGGATATTTGGAAAGGTTTTAGGGGAACCATATAGGTTATAATGTGTTAAGAAAATAGAAGAAGGGGTTCCCATTTATAATTTAGGCGAGGGGCACTTTTGTAGTTTCCCAAAATATTAATTTATATTAAATTAATTATCTACCAAAATACCTCCAAAAAAACATTTATAAAAATATAAGAAATGCTATGGTTTTAATGTCATCATAAAATATATTTTATCCAAGTTTTGGTGTTATTTTTAACCTCATCATTTTAATTATCCATTAGTTAACCTATTTTAATTTTTATTATGGTATCAACTTTTTCAATATCAAAAGGCTGATATATTTACTTATAAGGTGTAAATTGAACCATAAATGGTAAATTTATGATATTTTAGACCATTATTTATCCCATTTTCCCTTATTTATAAGTGTTAGTATTTTTAAATAATCTAATAAAATATTTTTTTCATAAAATACTATTCGTGTCAATTTTAACATTATTCATTACATTGACTCTAAGAAAATAAATACAGCAATATAACCTCGAACCAAATAATATATTTCCCAAATACTATATCATAATAGAAAATTAATTTATTTAACACCTTAATTAATTCTACTTATATTTAATTTATAAAATTTAATATCATTTACTTTAATTTTCAACTAATTCAATAATTACAACAACATTACTGTGTAATTGTTTAAGATAATAATTTCTTCACTAAAAATAAAAAATAAAATACCATGATGTACATAAAACTTTTATATTTTTTAATAATATATATAGTCAAATAAATATTCTATAAAACACTATATTAATAATATTAGACTTATGAAATTTAAGAGTGTGACATTTTACCACTCCCTCTAATTTAAATAATATCTAAGTCATTTTTTTGGAAGAGTATCCATTAAATCGTTTTATTTTTAAAATTATGAGATTAGGGTCTAATTAAATTCATCAAATAAAATTTTTAAAAGTGTTATGGCCATTTTATAGTCCTTATCACTTTATTTTTAAAAACAAATTAACCAAATTACCTTTTATTATGGTAACACAAATTACAAATGTACCTATTCATATTATCCAAAAATAAAAGGGACATATTTACTGAATTTGGAACATAATATTACAAATAAAAAATCCATTTTTAAAAATTGATATCTCAAAAGTGGATAAAAATAATTTAAAATTAATCTCATAGACGAGGCGAGAAAGCTAGGTTTTAATGTGAAAATGTTCAAATGTTAAAAAAGATTTTATATGTAAATTCAAAATAAAAATGATCCAAATGGACTAAATTAAATTAATGTATTTATAATTGATCTATTATGACTTTAAATCCAATTACAAGTATAATTGAACATTATATATTACTTATATAAAAGGCAGTTTTCAATTAAATTCCATTATTTTCACTATTCATCAAAACATGAATCTTCTCACAAAAATTAGAAAAACCCACTGTAATATAAATTTTATATTCATATTTATAAAATTAAGTTCATTTTTTCAAATAAAATTTATTAAAGTTTCAATATTTAGTTTTTAAACAAGTTTTCCATTAAAAGGCAATAAAACAGCTTTTTAGAAAAATATAGTTTTAAGCATAAAAAATGATTTATTTCTATATCATGTCTAAAAAACACTTATGATGAATTTTAAACGTTATATTTAATAAATTATATATATATATATATAATTATTTAATATAATCCAATAATAGTTATTTTTGTTATTTTATTGGTATAAAACACAATTGTTCAAATTTAAATATTATTTCAAAAATATATTTCCTTTTATTTTCAAAGGGGTTCGACTTGTGTAAAATATACATTCATAATTCAGTTAATACTATTCATACCCACAATTCTAAAAACTAGGTTAGAATTTTATCATTTAAATAATTACATCAATAAATTTTCTTTCATAGAAACCCAGTTTTGAGTGTAACGCAAGCTAAGTCATTATTTTGTGTAACAAAAGACATCAAATAAATCAAATTAGAAAAAAATACTATTTTTTGCACGTTATATTCCCTTTATCAGAATTTTTTTTAGAGCTGATAAAAGGTAGCATTTATTTGCGTATTTTCTATCACTTATAATGGTCGTATTTATAAGAACCGGTTAAACTCTTGATAACACTAATGTGCAAGTCCCACATTGAAAATGTGGATAGTTGGACACTTGTCCTCATATCAGTCTATGGCATCATGAAACGAAAATCCTATTTTGGGGATGAGATCCCTCATACAATCTCTACACACACCTAAATGGTCCCGTTCCTACACGTACATGCATGCTCGGGCCTTGGCCCACTCTCTTCTTATTATAGTCCACTCTCCATGGGCATATTCGGGCATTCTCCCACATTATTTTTTCTATGGTCTTGGAAAATAGGCCATCCTTGAGGACTAGTAGCGTTACAATTTTTTTAAAAAAATGAAATTATTTTATCATTTATAAAAATTTATTCTGATGTAAATGAATATATTATATATATATATTAAATTTATTTTTTAAAATATTATTTGTTGAATATTTTTTAAATTTTATTTGATTTTAATATTTTTTTATCTTTTTCCAATTTTTTCTAATTAAATTATACTTTAATTTCTAAAAACATATATTGAAATATTAAATATTAATATATAAAAATATATATTGATATATATAAATATATTTTGATATATATTAAATATTGATATGTATTAATATATATATATATATATTAATGTTTTCATATATTAATAAATAGTATATTAATTATTTAATTATATATATATATACAATTTATTAAATTTAATATATATTTATTAATAAATAAAATATTCATTATTTAATTAAAAATGAATAAATTAAAAAAAATTATATATATATATATAATTAAATAAGTTATATGATTTTTATAATTAAAAATGAATAAATCTATTAAATACTTAATATACTAATTAAATAATAAATATACTATTTATTACTATACATACATACATACATACATACATACATATATATATATATATTAAGTGTATTCATTTTTTTAATAAAAAATTAATTAATAAATATTTTAATAATTTTTTAAAAAATGTAATGTTTTTGTTACACTTGTAAATTAAATAATTTATAAATAATAATTTTTTTGGTAAACATATATTCACGTAGGATCAAGAGGTAGACTGGGTGAACACCAAAATTTTTAATAACTAACTTTATTAAATGTAATATATATATATACTAATAAATAGTATATTTAATGGAGAGAATCTCTCTCACTAATGGAGGGCATCCTCCTCTTGATTCCAATGGAGATTGTTTCTACAAATCAATCAACATATTCTCAGATGAGGCATTCGGTCATTTTGAGATGTTTTCAGCTTGTGGGATCAAGTGCCATCATGTCTAATATGATGAATCTTATAGAGGTTATGAAACATGAGTTGATCTGGAAGCAATATCACATTCAAAGGGCTGTTGAGGTTGGATCAATGAGTTGTGATAGTAGAAAAAAGGACCTTATGATTCAAAATGATTTTGGAGAAATCATGATGTGTGGGCTGCGAGGCATTGGTTTTTTGATATTGCATCGTCGTTTACTAATTGTGGTGTGACACAGACCATCCACACTCAATTGAGGGGATTGAGGTCATATGATTCCAACTCGTAGGCCTACACTATACATGGAATGAGAAGAGATGTGATGATGATCCTAGTTACTGCTTTACAATTTTTTCAATGGTGACATGTGATGTTACGGGTTTCGAACCCTGGAGGTAGCTGATGGAATTTCTTGGAGCGATCACTGTGACCCATTATAATAGAGAGCCCAACATACGGTAAGGATAAAGTTCAAGTGTGGGATACTGTTTTCATGAAAGCTTCAAGATTTGGGATCCTGGAGGTGGTGATGGTTGTGAAACCAGGGATTCAATGACTAGTATGGGATCCTGTTGGTGGTGATGTTGGATCAGATGTCTACAATGGACATAGATGATGATGTGTGGGTGATGAAGGCAAGGTGATGTCGATTAGTGTGGGAGGTCGGTCAGCAACATTGGCTTACAGGAGATAGAAACTGGAAGCATCTGGTGGAGTGGATTCGAAGATGGAAATAATCTCCATTATTAACCTCAGGTGTTGACTGCAATCTATTGTTTCAGGATGTAAATTATAGGCTAGCAATGAGATATATGGTGGGGGCTCAGGTTGATGTCATAGGGAGACCAACTAACTATGGGATGAGTTGGGTACTAGTGTTTCTTGTTATATTTTTATTCAATAAAAATTTATTAAAAGGTTGGAGTGTTTTGATTGGTCAAAACACCCTTTACATGGATTAATGAGGCGTCTCTAAAATTTTTGGGAAATTTCACATTGGAAAAGGTGGCTTTAATCCCATAGCTCATATCTAATAAAAGGATCTTTGGGATTTGGTTTGTCAATAAAATATATATTTCTCAAAATTATATTAAAGTGTTAAAAAAAATATATTTAGTAAAATGTTTTGTTATATATATATATAACAAAACAAAAAATAAAGGAAAATAAAATGTTTTATTAAAATAATGACTAATGACTTTATTAGTCCTAACCATTGGAATTCGTTTATTTGAAATCCTAACGGGTGGCCCTATTCCAAAATGGTTAGATTGAACCAGTGTAACTTCCACCGCTTCGAGTTTATAAATAAGTGATTCTGACATCACTTATGGGAGAACTTATTTTCAATCCAAGATTTTCTTCAGACTTCTCCCATCATCAGTGCTGTGGGGGTATCAAAAATTTGTGTTTGATATTCCCCAAACCATAGTGAAATCATATAGGGATACTTCCACTAAGAACTCTACGTCATCAATGTGGGGATGGATCAAACCCTTTGGGACAGTGAATCCAATTCACACATCAAGGTTCATTCTATCTTCTCATTTACCTATAAATTTTCTAACAGTTCTCTGGAGAGGTGATAGTGATGTTCATGTGTCAAGAAGCAGCAGGGGTGTTCACCTCAGAATGTGGGGTTGAACGACCTAGGGAGTGGTAATGGGTACAAACTATCTATAGGCTACTGTTTGGTACTTCTGTAGTGTGTTTACAGGAAAGTGATTACAGTGCTGGATGGTGGGAGGTGTTTTGGGGCCATCATGGTTTATTATTTTTTGGATTTTGGGTCATTCTCTATTATTTTGTTGGTGAATTGTTGATGTGGGCAGTTGTGGGATGAATTTTTGGGTGTTTAGACCATTTTTTTCTTCTTTTGGGTGGCACTATTTTTCCACTTTTATGGTTTGGTGTTACTTTTTTTCCACATGTTTTCATAATGCTATTTCTGTATTTTAATATTTAATAATAATTTTTAGGGCCGACTATGCATGGTCCTGAACATTCCTTGAAAATAGTATATTAACTATATATATAAAAACTAGATAATAAATATACACTCTAAAATTAATAAAAATGAATAAAATTATAAAAAATTATATATTTAATATATTTCTATATATATTAACAAATAATATATTAATTAGTTAAATATTAAATTAAGAATTCAATACATTTATTCATTTTTAATAATTATAAACAATATAATAATTATTTAATTTCAAATATACTGTTAAATTTTGCTTATTTTTAACTTTCATTCATTTAACATAATTTATTCATTGATAATGTTATATGTGTTATTACTTTTTTTATAATTTATAGTTTTTAAATATTAATTCATTTAATATTTTTGTATTGAATTCATTTTTAAAAAAAATTATACATAAATATTCAATAATATATTTAATATTTTTTTTGTAATTTAACCATTTCCATTTATTCATTAATAGATATTTTTTGTAACTCTATCCATTTTATAATATTTATTTTTACATGTTGGTTTATTAACATTAAATTCTAATAATATAGCTACAGATTTTATAATTAATATTTATTCATTCTCATTTGAACATATATTAATATTTATTTTTAATTTTTAAAAATTATCAATATAATTAGTAATTGCTATTCTTTTTTTAAATCTGGTCATTCTTCTTTATTATTTATTCCATTAACAGAAGTCACCTATTATATAACGTCATTGTAAAATTTAACAAATATTATACTTATATATATAAATAAATTTCACAGGAATAATTTTTTACTTATTTAGTGAGATCATACATAGAAACACGCACCTATAATATTTATGTAATTTTTTCAAATATTAATATTTATTTTATAATTTCATTTAGTAACGTAATATATTTAATATATTATGTTGTCAATTGGTAAAACTATTTTCTTTATTTTTAATATTATTTCAATTTGTATTATTTGTTCATGGTGATTTTTCTATTTTGAAATTTAATCATTTACAAATATTTATTTATATATATTTATTTACTATGTTTTAATATTTTTAACATGTAATCATTTTCATTTCAATATATATATATATATATCTATATTTAATTTTTAATAATAATTTATATAATTAATAAAACGTATAAATTTTATATTTTCTAAGTCTACTCATTTTTAATTATTCAATTTAATTGATTTTGGAAATTTATGAATTTAAGATTATATATTCATTAGTAATGGTAAAAATATTTCTACAAATAAATATTTAAAAATAAATATATTTATAAATGTATATTTAATATATTTATATATTTATATATTTATAATAACAATTGATTAAATATAATTTTAAATGTATTTTTATAATTGTATATAATTAATTATATATTTAAATAATTACATAATTATAATAAATATCTTTAAATAATGAATATATTTACTATATTTATACTTATATTTATATTTATATTTATTTAATAAATATATATAATTATATAAAGATATATAGATATAAAAATATATTTAAAAATATATTTACAAATATAGTTATTTATTAATATAATTATAAATATATATAACTATAACTATATTTATAAATACATATTTACAATCCTTTAAATATATTAATAATTATATACATTTATGTTTTCATATTTATTTATAATTATATACATTTAAAATTTTAAATATGTTATTTATATTATTAAAATTAATTAATTAAGTTATTATGAGTGCTAAAAACTCTGATAAAGATGTGTTTTCTTAAATCTTATTGCTTTAGCATTGATAAAATACATACCAATATTTTAAATAGAACCCTAGCAGGAACAATTTCCCTCGTATCATTCAAGATCTCTTGGAAGTTCATCTCCGCCTCTACTCCCCTTCGACCTTCTGTCATATTAATCAACTCTCTCAAATCTAAGATATGTTATTATTTATCCTCCTCTCTCATTTATCAGTTTCGTTGATCACCTCTACTACACAAATGAAGCCCAAACCGCATAATATTTTTGTGTGATATATTTCTTATATTCTCCCACCTCGCCTCCACTTAGTATGCCTGGGACGACCACCCACTATCTCAATGTGGGCCTCTAATGACCACCCTTTCCACACATTCCACTCTCGATCGACCGATATAGAAAGCCTTCCCCCTCTATTTTTTTTTATTTTTTTGGAGTGTACACTTAATTTTCATCTACAAACAATCTGATCACCCCCAAACAAATTAGACATTGTTATGCTCTTTAAATTTAAACCAATATTATTTCATTAAGTTATTAAAAAATAAAATATTTAAGTTTAAAGTGGAATGATTATATATAACCCCATGTTTATTATTGCACTGAAAAATATAAAATATAGAGTTTTATTCTAGTTGTTTCCAATATAAAAATGGAAAAGAACATAAAAAACGGGAAAACTAAATTCACATGATTTTTTAATTATTTTATTTGATCTAAATTTAGTAGTTCTTATTATATAAATAATATTTTCATTAAAAATAAATATTTTACATAGAACATATCCCCAAAAAAGTTTCTATAATTACTTGATGATTTCTTATTACAAGAACATAGATCATTGTATCATTTTACAAGTTAAAAACCATGTCATTTCTGCACTGAGAATTGTTTTCATCACACATGACTTTCATTGAGTATTTATACAAAAGTCATATATTAATAATTTGAAATTGATATAAGGGGAATTAATTATGGGTTTCATTGAATTATTATACACTCAAGAAAACGTTTCTTGAGTTGTTTACTTATATAGGGTAAATGTGCTCAATTGACCTACCAACAAACCACTTACTATTTATGATAGTTTAGTAATAAAATTCTTACACACTAAATATATTTCCCTCTCAATATTAACCATGTACTTACTAATTATTCCACAACTACCTATGAGTTTCCTTATCCTGACTTACATATAAGCACGATGTTCTCTATTGGACGTGTGTTGTGATCCCACATTTTTTAAAGATTGATCATGTTGTTTGGGTTGTCCAATCGACACAGGTGTGGATTATTAATCATATACAAATATATATGTATATATAATGTATTTAAAAAATCATCTGTCATCCCTTAATTTCATCCTATCACTCAATCCCCTTGGATCATTTACCCTAAAGTTGGAAGGAATAAAAAAATTGGAAGGGAAAGAAACATAATTAGACACACACACAGTTAGTGAAATGGATGAATACTAACTAAGACATATTTTTTGACACTACCATTACAATGAATATAAATAGACACCATTAATACAACATTAAAATAAGTAAATATAGATTAAGGATAATTAATCAATTTAAAAATCATTGGATGGATATATTAAATATAATTCAATATCCTCTATCTTGGGTTCCCCCATGTTTTCTATGATTTATGTCCACATGGTTCTACACAATTTTCTATAGGATTTCTTAATTTAGAAACACATAAGGGGGGTGGTCATATTCTCCCCTTACATTATCTTCTTCCTTATTAAATAAATTATTTTAAACACTAAAATTGATTTACATGGTATATATTGATATAGTGATCTTTCAATATGGATGATGCTCTTAGAGGATTATTTTAGTAACACCCCACCCCTACCTCATTGGATTGTGGAGGTGGTGAGGGTTACTTGGCCTTAAGCGACGTTCCCACGGCGCCAAAGGCTGGAAATAAATGCCGAGGGCTTCAAGGAATAGTGTGGAATGATTTTCCCTTAAGGAGATCACCCAACTCAACCAACCAATAATGAAATATGCATGCACTATAACACCCAACCATATGATACTAACCATGCCATCACATACCCCATAACCATTCAATGAGACATGTCCACAAAACATCAGAGTACAAAGAGGAAACTAAATACCAGAACACTATGATCCATGACACCACCACGGCTCCACACCAAGCTCCAAGCTCCAAGCTCCACCAACACATATCAAGAATAACCCCGAACCACTAGCAATGAGATGCCTTACCTTTGCCTGTGTCTCAGAATACGACATCTGCAAAAGCACAAAAGTGCCAATGCAGGGGGTGAGTACTAATACTCAGTAGGTTTTCCACAAATGACTTCCCTACAAACACCACTAGGATAAAACCGTTAGCACATTTATATAAAGAAGATTATATAAAATAATCACAAGTGCATCCATTACCATTAGCCAAACACACCCTTACCAAGCCATCTTTCCCAAACCAAGTAAATCCAGGGAAAGAAAAACAATCATGCCTTAATCCAAACATGCCACATAAGGAGGCCTAATCAACCATGCCAAAAGCTGATTACCTTTTCATATTTCACTCACAAGCCCCATCTACAAACATCAGCAGCCAAGAACACAACATATCATGGTGGCACTTCACATCCAACCCATTCATTAAAAATCCACTCAAGTGGTACTTCCCGCCCACTTTCTTTGATTGTGGCCCTTCTGTCCATTATCCATCCCCTTTTTATAGTGGTACTTTCTGCCCACTTCCACACAACTTTCAAACAATCCAACACAACCGAGCATATAACCCATCAAGGCTACAACTACATGCAATAATCCATTTCCATTACATGCTAATCCACTTCAACAAATCAAACATTTATTGAAAACACCCTTTAACCATTTTCCAAGAAAAACCCCATTTCAATAAAACAACCCATTTTATTGAAAACCATTTTCTCACTTCATCTTAATCAACCGAAAAAACAAATCATTTTAAAATACCATTTTAAAATCACATCAAGAGCATTTCACCACGAGCCCTTTTTATCTAAAATCCCCCAAACCATTTCCAAAGGGATTTCTAACTGATTTCACACATAAAAATCACAATTAATTTTTATGAAACACTAATTAATTATAACCAAACCACTAGTTCTAACCAAGTGGAGTCGAGAGAGAAGCCACCTACCTTTAAGGTTCCGAAAAAATATACCCACAAGAAAATACTCCTCAAAACCAGCGAATGCACCAGTGAAACCTCTCTAAATGTCCTACATAACATCCACAAGACTTAAAATTAACATACAAGGCAACCATAACCCTAGATCTACACACAAAGGGTGTAGATCTAGAAAACTGAGAGAGAGGAGGATGTAGATCTTGAGGAAAACACAAAGAAACTGAGAGGATAAACTTACCTGTGAGAAACCACCTTCAAACCACCATGAAAACCCTTTGATTTCCTTCAAAAATCTGTGGGAGATCACCGTCAACCCCTTAGAACCCAAATTCACGAGTGAGGCTCAAGTGGGAGAGGATTTGGAGAGGAATGAGGTATGCCTGAGTGAACCTGGGTTTTAAAACCCTATTTTTAAGTGTTCACAGGGTTAGCCCGCACGGTTTGGAAAACCGTGCGCTAACCGTGTGCACACTACTACCTTGAGAGGAGGTGTCCGCACAGTTTCCTTGCATAGTTTAGAAAACCATGCGCAGGCCGTGCGAAGCCTACGACCTCCCCCTGCACAGTTTTCT
The DNA here is from genome assembly GCA_963277665.1 of Viscum album. NCBI lineage: Eukaryota > Viridiplantae > Streptophyta > Magnoliopsida > Santalales > Viscaceae > Viscum > Viscum album. The sequence goes on along the minus strand of OY728138.1, from coordinate 1,774,942,801 downwards.
GGAGAACCTTCATGGTTTACCCTAACTGTGCTCAAACCGTGCTCCCTTAGAAAAGCCTCCAAAATTATTCAAAACCATTTGAAACTCTCCCAACCTCTTCTCAACTCATCCCATTAACTTTAACAGATAAATAATCATAAATAAAGGCTACATACCTCAAACTGGGGGTGCTATATTCTCCTCACCATTGGAATTTCCATCCACAGAAAGTAGTGAACCCACCTTTTGCCGAAATAGTTCGGGCCATTGCTCGACCATATCTTTCTCCCACTCCCAAGTCTCCTCTTGGATCTAGCCATGCTACCACAAAACCTGACCCAGACCGATGATTTTACCCATAAGACTTTATCTTGCCTATCCACAACCTGCATGGCACATGCACCATCGAAGCATTCGGCTCTAGCTCAACATAATCCCATCGAATAACACAGCCCGGATCCGGATAATACTTTTTCAACTGCGACACATGAAACACATTGTGCACCGCACTAAACCTAGGCAGAAAATCTAAACAATAAGTTACTCACCAACCCACTCAAGAATAATAGAAGGTCTAATATACCTCGGAGATAACTTTTCATGCTTCCCAAAATGATGATGTCCCAACCTAGGAGATATCCTCAAGAAAACATAATCACTCACCTCGAATGACAATAGCCATCGATGAAGATGCACATACGATTTCTGATGACTCTGAGCTATCTCCATTCTCTTCTGGATTATCTTGATCTTCTCTATAGTCTCCTTGACAAGGCTCTGTCCAACCATCAAGGACTAACCCGTTTCCACCCAGCATAGTGGAGAATGACACAACCGCCCATTCAACGCTTCAAACAGAGCCAATTTGTATGGATTCCTAATAACTGTTATTGTACGATAACTAATCCAACGACAAGTGCTCCTCCGATGAGCCACCAAAATCCATGACACAGGCCCACAACAAATCCTCCAAAGTTTGTATCATCCTCTCGGATTGACCATCCATCTAAGGGCAATACGCCGTGCTCATAGTCAACTGTGTCCCAAGGGATTGCTACAAGGATTTTCAAAAACAAGATGTAAACCTCATATCTCTATCTGATACAATCGAAACCGGAGCACTATTACTCTTTACCACCTCCTGGATATAGATTTTGGACAGATCCTCCAACGTATGCGATTCACAAATTGGAATGAAATGGGCCAGCTTCATTAGCTGATCCACTATCACCCAAATGGAACCGTGCTTCCTAATCATTCTTGGGTGACCTGTGAAAAAATCCATCAATATTTTCTCCCACTTCAAAAAATTGATTAGTAAAGACTACAACATTCCCAATGGCCTCTGATGCTCTACCTTGACCTGTTGGAAAGTCAAGCATCTCGAAACAAACTCAGCCACACTTCTTTTTACACCATCCCACCAGAACAGTGCTTTCAATGATTTATACATTTTCTGAATTCAAAGATGAAAAACCCACCTGGAATGATGATGCACCCTGAGAAGATCCTATTGACAAGCAACTGGTACAACCATCCAATTACGAAAACACAAAACTGAATCTCCATTTAGTTTTCCACCCTCAATGGTCTCCCCACAATTGAGTTTCGATCTCATAGTCACAGACTCAGAATCAGATATGTGTGCCTCTTTAACCAGGTCAACCAAGTCAGGAATAAAAAAACTAGAAAGAAGACCGCTTGATCACCCTTGTCCTCACATTCCAACCACATGTCATCTATAACCAACATCAACTGCCACTAGTCTGAAGCCTGTTTCACCACCTGACCATATGAATTTCTACTTAATGCATCCGCCAATGAATTTCCCTTACATAGTGTGTACATCAAGTCAAAATCAAACATCTAGAGCTATTCCATCCATCTCATTTGCCTCAAGTTCAAATCCCTTTGTGAGAAAATGTGTTTCAAGATCTTATGATTTGTATATACCATGAATTTCTCAACGTAGAGGTAATGAAGCCACCCTTTCAAAGCATGGACCACTGCATCCAATTCGAAATAATGAGTTGGGTAGTTCCTCTTAGGCACCCTCAACTATCGTGATCCATACACAACCACATGATTCCATTACAAGGGAACACACCCCAACCCTGATCCCGATGCATCGCAATACACTAAGTACCCTCTTCCTGGTTCTGGAAAAACCAAGATTGGTGCTGATGTAAGGTGAACCTTTAGCTGTTCAAAACACTACTGACACTGTTCATTATACTTGAATGGAACATTCATTCTTGTCAAATATGTCATCGGTGAAGCAAAACGTGAAAAATCACAAGAAAAACGCTGATAATACCCAACTAGACTGAGGAAACTCCATACCTCAAACACATTATTTGGCGGTTTCAATGAGATAAAAGCCTTTATCTTTTCTTGATCCATTAAAACGCCCCATTCAGAAATCACATGGCCTATAAAATGGACTTCTTGTATCCAAAATTCATACTTTGACAATTTTGCATACAATCGATGATCCCTCAAGTTCCCTAGAACTATCGCCAAGTTCTGGTCATTCTCCACCCTTGTCTTAGAATACACTAGAATATCGTCTACAAACACCACCACAAATGAATCTAGATATCTCTGAAATATATGATTCATCAATGCCATGAATACCGATGGAACATTTTTTAGACCAAAGGGAAGAACCACATATTCATATTGACCATATCTACTTCTGAATGGTATTTTAGTAATATCATCCTTCATCACCCACAATTGGTGATATCCTGACCTTAGTTAGATCTTGGAGAACCACTGTGCTCCCCTCAACTGGTCTAAGAAATCATCAATTCGTGGAAGTGGATATCTGTTCTTTATCATAACTTGGTTAAGTCGACGATAATCAATATAGAGTGTTAAAATTCCATCTAACTTTTTCACAAACAACACCGGCTCTTCCCACTGAGATGTGCTAGGCCGGATAAAAACTTTGTTTTCTAGCTCTTCCAACTAGACTTTCAATTCCCACAATTCAGTAGGTTCCATCTGGTAAGATGGAAGTGAGATATGATTGGTCCCTGGAAGAAGATCAATCGTAAACTCCACTTCTCTTACGGGTGGTAACCCAATGAATGCTTTGGGAAAAAAATCCATGAACTGATCCACCATTTCCGGAAGAACACTCTGCTAAACACCCTCTACCGATTCCAATGAAAACACTGCCAACTAATACGATAACTTGCCCACCGCTTGTTCCAACAAACCCGTTTCACCCTGCCTTTTATGCCTCTCTACTATAAAAAGATGTCTAACGCCATCATGTGTTGTAAAAGCCACTTTCCTCCCATTATAGTCGATGTGGGCCTTAAACGCCACCAGCCAATCCATTCCAAGGATTACATCATACCCATCCATCTCATGCACCGAAAAATTTCACATTAGCTCAAACTCGCCCAAAATGATACAACATTCTCTACAAAAGAAGGCTTGACACTCTCTTTGACCCAGAGTTGTTTGATGTTTCAAAACCTAAGGCATCATTTCTACCCTTAAAACTAGCTACTCAACCACATGTGCAACAATAAAAGAGTGTGAGGCACCTATATCAAACAATACTTGCATCAATGTATAATTTAAAATAATAGTACCTTGCATTGTGGATGGTCCCAAATGATCATCGACCATAACCTGATCGGCTCCAAACAACACCTTGGTTGCCACACTCTACACTTTATTGCCATGCTGAGGAGTTTTGGTGTTCCAAGAATCACCATAACTGCCTTTTCTCTATTGACAAGGGGTATGCTATTGTCCCCATCCCGTCGATGTATACGATGTCTACGATCCCTGAGGAGTGTCACACACACCTAACCTTGGAGCATTCCGACAATAGCGCTGAAGATTCCCCATATTATTGAAATTGTGAAAATCTCAATGGTGTGCCGTACAATCCCACTTGATGTGTGCCATTGAGACACACTAAAAACATCTTGGTTTGATCTGGGGATTTGGAGAAAGATTCATTGATCCTAATGTCAAATTATGTGCCATTCCCCCACCCTGGGAATAAGTGTCCCTCCTCTGCTTGAACCCAACATTAGAGTTTCCACTATTCCTTATGGGTACCACCATGCTTCCTCCGCCCGGAGCTCTCAACTAATCCCACTCATCCACCAATGCTCGATTCACCATCTTTGTGTAACCACCAATACACAACACTTCTATTTTTGAAAGGATCTTGTGATTTAACCCCATTTCTACGATCCTTTCCTTCAACGATGCGCTACATGCCACCTTGGGTGAAAACCGCAATAAGCTCATAAACTTAGCTGCATATTCCTTCACAAAAATATGCTCTTGCTTCAGACTCAATAAATTAGGTGTACACTAAATTCTAAACATATGTGGGTGGAATTTTTTATTAAACAATTCCTCAAAGACTTACCAAGTCATACCCTAGACCGTACCTACTTTGACTACCAACTCCCACCACTAAAGAGAAAGATCCTCCATCTTATACGTCGCTAGCTTTACTTTCAGCTCTACTGGCATCCCCAAGAATTCGAAAATTCTGTTCATTCTAGACAGTCGTGCCTCTACCATTTCTAGGTCCGAATCACCCTAAAGACGGGTAGATCCTGCCTTTGAAACTGAGCCACATAATTAACATGTTTTGGATCTTCTTCTCTATTAGTATTTCCCAGAGCTTGGAAAGATTTCACTATGCTCTGGAATAACTGCTGGTTCACCTAGGGCTTAGGTGCAACCAAGTTCGCATCGACCACTTCTGGTTGGTCTCTAAGACGCATACTCGGTGCCATTTCTATAAACAGAAAACAAACAACCATGAGTCTCACTTCTTTAGACTTCAATAATTCACATTTCAAATCTTATTACACAAAACTATCACAACGAAGATTTCCATCTTTTTCAAATTTTCCATGTTTCACCATTTTTGAAAATCAAACAATTTTCAAAATATCACAAGTTTCCATGTTTCAAATCCTTCCGTTTTGAAACCCAATTCAGATTTTTCAAAATCCACACATTCATATCGCAATATAAATCATTATACCCCAATGAAATATGCATCCTAGAGGGAAGTCATTTCTACCTTGCGTTCCATGCTCATCTCATTGGCTACACCCACGACAATTAGATATCCAATGCCTATAAGTGTCTCCAACCACTTATGTACCCAACTCTCTAGAAACTTGAAGTTCAACATAAAATTGTTAGCTATGTCCTTTTATTCTATACATTCCATGTTCTGATATCCCTACGCCTTGAAACCATCCCGACTCAAGGAATATATCACAATAAATGTCAAATCCAAATCCAAGAATCAACTACAAAGGACCAAACAATATGATACCAGTTGTAACACCCCACCCCTACCTCATTGGCATGAGGAGGCGGTGAGGGTTAATTGGCCTTAAGAGACGTTCCCAAGGTGCCAAAGGCTGGCAATAAATGTTGAGGGCTTCAAGGAACAGTGGGGAACAATTTTCCCTTAAGGAGATCACCAAACTCAACCAACCAACAATGAATGATGAATGCACTATCAAACCCACCATATGATACTAACCATAGAATCGCATACCCCAAAACCGTTCAAATAGACATGTCCATAAAACATCACAGTACAAAGCAGAAACTAAAAAATAGAACACCACAGGCCATGACACCACCACTACTCCACAACAAGCTCCAAGCTCCACCAACACATCTCAAGCATCACCACGAACCACTAGCAATGAGATACCTTACCTTTACATATGTCTCAGAATACGACATCTGAAAAATCACCAAAGTGCCAAAGCAGGGGTTGAGTACTAATACTCAGTATGATTTCCCCAAATGACTTCCCTACACATGCCACAAGGATAAAACTGTTAGCACATTTATATAAAGAAATTTATATAAAACAATCACAAGTGTATCCCTTACCATCATCCAAACACACCCTTACCAGGCCATCTTTCTCAAACCAAGTAATCCCAGTGAAAACCAAAAAATCATGCTGTAAGCCAAAAATTCCACACAAGGAGGCCAAATCAACCATTCCACAAGACGATTACCTTTTCATATTTCACTCACAAGACCAATCTACAAACATCACCAACCTAGAAAACAACATATCATCGTGGCACTTCCCGTCTAACCCATTCATTACCAACCCTCTCAAGTGGTACTTCCTGCCCACTTTCTTTTGATGGTGGCCCTTCCGTCCACTATCCATCCACTTTTTATAGTGGTACTTCCCACCCACTTCCACACAACATTCAAACAGGCCAACACAACCGTGCATATAACCCATCAAGGCCACAAAAACATGAAATCAACCATTTCCATTACATGACAATCCATTTCAATAAATACAACATTTATTTAAAAAACCTTTTAACTATTTTACATGCCAAAACCCATTTTAATAAAACAACCCCTTTTATTGAAAAAAATTTTCTTAGTAAATCTTAATCAACCAACAAAACCACTCATTTTAAAATCCCATTTTAAAATCTCATCAAGAGCATTTCACCATAAGCCCTTTTTCCCAAAAATCCCCAAAACTATTACCAAAGGGATTTCCATCTAATATCCCACATCAACAAAACATTTAATTTTTAAGCAACACAAATTAATTGTAACCAAACCACTAGTTCTGACCAAGTGGAGTCAAGAGAGAAGCCACCTACCTTTAGGGTTCTAGAGAAATCAACCCACAAGAATCTAATCTTCAAAATCGGTGAACGCACCATGGAAACCTCTCTAGATCTACTTCCCTAACATCCAAAAGCCATAAAATTAACTTCTATCGAAACCAAAACCCTAGATATACACACAATGTGTGTAGATCTAGAAAACCAGCAGAGAGGGAGATGTAGATCTAGAGGAAAACACAATGAAACCGAGAAGAGAAACTTACTCGGGAGAAACCATGTTCAAACCACCAAGAAAAAACTTCAATTTTCTTCCAAAATCAGTGGGAGATCACCTTCAACCCCTGAGAACCCAAAATACTAAGTGAGGATCTAGTGGGAGAGGATTTGGAGAGGAATTAGGTAAGCCTGAGTGAACCCTGGTTTTAAAACCCTATTTTTATTTGGTCGCACGGTTAGCCCGCACGGGTCGGAAAACCGTACGCTAACCATTTGCACACTACTGACTCTAGAGGAGGGGTATGCACGGTTTAAAAAACTATGCGTAGGCTGGGCGAAGCATACTGCCTCCCCCTACACAGTTTTCTGGAGAACCCGCATGGTTTCCCCTAACCATGCTCAAACCTTGCTCCCTTAGAAAAGACTCTAATCTTATTCAAAACCATTCCAAACTCTCTCATCCTCTTCTAAAATCATACCATGCACTTTAACACATAAAAAGTCTTGAAAAAAGGCTAAATACCTCAAACTAGGGATTCTCCAATTTTATTCTCTAATAGGCCTCTATCAGCATAGATTTCAGTGTATTTAAATTTTTATCCACTCTCATACAATGAGATCCACATGGGTAAAATTTTATTCCATTACCAAATATAGTAATATAGGTAAAAATGAAGATTTATTTATCCCTATCATCATTTGGATGTTTCTCATAAGGACCCTCTTATTCATCAATGTCCATGAGATGTCATCTTTCCTTCCTTTTTATATTATTCACTAAATTTATTATTTTTTAATTTTTTTAATCCTTGGGGGTTTTTTATGTATTATTGGAAGTTAGAATATATACATTTATAAAAAAAATATTTGAGTTAACTAGATTAAAAATTCAATATAAATTTTAGTATTGGTTTTGAAAATATTTTAAAAGGAAGAATGTATTTTTGTGGTATTGAAATTCAAAAATAGGTTGGTTTTTGAGGCGATTTCTATGAAATTGATTAATATTTGATTTAGTGAATTTATTTATTAATATTAATATAAATAGTAAATGATTTTATAATATTTATTGTTGAATGTATTATTTGATTAAATGGTTAAATGGTGATTTTTTTGAAACAACTAATTAATTTTTTCTTGAGTTAAAGATAAGAACGTTTTTTAAACAAAAATAAATGGTTTTGATTAAGCTTATATAAGAATTGATAAAGCTTTAAAATGGGTTTTTTGTGTTTTTATAATGTGTTTTATTTTAGGCATTTAATTATATGATCATATTATTATATAATATTCAATGTATAGAATTTATGATACTCTACTAAACGTTTTATATCATCTTCAGATATAGTTGAAATAGAATGGGATTTTCCCATTATGTGAGGAAAAAAAATAATTTTTTATTTAACATGTTTTCACATTAAAAGCTAGTAAATATTTATATAATTGTTATATCAATACCTAGGGAGGTTTCAGGGTATTTTAGAGTGTCCTAGTTTCTTTGTATTATAATAGGACTCCTAGGATTGAAGGTATTGTGAGTTTTCCTTGATTAATAATGATTTTGATAAAATAAATTTTTGATTCATTTTATAATCTAGTTACACTAAATATGAGTGGAGGATAAGGAAAATTTTAGTCATGGTTTGAGGTATGTGGGTATGTATATGTTTCATCTTCTATTTATGAAATTATTTATTTTTATTAAGCCAAGTAGATAATAATAATAATATTATTATCTATTGTGTTTCATTATGAATGTTTTGAGTTTCACCAATAAAATATTTTAATTTATATCACTTTTATCTAATAAACATAAAATATTAAAAGATAGCTGAATAAATTTATAATGTTTATTATAATATAAACTAACAATACATGTGGTATGGTTTTTATTTTGAATGATTTTATTCTTGTGGATATAATTGTGAATATTTTGACTACAATATGTGGGAGATAACTTATAGTGATATCTATAATTGATTGATGTGGAATCAGAATGTTCTATAACTAAATGATTTAAAATCCATGCTAACTAAAGTTTTATAATTTTTATTAATGAAAATTATTTTTTGTATCTTTAAAAAAATTGATAATGTATAATATGTGAATGTTACCTAATATTGAATGTCTACATGTTTTTTTAAATATGGGATAATATGTAATGAACCATCCTTTTTAAAATACAAATTCTAGTTATTTTAAAACTACAAATCACTATCTCTTCCCAATGATGTTTCAGGTTGATATTTTTATTGAATTTGGACAATATCTTAAATTTAAACACATACATTACATGGGTACAATTCTACACATTGCCCATTTTTTCTAAAAAAAATGTCTCTAATATAAAAAATGGTTTATTTTTATGATAAATCTTCACAACATTCTTCATAACCTAATCGTTCTTCTTAATCTCCCTTAAAACTTTAAAATGCATTTTAAAATGAGGGATTTGGAAAAAAATTAATAAGTGTAATTAAAAGATAGAAAACCATTAGTCTATTGAAAAGAATAATAAAACTCATATAACATTTACCTTTTACTTTAATATTATTTTAGTGTTTGAAATAAATAAATCGCATGAAAAATGAAAGCACATTTTTGTCAATGATATCCTCTAAAACCGATAATAAGCAATTTAAAACCTTTTCTTTGATGACTTAGAGAATAATATTAATAAAAACATTTAAAACCCATTGAAATTATAATAACTATATTTCCAAATTTTAATATAATTTTTTAAATAACATAATAATTACCCAATTCTTTGGAAAACTATAATAGGTCTCACCCTTAATTTAAATGAAATTAGGCTTACCCAATTTTCATAAGCTAGAATGGTGTTCAACCCTTCTTATAAAATATATTAGCCTCACCCTTGATCTATAATGGGGATAATACCTTCATCTAATATATATCAAGCTCACTCATTCCACATATAATAATTTATTATCGTATCATTAATAGAACATTTTATGATTGCACTTTTAATCATACAACCTTTTAAAAATGCTTAAAACCCATATGAAAAAAACTTTTAGAAATAAAAATACCAATTCAAATTAAAAATAATTTTAAATACCAAAATTCCTATAATAAGGAAAATATGGGTTTTATATGAAAAAAATATCCTTGAAAACTTTTTTTAGAAAAATAAAATTTTCCATTTTGAAAACATTTTTTTAAAAAAGATGCCCAACCATAAATGAAAACATTTTATTCGAAATTAACCATGAAATATTATAAGGTAGTATTGAAAAAATTAATTCATTATGAAATTGGTAAAATATTGAAATGAATTATAATTGAAATTTTTTTTGGGTTTTCTAAAAATATTTTAAAGAGGAGTTTTAAAAGTGAATTTTTAAAACAAAGTATGTACCTCAAGTTTGATTTGTCACTTTTGTCCTATATATTTCTTAATATTAAACATGTGTTAATTATTTACTTTCTTGAGAATAATTTTCAAGTTAATAAATTATATTATATCACTTAATACCATGTGATAAAAATTACTAAATTATTTATGTTCACATGTGATTTTTTGGAAAGATTCGGAAATAGAGTCCATAATGACTTTTGTATGATGTATATAGTAAAATTAGTAATTATTCCAACATCTAAAAAATAATAATCTTAAAAAAGTACCATTTTTATATTTAAAATATACTTTTAAATACATTTATTAAATATGTATGAGAAAAATCAACTATGTGACAATCATGGATATGGTACGCCGTAACTATGCATTAGTAACATTTATATATGTTAATGATCATCATGGAAAGAAGCTATGTAAAATTTTATCTTTAAAGACTGATAATAATATAGTAAATATAACATCCCTTATCTAAATATAATTATATTTATCGTTCAAGTTATTTGGTGTTGAACATTAATCACATCACTTTGTGGAGGTCGTAGTCCACACATACGCATGAACGACGTTATCATTTTTCTATGAATGGAAAGGTAAGAGAATAAATGATAATTATTTTTTTAAGAATAATAAATATGTAATTAATTTAATATATAAACCATAAATTCATAATCACATACATTTTTGAGAGATGGTGACAGAAAATGAATCACATCGGTTCGCGAGGCGGTAGTCCGTCGTAGAATCCGATAACAAATTTTTTCCCATTTAATGGAAGGGAGGATAGATATGGGTCATACATTAACATAATAAAATATAATTATATTTAGTATACTTTAGTTTTTATTTTATCATGTTTCATAAAGATATGGAGAAGGTAGAAGAAGAAAAAAATAGAAACACTTGTTAAAAATTGACACATCTTCTTTAGACAACCTCGTTTTATTAACATATTATGAAAACTAATCATGGTGTTATTCCAAAACTAAGACCTCTATTATATGGGGTGAGATTTTAGATAGGATTTGGAGAATTTATTTTTTGGAAATATATGGGTTTTGAAGTGTTAATAAATGAGAATAAGATATTCCCTTTTATAGTAGAGGGGAGGCACACTCATGTAATTTCTCAAAATATTAAATTAATATTAAATTAATTATTAATTTTAAATGGATAAAAATAGGTCTATTTAGAAGATAATATGATTACGGATATAAATAAACTTATAAAAAAATTATATAGTATTTGACTAAATTTATTCCCTTTTCATTTGGTTTGAACCCTTATTTAACTTATTTAACTCATACCATGAAAACATAGATTTTTACTCTTTAAGGGTCAATAAAGATAAAATAAAATTCCAAAAGACCCATAAATCGATCACATATGGAATTTTAAACATCAAAATAATAATGTTTTTTAGAATTTAGTGTTTTGATGTATTTTATATCATTTAATAAAATATTAGTTATTATCAAATATCACTAATGTCAAATTTGACACAATTCATTACATTGGATTTTAAAAATATCACTAAAATATGATAACATATAAAAAATATTCTAACACATCACTTAAATGTTAATTCATTATAAAAAATTCTTGTATTACATTAATTATCTCATTTTTTTAATATAATTTATTTTATTTTTCTATTAATTATATAATTACTACATCGGTGTTGTGGAGGAATTTAATGTAATAATTCATCACTAAAAATTAAAAATAAATTACATTGTTGAAGGAAAATTAGTTATATTTATAAATTACATTTATAGTCTAATTTACCTTCTATAAAACACCATATTAAAAATATATTACTTAATAAAAACAACATTCTCATATTTTTTTCTTTTCATTAAATAAAATATTATAAAGATTATAATATAATAAAAATGTTAATAAATTGTCATATGACCCAAAAAATAATTATTATGGGTGAATATTACTCAAAAAATAAAATTGGGGCAATTTTCTCATCATTATCTAGCCATTATTGTTTTATTTTTAATCTTAATTGCCAGATTAACCCTTTGTTGTGGTAATAAACATTACTATGGTTACTACTCAAATTGTACCAAAATAAAATAGTCCAATTTATTAAATTTTTATGTTTTTATTACAAATATTTAATTCATTTTTTCAAAATTCAAAGTACATAACTCTCAAAGTTTAATTTAAATTTATCCTATAAAAAATGAAGAACAATTTTTTATAATATTGTCATTTTAAAATATGAATTGTTTTTATACTAAATTCATGTATAAATCGATTTAAAAAACCATAATTTGATTATTTTAAATCAAAAGGAAGAAATTATATTTTAAATCTAAATTAAAATATAATTTTCATTTGTAAATTATTGAAAATAAAATATAACATTCAATAAAAATATATATTTTTTACTATTTGCTTAACTATCAATCTTTTTAGAAAATTATCAAAATTTGACCATATGATATTTTTTGATATTAATATTTAAAAAATTATGTTTGATTAATTAAAAAAAATATCCAAAATTTCTATAAATTAATTATATTTTTCTCTCATAAAATAAAAAAAATCATTCTTGAAGAAAGTATATTTGAAGAATAAAATGGCATTACTAAATTGAAGTGGTTAATTTTTTAATAATAATTAATATATTTTTTATTAATTGGAAAATTTTATATTTCATAATTTTTTAAGTACTATATATTCTTTCTAATTTAATGTATTATTTATAACAGTCGCATTTAAATAATATTAAATTTTTTGTTTAAGCTCAGTGTTGTGTATCTCGTACATAATCAAACACAATCTTTCCTTTTTAAAAACCAGGATTTTAAATTCATCCTCCCCCCCATTTTGGAAACTGTTCCCTCTAAATGTTTAATTTAGAATCATTAAATGAGATATGAATTTTGAAAATTAATTTTTTTTAAATCCCATACCATAAAAAAGAATCAATAAAACATCTACTTTAAAAAAACAAAAGGGAAGTACATAGGTCATCAATAATAACACAAACTATGTTTACTTGTATAAAAACATGGACATAGTGAAGAAATTATAAATCCCAATTACTAATAACGAGTGATAGATAACATTTTCTTGAGAAAGTGAACAATCACAAAACCATAAATCAGTGATGGGTTAAAAGGTCATTGATTCTGCAGTATAAAAAGTAAATCGGTAAAGGTTTCTTAAAATAATTCTCCAAGAGTTGAGGATTTGTTTTCTCCATATAGTAATAATATTAGAAAATATACATACTTGTATAATTTTATCCTTAAAGGCAATTTTTTAACTTCAATGGTTATCTTATAACTTTCATTTTAAATCCCAACCCATAATTAATTCAACTTATTAATTCATGAATTATTTTATATCTCTACATTTAACATTTATGCTTCCTTAGATTTAAATAAAACAATTCTGAGATAAAATAAATTCTTACTTTGAACATGGTGTCCACCTGATTTCATTTTCATTTTATGCATGTTAGTAGAAGATCCAAACATTTAAATAGTTTTTTATAGATTCTTCAAATCCATTTCTTCCTTTTTCCAAAATGAACCATGTACAACATGTATTTAATAGATGTTAGTAGATAATTTTTTTTTGGAAAATATTTTTTATAACATATAATTCTAAAACATCTATCAAAAATTTATTCTTATAAAACATTATAAATTTGTTTATTTTGAAACATTTAGTCGATGTTAATTTTAAAATACTATAAGTTTGTATCAAAATACTATATGTTAAACCCAAGTATAAATAGGATGAATGAGGGTATCTTTATTCACAATATCCATTAATATCATATTATTCTTCAAAGTCCTATAATTGGGTAAATTATTATAAAATTACTTAAGGATAATTACATTTTTTGAATGAGGTTTAAATTGTTAAATTAGGATTTGATAAAAAAAACCACGAACCATGATGGTAACGAGGTATAGATTAGGTGTGTGATATTTCAAAAAACTATTTTCTAGAGAGATTTATATTAGAAAATATTTTAAAATAATAAGGACATGAATTTTCAATAGTTATTTCAAGAAAGTCATTGGGAAGAGGTAGAAATGTAGTTTTTGATCCCCCTCCTTACATTTTAACTGATTTTACTCAATATAAAAAAATTTCAAAATAAATATTTTATAAATATAATATACCTATAAACTTTATCTATATTTATCCAAAGTTAGAAATCTATTATGTTTTATAAACCCTGATTTGATACCAACTGTAAGAACCCATCATTTAACAATATAAAATCTAGTTACTCTAAAACTAGAAATCACATTTTTTCCAATAATAATTTAGTTCTAGTTCTTTAGTGAATTAGGAAACACTCTTCAATGTAATCCCATACATTACATGTGGAAAATAATCCACATTATCCTTTTTTAGCTTAAAATAAAATTATTTAAAATAAAACATTATTTATTTTCATGTTAAATATTTAAAATATTCCTTATGACCTCATCCGTATTCTTACTCCCAATTAAACCTTATTAAAAACATGGGATAAAACAAAAATCATAGTATGGTGGATTAAAATATTGGAAAAAATTAGTCTAGTGAAAAACTAGAAAACTTATATAACATTTACAATTACCTTCAATGTTATTTGAGTGTATGAAATAAAACATCATAATATGAAAAAACACACACAATTTTTTCAAATAATTTTTGAAAAACCCATAACATGAAATTTAAAACCTTTTTTTAGTAATATAGAGATTCATATTCATAAAACCTTTTCAAAACCATTAAAATTTCAATAACCATACATCTAACTTCTAATATAATTCTCCAGAGAACATAATCATTTTACAATGCATTAGAGAGATATAATGAGGATCACCCTTTATATATCAGTCTCACCCATTTCTCATGAGCTATAATGGGGATCAATCCATCATATATGCTATATCAGGCTCACCCATGAGCTATAATGTGGATCAAACCTTTTTATAAGTTATATCAAAATCACCCATTATACATATAATTATTATGTACGATATTAGGAATAAAACATTTTATGCATGTAATTTTTATCACAAAACCTTTTATAAATCACTAAAACCTATATAAAAAACACATTTTGATATTAAAATACACATTACATTAAAAAAAAGTAAAAATTTTCCCAAATAAAATTAAAGTGGGGTTTTCTTTGATGAAAATATCATGAAAAATTGTTTTGATGAAAATAACATTTTTTATTTTAAAAAGACTTTTTTATAACTTACATAATTATAAATGAAAACATTTTCATTGAAAATAACCTTATCATATTGTCAATAAATATTCAAATAATTAATCCATCATGAAATAAAAAAAATTCATATAGTATAAGTTTAAAAATATTCTTTTATACTTTTATAAAAATTGTTGATAGAGGAATTTTTAAAGAGAAATTTTAAAAGAAATTCCCTTACCTCGGGTATAATTTGTAACATTATTTCTTTAATATTATTAAATAATAAAAATATTTTAATTATTTAATATCTTGAGAACCCATTATGAGTTTAATATTCATTTTATATAATTTATTACCATGTTATATCAATTAATTAATTATTTAAGTTCACATCATACACTTTGATTATATGTGGTTCATAAGTCTAAAATAACTTTGGTATGATGTATATAGTCAAATAAGTCATTACCCCATGATCTAAAGAATAATAATAATGACATAATTATCATTTTATTACAACAAATATAGCATTCAATCCATATATAAAAAATAGATATGAAAAATGAAGTACATTATAATCATATAGATAGTAGATCATACATACGAATGAGTAACGTTTATGTAGTAACCCTATTTTGAGGTATGTGGCCTTTTTTATGTATTTTTATTTGTTTAAAGTGCACGAGATGAGTTGGGAAGAGGTTGGGAGAGTTTGGAATGGTTTTGAATGAGTTTGGAGGCTTTTCATAGGGAGCACGGTTTGAGCACGGTTAGTGGAAACCATGCATATTCTCCAGGAAACCGTATAGGGGGGAGTTAGTAGGCTTCACACGACCTGAGCACGGTTTTCCAAAACGTGTAGACTAACCGTGCGGCCGCTTAAAGTTGGGGTTTTTAAGTCTGGGCTCCCTCGGGCTTGACCTAAATCACTCCAACCTTCCTCCCACCTGAGCCTCACTCGATAATTTCTCCTCTCAAAGGTTATAGGGACACTCCCACACATTTTGGAAGCAAATAAATGTGGTTTTGTTGTGATTTAAAGGAGGTTCTTCTCGGGTAAGTCTCCTCTCGTGGTTCTTTGTAGTTTCCTCTAGATTTATATTTACCTCTCTCTTAGTTTTCTAGATCTACACTCGTTGTGTGTAGATCTAGGGTCGTGGTTGCCTTGGATGTTAATTTTAATGTTTGTGGATGTTAGGGAAGGAGATCTAGAGAGGTTTCGGTGGTGCATTCAATGGTTTCGAGGAGTAGTTGCTTGTGGGTCGATTTCGTCAGAACCTATAGGGTGAGAGGCTTTACTCTCAAATCCTCTTCCTATAATTGATTGTCTTAGATTCAAATCGGTTTATTTTAATGAATTTGATTGTGAAAATCATAGAATCAATCTTCTTTAGTGATGATTTATGGTTTTGATGAGATTGTGGAATCTTGGTGAATTGTTGTGCCAAGTGATTTGTCTTGTCGAATTTAAAATGTTGATTTTAAATTATGAATTTTCATAAATTGCAGATGGTTTGATGAAAAATGGGTTTTCAATAAAATGGGTGTTTTATTGAAATGGTTTGAGATTGAAATGACGTTGATGGATTTGGTTTTCAATAAAAATGGAGTTTTATTGAAATGATTTTGAATTAATATGGTTAATCATTAAAATGGCTTGAATTGGTTGAACACACTTGGTTTTTGACATGATGGTTGTGTGTGTTCACGGGCATGTGGGACCGACAAGGGTTATGAATCTCCCCCATCAGTGTTGGGATGGACAATGGTTAGGGATCTCCCACGTCAAACATTCATATTGCATTCGGGGTGAATAAGGGTTAGGGCTCTCCCCCATCAGTGTTGGGATGGATAATGGTTAGGGAACTCCACCATCAAGAATTCATGTAAATTTAGGTTGGATAAGGTTAAGAAGTCTCCCCCAGCATAGTTTGGATGGATAAGGGTTAGGACTTCTCCCCTCTTCTAGGTATCATGCATGGTTGGTTTCATGGGTTTGTGTAAATGGTTGGGTATGACAAAAAGGGACATTGTGAAATGGTTCTTAAGCTTGTTTGGTTATTTTTCTATAAAAATAACTTGCTGGAAAATTGGTTTCAATTGCTCTTGGAATGCCTTGGGTTATGAATGGTTTTGGAAACTTGTTTATATTTAGTTATGAACTGCTTTTGAGAAAAAATTTTATTTCAATGTTTCTATATAAATGTGGAAAAGTCTTCAATCCTAGTTTTGTGAGTAGGGAAGTCATTGGGGAAAACCTATTGAGTTTTATACTCAAACCTGCTTTGGCATGTTGGTGCTTTTCCAGATGTCGTATTCCAGGACATAGTTAAAGGTAAAGAATCTTATTGCTAGTGGATTTTGGTGATGCTTAGGAGATGTTGTGGAGCTTGGAGCTTGTGGAGCATGGAGTCGTGGTGTCTTTTGAGAGTCTTGAGTTGTTTATCTGCTATGTACTTTGATGCTTGGTTTCACCTTCTGCTGCTATGTAATTGATGTGGTTTGATATAAATGAAGTTGTTTAGTTGTATCTCTTTTGTTCATGCATCATATAGTGAATGTTTGGTTATGCTTGGTTGGTTTATGGGTTATTTCTAAAAGGGTAAATCATCCCCCAACTTGTGTTTGAAACCCTTCAGCATTTATTTCCAGCCTTTGGTATCTTGGGCATGTCTCTTAAGGCCAAGTAATGACTCATTGATCTCTCAAGCCAATGGGAATTAGTGGGTCATTACAAATGGTATCAGCTTGTTTAGTCCTTGCCTAAAAATTGGTCATCGATGTTCTTGGTCATGGATTTGAAATTCATTCTTGTCTATTCCTTGGGTCGAAATCTTAGACAGGAGTAGGATTGTCGGAACATGAAATGTATATCATAAAAGGAAGTAGCTAACCATATTATGTTGAACTTCATGTTATCAGGGTGTTGGGTACATAAGTGTTTTGGATACACTTCTCGAATTTTGGAAATATCATTGTCATGGGTTTATCCAATGAGAGTAGCATGACATGTATTGTATCGGAATGACTTCCCAATAGGATTTCATATCTCATTGTGAGGAATGAGTAAGAATTTTTTGCATGGTGCGAATTTTTGAAAAATGTAGAAATTGTTGTCAAGTGAAAGATTTTGAAAACAGGGTATTTGGTGAATTTTGAAAATGGGTTTATTTTGAAAAAGTATGTTTAATGTTTTCAATAATGGTTGAACATTGAAAAAGGTTGTTTTTGGATAAACAATGTTGTGATAGTTGATGTGATAGAATTTAAAATGCTAAGACAAAAGTTGCTAGAGAGTGAAATTGACAGATTTCGTTGTCCGTTTGGAAAATGGAAAATCTGGAAAAGTGAAAAGCCTTGTAGTAATAGTTTTGTCTAATGCGATGTAATATGGGAATTCTTGATGTCTACGGAAGCAAGACTCATGGTTATTTGTTTTCTGTTTATAGAAATGGAACCAGGTAGGCGCACGACTGATTTCTTTAGTCTGAAGCAAGTGATTGTGTCTGTAACGGAGTATGCAACTATGTTTATGAACTTAGTGAGATTTGCCCCCAAGGTGGTGGGTAGCACGTTATTGAAATTTATTATCATCGAAGCTGGATTGAGGAAGGAAATTTGTTCCAAGATAGTGGTGTTGTGTATAAATGATTACACATAGAAAGTGAATAGAGCCTCGGTAGCTGAGCGAGATTTTTTGGGAGCTCCAGGCGGAGGAAGCATGGTGGTACCCATGGGGAATAGTGGGAACTCTAATTCTGGCTTCAAGCTATGGAGATACACTTATTCCCTGAGCCAGAATATGGCATATAATCTGACATAAGGATCAGTAAATATTCTTCTGAAGCCCCAGAGCAAGTAGGGATGTTTTCATTGTGGTTCTATGAACCACATCAAGCGGGATTGTACACCACAACCTCGATCATGTCATAATTATAAGCAGATGGGGCATCTGCAGCATTATTGTCGAAATGATCCATGTTCGAGTGCACGTGATACTCCTCAGGGATCGCAGACGTCGTATGCTTTGACGGGATGGGGAAAACATCATACCCCTTGACAGTAGAGTAAAGTGGGTCACGGGGATTCTCGGAATACCACGACGCCTTAGCAGGGCAATAAAGAGCAGAGTGTGGCAAGAAAACATGTGTTTGGAGCTGAGCAGGATGTGGTGGATGATCTGTTGGGATCATCCATGGTGTGAGGTACTATTCTTTTAAATTCTACCTTGATGCAAGTGTTGTTTGATAATGGTGATTCACACTCCTCTTGGTCGAAGAAAGTGTCGAAACTTCTTGTGTAGAGAATGTTGTATCGTTGTGGGAGAGGTTGAGCTAATGTGGAATTTCTAAATGATTAAGATTGAGGGGTATGATGTAATCCTAGGAATGGATTGGCTGGTGGCTTTTAAGGCCCACATCGACTGTAATACGCGAACAGTGGCTTTTATGACACACGATGGCGTTAGGCATCTATTTAGAGGAGAGAGGCATGAAAGGAAAGGTGCAACAAGTTTGTTGGAACTAGTAGTATAAAATTTATCGTATCAGTTGGCGGTATTGTTGTTGGAATTAGTAATGGGTGTTGAGAAGAGTGTTCATCCGGCAGTGGTGGATCAGTTCATGGATGTTTTTCCTGAATAATTCTCTGGGTTACCTCCTATAAGAGAAGTGGAGTTTACGATTGATCTTTTTCTAGGGACCAGTCCTATATCACTTCCATCTTATCAGATAGACCCTACTGAATTGTGGGAATTGAAAGTCCAGTTGGAAGAGTTATAAAACAAAGGGTTTATCCAGCCTAGCACGTCCTTGTGGGCAGCGCCTTTGTTGTTTGTGAAAAAGGCGGATGGAACTTTGAGGCGCTGTGTTAATTATCGTAGACTTAACCAAGTTACGATAAAGAACAGATATCTACTTCCATGAATTGATGATTTGTCTGACCAGTGGAGGGGAGCCCAATGGTTTTCCAAGATCAACCTGAGATCAGGATATCATCAATTGCAGGTGAGGAAGGACAATATTCCTAAAATATATTTCAGAAGTAGATATTCCCATTATGAATATGTGGTTATTCCCTTTGGTATAACAAATGAACCAGCGGTGTTTATGGCATTGATGAATCAGATATTTCAGAGATATCTGGATTCATTTGTGGGGGTGTATGTAGATGATATTCTAGTGTATTCAAAGACAAGGGTGGAGCATGAGAAGCATTTGGAGACAGTTCTAAGGATCTTGAGGGATCATCGATTGTATGCCAAATTTTCAAAGTGTGACTTTTGGATATAGGAAGTTCATTTTATTGTCCATGTGATTTATGAAAGGGGTGTTTTAGTGGATCCGAAAAACATAGAGGCTATTATCTCGTGGAAACCGCAAAAGATTGTGTTTGAGATACAGAGTTTCCTTGGTCTAGCTGGGTATTATCAGCGTTTTGTTCGTGATTTTTCATGTTTGTCTTTGTCGATGAAAGATTTGAAAAGAAATAATGTTCCATTACAATGTAATGAACAATGTTAGTAGTGTTTTGTTGAGCTAAAGGGTCGCCTTACATCAGCACCAGTCTTGGTTTTTCCAAACCAGGAAAAGGGTACGTGTAGTATTGTGATTCATCGAGATCAGGGTTGGGGTGCATTCTCATGTAAGGGGATCATGTGGTTGCATATTGCTCATGACAATTTAGAGTGCATGAGAAGAACTACCCAACTCGTGATTTGGAATTCACAGCAGTGGTGCATTATTTGAAACTGTGGCATGATTATCTCTTCTATGAGAAATTCATGGTATATACAGATCATAAGAGCTTGAAGCACATTTTCTCATAAAGGGATTTGAACTTGAGGAAAAGGTGATGGTTGGAATATCTCCAGATGTCTTATTTTGACTTAATGTACACACTAGGTGAGGGAAATTTGGTGGCAGATGAATTAAGTAGAAAATCATATGCCCAGGTGGTAAAACAGAAATCAGACCAGTGGCACTTGATATCGGTTATATCCAATATGTAGTTGGAGTGTGAGGACCAGGGCGATAGAGAAGTCTTCTTTCCGGTTTTATTGATTCTTGACCTTGTTGGAGTGGTTAAAGAGGCACATATATCTGATTCTAAGGGTGTGACCATAGGGTCAAGATTCAATGGTGGGGAGACCCTTGATGGTTGTAAACTGAATGGAGATTCAGGTTTGTGTTTTCAGAATTGGATGGTTGTATCATTTTCTTGTTAGGAGGATATTCTCAGGGCGTATCATCATTACAGGTGGGTTGTTCATCCTGGAATTCAGAAAATGTATAAAGCATTGAAATCACATTTCTGGTGGGATGGAATGAAAAGAAGAGTGATTGAGTTTGTTTTGACATTCTTGACTTGTTAGAAGGTCAAGGTAGAGCATCAGAGGCCAGCAAAAATGTTTCAGTCTTTACCAATCCCAGTTTCAAAGTGGGAGAAAATAGCGATGGATTTTGTCACAGGTCTCCCAAGAATGGTAAGAAAGCACGATTCCATATGGGTGGTAGTGGATCAGCTAATGAAGTCGGCCCATTTCATCATGATTCGTGAATCTCATTCGGTAAATGATCGGTCCAAAATCTATATCCGGGAGGCAGTAAAGAGGCATGGTGTTCCAGTTTCGATCGTATCCTATAGAGATCCAAGGTTCACATCTCGTTTTTGGAAATCCTTGCATCAAGCCCTTGGGATACAGTTGACTATGAGCATGGTGTATCACCCCCATACGAATGGGAAATCCAAGAGGAATATACAAACTCTGGAGGATATGTTTTGGGCTTGTGTTATGGATTTTTGTGGCTCATGGGAGGAGCACTTGACGTTGATTGAGTTCTCTTACAATAACAGTTATCAGGCATCCATACATATGACTCCATTTGAAGCGTTATATGGGCAGTCGTGTCGTGGTCCACTATGTTTGGTGGAAATGGGTGAGTCCTCGATGGTTGGAACGAGCCTTGTCCAAGAAACTATGGTGAAGATCAAGTTGATTAGGAAGATAATGAAGACGGCTTAGAGTCATTAGAAATCGTATGCAGATCATTGTCAATAGCCGTGTTGTTCGAGGTGAGTGATCATGTTTTCTTGAAGATCTCTCCTATGTTGGGACATCGTCAGTTTGGGAAGCATAGAAAGTTATCTCCGAGGTATATTGGACCTTTTGAGATTCTTGGGCGGGTTGGTGAGGTGGATTATCATTTGGATTTTCCTCCAAGGATCAGTGTGGTGAACAATGTGTTTCATGTGTCATAGTTGAAAAAGTATCAGCTGGATCATGGCCATGTGATTCGATGGGATCATGTTGAGCTAGAACCGGATGGTTCGTTAGAGCATGTGCCAGTGCAGGTTATGGATAGGAAAGAGGAAGTCTTGCGGGGTAAAAGCATCAGTTTAGTTCGTGTTTTGTGGCAAGATGGTCAGATTCAAGAGGATACTTGGGAGCGGGAGAAAGAGATGGTCGAGCAATGGCCTGGGTACTTTCGGAAAAAGGTGGGTTCACTACTTTCTGAGGATGAAAAGACCAATGGTGGGGAGAATATAGTACCCTCGGTTTGAGTTATATGGACTTTTAAGGAATTTTTATGTGTTTAAAGTGCATGAGATGAGTTGGGAAGAGGTTGGGAGAGTTTACAATGGTTTTGAATGCGTTTGGAGGCTTTGAATAGGGAGCACGATTTGAGCATGGTTAGTGGAAACTGTGCGGATTCTCCTAGAAACCCTGCAAGGGGAGGCAGTAGGCTTCACACGGCCTATGCACAGTTTTCCAAACCATGTGAGGAAACAGTGAGGAAGCTTTCTCTCTAGGTAGTAGTGTGCGCACGGTTAGCGCATAGTTTTCCAACCCGTGTAGACTAACCGAGAGACCACATAAAGTTGGGATTTTTATGTCCGGGCTCCCTCGGGCTTGACCTAAATCACTCCAACCTTCCTCCCACCCAAGCCTCGCTTGGGATTTTCAACTCTCAAAAGTTGGAAGGGCTCTCCCACACATTTTGGAAGCAAATCGAAGGGGTTTTGTGGTGATTTAAAGTTCGTTATTCTCAGGAATGTCTCCTCATGTGGTTCTTTGTGGTTTCCTCTAGATCTATATCTCCCCATCTCTCGGTTTTCTAGATCTACACCCGTTGTGTGTAGATCTAGGGTTGTGGTTTCCTTGGATGTTAATTTTAAGGATTTTGTATGTTAGGTAAGAATATCTAGAGAGGTTTCGGTTGTGTGTTCACCGGTTTTGAGGATTAGTTTCATGTGGGTCGATTTCATCGGAACCCTAAAGGTAGGAGGCTTCACTCTCAACTCCTCTTGCTAGAAATGATTGGATTAGATTCAAACTGGTTTATTTGAATGTATTTGATTGTGAAAATCATAGAATAAATATTATTTATTGATGATTTATGGTTTTTATGATATTGTGAAATCTTGGTGAATTGTTGTGAAAAGTGATTTGGCTTGTTGAATTTAAAATGTTTATTTTAAATTATGGATTTTCTGAAATTGTAGATGGTTTGATGAAAAATGGGTTTTCAATAAAGAGGGTGTTTTATTGAAATAGTTTGAGATTGAAATGATGTTGATGGATTTGGATTTCATTAAAATGGAGTTTTATTTAAATGATTTGGACTTGAGATGGTTAAGAATTGAAATGGTTTGAATTGGTTGAACACGCTTGGTTTTTGACATGATGATTGTGTGTGTTCAAGGGAATGTGGGACAGATAAGGGTTAGGAGTCTCCCCCATCAGTGTTGGGATAGAAAAGGGTTTGGGATCTCCCCCGTCAAACATTCATATTGCATTCGAGGAAGATAAGGGTTAGGGGTCTCCCCCATCAGTGTTGGGATAGATAAGGGTTAGGGCTCTCCCCCGTCAAGCATTGATGTGCATTTGGGTTGGATAAGGGTAAGAATTCTCCCCCATCATAGTTGGGATGGATAAGTGTTAGGAATTCTCCCCTCTTCCAGGTATCGTGCATGGTTGGTTGCATGGGTTTGTGTAAATGGTTGGGTATTCCAAAAATGGACATTGTGAAATGGTTCTTAATCCTGTTTGGTTATTTTTATAGAAAAATAACTTGCTGGAAAATTGGTTTGAATTGCTCTTGAAATGCCTTTGGTTATGAATGGTTTTGGAAACTTGTTTATATTTTTTTTATAAAATTATTTTGAGAAAATTTTTTATATAACTATTTTTATATAATTGTGGCTAACTCTTCTATCATAGTGGAGTGAGTAGGGAAGTCATTGGGGAAAGCCTACTGAGTTTTATACTCACCCTTGCTTTGGCACATTGGTCATTTTTCTGATGTCGTATTCCGGGGCATAGGTAAAGGTAAAGCATCTTATTGCTAGTGGCTTGTGGTGATGCTTGGGAGAAGTTTTGGAGCTTGGAGCTTGTGGAGCATGGAGTCAGGGTGTCTTTTGAGAGTCTGGAGTTGTTTATCCGCTGTTTACTTTGATTCTTGGTTTGGCCTTCCGCTACTTTGTATTTGATATGGTTTGACATAAATGAAGTTATTTAGTTGTCACTCTTTTGTTCATGCATCATATAGTGAATGTTTGGTTATGATTAGTTGGTTTATTGGTTATTTATAAAAGGTTAAATCTTCCCCCAACTTTTGTTTGAAACCCTTTGGTATTTATTTCCAGCCTTTGGCGTCTTGGGGATGTCGCTTAAGGCCTAGTAATGACTCATTGAGCTCTCAAGCCAATGGGAATTGGCGGGTCATTAGAGTTTCTCTTTTTCAGTGTTCATTATGAAAAAGAAGTATGTATCATTTTCTCTTTCTAAAATGATAATAGTATCTTAAATATCATATATATTCAAAAAATATACTTTTATATACATTCATTATATATGGTGATGTAAACGATTCACATCTCTTCGTGGAGGTGGTTGTCCACACATACACATTAATGACACTGTCATTTTTATATACATGGTAAGGTTATAAAAAAAAATTGTACATTATCTTATCATAATGGAAAATATTTCATTAATATCATATATAATCATTAATTTGATGATTATTACGAGTGTTGAGATATTTTTATGCCAAACTAATCTCAATGGTTCGCAAGGCAGTACTTTTTGTACACACTAAAAATGAATTATTTTCCCATTTGATAGACGATGAGGTGGATATGGGTCATGAAAATAATATAATAACATTTAATTATATTTTTAATACTATATTTTATAGTTTAGAATAGTTGAATAATATTTATAGAAATTGGAATAAGAAATAAAATAGAAACACTTTTTTAAAAATGATACCTTTTCTTTGGAAAATATTCATTTCTTAACAACTAAAGACCACTAAGGGTGGAGTTATAAAATTTTATTTTTTCATATATAATCTTATAAAAAAAGGATTTTAAGGGTGAATAAATTATTAGAAGAAGTTCCATTTTGTAGAATACGATAGGTGCACACTTGTAATTTCTCAGATTATTAAATTAATATAAATTAATTTTTAACTAAATATGGCTCCAAAGTGAGTTATTTTGAATATATAATAATTTTGGGTTGAAATAACCTCTTTTGATAAATATTAGATATGTTTTTACTAAATTTATACCCATATATTTTGATTTTAGCACTATTTAACCACTTGAACTCTTACAATGACAATATGAATTTTTACACTTTGAGAGTTAATATAGTTTCAATAAAAATAACAAAAGAACAATAAATGGTTCATGGATGAAATTTTAAACCTTATTCCAATCATTTGTCTTAATTTACTTTTCTATATCATATAATAAAATATTATTTATTATAAAATAATATTATTATCAATTTTAACACTATTCATTAATTTGACTATTAAAAATATCAATAAAATAAGAAAAATATAAAAAACATTTAATACATCCCAATAATGTAAAATTAATTTATAAAATTCATCTGATATATTAGTTAGCTCATATTATATTTACTTTTATGTTTTCAATATCAATTATTTGATTTTTTCCTTTAATTTAATAATTATTACATTAGTTCTGTGGAAACATTTAAGGTAATTATTTCTTCACTAGAAATTAAAACAAAATTTTCATGTTGAAGATAAATATTTTATATTTAAAAATACTATTTACAGTCAAATATATTTTCTGTAAGAATACATATTAAAAATATAATTCTTATTTAAAACCAGATTGTGACATGTTTGAGTTTTCCTTAAATAAAATATTAAAAAGGAATAACCTAAAAACAAGTGGCCATAAATGGTCATATAACAAATCCTTTAATGATTATGTATGAATATTAAGCATACAATAAAATTTTTGCACGTTTTAGGTTCATTTTCTCATCTTTATAATTTTATTTTTACCCTCAATTATCTGATTTACCATCTACCATGGTAATAAAAATTACTATGTTTAGTATTTATATCTTCCAAAAAAATGAAATATTTACATAATTTTTAAATCATGCTAAAATATATGGAAACCATTTTCCAAAAGTAGAAATACAAAAGTCCTAGATTTTAATTTTAAAAATAAACCGACATAATGCAATGAAAATCAATTTTTCAAAAAAAATTCATTTTTAAATTAAGAAGGTTTTTTTAACTAAATTCAGGTATAAAATAAATTTAAATAATTAATTTTATTATTTTAAATAAAAATTATAAATATTAAAATTTAAAACTAATTTATAATATTATTTTAATTCTTAAATACTTTAAAAGGGAATTAAATTTTGAATAAAGAATATGTGTTTCACTATTCATTAAAAAATTAATCTTTTCAAAAAAAATCCCCAAATGCCACCATATGATAATTTTGATATGATTATATCAAAAATCATATTTATTTAATTAAAAAAAATTTATAAAAGTTTCAAAAATTAATTATTTGGTTGGTCACAAAATAAATATAAATCATTCTTAAAGAAAGTGTATTTGAAGAAAAAAATGTGTTTACTAAAATTAAGAGCTTAATATTTTAATATTTAATTAATAAAATATTAATTATTTAGATCATTTTAAATTTTATAATTTAATTAATACTATATATTCCCACAAATTTTACTACTAGGTTATAATAGTCACATGTAAACAATATTTAGTTGTTTGTTTAATCTCAATGTTGTGTATCTTGTAAGCTTTACAACAAAATATTGCCCCTTAAAAACTATTGATATTACATCATCAATGGGATATAGTAAAAATTTATATGATGGTATTCATATAATAAATTTCTAAGAATTATCTAAATAAAAATAGAGTAACTTGGAATCCAACTTATCTTATGTCATCAATAATGGTTTCATCTATTTGTTTAATGAAATTCCAAGTTCCATGCCCCTGTGTCAAAATCTGATGATTAAATGCCATTGTATGTTCCAAGGAAAGATATTTTTTACCAAAATTTAGAATTCCATGTCATAATTAAATGACATAAATGAAAAATAATTTGCAAGGGAATTATTCTATCCAATAATAAATAAATTTTGTTTTCCAATATATTTATTTCCACGTTTTTGTCCCTCACAACATCAAATCAAGAACTGAGACCAATATCCACATGTTTACCCATTTCTTAGTTTCATGTAACCCTTGTGTAAAAATATAACATTTTAGGAATCATAACTCATGACATTCAAATATTAGGTTTCCCTTATTATAATTATCTATAAGGTACTCCTTTGATTATGAAAGTCAAATGTGTATTTATTTATTTTTCTATCAAAATGAATATTTTATGAACCAAATACGATGAATATTAATTAAAAATAAATTCATACAAATTGAATTCTAAAATATTATGAAGTTGGAGTTATGTATTTTTTCTGGTTTTCAATATAGAATGATTACAAAACTTCTTAAATCCTGGTTCGTTGTTTATCTTGTAGTTATTCAATCAAAATTAGTCTGAAAGAGTTAGAAGAACATTTAATTTGTCACAAAATATATCATAGATATATATGATTGGATAAAAAATGGGAAGAACTAAACATGCACACTCATTGTGATGGTACACCGATTTATAGTTCATTTTATATGAATACCAAAGTAAATGATAATAGAGATTTTAAGAAAGAAATGAAAATGAAAATTGAAGTTTAACTTCGTGATTATAAAAAGTTGTTTGAGAAGTTGAATAAATATTTTATGATACCATTGTATAGTAGTTATACTAAATACACAACATTTTCAGTTGAATTGAAGTTATATATTTTTAATGTTGGCAGCAAATGGAGAAACACCGACATTAAAAACCATATTTATCTCTTGAATGATATGACACCAAACGAAAATGATAATCCTTTTCAAAAATATAACACAAAAAAATTTTATGTTCAATGGGAATGATCTCTATAAAAATACATACTTGTCCTAATGATTTCATATTGCATCAAAAGGACCAAAAATCACTCATAAAATACCTTAACTATGGAATGAATCGATACATTAAAGTTGAATCGAATCCTTAAAATGTTTTATTATACATTTATATCATTAAAATGATTATAAGACTATATGGATATCAATAAATGATGAGAAAATTTAAAGGAATCATGGATAAAATAATTAAATATGCGAAACCATATCATCTAGAAGACTCTCCTCAATGGAAGAAATCTCATTATGAGTATCCTGAATTTTTAAATTAACGGAGAAACATATTCCTTGAATCATCTATAGATAAAATATAACATTTTGTTTTCAATAATAGTACGCATAGTACATCACCAATTTTGTTGGTAAATTTTATCTTCCCACCATGGTTATGCGTGAATTGAAAATACCTCATATTGTCTATACTTATACTTGGACCAAAGAAACCCAAAAATAATCTTGATATCTATATGGATCCATTGATTGAAGAGTTGAAATTGAAGTGTGATGTAGTTGTGTTAATTTAATATTCCCCTAAAAGTGAAGAATTTACACTGAGGGCCATGTTGTATAGGATAATAAATTAATTTTCTTTTAATAGATTTTTTTCAGGCTATATAATGAAATTAATTTTGGGGTGCCCCATTTTCAAAGAATGCACAAACTCGGTTCAGTTAAAATAGTGCTCAAAGACTCGGTTTTTGGAAATTGGAAATTTTTACATCAGCAATATAAATATTAATTCCGGATAACAATATACAATGGTAATATCGAAAATCGTACCACCCCATTTCTATTAATTGGTGATAAACTATTCAATAAAGTAAAAGATATTTTCATTGTTTTGGGTAAACTATTTTTAGAAAACCTTATGACATTAGGTTGCAAAATATATATATTTTATTTGAATTACCATACTAAGAATTTATTGAACTTCAGACATGTTCATGTTGTCATGCTTGTTGAAAACAATGTATTTAATAGTGTTATTGGAACATTACTAAATTTTCTTGAAAAAGAGATTGTTTTAAGGCTAGGTTGGCCATGATTAACATGGGGATAAGGGAATATTTGGATCAAATGAAGGGTAAAAGGTATAATTTTATTCCTCTAGTAGCATACACTCTATCCAGATGTGAAAAATTAAAAATTTTCATTTTCAATAATGGGGTAAATTTTTGTGATGGTTATTCACCAAATATCAAGAATACCATGTAAAATACTAATTTAATGTCAAAATGAATAATATTTCATTATTTCCATGTTTTTTATTATATTTAATAATCATTACTTTACATTGCATTCTGCCTAAAAATGTAAAACATACATTAACCTAACACTGCTTCTTTTTCAAATCCATATGAAGTAAAGTTATAGACCTGAAAAACATTATAGTCATGAATAATGAGTTTACAACCATATTATGTGAATTATAGATGTTCTTACCACTATTATTATTTTATAGAAAGGTCCACCTGATGGTTCAATAGGATAGAAAGGTTTAACTACGTTGTCCACTCTATTACAAATGGTTGTAGCCTGTTGAATAGTACACGAATATTTTTAAAGGGTACCTCATTACTTGAAGTTGATTATAATATTATATAGTAGAATGATATAATGTTATAGAAACTATTGAATTATGTACAATTACCTATTATATTTTGATGTCATTAGTCTCCCAAAGTCTCATCACAATGGATTCCTTATAGGCGAAGGGATTTTCGAAATATATTTTTGTTAAAATTACCATCACAGAGTGGTAGAAAGATCACCAATTCATTTAACATAATATTAAATATGTTTATCTAAACATTGGATGCTAGAAAAAAAATATTAGACATTCTAATCCATCAAGGGATGAATGATGTATACAAAAGAAACATAATAAATAGTTTATTAGATGCATCTGAGATCATATTTATATGGAGTTATCTAAAAATCCAAATTCAATTGTTGAAAAACATCCATGGATAACCTGGGGAAAAAATTAAAATGTTACATTTTACCATAGTTTTTTAATTAAAACATATGTGTTCTATACAAAAGAAAATTATTATTATAGTTCAATGAAATATATGGAGTTTCACTTGTGGTGAAAGTGATGAAATGAACTAGTTCAATGAATAGAAATCCAATTTATTATAATATATCATATTTCAGAAACATAGAATAGATATATAGGTTGTATTATAAAACATTTCAAGGGGGAATTTTCCATTTAAAATGTGTTGACAATAGGAGTGGCTCAAATTTGATGAAATTGGCTTCTTGAAGGGGAAAATATGAGTGGAGGGGTATAATGATGAGCTTCTCATAATTGAATCACAAGAAGTAAAAGTATTTTATTCCTCAAATACATAAATAAAATAATTGATCAATTGTCCTATTATAGATTAAAAAAACTATAGCTAAAGATTGAAATTCAATCAAGGATAACCCTTCCATTGGGAGATCACAATCATTTCATGGAGTTACCAATAAGGCCAATGTATTATATGTTATAAGGGACTAGAAATATGGGATTTTGAATCTAGATAGTGGATACATATCCCTTAAAACATTAAATAAAATAAAAATAGTTGAATGAGTAGATTAAAGTGGTTTTTAAAATACTATTCTTTTTCTCTTAGTATTAGGTGTTTTATATAATATTAACAATATTTAAATTAAATGTTCGACTACTCATGGAGACAATAACTTCTTCACATTATGATGCTATGAATCTTTGGGAATAATAAAAAGTGGATGCTAAAACTGAATTATCATCAGGGGACCAACAACATAGTGATGAAAAAAAAACAAGAATTATGTAACATCACTTTATTGAGTAAAATATTCAATTAAAGAATAAGGGGTATAAAATTTTAGGTTGTGTAGAATTAATGTGGATAACCTATTTACCCTAATAAGATGATGTTCATTAGTTATGTTGTGTTCAAAATGAGAATGAATTCTATAATATATATATATGTGTGTGTGTGTGTGTGTGTTTGGTTTTATTTCCATCCTATAATGAAGGTAACCCTTTGGGAATATATTAAGGTAACATTAAGATATAATATCTAAATTTTACCAAATAAAATTATATAATGAAAGTTTTATTTTATTTTTATTATCCTGTATAAAGTTCATTAAATTTGGATTCTTTCCATAGGAAATATATCTTCATCACCACTGGAAAATATCATATAGGCATTCATACAATTCTTAACCAAGTTTCAACTTAGGGATTATTAGGGAAAAATAAGGACCCACCCACTGGTTTGTTATGAAAACATTATAAAGTAGGAAACATGGAATTATTTCATTATTCATCATGATGAGAAATCATTTTCAGAACATTTTAGTTGGTAATATATTATTTGAAATTGTTTATTTTATCAATTTGAACCAAAATTATTAATTTATGAAATAATAAATGAGTTCTAAAATTAAAAAATTTGGCTGAAATCCTATGTAACCATATAAAAAAGGATGGATAGGGTATGATTCACTAGAGAAGAAAATGGTATTTAATGTAAATCTAAAAATAACATTTTTTTTGATATAACATAAGATATATTCTATTTTTATATAAATATTTATGAATCAAAATATAAATCCACATCCATCCCACATCATGATCTATATAAGGAGGCCCATGTAAATAAAGAGGGTAAAGTAGTTGATGAAAACAAAAAATAAGTATATTGAAACATGTATAAGTATGACATAATAGTAATTTGTTATTATTTATAATAGTATTGCATAAAATATCTATTTATATTAATATGTTTTTTATTTGTTT
Source organism: Viscum album (assembly GCA_963277665.1). Classification (NCBI taxonomy): domain Eukaryota; kingdom Viridiplantae; phylum Streptophyta; class Magnoliopsida; order Santalales; family Viscaceae; genus Viscum; species Viscum album. The sequence continues at coordinate 1,774,910,265 of OY728138.1, read as the reverse complement.
TAGAAGCCAAAATCAGCAGCAACTATATCTAAATAAAAACTAAATTTAGTATCTTTGAAGTGGATAGAAAAATATTGTCACTTTAGAGATAAATGTTTTATAGTATCACCTTGAACATATTTTGAGAAGAAAAACCCACAAGAAGATACATATCATATGATGAATGGATTTAAGGTACAAATAGATTATTTTCATGATATTATTTTCTAGTATAGTTTGGAAGAACAATATATATATGAAAGGATCAAATCGAACCTATAGAGGAACAAAAATCTGCACATGAACAACGAAATGAACACACTTTAATTGAGTCTATCAATTCCCCTCAAATGGATAACTTACCTGAGGTATTCAATTTTTTCATTTCTATTTACCCTAAATATTAATCAAACAACTTGTGATTACTTTATATTACTGAAATTTTATAAGGTAAATTTTTATGTGATTTCAATCTATCAAAACCCATGTAAAACCTCTTTGTAAGGGAGAAAATGTATAATATCTTGAGAATCATTATAAAAAAAGCAACACCCAAAATATTACATGAGAGTGGTTATTGAAGTAGCTTAATATCCATGTGTTGAGTTCTGTGTTCCACTTGATGATCCATATATTAGAACGATCACTGATTCTATTTTAACTTTTATATAATTATTGTCTAATCTTATAAAGATACATGATCTAAATATTTAATATTTTTTTTCTAATGAAAAATATGAAACAATTGATGGAAAAGGGTTATAAGTGATGGGTCATATTATAGATGTGTAAAATTATAGAGAAATTAAACATTAGATCAATAAAATATAGTGAATAGACCAAGAAAACAAAAAAGGACCTTTTGAAAATACCTTCTCTTATATAGTTCCAATGAAACATATATTAAAAATAAAAGTTCAAGGAGACACCACATTAAAATATATAGAAGTTTCTTATATTCAATATCATGAGGAAATATTTGTATAATTCATTGAAAATTGTTTTTTCATGATATTGTAAATGAGATTACCAAGTTTGAATATCTGAGAGTCTCATTTATGTATATATACATGAGTTACATTTTCATAAATCATATAACTAAAAAATGATCTACTATGTTCATTAATTTAAACTGTTCATATTTTCTAAAGGCATTTATATTACTACTATATAAAAAGAAAACCCTATGAAGCATTATTTCAATTCATTAATCCCTATATCATGTCTATGGAAAACATTTATTTAGGGTTGGAGTAAATTGATAATTTTTTTTTCAACCATGTCTATTGATAATAAAGTGACAGAAAATAGACTTTTTTATGCCAACAATACAGCGGTAAAACATTGCAATCTAATCATATAAAATATATTTTCTTTTTTTAATACATATTTTTTTTGAAGCTATGGATGTTGATCGTAATAAATTTGGATACCAAAAATATTTATTTTTTGGATCCAATTCATGGATATCCATCAAACCAACCCCACCTGATGTGTATTGTAAATTTTTAATCCACTACGATCAACATTTTACAGATATAATTTGAAATATATGTTTTAGTTTCTATTGTTAGAATAATTTCTTTATGATGGGGTGATCTATAAATATTGGAAAAATCATGGTATTAGGTTGGTCACTAAACATAATAATACCATGGATTTCATTAAATGGAAACAGATTAAGGTATATATGTAACTGTAAATATCAAAACATATTTCAATGAAATTACTTATTTTCATCAATGTTTCAATAGTTTTTTAATAAAGACACTAGTAATGATCATGGATATTATATTTTACAATATTTGTAATATTTTATACAAGATCAAAAGACAAGAATACCTGAATAGTGTATTTCTAAATAAAATTGAAATATCAAGAAAATATTTCCTAATCATTTGTTTTTTCTATATTTTATCAATACTTTAAATATTTCAAAAAAATGTATGTACTCAAAAGAAGAATTAAATTTTTCTAGATTTTAGTGAAGAGATTACATGTTGTTTTAGTGATTTCCAACATCAAATTTAGGCGATTACATATTCCATTTTTGATCTAGTATGATATATGAACTTATAAATATATTTTGGATGTGAATTATTTGTATCAGATTACATATATATTATTTTTTATTTGTTTCTCAAGGAGAGTTATAATGGTGGAAATCAATTTTTTTTTAAATTGATGTGAAGAATACATGGTTACAAAATGTATAATGGTATCATGAAGATGCGAATTCCTACTAATTATTTAGTAAATTTTATCATCATTTTATCTATAATTTTTATTTAATTTCCTTATCATTTTTATGTGATACTTATTTTACTAACATTACAAATTAGTTTTAAAAACATAACATTTTCAAATCAAGGAAACAAATTAATATTTTATTTGGATAATTTAATACATGGATCCATATTTCTGTTTTTATGTTTAGGAATATAAAACATATCAATTAGACACACAATGAGTTTTTTGTGACTCAAAGTGCGTGTTTTTTATTCAAAAGTGTCATTCTAGTTTGAAACACATATGACATTGACAAAATCAAATAAACAAGATATGAATTTTTTTCAAACATTAGTAAAATGATCCATAATTCATTTTTGACATGAATAAATCAAACACACAAAAATATTTTACTAAATTTAGTCATTATGTCTTCAAGATCATGCTTTCAATACCAAAGTGACAATACCATTTAAAAAATCATCAAGTATAAAAAAATGAGAAAAAGATCTTGTATTATTTTATAAATTTAATAAAATGTTTGATGTTTCATTTTATGACATGTAGGAATGAAGGACACATAATTTTGATAACTTATATTCTCGGTATGACCTAAAGTGTATGTTTTCAATAACAAAGTTACATTTAAGTATAAAACTCATGTCTTGTCCCAAATCCAAGAAAAAGATCACAAGTTGTTTGCAAAAAAATAGGAAAATAATGCATAATTAATTTTTAATGTGTTGGAATTGATCTCATGCCAATTAAAAATGTTATTTGGTTGGTATGACTTGAAATATGTGTTTCCAATATAAAATATCTATTCTAGTTTAAAACACACATCATATTTCCAACACTGAGAAAATCATTTTAGAATGTTTTCAAAATTTAAGAAAATGATCCAAAATTCATTTTTAGGTGTATATGTTGACCAAAGATTAATCTAACACATGATGTTACTGATATTACTCAAAATATGTATTTTCAATATAAATGTTTCATTTTAGTTTAAAATGAACATCAGTATCCAAAAATAAGAAAACAATATTAGGTTGTTTTCAAACATTAGGATAATGATCAATAATTTATTTTTTGAAATGTATTAATCGGCCAAACATCAATCTGACACCTAATGTGGTCAGTATGACTCGAAGATCTTGTTTTAAATAAAGAAGTGACATTTTAGTTTAAAACACTTGTCACATCATCAAAATTGGGAAAAATATCATGGATTGTTATCAAATATTATCAAAATGATCCATAAAACATTTTCAAAAATGGGAATAAATGACATGACAATAGGACACAAGATGTTGTTGGTATTACTCAAAATACTTTTTTTTTCAATATAAAAGTGACATTTTAATTTTAAATACAAATAAAATTTCCAAAACTAATCAAATGAGATTGAAATATTTTAAAACATTATGAAAATGGTCAATAATAATTTTTTGATTTGTACAAATTGACCACACTATAATATTACACGTGATGTGACTGATATGATTCAAAGTGTGTGTTGTCAATAAAATTGTCATTTTAGATTAGAATGCTTGTCACTAGCCAAAAATGAAAAAATTAGATCATGTGTTTTTTCAAACATTAGGAAAACTATCAATAATTCATTTTTGATGTGTCAAAAAAGGAATCACATCAATCCAACACCTGGTGTGGTCTATATGAATAAAAGAGTGTTTTTTCAATAATAATGATCTATTTTAGTTAAAAGTGTCGATGACATCACCAAAACTAATTAAACAAGCGTGTATTGTTTTCAAACATTATAAAACTGGTCCATAATTTATTCTTCAGTTATAGAAATAAACTACATTTTAATTTGACATAAGATGTCATTGATATTGCTCAAAGTACATGTTCTCAATATAAAAGTGTCATTTTAGATTAAAACACACATCAAAATGAGAAAACCAAAAAACAAGTTCAGATTATTTTCAAAAATTAGTAAAATGGCCCATAATTAATTTTTGATGTGTATTAATTGACCATACATCAATTCAGTAAAAAAATTCAACTAATATGCCTCAAAGTTTGTGTTTTCAATATTATGGTGTCATTTTTGTTTAAAATGTATATCACTAGCCAAAAACATGGTAATGAGTTCATGTTATTTTTGATCTTTGTGAAAATGATTGCTAATTAATTTTTAATCTATAATACTTAAGAAAATATTAATCTGACACCTGATGTGGTCAGTATGACTCAATTTCGATGTTCTTAATAAATAAGATCCATTTTAGTTTAAAACATGTGTTATATAGACAAAACTAATGAAATGAATTTGGAATATTTTCAAACATTAGGAAAAAGATCTATAATCCATTTTTCATGTGTAGGAATTGAATTCAAGATAATCTGACACATAATGTCACTGGTATAACATGAAGTGCATGTTTTCAATATAAAAGTATCATTTTCGTTTAAAACACAAATCAAATATTCAAAACTAGAAAAATGAGGACATATTGTTTTCAAATAGTTGAAAAATGTTCCATAAATAATTTTTGATGTGTAGACATTGACTGCATGACAATCTGACACATAATGTGGTTTGTATGACTCGAAGTTCCAGTTTTCCAAATACAAGTGTCATTTTTATTCAAAATGTGCATAACATAAGAAAAATTGATCATAATAAGATCAGATTATTTTCCCATCATTTTATCTTCTATTACTTAATTAAATTACTGATAATTTTAATCCAATAATTTTTTACATAATTTTAACAGAGATAATTCATGAATACGAATAAGAAATTGTGTCACAATTGAAGGCTTATTCTCAAAATGTAAGTTATCTTGAATTGTATCACAACCATTGTTAGTTTTTTATCAACACATATGTGAACAAATTCAGGAGCACATACTTTTGGGAATAATAATAAATATTTTTATGTGTAAGAATCAGTTAGAACTCAATCTGATACCTGGTGTTCCAGGCATACCTCAAAGTAAATGTTTTTATTTGAAACGGACACATTGTATTTAATTTATTACTTTATATTATTACTAATATAAGGATATTTTCATATCTAGATAAACACTTTTTCTCATGGTGGGGTGGTTTGTTCAGCAACTGATAACATGACCAGGGTTTTGGGGACAAAGATAAAGGAACATTGATGTTTTTGAAGGTATTTAATAAATCTTATTTAATCAAGTAATTATGAAACCAACAATTTGGTATTTCTAACATATATTATTTTTTGGTAAAATTAATTTCAATTAAATTATTTATTTTCCCTCCCTATATTTTCTATTTTATCTATTTTTTTTCTACTGCACAATGAAATAATTTTAATAGAATACTATACAAGTGTTCCCCATTATTAGTGCTAATAATATAGTTGAAAAAAGGTACCCTTTATCAGTGCCAAAAAAATTTCTTATAAAGGTATTAATTATTTGAGCAAAGAATATCAATGATAATATGAACCTTTATCAACACTAAATGAAGTGATAATAAATCAACCCCTTTATCAACACTTATTTAACCATTAATAAAGGATCCCTTTATAAAAGATCAATAAAATCACAGATAATGTGTTGCCTTTATCAACACTTAAATAAGAGCTGATAAAGTCTTTGGACTTTTGAGGGTTCTCTGATTTTCAACACTTTTTTGCGTTGACAAATCAATATTATGGGGTCACTAAATACATTTTTTATAGTATTTTATCCATAAATATTTCTCAATTTGATTCAAAGGTGATGGATCAAGATACTCAAGAATTATGATTGTTTCATACACTATGACCTAGGGAAGAAAAATAAGGTAGTGGAATCATTGAGTAATAAAGGTATTGGAGTTTGGACCCAAATGAATATTTAGAGTGATCCTATGTTCATGGATCAAATAAATATATATATGGGAATTATCAAGGAATGGGAGACATCACTCTTATTCTAAATTATTGTCAAATAATATTTATTAGAAATGATAAAAATTAATTAATCTTATGATAATAATTTTCAGAATAAAATTAAAACTACCAATGATGAGAAATTAATAGACATTTTTTTGTGAAGATAGTGTTATAAATTTTAGAAAGAGACTTGTGTTTCCCATATCATTGTTATATAAGTATAGTTGAGAACCAATGTGTGTTCTGTTAGTTTTAGAAGTATAATTTTAAACATTATAATCTTACTATGAATATCCCATCTATATTTTTGAAACTAGAGAAAACATATTGAGGAATTGGATGAGTCATCTGGTAAAGTTACTCGGAAGAAATCATAAAATAGAGTAAACAATGTGAGGACTAGAAGATTTTTTAAATGATAACTACCATTATTTTATAGAATTAAATGTCTATGAAATTTTATAGATTTTTTTTTTGTAGGAGGGAAGAATGTAACACCCCAATACTTTACCATATATTTTCTTTTAAATAAATAAAATATGTTTGATAGCTTGTGAAACGTGAAACCCTGAGAAGAAATTATAGTAAGTGAACATTATATTTTGAAAAAACATAACACAATACAAAATTTAATATTTCATGATAAAAAATTCTAATTAAATAGGATAATTATAATTTTGAATTTTCTTCCTCAAAACAATTAGAAAATGAATTTTCAAAAATGTCACTTTGAAATAATCTTTTAAGAAAAATAAAAAAAGTAATATTTAACAATTATTAATTTTATTTATAATAATTTATTATAATATTTTTAATTATCAATTTATTAACTAACAATTATATATAAATAAATATATGAACATTTCAAGGTAAAAAATTTATATTTTTCTAAAAACTACTTTCTTTAAGAAAAAAACTTTTTTAATGAATTGTGTGTATCCCTTTAAATTAATAAAATTAATATTTAATTATAAATAATTTAATTAAAATTTATATAAAATATATTTAAATATATTAATTTTTTCCATTTAATGATTATTAATAGTCATATAGTTAATATAATATCATCATATCCTTGAGACACATTTTTTGAGAACCCATTTTTCAAAACATTTTACAGGATTATCTTTAAATTAAAATATTCTTATTCCATAAAATGTGTTAATTAAAATGGATTACATATTTAGAATTAGTAAAATTAATACTTCATAGTAAGGGATAAATTAATTTTGTTTATAATGAATAGTAAAAATAGTAAAAATTAATTTTCACTGTGAAGGTAAAAACATGTCTACTAGGAAGTTCAAGTAACATGATAATGGTAAAATGACCTAAAAACATGTATAATACATATTTTAGGGATATATTTCGACCTTATCAGGTCTATATTTCTCTATGGATCCATTTTTATCGTTTTTCATTTGAAAAATGTTGGTCTGATTTATTATTTCCAAAAATTCCAAGTGTGTCCTTCTCGATTATAGAATGTAGTCCCTCCCTCACTTATTCACACATATAAATCCATTTTGATCAATTAAACCACAAAAAATATATTCCCAACATAATTATACATTTTCTTAATGCTATTTTCTTCCCAAAATACCAACCCTATTATCCAAGATTAGGGATCCAAAAAGGTTTCTTTTAGAGAAGTTAGTCGTCTTAACATAGTTATTTAATTTTTTATTTCTTCTATTATCACCTTAAATTATGTATTAGAAATTAAAATATAATGATAAAAATGTATTATATATACATACATTTAATTATGTATATGAAATAATAGTTAATCATCTCTTTCTCCATTAAATGGGAAATAGATCCATCTCTCACGTGTATTATACGCTGCTACCAAATATACAGATGTAATTTGTTTTCAATAACTGAATTACATGGATATTCATAACTATGAAAATAATGAATATATATAACAAATATTACATGATATATATTCTTGAAAATTAATATATCATCAACTTATTTACCCTTTCACTCATTAAAGGGAATGATATTGGTGCTTGTTTGTACGTATAACCTACCATCTTCATGATGAAATGTGATTCATTTCCCATATAAAAATTAAAATAATGGTTCCTTAGACATATATAATGAGTAAATATGAAATTTAAATAATTATTATGTGTTTAGATACTATGTATCTATATGCTACGGAAAACAACATGAACTTTCCCAACAAAACATGCATAATAAAATAAGAAATTTTACACCTATAATAATAATAAGAATAAATTATTGATGAAAAAGTGGTAATATGTTATGAGAGAATAATATATGATATATTAAACAAAAATAAGGTTCTATTATAAGTATATAACATGTTTTAAACCATTATATATGAGGTTAAATCTTGTTTACTAAAAGTGAATTATGAGGTAATGGATTTCAACTCAATTTTTACTCCATTAAGACATATTTGGTATTATAAACCTGTAAAATTTTATATGGTGTATATATTTACCATTTTATTTATTTTACATGACAATATATATACTCATTATGGTTAATGTTTAAATTCAATTATATTATTTGAAGGGGTTATAATTTGAAAGTTACTAAAGGGGTATGAATTTATTTTACAAACACAGTTTCTTTTGGGATTACCTTTTTTAATTAAAGTAATATTATAATTTATCCTTTATGAGCTCCAATAATTTTTTTATACTTGGTAAATTTAATTATTTTGTATATTTTCATCAAAATTATCTTCTATTTCGTACTTTTTCAATTAAATAAATTTTTTAAAGAAAAAATAATTTCATTTCTCTTAATTTTAGAAATATTTTTCTTCCATATCCATGTTTTCAAAAAATGTTATACCAAAGTAAATTTATTTAATAAAATTATTTATTACTTAAATTCTAAGTTATCATTGAATTTTAAAATGTTAATGGAATTATTCTATTTTTTTCAAATGGGACTTTTTAAAAAAAAGGTAAAAGGAATGTTCTTTTTAATCTATACGGAGAAATTAGACTCCACCAAATTCATAATAATTTTATAAAATGTATATTCATTAACAAGTTTTCAATATTTTTACAAAGAAAAATATTTTTTAAAATATTTTTTTATTATTTCACATATATTCTATTTATTTTGCCTAATGGAAATGATTTGGTATCCAATACCTATATTTCAAATGAAGCGATGGTCACCTCTCATATCTAGATTAATTTTGTGATTGTTAACTTTTTCTGGGTAAAATCACTTGTCTGTGATATTTTTTCATTAAAAATTAAATTTATCATAAAAATAAATATCCTCAGATCATAGAATGAGTATTTTTTGAATTTTATACAGTTGTCACATTCTGGGTTTATTTTGAATGATTTATGATTTACAAGGGAAATATTGATAAATCCTTATCCTTTACTCAGTAAAAATATTTGTTATTAAGAAATATTATTCATAAATTATGTTTATTATTCAATATATGAGGAATGGTATGGATATGAATTAATAGGTGGATCATTAAATTATATAGTCTCTAAAGTCATTGATAAGTCTAATGAGACAAATCAATTGGCCAAATTAATTTAGTTTTTAACTGTTGTTTTAAATTGTCTTATAAATGGTCAATACATTATAGATATCATGATTTATAAAATCATAATTCCTAGTTTTATGAATTTCCTTAATTAATAAATTATATAATATTATCTATGTGATTATTTCTCTAATATTATACATGGATTCATTTTGTTATCAAGTTATTGATTAAATGGATTATGTGTTTAGTTATTTACCTTCCCATATTGATTGTTCATTTTTTTATTCATGATAGCTTCCACTATAAGTAACTCATAAAGATCATTGTAAATAAAAATTATTTTTTCCTGTTCCCTAGTACATGAATAATAATTCTTGGAGGGAGATAAAAGATGAAGAATGTTTTTCATTACTATGTTATATTTTCTATTCCCAATGTAAAATGGATATCATGTATGAATCTTGTTCTAATTGTTTTTTTAAATTACCATCCCTATATGATTGAACCCTTTTATAATTGAAATTATAATTAATAGGACACTAGCTCTTGGATACTGGAGTAAAGGATGTTACACTTAACATTAATTTCCCAGATTTGGGGTCTTGAGGATGTCACCTTAGGTTATTAGCACTATGTATCTTCTCAATCTAATTATTTGGGGTGGGATGATATAAATGGTATCATATATGGTCAATATTATATCTCCTGGGATGTTATAAAGAAGATATTAATGTTTGGGGTTGATATTTGTAGCTCAAAAAACATAGATAACCCATTTATGTTAAACTTCAAGTTACTGTGATGTACATGTATAAATTTGTTCTTACTCACTTTTATGAGGGTTATCATATCGTCATCTTGGATTTATCTAGTGATTATTTCATAACATTCATTAACTGTGAGAGACACCCACTATATCTAAATAGTTCATTATGATTTTAATAATTTATGAAAACGAGAAAGGGTGTTGGTTTTTAAAAAATGTTTGTTGAAATACTTGTTGTTAATGAAAGTTCAGTATTTTTTAATCCTTAAATTGATTGTAAGTGAGGACTAAATGGAGTTTATTTTGGATATAGAGAATGGAATTGGGTATACATAGTAGGAATTAACAATTTGTAGCTACTGATGATGTATTTTCACTTAAGACATATGGGAATAGGAAACTAGTCCAAACCATCATTCATTATTGTCTTATCATAGATAGATTAGATAACCTCGATAAGTGGAATACTTGGGATAGATTCAAAAGAATAATCCAACTATCTTTTAGGGGGTACACCATGTTAAAAAATGAAAAGTTTTGGTTGAATTATAAAAAATGAATCATTGAATTCTAGGGAACATATTTTGAGCTAAAGGCCAAACTGGAAACTTATATACTTAAGGATTTTTCATTAAAATGGTTGGGCTAAGTGAACCAAGATAAATATAAACAATTCATATCATGGGTGAATTTTAACTATTTATTTAACAAACAATTCTATACCATGAAAATTATAATATAAAAAATTATTTATTTAGTTTTAAAAAAGATAATATATTCCTAATATAATATGTTTCAAGGTATGTGAATTTAGTACACATTCAATTAGAAATTTATGATTCTGTGTTCTTGATGGAAGAAATTTTTGAATCTGGGATACAATAATAAATTTACTCAAAGATAGTTGTCATATGTCTTAATAACTACCCAAAAATGGTAAATAGAGAATCACTAATGAAAAGAGATAATTTACAAAATCCGACTAGAGGGAGTATTTTTCTCACCATAAGAACAGGTGGGAACTCAAACCATAGAAGAATGGAGAATAGGTAAACCTTCTTCCAAGATGGAAACCGACCACAATATTGGATAAATTCCATCCGCAACCAAATATAAATCCTAGTTAATTCCAATGATTCTCTAGTTTTCAAAAGAAATGACAATGTTCGACCCCACCTTAAACAGGTATCAACTATAACCCTAGGGGTAATTTTTCATGTAATTGATGTAATAATCTAAAAAATAGTATGGGAGATGAATATCATATTTCAAGGATATAATATTCTTCAATTATGTGATCTCTATAAAATAATTATTTTCCAAATAAATAAGAAATTCAATGTGATTCAAGGAGCACCATGACTCCTCATGCTATAAATTCTCATGATACACTCAAATATCCTGGTGCAGTTACTAATCATATTTATTATGCTAAATATTTGATCATGGATGACTAATCTATCTCTTTCATAGTTAAAGGTAAAATTGTTTTAAATTCTACACATATGAAATATTTTTATATGATTCAATTGAATCCAACTCCTTCACTTCTTCTCATGTTATTAACCATATGGGTTTACATGTTTACATGCTTCCTTCCTTTTGGGAACTTCCAACACCTATGGGGAAATAAGAATGTAAAGAATTTACATATAAATCATTATTGATAGTAATAGTTAGGGATGGATTGGTTTGGGATTTATATATATTAGAGATGGAAGTTTATGAATAGATTTTGAAAATATATTGGTTGAAATAATTCAAGGAACACATCAACTACTTTTCTAGATAGGTTAGTCTCACAAAATTTGATAACATATGAAGTTTCTATAGAGGATACTGGGCTGTGAATGCAAGAATAAAAGGTCCAATGGTATAGGTTCTTGAGAAAATCTGTTAATATTTTGTATTTATAACATTGTCATATAAGTATGATTTGAGAATAAAATATTTTATATCTATAGTTGACCAGTTATGTGATATCTTCTAAGAAAATATATCTATTTTTACACACACAAAGTAAGTTGAATTTATAATTGACATCATACCAGGGACCAGTATTTTGTAAATTTTATCTTATATGATGGAACCAATAGAATTGAGATAATTTAATTTTTATATTTAATAGTTGGAAAGAAACTGGTTCATTAAACTGAGCACATCCCTGTGGATATCACCAGTTCTTTTTAAAAATAATGTGGATGTAACTCTTAGAATTTTGTGGGTTATCATTTTCTTAACCAACTTATGATAAAGAATCAATATCCTCTTTTATGAATTAAAGTTTTTTTTTTCAATTTATGGGATCCAGGTTGTTCGCTAAAATTAAATTATGATAAGGGTATCACCAACTATGATTTTGGAAGGAGGATATTCTGAAAACATCTTTAAGGAGCTGATATAGACACAATGAATATGTTGTTTTTCCCTTTGTACTTATACATTCACTTGTGGTATTTATGGAACTGATGAATCAGATCTTATAGAGGTACATTTATTCCTTTGTAATTGTGTTTGTTGAATATATTTTCCTGTATTTTAGCACTAAGTAATATCATGAACAAAACTTAGATATAGTGTTTATAATCTCTTTGGACCGTCATCTATATTATATGCTTTCAATGTGTGATTTCTAGATACAATACATATGTTTTATTGGTCATGTAATTTATGAATGAATAGTTTTAGTAGATCCTGAAATGATTTAAGATGTTATATCTTGGAAACCATCAAATATTTTCTTTATATATATTTTCAATGGCATAAAAGGATACTACAGATGCCTCATTGATGTGTTTTCACATCTTGACTCACCAATGACTGTGTTGACCTGAAAAGGTGTTCCTTTCTAATTGAATAATGAGTGTAAGAAATATTTCCAAGATCATAAGGTTCATCATACATAAAAATCCATCCATATGTTTCCAAAATCCTGACAGGGGTATATAGTCTATTATGACACATCGAGATCTATATTTTAGTTTTTTCTTTTACTCGGATATTAGGTTGTTGCCTATAGTTCATGATAGTCACAAGTTTATGGTAAAAACTACCCAATACATGATTTTAAATTGTTTACCTTAGTTCATTCCTTAATGACATAGCATCTTTATCTTTCTGGTGTGAGCTTTGTGGTATCTAGAGATCAAAATATCTTGAAACGCATTTTCTACCAATGATATTTGAATCGAAGGAAACACATATGTATAGAATAACTACAAATATTTAACTTTTACATGATTTATACAATAGTAAAATGAAATTTTGATTATGATTCATTAATTAGGAAATCATATAATATGTTGGATAAAAAGGATTCAGATCAATGGAGGTTACTGTCATCCATAACTGATATGCATTTGGATTGTACTGAGTAAGATAATTCTATTGTTTTCTTTATATTTTAGGTTTTTATTGATTTATTTGTGTATATTAAATTTACTTAGAAATTATATACTATATTTTTATTCAGGATTTCATAACTCAGTGGTCGAGAGACCATTAAGGTATGGATGCTATTTAGAGATATTTTCTGCAGTTTATAGACAAGATTTTGTTATCTCCAACTTACCAGGAACAACTTCTTTCTTCCTACCACCATTTGATATGGGTTGTTCATTTGAGCATCAAAAATATGTATAATGTGATTGGATCTATGTTTTAGTGGTCTATTAATAATATTATTGCGGTAGATTTTGTATTGAGATGCCTTATCTATCAGCTGGTTAAGACAAAACACCAATGACCAGCTGATATGTTGTACCCTTTACTGATTTTCATATTGTATGGTAATATATAGTCATTTAATTTTTGACAGGTCTGCCATGAATTTTAGGAAACATGATTCCATATGGGTGATTGTGGGTTGACTCACAAAGTCATGTAATATTATCCATATTCATTAATCCTATACAATTGAATACTTGTCCAGAATCATTGTTTGGGAAGTCATAAATATGCATGGTTTACTAGTTATGATTTTTCCGATCAAATCCTCAAGGTTTACATCATTATTGTGGAAATCCATATGGTAATATTTTAGAACCCAGTTGACAATGATCACAACTTATCATCCTCCAATGGATGGGAAATCCCACAAAACCAAAGGTTGTAAGACATGATTAATGCCTATGTGATATAGTTTGGGGGGGGGGGGGGGTTATGCCAAGAGAACAAACCATTAATAGACGAATTATAAAAATAATATTTATCACGAATCTATAAATATGAAACCATTAAAAATATTGTATAGTTTACCTTTTCATTATCCACTTTATTGGGTAGAAACACTTGAGAACTTACTTATCAAACCAAACCATATGGATGACACAATAGAGAAAATTTAGATGGACAAAAGATAATAGATATGTATTACTATGTAAATGAATCCTATGCTGATAATCATTGATGAAAATTATTATTTTAGGGGGATAATCATGTTTCATTTAAGATCTCTCATAATTTAGGGCATTATATTTTTGAAAAAAAGTCATGTTGTATCCCAAGTACATTATCCCTTTTGAGATACTTAAGTGTGTGAGTGATATAGATTATTAGTTTTCTATACCACCATGTCTCAGCTCCATGAATAATTTGTTTCATGTACGTCAATTAACAAAGTATCTTACCAATCATGTTCATGTCATTTGATACAAATATATTGATCTTGAATTGTATTATATATTTATTCATGTGATGATATAGGTTGTGGATAATAAATTGAATATCATGTGTAGGAAAAATCATTATTTTAGTACTAGTTTTATAGTATCATGGTCATATTCAAGAACAAAAAATGGGAGAATGAGAAGGAAATGTTCAAACAATGGACCGAGATCTTAAAAAATAGCAATTTTATACGTTTGAGGAATAAAAGACCATAGGTGGTGGGAATGTAACAACCCAGTTTTAGGTACTTTACCTTTTTTATATATTTTGATCCTATATAATTCTTGGGGTATGTTTTGGGATTTTTTAAAATGTTTTGGATATATTTCTAGATGTGAAAGGTCTAACCATGATTAGTAGAAACCATGAAGAAAACCCCTTGAAGGTTATGGAATTCAATTATAGTAATAGTGTAGTGAATACATAATATAAATGAACTTATGGTGTATAATATCCTACATGTCTTACAATGTAAAAATGAGACTCTAAATACCTTATGATATTATAAAAATTAAAATCAAAACCTCTTAAGGGTTTTGGTTTCAAATGAAAAATTAAATAACATGAATAATCAGAAGATCATGATATAAAATACTCACTGGATAGTTATTAATGAATTATAAAGTAAACATGGTGTTTCAAAAATTGTGACTTAAGAGGTTAAAATTTGAGACAAGCAACCTTTACCTTGAATTCCTTATTAGTTGATCACACAATATCATCATGTATAATAAATGTAACTATATTAATAAAACATTTCATTAACTTATTCATATCCATAATATTTTATAAATATCATTTCTAATTATTTTCTACATGTATATTAGTTTGTTACTCTCTATTTTCAATATCAGGTGTTGGTAATTTTGATTATTTTGAATTAGTTTCATACAGGTGGAATTGTTCGTCATTTTTATCCAAAACATCATCATTAACTAATAATATAATGTAATATAATTTATTATTTATAATTATTGAACATTTTATATTTTCATTATATTTTAATTTAGGTTAGAATCATAAATTTTGAATTTGATGATGAGTATATTTTGTTGATTTATTAGAAATAGATGATTTTATTTTAATTTATTTATTTATTTATATACATTTGAGTTAGAGAAGAAGACATGGATTGTAATTTACTCAACTATTGTTGAATTTGGTGACATATGGTCACTACCACCACAATAGTATGCCTTAATTCCTCTTAATGACACATTATTTTTATACACATGTTTCGATGGTTATGACGCATGGGAGCAGACCATCCCCTATACACTTTAGATGGATTGTAGTCTTCTATTTTAATTCATTTTTATGACTATGATTTAGGTGCATGGGATAGAAAAATTTCCTAATAAAAATTTTCTACGACTAGTTTTTAGAAGATATTCCACAATGGTTTTGTTATCCTCCATATTGGAGGATTTTTCCATGTTAAATTTTGTTGTTTTGTTGTATTATTTTACAAATTTTAATGTTTTATTAATACATTTATTTCTCATTAATTTTTTATAGTTAATATTCATTCATGATAGCATACATCAACACTATTATTATATTTTTTTAGCATCTATATTTTCAAAAACATTATTGAATTCCACTAATTCACTAAATAACCTTAAATATTAATGAATTTGACCTGTTTAATCAAACTTGAGTTCGATGTAAACTAACCCTAACCGTGATTACTCTTTCTCAGTGTAAATAAAGGAAATATATATTATTATATATAAATATAAAATATTTATGTTAAAAGAGAATGATATTAAATATTTATTTTTTTAAATGAAATAAATCAAAGAAATTAAATTTAGTAAATAAATTAACATATTTCATACCATATATCTAATAATAATTTAAAGATTTTGTTTTAGGATATTATATTTTTCATTAAATATATATTAAAATTAATACTATTCAATTAAAACATAAATTATTCATATGTATATATATATATATATATTTATAAAAAAAATATTATAATTGATCTTATGTTCAAAAGAGAAGACTATCTTAGGTTACATACAAAATTATTTTAACTTATATATTATATTTTAGTATATTAATTTTTTATTTTTCATAACTACAAAAGGAAATACTACCTATCCATATCATTGTATTTCTATAAAAACCAGTAATATTTTTTATAATAGATTAAAAATATAATTTTAATTTTGAATACATAAATAAAAACAATATCAGACCTAGAGTATTGGAGGCTTGGAATTTAAAATCACCAAAAAATTATTTTATCTGTCCATTTTAGATAACTGATAATTTGAAAGATAATAATGAAACCAATACATATCACATGATATTAATTTTGTGCCTTTATCAGTGTTAAAAAACCATTGATAAAGGGTATTTCTTTATCATCACTACCAAAAAGTTTTGATAAAACCACCCCTTTGTAATATCTTTTTTAGCATCGATATAGGTCACTTTTATCTATTATTTTTTAGTGATAATTAAGGGTGTCCTCTATCTAATCTATTTTAGTACTTATAAAAGGTGTATTTCCTAAAAACATTATATATAATTATAAACTTATAATAACCAATAAAATTATTTTTATTTATTTAAATAGAATATATTTTATGAAATATGATTTATATAAGATTGATTATGTGTTAACACTTAATATACATGATATTTAGTGAAACATTTATTATAAAATAAATTAAAATTCATATTAATTCATAATTTTATTATTTTTGTAGAATAATAGTCATTTAATAACAACTGGATGACATAAAAATCCAATTCATAAATGAATGATCTAATATTAGTTAATAAAACAAATTGAACTCCAATCGGACATACATTTTGATCATGGAGTCTTTTTCGGCTCTAACACATATAAAATTGACGCTTTGGAAAGGATGGTTTTCTATATATACATTTTCATCATTTTATTGATGTCTAAAAAGTCATTAAATGCCTCTAACAAATAGTTTTTTTCGAGGTAAATTATTTTTCTGAAAAGTTGATGGAAATTAAGACTCATTTAAGGGGGTATTATTGTCTTTGTTAGTGGATATTAAATGTATTCTAAAGTATTACACTCATATATATAATATGGGTTTTCAACTTTACCATTTTTTATTTTGTAGTTTTATTTATAATTATATATATAAATTATATTTGAGAAAAATACTAATAAAATCGATTTAAAATCAACTAATGGAAAATAAAATTTCAAGCCAGGAAATTCAAAATACCAAGACCAAGAGTATCCATTTAAATATTGGCTATCTAAGTGGTGATCAACATGGTTTACTTCTATTCTAACAAAGAAAAATCCATAGGAGGAAAAGTTCTCAAACGAATCTTTAATCCTATTCAAAATCAACCCAAATGGATACAAAAAAATTATCATGTTCCAAAATAGAATCAATTACAATCATGAAATCAAATTTTATCAAGAAAAACATCTAATAATTCTCACATAAAAATTCAAAACCCATCCATGATATAAGGACTTCAACAATCAGAGGTCTCTAATTAGTGATAAAATATTTATGGTGTGATGAAATTACCTATCCATGATGTTCTTGCACAACCAACCTAATACCCACCCTATTATTTCATTCTAACACCACGTCAACATTGAATTTATGAACATTGGTCATATTAGGGGCATATCTACCCAAACTATGGTATCTAATGCTACTGGGTCTACAAATAGATTTTGAGTTACATATAGAAAACCACACATCCACATGTTAACCCCAAAAGTGATATGGCCATTAAATCTGATTAAAGATAAATTCATTCTGACATACCCAAATCATTTAATAAACCGAGAAAAGATCAAAAACTATTTTTTCATTGAGAGATTTGACCCACTATATAGGATTGAATGGAAATTGATGAAAAAAATAAATAACCTCATAGAAATTATTCTACTAAAAATGATACTAATAATATATAATAAATTGATATACAAATTGAAATTAACATATTTGAATATAGTAAATACAAATATATAGTTTAGTTTATTTATATATTATAAATAAATTTTAAAAATAAATATTTAAAAATATTTGCATAAAAATGTATTTCTAAATAAATAAAGCATATGTAAATAAATATTTATTGTTAATTTT
The DNA here is from genome assembly GCA_963277665.1 of Viscum album. Classification (NCBI taxonomy): domain Eukaryota; kingdom Viridiplantae; phylum Streptophyta; class Magnoliopsida; order Santalales; family Viscaceae; genus Viscum; species Viscum album. The sequence continues at coordinate 1,774,891,120 of OY728138.1, read as the reverse complement.
ATTTAAAATAAAACAACAATGCATTTTATTAATCTTATAAAATGAATTAATATATATATACAACTAATGATTATATAAAAATATATGTTTAAATAAACAAATATATGTTTGTTTCTATATTCTAATATATGTGAATCAATATATATATATATATATATATGTGTGTGTGTGATATATAAATGTCTATGTGTGTGTATGTGTGGGTCAATATTTCCAAAATACATAATGTATAAATGTGTTTTTATAAATATAGATTTATCATTAAATATAGTATATAAAAGTATTTAATATACATATTTATAAATAAGTAATAAAAAATTTATATTAAAATATAAAATTATATGTAGATATGCATAAATATATATATATATATATATATAATCTAAAAATAAAATATGAATACAATTTTAAAAATTTTATTTAGAAATAATTATATAAATCATTTGTAAATAATTATTATCTATTTTATTTAGAATAATATTTAACTAATTTTTAAATTATGAAAATGTATTAGTATATATATATATACTTCTTATATAAACACATTTGTATAATATTAAAAGAAACTATTTATATTTATATTCCAATATATGTAAATGAATATAAATATATACTATATTAAAATAAACATAAGTGTATATGTATCATATATATATATATATAAACACACTCGAATACATGTATAAATCCACCCACACGTGAACATATATTTTTAAAATGTATTTAAAAATAATTATATAAATATAAATATATAAATATAAGGATAAAAAAAATATATCTAAATATATATATAAATAAATATATGTATTGTAAAATATAGAAGAAAAAGGTAGGGTGGTAGTAAATGGGCTTGCATTGCCCATATAAATCATATTTTCGAGACTATGAGTGTTTGTGTGTATATGTATTGGACAACTATTGACGACTAAAGTAGTATGGTCATGATTTCTAATAGAAGGGGTTGTTGGGAAACATCATGCGTGAGCTGGAAAATGAGGTGTTTGAGAATTGTGATAAAACAGGGGGTCAAGTTCCGATAATGGGTTGGGGAGGGGTGTGAACTACAAAATAAAAACTTATCCAATGGTATCAGTGCTAAAAAAGTGATGATTAAGGTTGAATTATTTTAAGTGATATTAGACCATAAATGTTTTTATCAATAATCATTCCCACTTAGACCACTAATTAAGAACCAGTCTGTAATAGTGTGCCTATCAGGTTTTATTAGTTCTATAAATATGATAATAATATACTTATTCTATCAGTGATACTTTTATAATATATGGAAGAGGGTTTTATCAGTGATACCTCTATAAATAATAATTGTTCTACTCAAATGAAAAATTAAAATTCTACATGGTAAGCACACTACAATAACCATTGCATCTAAAAACAAAATATTTATAACAAATTTTAATATTTTCATACATTAAACAATATATACAAATTTAACCACTTAAATACAAATAATTTTTTTTAAAAAATTTCAATACATTATAGTTACATTGATCTATAAAATTCATTACGAGAAAAAATTAATTTTTCAACAAACTCAAAATCAATCTAACCCATAAGAGACCTTCTCCATGGGTTAGAAAAAGCATTAAGAAAAGAAGCATGAACCTATAATATAAACTAGATTTTTTATTAAAACCATATAAAGAAATAAATAAAATATTAATATGATACAAAAAATCATTGATAAAACATAAATATAAAAGAAAAACCTAAAATATAAAAAATTATAAATAAATAAAAAAGGATATCAAAGTAAATAAATAAAACAAATTAAATGGTAATATGACAATGCAAGCATGTTTACTCAGTTTTGACATGATAATGCACATTTCTAACCAAAAGGTTACTTTTATATCGAACAAAAATACTTTCAATAAAACCATGAAAATAATTTTCTAAATTTTCACGCAGTTAATTCCTACAAGAATTAAATGAATAATTGACCATTGTTCTAATTTATCATCACAACTGTGCTTGTTTTTTAGTATCCAGTGTATATTTTGAACTAAAAGTTAAATTATAAACTAAAAAAATTCCCTTTTAGCTAGACATGATTCATCATCCATTAGATTGTTAAGTATTTATTTTATACCTTTCACAAATTAAGAACAAATCATTTTCCTAAATTAGAACAGAAATCCAAGATCGTATACTCACTTTTGAGTTTGTGGCATATGTTTTAAACTAAAATTTGAAATTTAAATTGAAAATATGTACATCTCAATTTAACATGTGTTTAATTCATAGAAATCACAAATAAATCATCAATAATTGTCTAAAAATATCATTAAAGTATAATATTATTTTATTAGGCTTGGTGGGTGATGTATGTTTTCAACTAAAATGTCCCATATAAATTTAAAACATGAACTTTCCGTAAAACCATTCAACCTATGTTTCAGATTAATGTGTGGTTTATTTTTATAATTCAGTAATGAATCATTAATTATTTTATAAATGTGGAATAACAATCTATGTTTTTTTCTTAGTTATGAGTATGTGACACATGTTTGGAGCTAAAATATTACTTTTAAACTAAAACCACACACTTTTAGTCATATCAACTAAATTAGGTTTTTAAACGACCTGTAATTAATTCAAGTAAATCCAAAAATGAATCATCAATCATCTTCCTAATGTATCATGATAATCCATTTTGTTTTATTTCTTTTGACTATGTGATTTAAACTAAAATGTCACTTTTAACTTGAAAACACACACTTTCAGTCAAACCATCCAAACCACATATTAGATTGGTGTATGGTTAATTATTATATATCATAGTAGAGAAACATATATTTTTATGAATGTATCATCTTCATCTAAGAATTTTATCTTAGTTTTGAGTATGCTATGTGCATTTTGAAATAAAATTCCCTTTCGAAAATAAAAAACACACTTTCAATCAAACCAGAAACACTATGGTCTATATTTTGTGTGGTAAATTTGAATGTTTCAAAATGTAATAATGAATCATTTTCCAATATTATAAAAAAATGTTTTTTCTCAGTTTTTTGTATGTGACACATGGTTAAAAGTAAAATGTGTCTTTAAATTGAAAACATTTACTTCCATTCATACTGGCTACACCACATGTCATATTGTTGTACCGTTAATTCCTTTACATAAAAATTTAATCATAAATCATTTTCCAATATTATAATGAAAATATTATGGTGTATTTTTTATTTTTATTTTAATTTATGTTTTTTGAGATAAAAAGTACTTTTAAATTGAAAACATTCGCTTTTAGTAAAACAAACAAATAGTGTATTATATGAATGTGGTGTTAATTTCTACATTTCAATAATTAATAACTAATTATTTTTCAAATATATGAGTTCTGTTTAATTTTTTTACCTTATTTTTACTTTGTTACATTCATTTTGAACTAAAATTTCTATTTTAAACTAAAAAAATACTTTCACTCTTAATTTCCATACAGAAGTTTGAAAGATGTGTTGATAATTCCAACACATTGTAAATGAATAATTAACCAATTTACTAATTTATCTTTTAAATTTAGTATATTTTCTCATTTTCTACCACATTACATGTCTTTTGAACTATAATATCATTTTATAATAAACATAAACACTTTCAATCAAAATGGAAATACAATTTATCAAGTTGATGTGAGGTTAATTATTGAATTTCCCAAATGAAAAACCTATAATTTTAGTAATTCATCATGATAATATGAGTGTTTATTATTTATTTTTAGTATATGATGAATTTATTGAACTAAAATGGCCCTCTAAAACTAAAAAAAACATCTTTCTATTATACTAGGCACACCACTTGTTGGAATCACATTTGGTTAATTACTACATGTCACCAATTACTCACCAATAATTTCCAAATGATTCATAGAAATCCGATAATTTTTTATTGGTTTTTATTATGTAATAATATTTTGAATTAAATTTTACCATTTCAATTAAAAACATGTAATTTTATTCCTATTATGTTTATTAAGTGTCAAAATGACATGAGCTTAATTTATACACATTAAAAATAAGTCATTAATCATTTAACTGGATTATTATGTAAACCCAAATTTTTTCCTTAGTTTTAACTATGTCGAACCTGTTTTGAATTAGAATATGATTTTTGAATTTCAAACACACACATTTCACCCTATAGTTAATGATAAAAAAATAAATAAATACAAATTAAATTCATATCATCCTCTATGAAAAAAAAGCTTTTAAAATCAATGTAAAATTAATATTCATGATTTATTCAAACATTATGAGATAGTTTAAGATAAAAGATGATTCCTAAATAAACTACTTGTTTTTATCATTACATTTTATATCCTATTTTATTGTTTTTTAAATTTTTATTGTTTTTTATTTTAATAATATCTCATAAATATATTGTAAAAAATTTTATAATGTGATCATTATTTTATAATATTTTATTAGTTTAATTTACATAGTCTTTAATAAAATTATATAATTTTTCATTACCATGATATTATAATGTGACTCTATTTTTTAAACAATACAAGTTCACTACTTATGTAAATCCAGAGATTTCATTAAATATCTTCTTTAAAATTAATTTAAATTCTCTGATATCTTGAGTTGAAAACAATGAATTGCTTAAATTTCTTTTTATGTAACTCCAATTTGATGTTGTTTTTCACGTAAAATTTCTTTTCTTCTATAACTTGTGTTGCACACATGGTCGAGTCTTACCTAAAAACTATATACTATTAATATTATTATTTAACATGATAGTGAACTCCTATATTTTGAAATAGATTTAATAAATAAGATAAAAATAATTATTAAAATATGGTTTATAAATGATTTTAAAATTTATTTATTTGTCACCAACTAATTATAAATGAAAAATATGAATCAATTAAATATAAAGGATGTTTTTTATAAGAAAAAGTTTTAATGCTACCAAAGGATTTTTATCTGAAAATATTAAATTAATTAATATTATAGAATTATATTATTGAAGTGTATATATTATATATTAAATAAAATAATTTTTTCATTCATCCAACAGATTTTATAGTCATAAAATAAAAATAAATCAAATTTTAATCATAAAAAGTTATATTTTTTTAAAAAGATATGTTTGCCACATTTTAATGGAAGGCTTGTTTTAAAACTATATTTTTATAATTTTATAAATTTCAATAGACAAAAACTTATTTTTTAAAATAGTAATTTCAAAATTATATTAGTTTAGATTTTTGGAATTTTTTTGAGAAGTCTCATTTTTGGTTGAATATAGAAAATAATGTTTTTCTATGAAAATAGCTGTTACATTTAAATTATTTTCCCAGAAATAATATATTTTAAATTTAATTTAAGTTATAATATGTTTAATAATTTATATATTAATAAATTTTAGGTTATTGGGATCCATTTCATACTAAAATAGGATATAACAACTTTGTAAGCTTTTGAACATTTTAACATTAGAAACTCACTTTCTCGTTCTTTCCATAGGATTAATTTTAAATTAAATTTTAAAACTTATGTGAATGCAATTTGGAAGAAATGGATTCCGTATATTTTTTATTTTAATAATTTTTAGTCTATTAAGGTCAAATTTGTAATTTACTAAAATGAGTACTTAAATAAATTAAAATTAATTACATTGACTAATGTGAAAATGAGTTTACTTATTGGTTAATCATAACAGATAATGTGTGTGAATAACCCAAAACATGTCCAAATTTTTTTCTAGACATACTTCTATTAAATACTCAAATTTTAAAAAAAAATCACTATTGGAGGATCTTTATGTAAGAGATACCTACCAATAGTGTTTACTTTTTGGTAATTACAAGAATGGATCTCCTCCTCTTAAATTAAAGTGCATTCACTCTCCCATCATCATCACATATCTCAAGTCATTTCGCTTGATCAAATAGAGATTTTTTTTCCAAATTTCATCATATCGTAATAGGAGCCTCAATATGGGAATAAATCTATCAAAGGAAGTACTATGGTGAAAATCAAAAGAAGTTTCTCGAAGAGGATGTAATGTCATCAATGTACATTTTTGTTTTGTTTCCTTCTCCACCCCCTCAAAATATTATTATAACATGATTATATAAAAACATAACTATCCTAAATATACTTATATGTTTTTATTTTATGGTTAATACCAAAACCCACACACATTTACGTCAAATGGGAACCGAAATCATCATTCATCTGTACGACAAAATATTACACCACGAAATGATATCATTCGTTTTTTCCTTTAACACCTCTCATAGCTAAGAATTATGATATAATTTTTTTATATATTATATTTATTATATTTATAACATAATAAAAAAAATTTATTCATTATATAAATTAAATTTTTTTATTTTCATGTCGTTGGGGATACAATAACATTACTCATGTGTATGATAGTCGACTGCCTTGCGAAGCACTGTGAGGTGTTTTCACTAACTGTTTGTTGAGTCAATAAGGTTTTCCTTATAAATTTTTCATTCCTTCATACTTGGGGGAGATTGTTGAGTCAATAAGGTTTCTGTATGAAATTACCGTTCTGTCTTGATTTGAAAATCACAAACACCTTATCTTCAGGAAAATTTAATTCTACCCTATGTTTTACTTTCATATGGAAATTTTTTCTTCCCTAAGGAATTTTATCCCTACCATGTTTTTCTTTATTCATTTTTTCTAAGTGTAAAATTCGGTTTTGTATCCAAAACCTCATAATTGTATAATAATTGGATATAGGGCATTCTGTTTTCAGGATCCGAATTATGAATTTGAGTTCTTTGAATTCAGACACCAAACTCTTATGATTTTTGATTCCGAGTTATCTAAATTCAGACTCTAAAATCTTATGTGTTCTGACTCCGAGTTCTTTAAATTTAGACTCTGAAATATTTTGAGTTCTGACTCTGAATCATAATGAATTCAGACTCTGAACATTCTATGTTCTGTCTCCGAATTCTCAAGAATTCTGACTCCAAACATTGTAAGTTCTGACTCCGAATTCTCATGAAAGATGACTCCGAACATTGTATGTTCAGGTTCCGAATTCTTGTGAATCCAGATTCTGAATTTCCTTGAAATTCAGACTTTGGAATTCTATAGAGTTCAGGTTCCAAATTCCTTGGAAAATAGAATCCGAATATTATTGTATTATAGACACCGATTGTGTTTTTGGTTAGACTCCAAACATTTATTTTATTACATTCCAAATATTTGATTTTGGTTATGTAACCATATTATTTTCTTACACCTGTATTGGTTATAAAATGATGTTGTGCATTCAGTTACTTACTAACTGTTTTTTGAGTGACACATGTACAGGTCCCTACTAAATTTAAGGAACAACGTGACTATTGGAGGAGGGAGCCGACTGTTGGAGATGTGCCTATAAATAGGGGCTCATTTTAAAAAGCTCAATACTGTTCTATGACTCTAGAGATTACATGTTGTTGAAGTGATTTCTAGAGAGAGACTCTCATGCTTAGTGAGTACTGAACACCTTGTTCAGATTTTCTTCGTGCGACTATGAATGTTGCTGATTACATTCGAGGAATTTAGGGGATAAGAAGACAGAGGTGCCGACTACTTTGGAGTTTAGGGATTCCATTCCGAGGAAGACAAAGGTGTCGACTACCTTAAAGATAAGGGCTTGCAGGGATAGAAAGATGGACTCTGATCTTCGTATCTAGGTCTTACCCTGGTGTGGGTAAGACATACTTTCTTGAAAGTATAAATCAATGGACCTTTATCCACGGTTTTTGGAAACCCTTCTTTTTGAGTTAAAAGATTTACTACTTGTTACTTGTTTTGTTACATGTTTTCTGCTTCATTTTTTTATTTTTGAGGAAAGTATAACAATCTTATACTTCTTTATACTTTTACTCTAATTTAGTAAGATTCTATATGCTTTAAGGTAGAATATTTATCTTTGTAAACTTTAATTGAGTTTCATTTTCCGGAACCATCTTTCTAGAGTTTCTTTCTTGGAATCACTTTTCCAGATTCAAGCAAGTTTATAGAACTAGAGGTTTTGTGAATTTTTTCCTTGATTAACTTTATTAAACATTACCATATTTAAATGTTCCAAAGGAATTTCTATAAGTATACAATTCAACCCCCTCATGTATATTGAGCATCATACGATCCTACATTTGGTATCTAAGGAGAATATCATTCTTCATACCATCTCAACAATTGGTATTATAGGAGGTCTCTGAAATACTTATATTCACATATAAGTTTTCCTTGCTCAAGTTTTTCATTTTTTTATATTTTCCTTCCGGAGGAATATTTTCCTTGTTTACAAACATTTATTACTAATAAGTTTGTGTGGAATGTTTTTCTTTAAGATGGTAGGAATCAATTTTGGTTCCATAGATAACCTAATTCTAACAAGACCACCTATTTTTATGGGAATTATTATGAATACTGGAGAGATCATATGAAGACATTCATTATCAATACTAGAGTGGATAATTTTTTTATACTTACTGGAGGATATAAAATCCCTAACAAAGAATTTAGTACTTTAGCAAATCAAGCGAAGCATGAATATCAATAGAATTATATGGTACGCAATACATTTCTTTGTTCTATGACTAGAAATATATATATCCAAATTTTCATCTTGTGAAGAATCAAATTGTATTTGGAAGAAACTCAAAGTTACACATTTGGAAACTTCAAAAGTTATCGATACTAGAAGAGCCATGCTCAGAGCTGAATATCATGGTTTTTTATTTCCTTATGGAGAACCTATATGTAAGGTGTATAAATATTCATGACTATTGTGAATATTTTACAATCCATGGGTGAGAAAGGATTATATGGTGAAGATCTTAATGATAAGATCATAGACATCATTCCCAATGAGTGGGAATCCAAGAGGACTGCTATTGATGAGAATTGAAAGGTCACTAAGATTTCTCTTGATGAACATTTTTGAACTCTTCTTCAACAAAAGACTATAATGAAGAGAGATGCTGACAAAATTAAGAAGAAGAATAGGAATGGAAGTGTTGCATTTACTACAACTTCAAATCTTATGAAATCCATTACTCCTGAGAGAGTTACAAGATTCAAATCTAAGAAGGTTGTTATACAATCTGAATCTAGTGGAAGTGAATCTTCAGAGAATGAATTATAAAATATTGCTCGAAGGATAAACAAGATTGTTGGACAAAAGAAATTTTAATCCAGATATAAGAAGAAATAATGGAAAGATAAGAAAGACTCAGAAGTTACATGTTATGAATGAAAGAGAGCTGGACATAAAAGGCCTGATTGTCCTATGCTTAAAAGAAAATAAAGGAAGGAAAATCATTCTGAGATAAATAGAAAGAAATACTACAAATCTAAAGCTAAGAACGTCTTGAAAGCTAATGACACATGGATTTCTAGTGATGTTTACTCTTCAGATGAATCATCAGATTATGAATCTTCTGGATAGAAGAATCTTGGTCTAATAGCCAAAATACCTATTGACAATCATTGCTTAATGGATAAGGTACAAAATGCTGAATCAATGACCAATGTTTATTTAAATACAAATTATAGTAATTTTAAATATTATGAATCTTCAGATGAAGAATATTATTCTGATGAAGATAATACTCTACCTACCTATAAAGAAGTTTCTAGGTTTTCTAAGATCATTGAGAATGAGAATTCAAAACTCAAGAAAACGCTTGATAAAGACAATTCTAGTATATCTATTCTTTCTAAGGAAATATCAGATCTTTCTAAAGATCTTGATAAGAAAACCCTTGAATTTGAAATTATTTCAAAAATCTTGAGGAAGTAAAATCCGAGAAGGATAAAATTTCTAAGGATCTAGAAAATGTAATTTTAATGAAAAATGTTTTCGAGCCTAACTCTAGTTCCAAACCAAATGTTTTTGAAGATAAGAGCTCAGTTATTAGACTGAAATTCGATATTTTTTCATTGAGGAAGTGTTTGTAAAACATTAACTTAGGTAAGGAAAATTTTGATAAGATGTATTCTCAAATCCAACCTCTAAGGAATAGTTCTAATTTTGATTATACTAGTTCTAAATGAATTTTTAGTAACAATTATTTTGTTCCTCAAAGTGCACCTTTCTGCACTATGTGTCAGTTTAGTGAGCACTAGGAAAAAAATTGTAAACAAAACTCAGTCCTTAGGATTTCATAAAGCCTGTTTTTTTTTAAGAAAATGTGGGTGCCTAAAATTTTGATTTCTGAAATTTCCAGATCCAAGAAATTTTGGGTTCCGAAAGTCTAACTCTTTTGTTTTTAAAAAAGTAGAGAGAGTAGCAACAAAAATACTTGGTACATGGATAATGGATGTTCCAGGCATATTACTGGTAACAAAAACTATTGTGAAAATATTATCAAGACCAAAGGAGGAAATGTAACTTTCAAATATAATGCTCAGGGAGAAATTATTGGTATAGGTAACATCATTATTCTTGGAAAAAAATTTATTTCAAATGTTTTATTTGATAAGGTAATTAAGCACAACCTAATTAGCATATGTCAATTATGTGATGAAGGTTACCATGTGAATTTTAGGAATGACAAGTGCTTAGTACAAAATTCCAAATAAGAGTTTATTCTTTCTGCCCATAGGCAAGAGAATGTTTACACACTAAACATAGAAGTTCTTAAGAGCCAAGACTTACCTAGCCTTAGTGAAATGGAATATCATTCTTGGTTTTGTAATAGAAGGTTAGGACATTGTAACCTTAGAAACATATGCAAACTCTCTAAGAGAAGACTAGTTAGGGATCTAAAAGAGCTTAGATTTGATTCTTAAAAAGTCTGTGATCATTGTCAATATGAAAAGCAACATAAAGCAAGTTTTAAATAAGTCAGTGAAGTCTCAATTACTGATGCATTATAGATAGTACTTATTGAGGTTTTTGGTCCAACACAAACTGGAAGTATTGGAGGCAAGTATTTTGTATTTGTCTTAGTTGATGGTTACACTAGATTTAGGTGGGTCTATTTTATAGTAAATAAATCTGAATATTTTTCCTATTTCAAAAGTTTTAGAGCCCAAGTTAAAATGAGAAAAACCTTTCTTTGATAACTATTCATAGTGATCATGGAGGAGAATTCCAAAATTCGGAATTTGAAACTTTTTGTAGTATAAAAGGCATTACTCATAACATATTAGCACCTAGAACACCTAAAAAATGGTGTTGTTGAAAGAAGAAATATAATTCTTCAAGAGATAACAAGAACCATGTTGAGTGAGTATTCTATAGCCAAACATTTTTGGGCTGAACCTGTAAGTACTTCTTGTTATAATATAAATAGAGTTTTGATTAGACCCTTTCTTAATACAACTCCATTTGAGTTATGGAATGGTAGAAAACCTAGACTTTCCTACTTCAAGGTTTTTGGTTGCAAGGTATTCATTCTGAATACTAAAGATAATCTATACAAATTCGCACCAAAATCTGATGAATGAATTTTCTTAGGCTACTCCACAACTTCTAAGGCTTATAGAGTTTTCAATAAAAACACTTGTACTGTTGAAGAGACAATACATGTTAAATTTTATGAAACAGATCCTTTTGTTTTTAAATAACCCCAACATACATCTTAGGATGTGTTTTCAAAAAATGATTATCAACCTTTGTTAGAATATCCTTCTGATAAAGAAGATTCCCAAGAAAATGTTTCTGAAGCATTTACCCCAGAAGATTTCCTACCCTATGTTGATGAACAGGTTTTACAAAACCCAAATAAGTTGTTTCTAAAGAATCATCCTAGTGATATTATCATTAGTGATGTGAATCAACCTATAAGGACTAGAAGTTCCTTAAGAAATGAAGTACAATATCTAGCATTTCTTTCCCAATTAGAACAAAAAAAACTGATGAAGCTTTAGGTGATGATGATTGGATAAAATCTATGAAAGACGAGCTAAATGAATTTAAAAGGAATAAAGTATGGACCTTGGTTGAAAGACCTAAGGAAACGTCTGTCATTGGTGTAAAATGGGTCTTCAAAAATAAGTGTTATAAAAATGGAATCATAATAAGAAATAAAGCTAGGTTGGTTCCTAAAGGCTATAATCAACAATAAAGAATAGACTATGAAGAAACCAAAGCTCCAATAGCTAGACTTGAATCTATTCGTATTTTACTTGTCTTTGCAGCATTCTTCAATTTCAAACTTTTTCAAATGGATGTGAAATGTGCTTTCCATAATGGTTTTGTACAAGAGGATGTTTTTGTTGAACAACCTCCTAGTTTTGAAGATACAAAACATCCTGAACATGTTTATAAACTTACCAAATCTTTGTATAGACTTAAGCAAGCCCCTCGAGCTTGGTATGATAGACATACAAGATTTTTTCTTTTAAATAATTATGTTAAGGGAAATGAAGATCCAACCCTTTTTATAAAGAAAAATAAGAAAAATGTTTTGATTGTTCAAATATATATTGATGAAATTATGTTTGGTTCAACTCAGAAATCTTTAACTGATTCCTTTGTGGATCTAATGAAATCTGAGTTTGAAATGAGTATGATGGGTGAGTTAAAAATTTTCCTTCATTTTCAAATTTCTCAAAAACCAGAAGGAATCTATATATTCCAATATAAGTATATTAAATATATTATTAAAAAGTATGAATGTTACAACACTAAGAGTAGTAGTACTCCCATTGGTACTTGAAACAGACTTGATCTTGATGAAGCTGGGAAACCAGTAGATCAATGATCTTTTAGAGGTATAATAGGATGTTTACTTAACTTGACAGCTAGTCATCTGGACTTAATGTTTTTAGTATGATTATGTAAAAGATATCAATCCAATCATAAGGAATCTCATTTAAAGGAAGTGAAAAGATTTTTTTGACACTTAAAGGGAACCATGGATTTAGTACATTTTTATACTTCTGGAAATGATTTTGTTTTAAAGAGTTTTTGGATGCTAACTTTAGTAGATGTAGAATGGATAGGAAAAGTACATCTTGAAAGTTTCACTTCTCAGGAGATTCATTAGTCTCTTGGTCTTGCAATAAGAAACACTCTGTAGCACTTTCCACAGCTAAAGATGAATATATAGCAGCTAGAAGTTTTTGTGATCAAGTGTTGTAGATGTAACACACACTCACAGACTATGGTATGAGTTTTACCAAAACACAAATTTTGTGTGATAATACTAGTTCCATTTCTTTAAGCAAAAATATTGCACATCACTCTCGAGAAAAACACATAGATATTAGGCATTACTTTCTTAGAGATCACATACTAAAAGAAGATATCATTCTTTGGTATATCATAACACAAGATCAAATTTCTGATATTTTCACAAAATCTTTACCCACTGATAGATTTGAATACACTAAATATAAGTTATCAATGATAACTTTAAGGTAATATTCCTTGTTAACTTTTTTTTGAAACCAATATCCTTAGAGTAATAAACTCCTTTTCATATGGGGAGTACATTTTCTGGTAAGTTTTTAAAAAAAAATTCCTAATGAAGCATTTCAAAGTTTTCATAATGATGTTTTTCAAATTTTTCATAATGAAGTTTTTCAAATTTTTCATAATAAAGTTTTTCAAATATTTCGTAATTAAATTTTTCAAATTTTTCGTAATGGTGTTTTTCAAATTTTTCGTAATGAATATTTTTGTTCTTAAAATTTTCGTAATGAAGATTTTTGTACTTGAGATTTCGGTAATAGAGTTTTTTTTCATTTCTTTAATCAAATATTTTTTGAATCCAAATTTCATCAAGAAGAATTTTCTTTAATACGAATAATCTTCCAAGAAATATGAATGGTATGTTTTATTTATTAAGTTTTCATAATCATAATTTACTTCCTGGTATTCTCATTTGGTTTTAAATTTTTTCAGATTCCCTTTTCCTTAAATCCAAATATTTTTCTAAAAACCTCAAAAGATTGGATTCTATCAAGTTTTTCTTGTAGTTATCATATCAACTGTAAGATCTGATCATAAGAATTTTCATCCATTGGATTGAGTTTGAAAGATGAATCGTCACTTCCAACGCCTATATAAAGGACCCTCGAAGGGTTTTCCCACACTGATTCGCAAGCTCTCGCGTGATTAAGTGCTACCTCTCTACATAAGCCCATTCCGAACTTCTCAGAGTTTTCTCAAATCCGAATGTCTGTAGAAGAATCCTCTCCGAAAGTTATGTCTACATACAAGTTAATTACAGATTTTCAGGTATATAGAGAAAGGTTGTTACATCTGAACTTTTTCAAAAAGTATGATTCTATAATCTCAAAGAATATCAAACCCATTGGATGGGAGAGTGTCTGCATATCAAATCCAAGGGCTCAAGATTTTGTTTTTCCAGATTTTATTGTTGAGTTTTATGAATCAGTTGGTTTGATTAAGGAAGAAGGTAGAGAGAAGTTTTTATTTAATAGTTATGGTAAGACTTATGCTCTATCATATACTAATGTAGATATCTTGGTTGGAATTCCATATGAAGGGGAAGACGAGTTTTGTTCCCACAAGTTGTTGGATGTCAAAGGAATCTTTGTAAAGGTGAAAGCCATGGAGTTCCTCGGTCTTACTGATGTCAAGACTCTGAAGATTGATCACCTCTTTACAAATAATTTGATTCTTGAATTATGGGTTCAAGGATAAATCATTCTGAGAAAAGGTGACAAGGACATAATGAAGAAGAGTGATATGTACATCTTAGATTTTCTGGTGAACCTGAGGAAGGTTAATTTGGTTAAGAATATTCTGATTATGATCGAGAATATAAAAAAAGGAAATCTGAAGGCTCAGATTATCATGTACCTGACGATTCTTTCTAAGTTTATTGTTCGGTGTCTAGAATCTTTTAAAATCCCTTGAATTTCAAAAAATAGAAATTGAAAACTCATGCTAGTCAGTGATGATACCCTGAAGAGGATGGACATTGGTTTTTCTAAGGACTCGGGATAATTTTATCACCTAACAGAGGAGGAAGCTGAAGCTGTTCCGAAGAAGCAAGAAGTGGCTGAACCATCCAAAAAGGCAGGAGAGAAGATAAAGTTGAAGGATGTAGAAGAGGAAGAGAAAACCCCAAAAGCTAAGGAAGCCCAATCCGCACCTACAAAACCTATGAAGAAAAAATCATACCCAAATGAGGTTGTAGAAAAAAAGAGCTATGATAAGAAAAACTGGAAGGAAGGAGAGCCACTATTTGGTTTGGATCCTGTAGAAGCCAAGGCTTTGAAAGAGAAGACAACAGATGAGTTTGAGAAGCAGGCTAAAGAATAGAAACAAAAGAAGAAGATGCCTGAGACTAAAATTGTTCAATCCCTTCTGAGGGATACTGAGAAAGAATCATAGAATATCCCAGTACCAGAATCTTTCTTGGTAGAGGCTTTACCTGAGAATCCGGGTAAGAAATTTCTCACTCCAAAAAATCCCAAGAAAGATAAGGAGAAAATGTTGTTGAAGAAGTGGAAGAAGCTGAAAGTACTGATGACACAACTGATTTGATTAAGCAGTTGTAGGACATTCCTAAGAAGGAAATTCCATCCGATAAATTGTCAATATGATCCTCTCAAGCTGAATCTTCAAAGATTTATACTCCTAGGTTAGATGACAAGGCTGAAGATGAAGTGAAAAAGTTTCCTGAGGAAGAAAGTTATAATCGTCATTTTATTCATCCTAAAGATACTGAGGCAGGAGCTCAGAAAGAAGAAGTATATGAAGATAAGATTTTTCATATCTCTGATAGTGAACATGAATCTCCAGATGAGGAATTCATTCCGAGAACTGATAAAGGAAAATAGGTGGTTGTTGATACGCTCACTAAAGCTATTATAAAGAAGAAAGAAAATGGTGGATGTTCAAAGAGGAAAGTTGTTGATCTAGAGAAAGAACCCTCACCTAGAAAAGTATCCAATTTGGAATCATCATCTCTTGGACATGATTTCTTTGTCTAGTAATTGAAGAAGTTGGTTGACACCATTCCGATTTTTCCAAGCATAGACTCTAGATGTCTAATGCTTCAACACACACTAAATCAGAAATCAGATTCAGTGTCCTTGGTGATGGACAAGTGTGTCAAGCTTGAGGCTGACTTCAATAATTTCTTCATTAACTACGAAGCACACAAGAGGTCCTGTAAGAAAATTTTTGGCTAGTCAAAGAGGACAGTTGAATATTTGAGAGAACATGATGAATTCCAAGATGGTGTCAAAGAGGCTTTTGACATTGAATATGGTAAGATCAAAGATCTTACAACCAGTTTTGAAGAAAAGTTAACTTTGGAACATAATACCCGGATTCATGAAGTGAAGGATCTGAATGGGAAATTTTATTATATTTCCAAAATATGTAAGAGATAAAGAGGCCTTCAGATTGAGATTGAAGAAAATCTGGTCAAGCAGGAAGAATTCCTAAAGGTTCAAGCATAAGCTCTTAAGTCTCAGGAATAAAGAATTAAGGATTTAGTGAAGAAAGATCAGGATCAGAATTAGCTTCTTAAGCGAACTGAGGAAGATCATAAGGAGCTCAAAAAGTTGAATACTACAGTCAATAATTTGATGTCTAATGACAAGGAAGGATAAATTTGTTCCAATATGATCGTTTTTTGTATTCATTTACATGTACAAATTCTTTCTTATCATAATAAATTTTTTGTTTGGTTTCTTGTCTTTTGGATGTGTTGTACTAATCTTTCAGGTAATATAATTTCTTTTTCATTCCCTAAAATTCTTTTTTAAAATCACAAAGGGGGAGAGAGGAAAAGGAATACTAAGTAAAGAAGAAATATCCCTATGTAAGGGGGAGTTTATCTAAGAGGTAGTTTTCATTACGATGATTCATATATTCAAGATTATGAAAAATCTCATTCCGGAAATCTAGAATACATTCCATAGAGTTCCAAAGCCTAAGGGGGTGTTAGTCATATTCATCATTGTCCGTGTGTAAAGGGAGATATGTTTTATTTCAAAGTATAGAAAAATATTTTCTATGTTCTTATATTCTTTTTTGTAAGGATGTTTTTGCTTTCCAAAAATGGGGATATTGTTGAGTCAATAAGGTTTTCCTTATGTATTTTTCATTACTTCATACTTTGGGGAGATTGTTGAGTCAATAAGGTTTCCTTATGAATTTACCATTAATTCCTTTTTTGCAAATCACAAACACCTTATCTTAAGGAAAATTTTATTCTACCCTATGTTTTACTTTTATAAGGAAAATTTTTCTTCCCCAAGGAAATTTATCCTTACCATGTTTTTTGTTATTAATTTTGTCTAACTATAAAATTAAGTTTCGTATCCAAAACCTCGTAATCGTATAATACTTGGATATAGAGCATTATATTTCCATGATCCGAAATCTGACTCCAATTTCTCTAAATTTAGACTCCGAACTCTTATGAGTTCTAACTCCGAAATCTCTGAATTCAGACTCTAAACTCTTATGAGTTTTGAATCTGAGTTCTCTGAATTCATACTTCAAACTCTTCTGAGTTCTGACTCCGAATCCTAATGAATTCAGACTCTGAATTTTCTATGTTATGACTCCAAATTTTCATGAATTCTGACTCCAAAATTTGTAAGTTCTAACTCTGAATTCTCATGAACACTGACTCCGAGCTTTGTAAGTTCAGGTTCCTAATTCTTGTGAATCCAGATTCCGAATTTCCTTGAAATTTAGACTCTAGAATTTTGTAGAGTCCAGGTTCCAAATTCCTTAGAAAACAGAATATGAATATCCCTGTATTATAGGCATCTAATTTTTTTAGGTTAGACTCTAAACTTTTATTTTCTTACATTCCGAATATATGATTTTGGTTATGTAACCATATTTTTTTTCTTACACCTGTATTGGTTATAAAATGATGTCATGAATTCAGTTACATACTACCCGTTGTTTGAGTGACACGTGTACAGGTCCCTTCGAAATTCAAGGAACAATGTGATCATTGGAGGAGGGAGCCGACCATTGGAGCTATTCCTATAAACAAGAGGTCATTTGAAAAAGATCAATATTTTTCTATGACTCTTGAGATTACATGCTGTTGAAGTGATTTCTAGAGAGAGACTCTCATGCTTAGTGCGTACTAAACACCTTATTTATATTTGATTCGTGCGACTCCGAATGTTTTTGATTACACTCGAGGACTTCTAGGGATAGGAAGACAGAGGTGCCGACTACCTTGATGTTGAGGGCTTCCTTGCTGAGGAAGACAGAGGTGCCGACTACCCTAAAGTTGAGAGCTTGTGGGGATAACAAGACAGACTCCAATCATCATATCGAGGTCTTACCATGGTGTGGGTAAGATATACTTTCTTGAAATTATAAATCAAGGGTCTTTTATCCAAGGTTGTTGGATACCCTTCTCTTTGGGTTAAAAGATTTACTACATGTTAGTTGTTTTTTTACAAGGTTTCCGCTTCATTTTTTTTATTGTTGAGGAAATTATAACTATATTATAATTTGTTATACTTGTACTATGATTTAGTAAGATTCTATACGCTTTAAGGTAGAATATTTATATTTGAAAACTTTTATTAATTTTCATTTTTAGAACCATCTTTTCAGAGTTGCTTTCTCAGAATCACTTTTCCAGATTCAAGAAAGTTTAAAGAACTAGAGGTTTTGTGAATTTTTTCCTTGTTTATATTTGTTAAACATTACCATCTTTAAAAGTTCCAAAGGATTTTTTAAAGTATATAATTCACCCCCCCTCTTGTATATTGAGCATCATACGATCCTATATTTGGTATCTAATGAGAATATCATCCTCCATACCATCTCAACAATGTTAAACAAAAGGTAGTAATCGTAAATATAATGAATATATATTATGTACATGAAATATTTAATATATTAATTATATAATAATATTTATTTACATGTAACATATAATTTTATTCTTATCCATTCACACACTAAAAAAGTGATAACATCGTTCGTGATTGTGTAGGCTACCTTTTCCATGAAGCGATGTGATACATATTTTTTCATCACCAAAACACATGAATGATATATATAAACCTATATAATTATATAATATGTTATTTAATATATTATTATCATTATGGAAATATAATTTCCACTTACCTTCATTCAATAATTATCAATGAAAAAATGGAAGTGTTACTGAAGCGTGCGTATGGCCTACCATCTCTATGATCATAATGTTGGTTCATTTTTCCTAACCATAATTAATAATTGGTTTTGAAATTATAATTAATGAATAAATATGATAATTTCTTAAATGTTATTATTATTTATATTTTTAAATAATATCCTCTTTGACCATGGTAAATCTACCAATGTCATTTTGACACATAAGTTGAATATGGTTAACACATCCGACTTTAACATAATTGATTAGGAAATTTTATATAACTTGTTAATAAAGAAAATAAAGGTAATAATATAGTTAAAAAATTTCATCAAGAAAGTAAATAAAAAAACATATGATTATTACTCATGAAGATAAATACACATGTGATGAATTGGACTCAAGGTAAGGGACATCATCTCAATCTCATTTCGTTGATGCATATCTTGATGTTATACACATTTGTTATTTTATAAGGTGTACATACAACCCCTTTGACAAGTCATCTCATGAAATAATCTATTATCATGATATTAAAATAATTTTTTATAATGTTATTCTTTAATGTATTTTATGATTCAAGGGATTCCAAAGGGATAAGTTAATTCTATTTTAAAAAGAATCGCCATTTAAAGATCTCCATCCAAAAATTTCACTTTGAAGCACATGTTTTAAAAATGACTTTATTAATTTTTTAATATATACATAAATATTTATAAATTAAATTTTATGTCTCATTTTACATTATTTAAATGATTTTAAAAATTAACCTTTTTACACATTTTATACTAAATGTTTTTCACATAAGAAAAGAAATGTTCTACTCTTAATGTACACTGTGATAATAAATTTTATGCTACCATCACCATTATGTTATACTTTTCTCCCTTCGAACAATTTTATTTTATCTCAAATTATGAAAACTATTTTAATTTTTTGTTATTTTCATATTGATAATGGTTTTCCAAATAAAAGGGTGTTTTGGTATTGAAAATAGGTTTTCAAAATAAAATGTTATTTTTATCTAAAAGTGTTTTTCTTATGGGTTTAGAAGAGTTTTTAAAAGGATTTTTTGTTGAAAGTGTTTTATTTTTTATATATTAATTGAGAATTATATGAAATGGGTGAGCCCAATTCAGTTTATATGTAGGTTTGAGCCCCATTATAGCTCTCATGTGATCCCAATATAGCTTATATGAAGGTTTAATCCCCATAATATCTCCTGAGAAATGGGTGACCTTGATATAGATTATAAAAATGTTTTTAGCCCCATTAAATATCATGGTTGAGCAGATACATCTTATATGAATGGTTATACTCATTATAGATCTCAAATTAATTAGGTAATGATTATATTGGATGTTTTGCATAAATTTATTTTAATTTAAATTGGTTTTTATTGGGTTCTTTTATATATGATACTCAATGTCACCTAAAGAAGTTTTAATTGATTTATATGGGTTATAATGATTTCATTTTTGTAAAATTGGGGTTTTTTATAAAGTTTTTTATTTAATATTATCCAAAACATTAAAGATAATTGTAAATGTTATTTTATTTTTCATGTGTTCACTAGACTAACGGTTTTCCATATTTTTTTATCCCTTAGTGAGATTTTTTTTCTCTTATCATGTTTTTAATTGATATCCTTAGAACATAAGGATGGTTAAGGGAATGTAAGAAGTCATGTTTAAAGTCTTGGAGATTTTACATGAAAATAAATCATGATTTATTTGAAAAAGAAAATATAATTCGACAAATGAATACTAATCATAAGTTTCCACATTGAATTTTATAGTTTTTTATGTATGAATTATGGAGTAATTCTATAAATATCTAAACTATAAAAGATCCAAAAATATAAGAGACTGAATTCTTGACATAGAAACCAAGATTATATTTGATTTAAGGATGATTCATTATATTTTGTATCAAAGACAATGTTTATAAAACTTTAGATGGTATGATAGTGTTAATATAATTCCCTCAGAAGATTTTACTTTATGGTAAAGTTGAAATTGCATTAAATGTTTATATTTCCAGGTTGGTTTAAAATAACTAATTCTATTTAGAATATCCTTCCATATAAGAAATAAAAAAGCTATTGTTGTAAGGTACCATGAGGGAAATATCCTTTCAAACCATCATCTCAAGATGGTTGGAATCAGAATAGAAATGTTTGTCACAATGATGTTTCAGTTGACACAAGTGATAAATGGTGGTGGTATCGATGCTAGAGTTGAACCCGATATATGACAAAGGTAAATATCGATTATGCATAATTTCATGAGGTAACATCCCGCAACAATAAATGGATGATTTTTTCCAAAAGTTTCTGAAGGATGGATCAATTATTTGGAATAGATATTTGATGTCATGGCATTTTCAAAACATAAAAAGGTAACTGTTTCCATTTATCATTTTGATGGTGAAGAAAAATTATAGTGGTGTTTGGTTAATAATACCAAATATAATGATTAAATTTGTAGTAACCCTATTTTTTTATACATATCCCTTACTTGATTATTTTCATGGTTATAATGTTAAGGGTGAGGAATGGGAGAGTCAGGAGAACTTTGAATGAATTTTTGAGGCAAAGGGGATGTTGCACGGGTGGTGCACAACTTGTCTAACCATGCGGAAAAACCATGAGTTGTTTGACCTTTTGAGGAAGTGGATCCAACACTATTGGAGCACATTTCAGGAGACCCTGCGAGGGTCTACCGAGGCAGTGTCTAATGCACGGTTTGTGCACGGTTTGTCTAACTGTCCAAACTAACTGTGCGACCACTTAAGTGAGATCCTAAAAAAGTGGATCTCACCCGTTTTTCCTATAAATGGCTATTTTTTTCTCCTAAGAAGCCATAACTCGAGATTTATCTCACTTAAAGGTAAGAGAACCTATTCCAAGCATTTTGGAGGTGATCTGAAGGCTTTCCTTGGTGAATCAAAGCTGGATTCTTGAGTAATGTGATCATTCTTCATCATTCTTGATAGGTTTATTTGATCTACTTATCCTCTTATCTCATTTTCTTAGATATACACCCGTTTTTGGTAGATCTAAGTGTTTTGATTACATATATGATGAGTTTTGGTCACAACGTTGTTATGATAAGAGATCTAATGGAGGTTCTTGGAGAATCGACGCAGTTTTCTTGAGCGTTCTTCGTTCGTTGTGGTTTTCGCCAAAACCTTTGAGGTGGGAGGCTTCATTATCGACTCCACTTTATAGAACTGATTTGAATGCCTTCATATAGATTGATTTTTGTGAAATTGACTATGATTTGGTTGTTTTAAACTTATTGGAATCTTTAGTGAGTTGCGATTTGTGAAATCTAGAAAATTAGGGATTTTGAATGAGTGCTTGTGTTCTTAATTTTAAAATAGAGATTTTAAAATGGGGATTTTCTAGAATTCTGACACATTGTTTGGATTATATGTTTTCAATATAATGTAATTTTTTATTAAAGTGAAATGGCTATTTTGAAATTGGTTTACTCTGTGGTTTTCAATAAAAGTACAATTTTATTGAATTTTTTTTAAATTGGCTGAACACACTTGGTTTTTGACATGATGGTTGTGTGTGTTAATAGGTTTCCAGGATTGATAATGGTTAGGGGTCTCCCCCATAATTAAAAATTTGGATACGGGTTAGGGATATCCCCTTTCAAAGGGTGTATATGGGATGGATATGGGTTAGGGGTCTCCCCCATCCTTAATGGGATGGATAAGGTTTAGGGATCCCCCCATGAATTAGTTCACTAAGGACGATTTATTGAAAGGATGAATCACCACTCACGAATATATAGAGATCCAAGTAACATGGATGGTTGGTTGTGTGGATGTATGGAATGAATTCGTTTTTTCAAAGGAATATTGAGAAATGGGCTTACAGAACTGTTTAGTTATTTTTCAGGAAAAATAACTTGTTTGAAAAAATCGGGTTCAATTTCACTTGTATACTTTTGGTTATACATACTTTTTGAAACATGTATATATTTGTTTATAAACTATTTTGGTAAATTGTTTTAAATAGATGTGACTAACTTTTCTATCATAGTGGTGTGATTAGGGAAGTCATTGACAGAAAAACTAATGTGTTTTTTACTCACCCCTTCTTTGGCACTTTGGTGATTTGGAAGATGTTCTCTTCTGGGACAAGGTAAAAGGTAACGTTTCCCACATTTTTATCACTACCTCGTCATGTTTGGGATGTTTGGATTTTGTGGATCTTGGAGCTTGTGGAGAATAGAGTCCTGTGATCTTTTAAGAGTCTAGTGTCATTTATCCCCTATGTACTTTGATACTTGGTGATTCTTCTGTTGTTTCATAATTTGATATGGTTTTGTGATATATGAAGTTGTTGAGTTGTCTTTATTATGTTCATGCATTATATAGTGAATGTTTTTTATGGTTGGTATGGTTATTGGTTTATTTTTTAAAGGGTAAATCATCAACTACTTGTATTTCAAACCCTTCATCATTTACTTATATCCTTTGGCATCTTGGGGATGTCTCTTAAGTCCTAGTAATGACTTGTTGTGCTCTAAAGCCAATGATAATTAGTGGGTCATTACATATGATATTAGTATGGTCTTTCCCTTGTGGTAAAAATCGTCAGTGTTCTTGGTATTTGAGTTGGGATTCCTTTTCGTCTATTCCTTGAGTTGGAATCATAAACAAAAATAGGATTGTCATAACTTGAAAAGTATAGCATAAAAGGACATAGTTAAACTGTTTATATTGAACATCATGTTACATGGGTGTTGGGTACATAAGTGTTTTGGATACACTTCTAGAATGTTGGAAATATAATTATAATGGGTTTAGCAAGTGAGATGATCAGGGAATGTATTGTAGAGGAATGAATTCCATTATGATTGAATATCTCATCATGAGGAATGATTTATGATTTTGTACAAAGATGTAAATTTTTGAAAAATGTAGAAATTGGGTTTCAAATGAAAGATTTTGAAAAGATGATACTCGGTGTATGTTTACAATGGTTCTATTTTCAAATAAAATAGTTGATTTTAAAAAATGTTTGAACATGGAAAAATGTAGTTTTTGGAAAACAATGTCGTGATAATTGATGTGATAGAATTTGAGATACTAATCCATTAGTTTCTAGTGAGTGAGATTAACAGAGTTTGTTGTTGGTTTAGGAAATGGCACCTTGTAGGCATCCTAGAAACTAGTTGGAAGAGGACAGTGAGAATGTAGTTGCACCTGAACCACAGGTGAAATAACAGTTGGTCCAAAGCATTGCTCTAGCTTTTAAAATCGTTGAGTT
Source organism: Viscum album (assembly GCA_963277665.1). Taxonomy (NCBI): domain Eukaryota; kingdom Viridiplantae; phylum Streptophyta; class Magnoliopsida; order Santalales; family Viscaceae; genus Viscum; species Viscum album. The sequence continues at coordinate 1,774,866,755 of OY728138.1, read as the reverse complement.
AGGACTGCAACCAGATACTTTGTTTACAATTTTTATCCCTACTTAAAATTAATGTGGAGGATGTATGGTTGTCTTCACTAGAGGAGTTGAGAACTCTAGCACTAAGAGAAAGAGGAAATCAGACACCTTTTCTCAAGGAGGAAGAACACATCATAATCATACCACTGGAGCAATTAACCTTCCCTCAAGACCCAAGAGAAATATTGGATGTTTTCAGTGAAGTTACCTGAGTCACATCTAGTGGAAGTGTATAACATAACGAAGCGCATGCCACAATTTCCACAAGATGGGATACCATAAGTGATTTTGTCGAACTGGTCCAAGTTCAGGTGTTAGGGACACTTCTATAGTGTTAGAAACACCATATGCTTCGACGAAATGAGTGAAATCTCATAAAGGCAACAAGGAACAAAGTGCAACAACAAAGTAATTTTATGGAGCTCAGTAGATGATTATCAGTGATCAGGCTAGACCATCAACAATGAGAGGTATGATTATTTTGAATTCGACCCTTTTGAAAGTTCTCTTCGATACCAGTTCATCACATTCTTTCATTACTTCTCATGTTGTAGACTTTCTATGTTTAAAGTTGTAAATGATGCCTTCTATTTTTACACTACATACTCTTCTCGGTGAAAGAGAATTCCAAGCCTTTGTGTGTAGAGCGTGTTCTATAATTGTTGATGGAGTTGAGATGAAATGGGACTTCTTGATGTTGGAAATGGATTTCTATAATGTAATATTGGGTATGGATTGGTTGACAATGTTTAAAGATCACATCTACATTGGTATGAGAAGATTGATTTTTGTGACTGAGAATGAAATCAAGCATCTCTTCAGAGGAGAGAGTATGGAAAAGAAAGGTGAAAAGAGCTTTTTGGAACCAATATTGGGAACAATATCTTACCAGTTGGTGGTGTTTACTTTAGAATCAATTGAATAGGTCAAGGAAACTAGTTTTCCAGCTGTTGTGGATCAATTACTAGATTTATTTCATGAAAACTTATTAGGGTTACCACCTATAAGATAAGTGGAGTTTACAATTGATCTCCTTCCAGGGACCAATCCTATTTCTCTTCCATCTTATAAGATGGAACCGACCTTTTTATAGGAATTAAAAGTGCAATTGGAAGAACTAGAGAGAAAGGGTTTCATTCAGCCACGTATATCTCTGTGGTCAACAATAGTTTTGTTCATGCAGAAAGCAGATAGAAATCTTCAGCTATGTGTGGATTATCGTAATCTAATCCAAGTTATGATAAAGAATACATATCCACTTTCACACATTTATGATCAGTTTTTTCAATTAAGGGGATCTTAGTGGTTCTCAAATATTGACATGATATTTGGATATCACCAATTGCGAGTTTGGAAGGAGGGTATTCCAAAGATAGCTTTTAGAAGCAGATGTGGACACTATGAATATGTAGTCAAGCCTTTTGGTCTAACGAATGCACCAGTAGTCTTCATGGATTTGATGAATCATATATTTTAGATATATTTGGATTCTTTTGTTGTGGTTCTTATGGATGACATCTTGGTGTATTCAAAGATAAGGGCTGACCATGAGGGGCATTTGGAAACAATGTTATAAATCCTGAGAGATCACCATTTGTATTCCAAATTATCAAAGTGTGATTTTTGGATACAGGAAGTAGTTTTTTTGGACATTCTATTTTTTAAAAAGGTGTTTCTATTGATCTTGAAAAGGTATAATCTATTATCTAGTGGAAACCACTGAATAATGACTTCGAGATACAAAGTTTTCTTTATCTAGCTGGTTAGTACTGATATTTTCTATGTGATTTACCATGAATAGATTAACCAATGACAACTCTTAAAAAGAAGAATGCTCCATTCCAATGGATAAAGGAATGCTAAATGCCTTTCCAAGAGTTGAAATTTCGGCTTACATCAACACCTATCTTGATTTTTCTAGAATCAGGACAGGGGTATGTGGTGTACTATGATGCTTCGGGATCAGGGTTGGCATGTGTTCTCATGCAAGGAGACCATGTGGTTGATTGTGGTTCAAGGTAGTTAAGACTACAAGAGAAGAATTACCCAACACACGATTTGGAGTTAGCTGTTGTCCATGCCTTCAAAACATGGATACATTATCTCTTTGGTAAAAAATTTACTACGTTCACAGACCACAAAAGCTTAAAACACATTCTCTCACATTGATATTTAAATATGAGAAAAAGGAGATGTATGGTGTATCTCTAGATTTTTGACTTTGACTCAATGTATACACCAGAAAATGGGAATTCAGTGGTCGATACATTGAGTAGAAATTCATATGATCAGTTGGTAAAAGAAGGTTCAGATGAATGGAAGTTGAGTCGGTCCTAGCCGACATGAACATGGAATGTGAAGACCAAGGTTATTTTGTGGTTTTTTTTTCAGATATACTTATTCCACATTTGGTAAAAATGGTCAAAGAGGCACAATCATCTGATGAAGAATGTCTAGTTATGAGTTCAAAACTCAATGGTGAGGAGAACATTGAGGAATAAAAACTTAATGGGAGTTCATTTTTGAGAATTAATGATAGGATAGTTGTACCTATGGATTTTTAGGAACAACTCTGTCATGCTTACCATCATTCAATATGGGTTGTACATCCTGGTACACATGAAGATGTATAAGGCGTTGAAGGTGCAGTTTTGGTGGAGCATCATGAAAAATAAGGTGACAAAGTTTGTCTCGCGGTGGTTAACTTGTCAGCAGGTTAAATCCAAGAATCAATTATCAGCAGTAATGTTCTAGAATTTACCTATCTATATGTGGAAATGGGATCAGATAGTAGTGGATTTTGTTATAGGTTTTCCCAGAATGGTTTGGAAACACGATTCCATATGGGTGATAGTGGATCAGCAAACTAAGTCATTCCATTTCATCCTTATTCTTTAAACTCCTACGGTGGATGATTTTTCAAAAATAAACATTTGAGAAGTGGTAAAGAGGCATGGCATACCAGTTTCAATAGTCTCAGACAAAGATCTGAGGTTCAGGTCTCATTTATGGAAATCCTTACTGCAAGCTCTTGGGAATTAGATTACTATGAGAACATCGTATCATCCTCAGACATATGGAAAATCCATGTAGATGATAAAAATTTTGGAAGAAATTTTGCGAGCTTGTGTAATGGATTTTGGTGGCTCATGGGAGGAGAATATACCCTTATTGGAGTTATCATACAATAACAACTATCAGGAATTGATTCACCTGGATTAGTTGGAATAATTGTATGGGTGTCCTTGTCGTTCTCCACTATGCTGTATGGAAATAGGTGAAACTTCACAAGTTGGGTCGATCCTTGTCCAAGAAACCACAGGGAAGATCCAATTGATCAGAAAGAGGATGGAGATGGATCAAAGTCGTCAGATATCTTAGGTAGATCACCATAGAAGACCATTTTCATTCTCAATGTGTGATCATGCCTTCTTGAGTATATCTCCAAGGGTTGAACATCATCATTTTCTGAATAAAAGAAAGTTATCTCCTAGATACATTGGTCCTTTTAAGATACTAGAACAGGTCAGAGAGGTGGTATATCGGTGGGAATTACCACCATGGTTCAGTTCGGTGAAAAATGTGTTCCATGTATCTTAGTTGAAAAAAATATCATCCGGATCCTGACCATGTGATCATATGGGATCAAATTGACCTAGATCCATATTCTTTATTGATACATATCCTGGTATGGATTGTGTATAGGCAAGAGAAAGTCTTGCTGGGAAAAAACATTAGTCTAGTGTGGGTGTTATTGTAACATCCCAGGTAAATAAAGAAATATGATATTTTCGTACTTATTAATATTTGTGAATTAAATATTAAATTTAATTTAAAAGGTATTTTTTGTTCAATGGCATACCAGATACGCAACAATGGGTTTCATTGAAATCTTATGTTACACACAACGTTGAGTTATACTAAAAAATAATAATATTATATTATTATTTTAAATGGTAGTTAACACCTAGCTGTTGTAATGGGAAGAGTGAAAATAAATAACTAAAATATGATTATATATGTTTGTTAAATGTTTTACATTTACCCAATAAATTTTAGAGGCTTAAAATAATAAATATTCCAATTTTAAGCATAAATATTCTAATATTCTTTAAAGGGTCGATTAACCGCCTTTTGATGGTGAACTATTTTTAAATATAGTTTTTTTCACTTTAATATGATTAATTTGAAAAAATAATATGCTTATTTAGTATCGGGACATCAAAATTTACTTTCAATGAAATTTTGGTATTTTTCTGATAATGTTCAAATTGTAATGAATAGTGAAAATACTGTATTTTAAATCAAAAATACATTTTAATATAATTTATTTATATAGTTATATTATATTTTTAATTGGTTTTAAATTTTAATTAGATTATATTTTTACCATTTTATCCAATTTTGATCATTGGAAGTAATTTCACTATGAAATTAGATATAACCAAGTTTCAGTCTTCTGGTTGTTATTATTTCATAAAAACACGCTTTTTATTTTGACAACATGAATTAATTTTAAATTAATTTTTTTCCACTTATGTGTTTTGGATTTAGAAAAATGTATTCAATATTTGAAATAAGGAGTTCCAAATTTTTTTAATAAGTAAATTTTATTTTTAGACATTATGAATATTTACTTCAGTAAATATTTTATTTACCATGGTTAAAAGGTAAATCTGGTAAACAAAGGTGCACAAATAATATTATTATAATATTAAATTACTCTAAAATGTATCATAATTCTATTGGATGATATTTTCCTGACCATGAGCTTCCTTGGGTTGATTTGGGGACCCCATGGAGCCATCTAGAAGAGATAATGACACATTATATTAATTAATTTAATGTAAAAACCAAAATGACATAACCATATATCTTTTAGTAATTAAATTTTTACATGGGGTTATATAATTTATTTATTAAAATATAAATATTTATTTGAAATATAAAAATATTTACTAAATAATTTTATTTTATTTATAATTTTTAGACATCAAGTAAATAAAATCATTCATGACATAATGATGATGGAGTGATTACCTTATTAATGAATGATTTAAATATATGAGATTATAAAATTTAAACAAATATCTAAAACCTGTCTAATTTTTATTGGATGATTTTATTTCGACTTATATACATCCTATAAGATAATTAAATAAGTTTTGGACCTTTAGAAACTGAAAATAATTATATAATAAAATAATATTTTCAAACATTTCTAAAGAGCCCCTCCTCCCCCCTTATAAAAACTCATCACCTCTAACCCATTACTCACACCTCTCAAGCCCTTTGGATAATCTAATATCTTATTAAATAGTCTACCAACATCCCTCTACTCCACATTTAATCCTTACCTTAGGCAGAAATCACTTCAAGAATGCTTTTTGGTTCAAACCAAAGAGAGTTACCCGATTTAAAGGTAACACCTTTTCTTAAGTTCTTTTCTTTTATTTTAATTCTCCAACACCTTAAAATCTTTTTATTACACTATTTTATTACAAAAAAAGTATCCTAAATATACTAGGTTTTTTTATGAGAATGATTCGAACTACACTTACACACACCTCCATCTAATGGGTAGAGAACATACTGTTTCTATGGACGGAAAACTAACGCCTTATGAAACGATGATTGTTCAATTATTTCCTACTGCCTCTTATGGTTGAAATTAATATAGAACTATATTTATATGTTAAATATATTATATTTATATTGTCTCTATGATTCTGTATTTTTCATTTATAGAAAACCTTTAGGGTTTCCATAATGGGTAAATGCGATAATTTCAGTTGAGGAAGTGCGGACTACTGCCCCATCAAAGTGATATGACTCATTCATGCCATACGCGAAACCTATAAAGGATGGAGTTATTTAAATTATATATGATATTATACAGGAATTATAATATACCTATGTATCAATCTGTTTTGATTTCAATTGAATATTAAATACAAATGGAAGCAGTGTTCATGTGTATGTACGACTTACCGTCTCCATGAATGGTGCATTTCAATTATTATATCCAAATGTTATGTAATATTATAACTACATATATATACTGGATATATATGATATATATGGTATCTAAATCAGGAATATAATACTTGATATAATTTAATTTTGACAACAGGGACAACTTTTAATTATAAGAAGTTCATTTTTTGAATCAAGTACCAAATATCAATAAAATGACCGTTATTAACATAAATGATTATATAATATTTATAATATGGTAATAAGTGATATAAAAGGAATAATAAACCTGAAAAAAGGTTCTGAATAAAGTAGATATTAACTTTAATTTATTATTCAGGAGATTAAATAACAAACGGGTCAATTCAGACATGAGGTAAGAGACTTCATCTCAATATCCTTTCATTGGGACATATTTTGATTTCTACATGGGTTTATTTTATATGGTGTATAAACCCCTTTGAATTTTCATTTCATTCAAAGTGAATATTTTTCTATTTATCATTTTACTAAATAACAAAAGTCAATGTTTCTTTTTAACGTGCATGGTGAAAATGAACATTCCTCCATAGCGAGCATTATTTGATCTTTGGATTCCTTAACAATACGTAATGTTTTTTAAAAAGAAAATTAAATACCATATACTCTTTTTATGTATTTTTATATTGAAAATGGTTTTGATAATGGATTGATTGTGTCAATATATTTAAATGATATAGTGTGATTGCAATGTATAAATGTTATCTTTCCTTTATGTTTTTTATGTGTTGTGAATATGTAATGGTTCTTGGGAATTGTTTACGTATACGGGTGGTTCAGTGATAAACTGAGGGTGGGTGAACCCGAGATATCTCTCCAATGCATTGGGTTACATGACAGAGGTAAACGTAAATTTTTCTCCTAAGATATTTAGGGAATATATTGTGATGTGTATTCTAAATGTGACTCCCTACATAGCTATGAATGCTAATGCGTAAGTATGTTATGGATGCCACAAGTTAACTTTATGATTTATGATTTCCATGTGTTATTCATAAATCATAGGATCTTTTGTGGTATGTTAAAGATTGAAAAGTATGATTTCATTGATTTGTATGTATTAATGGACTAATGTTTTCTTTCTTGGTTTTTAACCCTTATTGATCTTTTTATGCTCTTCCCATGTTTTTTGAGATGTTTTTCACAGGAATTAAAGATGAATAGGGTCAAGGTTTGGATCAAGGAAAAGTCATGCAATCTAAAACATGGAAATAGGCATGGCTGTTTTTTTAAATGGTTTTCATTTTATGAAGAAAATGGATACTATATAGAAGTGTCTATATGTAATATTCAAGTTGTTATGTATATGTTATGATCTAATTCTCTAAATATATAAACTTGAAAAGATCCTCTATGTCAATTATTAACATAGTTCAAGATTATGTAATGTTTAAGGTTGTTTCCTTATAGGTGGTATCAAAGGTCGGTTTAGAAAACTTTAGGATTTATAATATTGTAAAATTAATGTCCTAAAATTAATTTATCATCAAATTTTAATTATATATCATTTACAGATTACCATGTTGCCCGCCTAAGATGTTTTTGTGTTAAAATGGTTTTTTTGTAGAGGAAATATGGTAGCTATGATGGGATGACAACAAGAGGAAGAAAAAATTCCAAATAAGCAACCTGATATGGTTGGAATTGGAATTGAACAATTTTTTTTAGTAATGGAACTGTTGACTTAGGCTATAAATGGTGGTGGTATCCATGCACGAGATCATCCAGATCAACCATAGAGTAATATTTCAGTAGTGGAGCATTTCATGAGGCAACACCCCCCATCATTCAAAGGATCATCTGACCATGTGCTAGCTGAAGGGTGGATTAAAGCACTGTAAAATATTTTTGATGTCATGGGGTGTTCATAACATCAAAAGGTTAGTCTTGCTATTTACCATTTTGAAGATTAAGCCAATCAGTGGTGGTCTATTGTTAAAAATATGGAGGATAGTGAGGAGATGTATTCTATTTCTTAAGATTCATTCATAGGTATTTTTCTTTAGAAATATTCCCCTATGGTATTTTGTCTTAATATAGAAAAACAATTCTTGGAATTGGGGCCAGAAAATGACTCAGTATCTAATTATGAAGCAAAATCCACTCAATTGGCAAGGTATTCTCCAAATATCATATGAGATATTGAGAGTAAAATAAATCATTTTTACTCAGGATTAATTCTAAAGTATTGAAGGGATTAGATTCTCATGAGATCAAAAGTTATGAAAAAAATTCGATGTGCGGAGAAGGTGGAAATGGAGTTTGATGAAGATCATGTATTCTTTGATAAACAACATAATATTAGGTTGAGGTGGTATACAGAAGGTAATAACTCTTCAAAAAATTATTATGTTAAGAAACTTAAGTTTACAGTTTCTGAAAATCGTGGTAAAAAGCATGTTGGGGAATGTATTTTGAATTCTGGTAAGTGATACCAATGTGGTAAAATGGGACATAAGGCTCGTAATTGCAATAAAAAAGATCAGGGTAATGGTAAGACAAAATATGATTTATAGTCTGTAAAATGTTTTAAGTGTAATGAAATGGGTCATTATGAAAATGAGTGTCCAATGAAAAACTCAACTAAGGGAAAGCAATAGGAATACAAATAGAAAGGGGTGGTAAAATCCTTTGCAACTACTTCATTAGATGATGGGCCATTGAATTATGTTGTATCAGGTATAGTGTAAGTTTATTCAGATTTTGTCAATGTGTTGTTTGATTCAGGGCTACACACTCTTTAATTTCTGAAAAGTTTACTAGTAAATTGGGAATTCCATCTCATGGTATGAATCCTGAACATATTGTAAAAAAAACATGATGAAATTTTGAGACAAACAGAAATTATAAGAACCTTCCTATCCTTGTGTGTAGAAAGAATCTACCTAAAAACATTATAGTTTTTCATTGAGTAGATTTTGATGTTATTTTGGGTATGTACGGGATTTTTGTTTACCATGTTAAGATTTACTACAGAGCTAAAGAGGTTTCTTTTCAAAAATAATTTTAGTTTGTGTATAGGAATGAACCATTTATTTTGATAACATGTCAGGAATCTAAGAAACTAGTAAAATATTGAAATGAATGTTACCTTGAAAATATAGTTGAAAACAAAAGAACTATTCAGATTAATGATGTGCTCGTGGAAAATGAGTACCATGAAGTTTTTCTTGATGATTTGTCTGGTACTATACCTGATCAGGAAGTTGAATTTACTATTGACTTAGTTCATGATGCTAGGCCAATTTTAAAACCCCCTTATCGAATGGCTCAAATTGAACTTTTAGAGTTAAAGAAGAAATTGAAGGAGTTATTAGATAAATGTTCCATTCGACCTAGGACATCACCATGGGGTGTTCATGTCTTGTTTGTTAAAAATAAGGATGGTTCAATGAGTCTTTTCATTGTTATAGATTATTAAATAAAATAACTGTTAAAAACTAGTATCCTTTTCCTCATATTGATGATTTTTTTGATCCACTTTAGGGAGCTTAGTATTTTTCAAAGATTAACTTGAGGTCAGGGTACAATCAGATGAAAGTAAAAAAAAAGACATTTCGAAGACCACATTTTGTACTAGATATGGCCATTGTGAATTTGTAGTTATGCCTTATGGGTTAACCAATGCACCTGATATATTCATGGATCTTATGAATTGAATTTTCCGAGAGTTATGGGATAAGTTTGGGGTTGTGTTTATTGATGATATTTTTGTTTATTCCAAAAGTAAAGAGGAACATGAAAGTCATTTAAGGGATTTCCTGAAAACCTTAATAGAAAATAAATGATATGGGAAATTTAGCAAATGTGAGTTTTGGTTACAATAAATTTCTTTCCTTGTTAACATTGTTTCCAAAAATGGAATAACTGTTGATCCTACTAAAACAAAAGTTGTTGATGAATGGCCATGAACTACCAATATCACAGAGATTCGTAGTTTTCTTGGTTTATTAGGTTATTACTAGAGGTTTCTCAAAACTTATTCATGGTTATCTAGTCCAATGACTATGTAAACTCGAAAACATGTTAAGTTCATTTGGACAAAAGAATGTGATGATAATTTTCAAGAATTGAAAAGAATATTGGTGAATGCACCAGTTTTGGCACTACCCTCTTGAAATGGTGAGTTTTTTGTCTACAATTATGCTTCATTGAAAGTACTTAGTTGTGTCCTTGTGCATAATGATAAGGTAATTGCTTATGCTTCATGTCAGTTGAAACCTCATGAGTTAAATTACCCTACACATGATTTGGAATTTGTTTCTATTTTTTTTCCTTAAAAATTTGGAGGCATCAACTATATGGATTAAAATGTGAAATATATATTAACCACAAAAGTTTGAAGTATATATTTAGTCAAAAATAATTGAACATGAGATAGAGGAGATGGTTGGAATTAATGAAGGATTATGTTTTCACAATTTATTACCATCCAAGAAAGGAAAATAAAGTGTTTTATGCTTTGAGTTGAAAGAGTAATGCTACATTAACCATGTTACGTTTGGAATAAGATCCTTTGATTAATGATTTGATGAAATTTGGCATAGAAGTTGTTGGTGTAGAAAATTCCTCCATTTTGTTTTAGGTTTTAGTGAAATCGTCTTTATCATACAAAATTAAGCAAACACAGAAGGAATATAGTGAGTTTTAGAAAAAGGTATAGTTGGTTCATAAGGGTAAGTTTCCTGATTTTAACATTAATAATGATTGTATTTTGAGATTTGGGAAGAGATTATGTGTGCCTTGTGAGTCACTATTGAAGAATGAGTTGTTATGTGAAGCTCATAGTTCTTTGTTTTATGTTCATCCGGAAATTACATATATTTATAGAGATCTTTGGAAGTATTACTGGTGGGATGGAATGAAATGATATATTGTTGAATTTACTATGAAGTGTTTGACTTGTCAATAGGTTAAATGAGAGTGGCAGTTACCAAAAGAGATTCTAAAGCCTTTACCGGTGCCAGAGTGGAAATGGGAAAATATATCCATGGACTTCGTTGTGGGATTAAAGAATATATCTTGAGGTAATAATGAAATATGGGTTATTGTTGATCAATTTATTAAATATTCTCATTTTATTCCTATTCATGATACGTTTTCTCAAGATCAACTTTCTCGGTTGTATATTAAAGAGATTTTCAGGTGGCATGGAGTTCCCCTATCCATTATATCTCATCGTGATCCCAGTATTAGTTATATATTTTAGAAAGTCCTTCAGAAGTCATTGGGTACTGAATTAGATTTTAGTATAACTTTTCAACCTCAATCCTATGGGCAGTCAGAACGAAAAATTTAGACTTTCGAGGATATTCTACAATCTTGTTCGCTAGATTACCAGGGAAGTTGGGACCAGCATATTTCATTGGTTGAGATTTCATATAATAACAATTTTTATTTTAGTATACATATGGATACATTTGGGGAATTATATGGGAAGTAGTGTTGAACTTTAGCTTTTTGGGATGAATTAGGTGAAAGGAACTTGATGGGACCAGAATTGGTAGAAGAGATGGTAGAAAAAGTTCAATTGATTCGGAGGCACATGAAAATAGCTCAGATCAGGTAGAAATGTTATACAGATAACCGGAAGAAGGATCTTTATGTCAAGGTAGTTGATCATGTCTTTCTCAAAGTTTTTCCATGGAAAAGTGTGATGTTTTTTGGTCAGAAGGGAAAGTTGAGTCTGAGGTTCATTAGACCCTCTGAAATCCTGGAGAATGTTGGATCAGTTTCCTACAGAGTTGTTTTACCTCCAATTTTATCCTAGGTACACAATGTTTTTCATGTTTCAATGTTGAGAAAGTATTTTCCAGATCCATCTCATTTTTTGAGCACAGAAGTATCTTAGTTGGAAGAGAATCTCTTTTATGAGGAACAACCAGTCCATATTCTTGACTGAAAAGAGCTAGTATTGCGGAATAAGGTAATCCATCAGGTAATGGTTTTTTTGGAAAAACTATATGGTTGAAGAGGAAATATGGGAATCTGAAAATTCTAGGAGGGATAAATACCCCCATTTATTTTATATGTGAATAAAATTGCGGGGACGCAATTTCCAAAAGGGGGGAAGAATGTAACATCCCAGGTAAATAAAGAAATATGATATTTTATACATATTAATATTTATGAATTAAATATTAATTTTACTTTAAAGGGTATTCTCTGTTCGATGGTGTACCTAATACACAACAACAAGTTTCTTTTAAATCTTATGTTACACACAACATTGAGTTATACTGAATAATAATAATATAATATTATTATTTTAAATGGTAGTTAACGCCTAGACATTTTAATGGAGGGAATGAACATAACTAACTAAAATATGATTATATATGTTTTTTAAATGTTTTTACATTTATCCAATAAATTTTAGAGGATTAAAATAATATAGAATCCAATTTTAAGCATAAATACTATAATATTCTTTAAAGGGTCGATTTACTGCCTTTTGATGGTGAACTATTTTTAAATATAGTTTTTTTCAATTTTATATGTTATATTTGAAAAAATAATATTCCTATTTAGAATCGTGACATCAAAATTTACTTTGGCTAAAATATTGGTATTTTTCGGATAATATTCATTTTTAATGAATAGTGATAAATATTGTATTTTAATTCAAAACTAACTTTTAATCAAATTTATTTATATGATTAGATTGTCTTTATAATTTGTTTTAAAGTTTAATAATATTATATTTTTAATATTTTATCCAATTTTGGTCATTAGAAGTAATTTCACTTTGAAATTTGATATAATCAAGTGTAAATCTTTGGAAAGTTATTATTTCTTAAAAACACTTTTTTTTTGTTTTGACAACGTGAATTAATTTTAAATTATTTTCTTCCACTTATATGTTTTGAATGTGGAAAAATGGAATCCATATTTTAAATCAAGAGTTCCAAATTGTGTGGATATATATCTTTTACTTTTAGACATTATGAATATTTACTTTAGAAAATATTTTATTTACCATGGTGAAAAGGTAAATCTGGTAAATAAAGGTAAACAAATAATATTAAAATAATATTAAATTACCCTAACACATGTCCTAATACTATTGTATGATACATGTACGACCATCATTATCCTTAGGTCGATATTGGGACCCCATGGAGCCACTTATTAGTGATAATGAAACTTTATATTAATTAATTTAAATTAATGAAAAAAATGACATAAACATACATCTTTTAGTAAATAAATTTTTACATGGGGTTATATAAGTTATATATTAATCTTTAAATATTCATTTCAAATCTATAAAAATTTAAAAATCATGTTATTTTATTTATAATTTTTGTAAATAAAATAAATAAAATTATTTATGACATAATGACGATGTAGTGATTACCTTATTAGTGAATTATTTAAATAAACAAGATTTTAACATTTAAACAAATAACCAAAATAAGTATAATTATTATTGGATGATTTTATTTAGACATATGTACACCTTATGTACAAATTAAATATGTTTTGGACTTTCATAAATTGAAAATCATTATATAATAAAATTATATTTTCAACCTTTCGGAAAGAGGCCCTCCTCCTCCTTATAAATAGCCATCACCTCAAACCCACTACTCACACCTATCAAGCCCATAGGCATGTCAAAAATATGCCTAAATAAGCTCCCCAAATCCCTCTATTCCACCTATAATTCTTACCTTAGGCAAAAATACCGTCAATAAAGTCTTTTGGTTGAAACGAAAGGGAGTTACCCGATTTAAAGATAATGTCTTTTGTTATGTTATTTTCTTTTATTTTACTTCTCCAACCCCCCAAACTCTTTTTATTACTTTATTTTATAAAAACACCAGTATCCTCAATATACTAGGTTGTTGTTATAATAATTATTATAACTACACTTACTCACACCTCCGTCTAATGGGTAAATAACATACTGTTTTTGTGGACGACGATCTAACGCCTAACGAAACAATGATTGTTCAATTTTCTCCTACCACCTTTATGGTGGTAATTTAGATTGAACTATATTTATATGTGAAATATATTATATTTATATTGTCTCTATGCTTCGGTATTTTCCATTTATTTCATACCGTTATGGTTTCCATAATAGGTAAACGCGATAATTTCAATTGAGGAAGTGCAGACTATAGCCCCCTCAAAGTGATACGACTCATTCTGCCATACGTGGAACATATAAAGGATGGAGTTACTAATATTATATATGATATTATACTTGTATTATAATATTACTATTTATCATTAAGTTTTCATTTAAATTAAATATGAAATATAAATGAAAGTGGTGTTCATGTGTAAGTACGACTCACTATCTCCATGAATGGTGCATTTCATTTCTTATCTCCAAATATTATGTAATATTATAAATATATATATATTGGATATATATGATATATATGATATATAAATCATGAATATAATTCTGGAGATAATGCAATTTTGACCACATGGACAACTTGTAATTATATGAAGTCCATTTTTTTACTCAAGTACCAAATATCGACAAAATGACAATAATTAACTTAAATGTTTATATAATGTTTATAATGTGGTAATAAGTGATATAAAAGTAATAATAAACCTGAAAACGGTTATTAATCACCTATAAATTTACTGTAGATAATTATTCTGGATATTTAAGAACGAACGGGCCAAGTCAGACATGAGGTAAGGGACTTCATCTCAATCTCCATTCATTAAGGCATATTTTGATTTCTACACGACTATCTATTATACGGTGTATAAACCCCATTGAAATTTCATTTCATTAAAAGGGAATCTTTTAATAAATATCATTTTACTAAATTACAAATGGGAATATTTCTTTTTAACATACATGGTGACAATGACCTTTCCGCTACAACGACCATTACTTTATCTTTGGATTCCTTAACAAGTCGTAATGTTTTTTTAAAAAGGAAAGTAAACACCATATACTTCTTTTACATATTTTGGTAGTGAAAATGGTTTTCATAATTGATTTATTATATCAATATATTTAAATGATATATATTTATTTCAGTGTGTAAATTTTATCTTTAATTTATGTTTGTTTTATGTGTTGTGAATATGTTACAGTTCTTGGGAATCATTTACGTATAATGGTGGTTCCATGATAAACTGAGGGCGGGTGAGCTCAAGATTACTCTCTAATGCATTGGGTAACATGACAGAGGGAAACCTAAATGTTTCTCCTAAGATATTTAGGGAATATACATTGATGGGTATTCCAAATGTAACTCCCTACATAGTTGTGAAAGCTACAATGTAAGTATGTTATAGATGCCACAAGTTACAATTATGATTTATGATTTCAATATGTTATTCATAAAAAATATTATCTTTTTTGGAATGTTAATTATTAAAAAGTTTGATTTCATTTACTTGTATGTATTAATGGACTAATGTTTTCTTTCCTTGGTTTTAAACCCTTACTGAGCTTTATATGCTCATTCCATGTTTTTTTGAAATGTTTTTCACATGACATAAAGATGAATAGGGTCAAGGTTGGGATCAAGGAAAAGTCATGCTATCTAAAACATGGAACTATACATGGATATTTTTTTCAAGAGTTTTTATTTTATGAAAAAAATGGATGTTGTGTAGAAGTGTTTACATGTAATATTCAAGTTGTTATGTATATGTTATGACCCAATTCTCTAAATCTATAAACTTGAAAAGATCCTCGACATGAAATATTAACTTAATTCAATATTATTTAATGTTTATGGTCGGGTTCTTATATTTATGGAAGCATGGTCAATTTTAGGAAGTGACTTGGGGACGTGAAAAATAAGTGAAGGATCAGTGGTCGGAACGCTTTCTGTTGGGTGAGGGTTTTCTATATTCCAAGGATGGAAAGACCAATGGTGGGGAGAATATAATACCCTCGGTTTCTGGTATGTAACATTTACATGATGATTTTCATGGTTTTAAAGTTAATTTGATGAAGTAGAGAGTCATGAGACCATTGAATGATGTATTGTGGCAAAGGGGAAGTCTCACGGGTGATGCACGACTTGTCAAACCATGCGGACAAACCGTTCGAAATTGGTCCTTTTGAGGTAGTGGATCCTGCAAAGTGGGAGCATGGTTTGGGAGACCGTGTGAGGAGGCCATGTGAGGGTCTACTGAGGAAGTCACCAATACATGGTTAGCACACAATTTGTCTAACCATGTGAACTAATCGTGAGGGAAATTAAGTGAGATCCTAAAAAAGTGGATCTCACACGTTTCTGCCTCTAAATGTCTCGTTCTTCCTCCCAAGAGGTCATAACTCAGGATTACTCTCCCATGAAGGTAGTAGAACCTCTCTTAATCGTTTTCAAGGATATCTAAAGGCTTTCCTTGGATAATCAATGCCTGATTCTTGAGGTATGTGATCGTTCTTCATCGTTCTTGATTGATTTGATTGATCTACTATCTACTTCTCTTATTCTCTTGTATTCTTAGATTTATGCCCTCTATGAGTAGATCTAAGTGTTTTTATGCCAAATATGATGATTTTTGGTATCGGTCTTGTTAGGATAAGTGATCTAAGGTGGGTTCTTGGAGAATCAACTCAGTTTTGTTGAGCGTTCCCTGTTCGTTGTTGTTTTCTTCAAAACCTTTGAGATTGGAGGCTTTATTCTTCACTCCAATTTCTAGAACTGATTGGAATGCTTTAAAATTGATTTATTTTTGTAAAATTTATTGTTATTTGGTTATTGGAAACTTATTGGAAACCTTCTTGAGTGATGGTTTGTGAAATCTAGAAAATTGGGTATTTTGAATGAGTGCTTGTGTTCTTAATTTTAAAATAGTGATTTTAAAATGGGGGTTTTCTGGAATTGTGACATGTGGTATGGATTCAATGTTTTCAATAAAATGGAATGTTTTATTTAAGTGGCATGTTTGTTTTGAAAATTTTTTATTCTTTTTTTTCAATAAAATTACATTTTTATTGAAATACTTTGAATTGGTTGAACACACTTGGTTTTTGACATGATATTTATTTGTGTTTATGGGTTTTTAGAATGGATAAGGGTTATGGGTATCCCCAATAATTAATGGGATGGATAAGGGTTAAAGATCTCCCCCTTAGAAAGGTTCATGTGGTACAAATATGGGTTAGGGGTCTCCCCCATCATTAATGGGATCGATAAGGTTAATGCCTATCCCCCGTCAATTGGTTCACTAAAGATGATTTAGTGAAAGGATGACTCACCACTCACAAGTATAGATAGATCCAAATAATATGCATGGTTGGTTCTATGGATTAATGGATTGAATTTGGTATTTCAAAGGAATATTGAGAAATGGTTTTAAATCATTGTTTTTTTGTTTTTCTAGAAAATAACTTTTTGGAAAAAATTGGTTTCAATTTCACATGTATGCTTTTGGTTATAAATTGTTTTGGAAACTTGTTTATATTTTTTATAAACTATTTTGTAAAATTGTTTTATATGAACTATTTTATAAAAATGTGAGTAATTTTTCTATCCTTGTGGTGTGAGTAGGGATGTCATTGGGGAAATCCTAGTAGGTTTTATACTCACCCCTACTTTGGAACTTTGGTGCTTTTGCAGATGCTATCTTCTAGGATAGGGGAAAAGGTAATGTTTCCCATGTTTTTAGCACAACCTCGTAATTTTTGGGCTATTTGAAGATTACGGAGAATGGATATCATGGAGCAGGTAGTCTTGTGATCTATTGAGAGTCTTGTGTCATTTATATATTGTGTACTTTGATACTTGTTTATTCTACTATTTTTGCATACTCTAATATGGTTCTGAGATACATGAAGTTGGTGAGTTGTCTTTATTTTGTTCATGCATCATATAGTGAATGTTTTTTTATGGTTGGTTCGGTTATTGGTTTTCGTCTTAAAGGGTAAATCGTCCCCCACTTGTATTTCAAACCCTTCAGCATTTATTTCCAGCCTTTGGCATCTTGGGGATATCACTTAAGGCCTAGTATTGACTCATTGTACTCTCAAGCCAATGAGAATTGGTGGGTCATTACAACATTAATTCCATGAAATGACAAAAATTGAAGTATATTTTCCTTTATAAATATTTCTCTATGGTTCTTCGATTATGGATGGAAAAAAAATCTTGTAATTGAGACAGAAAGATAAATATTCTATAGTGGAATGTGAAGAAAATTTCAAAATATTGTCCAATTATTTCCCATACATTATTCGATACATCTATTGTTGAATTAAAAGATTTTAATCAAGATTTAAACCAATATTATTAAGATAATTTCTCACATGAGTATTTAAAATTTATGAGATTGTTTTTCATTATACTGAGAAAGTTGATATGGATTCTTACAAAACTTATGTACCACATGATGGAAAGAGTAATAAATGTACATGGTAGAAGGAAATGGATAATAATTAAACTGATAATTGTGTAGGTAAGAAAGAAACATGTTCCAATTATGGTTAAATACATTTTGAGAAATGTATGTCCGGATCTAGGAAAGATTTACTGGTTTGGTATGTTTATTCAAAATGGTAGTGTCTAAAAATAAAAGATTCATGAACAATCCAAGAATGAGATGACAGATAGCCAGTCGATAGTGAGATGTTTTAGTTTTAAAGTGATAGGACATTATTTTAGTCTGTGTCTAAAGTTACGTACTCGGGTTGGGAAACATCATTATTAGAAACAAAATAGTATGGAAAGATCCTTCCCTACTACTAAAGTTGATGTTGAGCCATCTGGTGAAGTGATAGAAGCACTAGTAAGTTTGATATTTTTAAAAGGTTAACCTCAAGTGAAATTGTTTCGACACTCTTTCTGACGTTTTTAGTGTTTTTTCCTAAAGTTCTTAAGGAATTTTTGGGAGATGTATAGTTGGGTTTATGTTTACGTTAGGATATAGTTTAATGAGATGTACAAATTTACTTTTAGAAATGGGTTTTAACGTATTGATAAACGTTAGGTTTTATATTATGTTTGATAATTAAGTTTATTTTTAGGTATGTTCTTCCTATTTCTTGGAATTTTATGGGGATTAAACTTAGTTTATGAAATATTAATTTATCAACAAAGTATATTTACTTATGTTTTTAGATAGTAAAATAGTTCCTCAACTCTATAAAAAGGATCTTGGAAGAAATGTTATCATTGTAACTTCATTTATGATAAAATGATGGTATTTCTAGTCATAAAAAAATTATAGTTTTGGGCCCCCTAAATTTACATTAATTGTTATCTATTCTGTGATCAATAACCATCGTCACTATACAAAATTATTTATGATTCCCTCTATTTCTAAAGCTTTATTTCCCACCTACACTCTCTTATTTGGGAAAATTGAATGTATTGTTCTAAATGAAATTCACACATAATTTTTGTTGTTCTCAATAGGTTGCATTATTTATTGTTTTTAGGATATTTTTTTCTAAAAAAGAATTCTAAAAATTCTAAGCCTTTGATAACCAAGATGAATTTTGAGGGAGAAAATCATTTTAAGGGGGTAGGATGTAATATCCTGAATGTTTTTGAAATATTTTCATCCAAATTAATTTCAATTATTTGACATATTAAGTTAAATGGAATTCATATTTTATCTTTCATTATACAAAACAATTTTTTTTCATTCATCGCATGCTGCATTGAAATTCTTATATAACTTGTGTTACACACATGACTCGGTCTTGTTGGACTATAATATACTGTTAGTATTATTAATTAACATGATAGTTATCACCTAATAGTTGGAATTTAATGAATAACAAATATTAACTAAATTATTAAAATATGTTTTACACATTTTTATTAAATAAATTCATAATCTACAAATTAATTATAAATGAAAATAAAAACCAATTGAAAATAAAGGATTTGTTTTTATAAAAAAACTATTTTTATGCTCCCAAAGTCATTTTAACATAATAAATTAAATTAATTTCTATTATGGAATTACATTAACTAAATATATATATTATATATTTAATCAAATATTTTTAATTTTATGAATATATTTTATAGACATGAGATAATAAGAAATATAATTTTAAGCATAAGAATATGTATTGTTTTCTAAAAGGTAGTTTTCCTCCTTTTAACAGAATACTTAATATAAAATAAAATACTGAAACATTAATTTATTTTATTAGAAAAAAATACGCTTATTTTTTCAAGATTATTTTATAGATTATATTAGGGGGAATTATTGATATTTCTCTTGTTAATTTTTATATTTTTGATAAATATGGAAATGTACTGTTTTTATTTGAATTTTTTTAGTTTAAATTATTTGAATAGATATATTATATTTTAAATTGATTTTATAATATAATTAGTTAAATTAAACATAAATTAATCAAATTTTTTATTGGGATCAATTTCATATTGAAATTGGATATAAAAACATTGTAATATTTTGAAACTTTTAAAATTAAAAACTTACTTTCTATTTCTGTATGTGGGATTAATTTTATATAATTTATTTCAACTTACGTGAATGGAATTTTGAAAAATGTATTTAATATTTTGAACCATAATAATTTAGAATTTATATTTAGGTTAACTAAGTTATTTACCATAAATATTAGTGAAAAAATTTAAATTATTTACTATAATTAAGGTAAAAACGAGTTTACATATTGGTTAATTTTAAAAGATAAGGTCTTGAAATGAACCAAAACATATAAAAACCCATTTTATTGAGAATTTTATAACTTTAACCATATATTGTATAAAATTATTCATTACTAGATTCACTTGAGGTAAGGGAGACTCTGAATAGTGTTTACTTTTTTGTATTTAAAATTTCCACTCCTCCTCCACTATAAAATTTAATTAACTCTATGAAGTTCTACACAAATACCATGTAATTTGGAGTGAAAAAATCACTCCAATATCTGTTAAAAAATTTAATCATCTAATCCTATAATCCTATAGTTTGTTTAAAATAAAAAAGAGTTACCCAAATATGAGGTAATGTTTGTCCACTTGATTTTTTGTTTTGTTTCCCTATCCAACCCATTCAATTATACTTTTACCTTGATTATATAATAACCTGATTATAATAAATATACTTATATTGTTTTATTTTATGGTTTCACACTAAACCAAGACACACATCCATTAAATGGGTTAGGAAATCATTGTTCATGTGTACGGCAGACTACCGCCTTAAGAAATGATGTCCGTCATTTTTCCTTTAGTTTCTATCATGGTTGGGAATAATGATTTACATAATATTTATATATTATATTTATGATATTTATAAAATAATAATACCTATATATTCATTATAGAATATAAACCCTTCTTACATTTCATACCATATGGGATACAATAATCTCATTCGTGTGTATGATAGACTAATGCCTCACGAAGCGATGTGAAGCGTTTCTCACTAATATAAGGTAATAAGTGTAACATTAATGAATATAAATGATATAATTTAAATATTTATTATATTAATTACATAATTATTTTTATGTACATATAACATATAATTTTCTTCTTACCTTTCCACATAGTGAAAAAGTGACAACATCATTCATGGTTGTGTGGACTACCACCACCTCGAAGTGATGCGATTCTTTTTTTTTGTCACCAAATAACTTGAATTATAAATATAAGTTCATATAATTATATAATATGTTATTTATGAAATAATTATAATTATATAAAGATAAATTTTACTTACCTTCATTCCATAAGGATCAATTGGAAAAATTGAAATGTTACTCATTCATACAGATGACCTATCATCTCTATGATTGTAACATTAGTCCATTTTTCATAATAATCATTCATAATTGGTTTTAAAAATATAATTTTTGTATAAATTTTATAATTATTTCAGGGTAATTATTCTTAAAATGTTTAAATAATTACATATTTGACCATAGAAAACAGACCAAAAATATTTAGACACATAATCCAAACATCATCAAAACATATAACATAAAACATAGTGATAATGATATTGTATATAACTTATTAATAATTGATATAAAATTAAAAATAAAAATTATATTTTTTATCAATAATTAATATAAGTAACATAATTATGTTATTCTAGATGATAAAGAAACATGTGAAAAATCAGACTCAAGGTAAGGGGCTTCATCTGAATCTCCATTCGTTGAGGCATATCAAGATGTTATGTATATTTATTATTTATAAGGTGTATATACAGACCCTTTGAAATGTAATATACTATATTTATCTATTATCAGGATGTTTAAATTTTTTAATGTTATTATTTAATGGGTTTTACAATTCAATGGTTTCCCAAGAGATAAGGGACTTCTCTTTTAGAAATAATGATATTTTAATGATTTCCTTCCAAACCATTCTCATCCAAGTCCATATTTTTAAAACAATTTTATTAATGTTTTACATGGAAATAAAATATTTATAAAATTAAAATTTATTTATATTTATACTTTATTTCAAAGGTTTTCAAAATTAATTTTATTAGGTGTTTATACTGAACATTTTGAAAAGCAACAAAATGAATGTTCAATTCTAAAAATACACAGCGAAAATGAATTTTACACCTTTGTGGACAATATTTTATATTTATATTCATTTGAAATACCTCATATTTCATTAAATAAATATCCCTATTTATCATTTTTGGAATTTTTTTTGGAAAAGTTTTCTTCAAAGAAATGGGTTCTTCTGTACAGAAGATGGGGTTTTAAAAAGAAAATTGTATTTTATTCCGAAATAGTTTTTCATATGTGATTATTATAGTTTATAAAAGGGTTTTATGTGGATTTGTTTTATTTATAATATGGTACTTATGAATTATATGAAACAGATGAGACCGATACAACTTATACAAATGGTTCATCCCCATTATAGCTTAATGGGGGAGCCTAGTATAGCTTATATGAAGGGTTGATCACCATTATAGCTCATGAGAAATGGGAGAGCCTAATATAGATTATAAAAAGTATTGATCCCCATTTTAGATTAATGTTGATCCTGATATAACATATAAAACGGGTTTTCCCCATTATAGATATCCAATTCATTAGGTAATGAATATTTTAGAAGTTGTATTTATAATCATCCCAATTAAAAGTGTTTTGAAAGTGTTTCATGAATATAAATCTCTAAGTCACCTAGAAGAGATAGAAAATTTTGATATGGGTTTCAATGATTTTATTTGAGGAAAATATGTGATTTTTTCATGTGAATTTTTTTATTTCATATTATCAAAAACACCAAAGATAATGGTAAATGATATATGATATTTCATGTGTTCACTAGAATAATGATTTTCATTCTTTTTTTACCCCTCGATGTGATTTTTTATGGATCCCACATTTTAAATTTATTTTCTTATAACCTAAGGATGAGTAAGGTAAATCATGAATTCATGTTAAAAGTCTTGGATATTTTCCATGCAAAGATATCATGATTTATTTTAAATATTTTATATTATGGAAAAGGGTTACTAATCGAGAGTGTACACTTTGTATTTTATTTTTTTTGGTTATGTATGATTTGTGGATTAATTATATAATACACTAAACTTTTAAAGATCTTGAAATAAAATAGAATGAATTCCTGACATCAAACTCAAGATTGTGTATTTTTTTTGTATGAGGTCTTATAATATAACATGATATATTCAGGATTTTGACCGGTTTAATCAATCATTATTTGATATAAGTTATCCATGAACATAACTAACCTACCAATATATATATATATATAGAATATAAATTCATATGTAGATAAAAATAATAAAATTTACAAATCAAAAAACATGATAATATAAATTTCATATTCGGTTTATTAAATGAAAGAAACAAAGAATTATATATTATAATATATAAATATAATAAATTTAAAAAATGTATGATATAAAAAATTAAATATATTAATTTAATTTATTATATTTTTAATTAAATATATATTAAAATAATTATAAAAAAATTAAATGATCGGATATATTTTATATAAGAAAATAAATTACAAATTTTAATATATAAAAATTTATTTTTTCTATATACCTATAAAGTTAAATTCTAATAGATATTATAATTTAGTATATTTATTTAATTTTTCTAGAATATATTGGGAAATATTGTGATTTCCCTAACCTAGGATCATACACAATGACATCTAAGTAGATATCATCGTAATATTGTATTTGACCTTGTTCCCAATCATTGCGGGATTGAAGAAATTTGATCTATTAGTGGGTGAAAAATAAGATACTCTAATCAGAGGAGGTGGATAATGTTTCACCCCATAATGATTTTTTGGGGATACATCTCCCAACAAAGGGTTTTTATTATGATTTCCATAAGAAAAAATGTTATAAGTTATGATAGGAGCTAAATCATACCATATTTCAATCAGGGGTGATATAGTCCCTTAAAAATGTTTTCAGAGTAGGATATTAATGGTTATACATTGATAAAGTGGATTAAGTAGAGATTATGTTGGATATAACTTAAGTGATACCCTTGAAATGGTTCACCTAACCTCTTTTCATAGAGACTTCAGTTATTGGGGAGTTCATGTTCGATCCCTTTTATGATTTCGGTTAATATTTCCTTATAGATGACTACACCCATGATGGTTTGGGATAGGTAGTTTGTTCATTGATCCTGGTTGATTCAATTAACAATTAAATACATTTTCTTTATATTTCCAATTGTTTTTTTTTCCTAAAGTTAATTTCAGTAGAGTTTTTGAAGAAATTTTAGTATGATTTAATTTATTGAATTCTTAATTATAGTAATTTTGTATGAAAAATTATCTATAAAGGTTTTAATAATTATTGGATGAATATTTTGATATGGTCATAGTGTGGGGATACTTCCTTACAGGCCTTGTGGTTTGATCATAAAGATTTTTTATGCAGTTCATTATGTGATTTTATCATTTGTAAATGGTCTGGTAGATATCTTTCTATATAGAGAGCCTATTCATAAGAGAAATATTTTGGAATATGGGATTTTATCTTGTTTATAAGAAAGTATCTAGGAATTTTGAGAGTGTTTCTAAACTTATGAATATATTGGTTTAATTTATTTAATATTTTGTAAATGGGAAAGATAAAAATGGACCTAAGGATGTAGATTGTGCTTCAATGTTTCTGGAAGTAGAATCCTATTATCATTATAGATGATGGTAGAGTAAAGATAAATGGGGATTTTTTTGTGGTGGATAAAATGTATCTTATAGTTTAATTGTACACATGAGGTATCAAAGGTGGATTTTATGATATTCATGCTAATGGGATAGGAATGTAAATTATGGGAGATGGTTGTGGAATGGAATCTTGATAAAGATATGACATGTGTTGGATTAAAAATTATGTTCAATAAGAATATTCATCCAAACTCACAAATTATATAAAAATATATATAATTCATTTTAACTTATTAGGGTCATAATATATTTTTTAATTATTTTTCTTATTTTTCATAGTTTGTCCATTTTTTCACTAGTGTTCGTCATCAAGAACAATATCGAGCTGTGAAGGTTTGAGATGGCTATAAAATATGATATCTACTAAAGGGATATTGTAACAAAATATATAATGTAAATATATATAATATTCCTAAATTATTAATATTAATTAATTATATTTATAGAGTTAATTTATAATAAAAATATTAAATAATTTTTCAATCTTAAGGAAACATGATTTATTTCAATGAAATTGGGATTTCATGCACTATATGGTTTTATTTGAAATAAGTATTTGAAAATAATCAATTTTTAATGTATTTAATTTTAATTTTTTTAACTAATCATTTAGTATGATGAATTTTTTAGAATATCCTAAAAAGACTAATCTATTCAATGAATTGTGAAAACACTCATTTTTATTAAAAGCTTTATTGTGCTTTCTAGTATTTATAAATTCACATTCTATTTTAGATTAGTTTTAAAATTTTATTAGATATTTTTTATTAAAAATAATCCATTTAGCATTTTGGGAACCAATATTATAATTTAATTTAGTATATAAATGTTTTTAAAGTTAAAATTAATTTGTCTGAAAAACAATTTGATTACATTTTGTGGGTTTTATTTTTAGTTAGATTATTGAAATTATATGAATTGAATTATATAAAATGTATTAAATATGTATAATCATCATCATTAATGTTATTTAATGATTATGACTTAATATTTGGTATTATTTAATAGAAAAAATATTAAATGTTTGTTGCGAGTGTTAAAGATAACAAATGTTTTTCCTAGGTAACAATTAAGTGATAATGGTGCAAAATGACCTATAAAATTGTAAAAATTAATTTTTTTTGGGAATATTGTGACAATATATCATCTAATATTTTTAAATTTTCATATTTTTATCCTTTTTCTATGAGAAAAGAATTAATATATTTTAATATATTTATAAATACCAAGTGTGTCCTCTCCCCCACTTATAAAAGGATACCTCATCTCTTCTCCCCTTCACACTTAAATTTCCATTTGATTGGAAAATAAAAAAAATATTTTCTAACATTATTAATCATGTATTAAATTTAATTATTAATCATAAATAGGCCCATGAATTATTTAGGTATAAACCTAAATAGGTTATACGAAGAATATTTATTGTTTATAACTAAGTGTTAATATTTTATTTCATTTTTTACCTCCATAAAATAATATTCAACCATGATGAAATAAAAATAAAATAATTATTTTTATTAAATTAAAATTTTATTATATTATTTTAAAAACCTATATCCAACTCCCCTTCCATCAAATAGTAAATAGAACCATTGTTTTTCTATACAACAGACTAGCATCTCTCGAACTAAACTAATTCATTTCCAATAACCTCCTCTCATGAAAATTTATAATGAATGATTTAATGTATATATGTGATATTTATGAGGTATTAATAATTATTTAATGTTATTTTATCATATATTTTATTACCATTTCATCTATTAAAAAATGATAAGTAATTTGTTTGTCTCTGTAGATTACAAAATTCATGAAGCGATGTGATTATTTTTTCATCACTACATCACATGCCAAGAAAATATTAACATATCTAAAGATATAATATAATATTTTTTTATAAAATAATTATTATATGAATATATAATTATTATTTCTTATATCCCTTGGGTTCTTATAAAAATTAAAATGTTACTCATTTGTATATAAAACATACAATCTTTAGGAATGTAACGTAATTAATTTTTCATAAGAATATTTCATGGTTGGGTTTAAAGGTATAATTAATTTATAAATATGATAATTATTTCATGATTTTTATTTTTTAAATGATAAAATAATGAAATATTTTACTAATGTCAACCTACCGATGTCATTTTGGACATATGAGTCAAATGTTATCAAAACATCTGAAAAGAACATAATTGAATATGTAATTGTATATAAAAAGGTACAAAATAAAAAGGTAATAATTAGAATGAAAATGGTTCATAATAAATTAAATAATTAATATAATGTCAGTTTTTAGGAAGATAAATAATGTACATGATAATTCATGCTTGATATAAGGGACACTTTACTTTTAAAAACCTCATTTTAAATGTTTTAATGGTTATTTAAAATATATTTCATTTCGGTCTAAATTTTTAAAAATATATTAAGGATCCATTTATATAGAAATTAATGAATAATAATGGATTTTTATTCAATTTTTACTTTATTTTATTGGTTTTAAATGGAATATTTTTACTTATTTTGTAAGGAATGTTTTAATAAATGGAAAAAATGTTCTATTTTATAGGATACATCACCAATAGTTTTCCCAACACTGTATAAATTATTTAATGTTTTGATTCCTTTATAAAATTCAGTATTTTATTCAAAGAAATAAACTCCATCCTTTGATTCAAAACTTTTCAAAAATAGTTTTTAATTTAATGGCTACTTTGTTGTCCATCAATGTTTTTATTATGGGAAAAAGGAATATTTTTATGGGTATGTTTATTGAAGTAAAATATTTGATGTCTTATGATTATTTTATTATTCATGAGAATTATTTATGATGATGGGTGATCCAGAAATATCCCACGATTATTGATGAGTCCAAATATTTCATGATTGTGTGTGTATCGTATATATCTCTACAATTCATTGGGTAAAGGGATGTATTTTCTAGTTATATTTTTCTTAAGAGATTTTTTGAAATTTACCAGGTAAGTTATTCCATTAATATGAGTGATTTTAAATGTGATATAAAACAATGATATATTTTACCAATATGATATATCTATGCTTTAAATGGGTTATTATAAATATTTTATGATTTCACAAGGTAAGATAATGATGTTTTGTTTAAAGGGAAGTCTATGAATATTATTGAGGATGAAATTTATAACATTTGGAAAAAAATATTGAGCCTTTTATAATTGTAAATAATCCATAATGTTTAATATCATACCTTTAATATTTCTTTTGAAATATGTTATTAAAATCTTCATGTATAGAAGTTAATTAATTTGGTAATAAATTTTTTATTTTGAAATAATAACTTAATATGAAAAAGAAGGTTTTTTATGAGTATCCATTGACTAATTTGTTTCATAATTCATTTTTATATGTAATTTACTGAGTTTTTTGTGCTTATCCCATGTTTTAAAAAATTACATAGGGTATGCATTATGACTTGTTACAAGGATGTGGTCAAGTTAAAATTGTGAATAAATACCATAAAAATAAGGATTTTTATATCAAAATTGTCTGGTATAGTGGGAAAAAATTGATATTGAGTTCAATATTCTAACTTCAGATTTAATATTTTTTTATAATGGTGAAGACCTAATTCTATAAAATAGTAAACCTAAATGATCTCTAGTAATGAAATAAAATATATTATTGTCTAAATAATCAATTTTATAGAATGTTTATTGTGTAATACATATATTGGGTATTAGTCGAAAGGTTTTTCTAATTTTAGAATTTTTTATAATGGAATTAAATACCCCTAAGATATTATAATTTATTTTTATCATGGTATAGAATTCATATATTACTATGTTTGATCATCTAAAACATTTCTATTCAGAATGGTTTTCTATGGGGGAAATAGGAAAGCTAATGTAGGAAGGAACCAAGTGGAAAATATCCTACCAAATCAGTATCCTATAATGGATGAAATTAAAATATGGTTATTTGTTTCAGTGACTAATAAGTCAATATATGAAAAACAAATGGTGGTGGAATCATTGAAAGAGAGTACCCAAAAATGTAAAATATGATATTTTTTATAGTGGAGAATATTATGATATGAAAACCACTAGAATTTAGTAAATATTCTGATTCAGTGATATCTTAGGGATGGATTGAATATCTAGAAATAATATTCTATATCATGGGATATTTAGATAATTAAAAGGAAACTATTCTATTTAACATTTTAAAGGCTAAGTATATCAATGGTTGGACATGTTTACAAATACAGTATAAAGAGAAGAGTTTGATTCTATGAAATGGGGCACGTTTAATAATCTTTTCTAGGATAAGTACTTTCTTAAGGTTGTTCAACATTGGATAGAAATTAAATTATTATTATTATTGGGGTTGAAGGAGGAATGTTCAGTGGTATCATATGAATAAAACTTCACCAAATTTAAAAGATACACACCAAATTTTTATTTTGAATCTTGATAGTAAAATTAATCAGTTTTATATAAAAGTAAAGCCATGATACCAAAGATAATTGGAATGTTAGGTATTTAAGAGTTATGAGAAACTTTTTTTATGTTACTAGAGTGTATAAATGAAGTTTTTTTGATGATCAAGTGTTTTATGATAATATGTAAAATGTATTTCCATATTGAGGAAAAATGGGAAAATCCATCGAAGAACTCTGAATGTAATAAAATAAATTTTCTAATATGTGATAGTTGTGGTAAAAATAACCATGAGGAATGTCTTATGAAACATGTGAAGTGCTTCCAATGTTGTATGTATGGTCAAATGGATCATGATTACAAAGAAAATGATATTAGTAGTTGTAAGAGTAATTTTAATAAATAGGTAGTAAAGTGATTTAAATGTAACAAGATGTGTCATTATGGAGATGAATTCCCATAAAATATCATGAATGATTAGATTTAGAAATTCAAAACGAAAAATGGTGTTTTTAAATCCTTTGAATCTAATTAAATGATTACTATACCATCAAAAAAAAGTGGTAACATATAATTTACTTATTTTTTCAGATTATGCTAATTTTTTAGGTTTTTTCTATATACATTCTTTTATTTCAATAAAATTTTCAAATAAAATAAAAAATTCACCTCAATAAATAATGTTATGAATTTTGGTAAATAACCTAGGATGTATTATTAAGGAAATATGATTTTAAATAGATCATTTCTTTATCATATGTGGAATTGTTTTTAATGAAACCCATATTATATTCCCCATTGTATAATTTTATTTTATTTTGGGAATGAATTGAATTTTAGTTTATCATGCGATGATAGATTATAGTGCCAAAGAATTTATTTTATGAAATTAGTTTCTATTTTTATATAACAATTAATTAATAACTTTAATAATATATCATGAATTTTAGAAATTATTAAATAAGGAAAACAAAGTTACCAATATTATATTATTGAATATATTAAAAATATTCTAATTAATGAAGGTATTATAGTAAAATAGTATCCTGATATTTTTTCTAATGAGTTTCATTGTATTATACCAGACCATGAAGTTATGTGTATGGTTTAATTAGTTCTTGATGCTAAGAAAATTTTAAAAACCACTTTATCATATGGATCAATTATAACTTCTAGAATTGAAAACAACATTTCAATAATTTCTTAGTAAGCATTTAATTTTAACCAGCACTTCACAAAGGTGTTAATATGTTTTATTTTTGGGAAAGGTATATTGGTCCATGAGTCATTGTGTTGGTTATAGATAATTGAAAAAACATTACTGTTAATAATAAGTATTTGTTTCCTCATATCAATTACTTGTTTGATTAGATACATGGGGAATATTATTTTTTGAATATTATTCTTAGGACTAGGTACCATCAGATAATGGTTAGAGAGAATGACACCCTAATATAGTGTTTCTTACTTATTATTAGAATTATGTGATTTTTTTCATTCCGTTTTTGTTTATGAATTCCCCAGTAATATGCATTGATCTTATAAATATAATTTACCATGAATATTTGGATAAGTTTATGGTTCTGTTTCTTTGTGATATTTTAGTTTATTTAAAAATTTATGAGAATCATGAAAAATATAGAAGGATTGATTCGAAAAACCTAACAGAAAATAATTTATATAGAAAATTTAGTAGATTTTATTTTTGGTTTCAAAAAATATCAATCCATAGACATATTATATGTACATATGGCATAACTATTTATCATACTAAAGATAATGTTTTTTAATTAATGGTATATACTGAGAGAATGATAATGATATTCATGGTTTTATTATAATAGAAGGACATTACCAATGATTTTTTTACTTTTTTTTATAGTTATCTAGCCCACTAACCATGTTAAAATTAAAAGTAGTTATGTTTATCTGGAATAAGGAATGCGAAGAATGTTTATAAAAATTGAAAATAAGATCAGTGAATGCTCCAATTTTGTTCCTACCATCTATAATTTTTAACTTTTTTATCTATGTCGATGCTTTATTGAAGTGACTATATTGTTTTTTAATATATAATTACTGGGTAATTTATTATTCATCATGTCAATTAAAACATCATGATAAATATTATCCTTCAAATGACCTTGAATTTGTATCTATATTGCTTTCTTTAAAATTTTAGTGACATCATTTATATGGAGTAAATTGTGAAATATATGTTTATAATAAAATATTGATATATATATTAACTCATAAAGAGTTTAACATGAGGTGGAGAAGATGGATGGAATTCATAAATAATTATGAATGCATAATATATTATCTTCTTAGTAAAAAAAATAGATTGGTCAATTCTTTGGGATAGAAAAACAATTCCATATTAACTATTATACATCTTGATTATAAACCTTTAGAAATTTATTTGGTTAATATTTTATAAAAAACTATGAAAATAGAAACACCCACTTTTTTAGTTTTAGGTTTCATTGCAGTTGTCTTTTCAGACAATATTAAAAATGCTTAAAACAAAGAAAATATTTTACAGTAAAAGGTATAATCAATCAATAAGGTAATGTTTATAGATCTAAATGATAAAAAAGAAATTGTTTTATGATTTATAAAAAGGTTATATGTTTCAAGTAAACTACATTTTAAGAAATCACTATTTAATGAGGCTTATATTACTACATTTTCAATTCATCCTTGTAAAAAAATTTATAAAGTCTTTTTGGAACCTTTCTGATGGAAAATAATTAATAAAGATATAGTGTATTTTACTATGAAATGTTTGAATTTTCAATAGTGTAAATCTAAAATATAATTAATTAAGGGGTTAATTTATCATTTCTCAGTGCTATAATGGAAATTGGAAAATATATATATTGATTTTGTGGTTTCATTATCAAATATATCTCGATGTATTAATGTGATATGGGTTATGTTTTTATCATTTTACTAAATGTGAATATTTTATTATTATTCAAGACAATATGTATATGGTTCAACTTTATAAAATTTATGTTAAAGAGATAATTATATTATATATAGTGCTTCTCTCTATTATATCTGAACATGATCCTAATATTACCTATAATTTTCTGAAATGATTACACAATTCTTTGGGTAATAAATTAAATTTCTATATAGATTTCCATCCTTAATATAATAGATAGTCCTATATATTTATTTAGAAATTCGATGTTAGGTTTTGGTAATTTCCAATGGATTATTAAGGAATTTGAGGTCAAGAATTTAATTTAGTTGTTTTTCATATAATATTAGTTTTCATTCCGGTATATTGATGGAACATTGTGAGGCATTATATTCAAAGGGGTGTCTCACTCATGATTGTTAGGATGAGGTATGTGAAATTTTGGTTTTGGACCAAAATTGAATGAAAAATATCTAAGAAGTTTTATATGATTCCTCAGCACATGCTAATGGCTTAGAGTTTGTAGAAATTTTTTGGAAATAACCAGGGGATAGATATTTCTTTTGTGGTAGGATATTATTTTTTCTAAATGTTTCTCCCTATAAAAGTTTTATAATTTTTGATGAGAACATAAATTCAAGTTCATGGTTCATTGGACCATAAGATATTATTAAAAAACCTATATAATTTTCCAATAATTTGGCCTTTCATCCAAGTTTTTCATAGGTACATTTCATATTTAATGTTTCATTATTAGGGAAATATATGTCAAATGAATCTCATGTTTTGAGCCCTAAAGTAGTTTAGCTGGAAGAAAACCATTATTATAAGTAACAACTAGAAAATTTTATTGAATCACTACTGGAAATGGGGTCTATCCCCACGCACCTATTCCCACGGTTCTTTAAACCGTGGGGATAGTATGTTTTTTTGATGTTTATACCCACGGTTTTATTAAAACCGTGGGTATTAATTTTTTTTTCGAGCCCTTCTATCGGGCTCCTCCTCATTCTCTCCTCAAATCCGCGACGCATCGCTCTACCCTACCTCCCCAAGCCGCGACGCCGCTCCCCGACCACTGACTCCCGACCCTCCCCTCTCCTCTCCGACTCCCCTCCCCGGCCTCCGACTCCCCTCCCCGGCCTCCAACCCCGGGCTCCGACTCCCGGCTCCGCCTCCCGGCTCCCGACTCGCGGCTCCCGACTCGCGGCTCCCGACTCGCGGCTCCCGACTCGCGGCTCCCGACTCGCGGCTCCCGACTCGCGGCTCCCGATTCGCGGCTCCCGGCTCCCGACTCCCGGCTCCCGACTCCCGGCTCGGCCTCCCGGCTCACGACCTGGACCTCCCGGCCTTCTCAGTAGTGATTTTTTTTATGCTGGAGTCCCAGATTTCCTGGTAATTTCTTAGTCTTGGCTGATTTCCCATAATTTCATCATATTACCTCTTGATAATCAATTAGTGTTGTAGTCAAAGGTAGCAGTTGATGCATTCATAGGTTAATGGAGTGGTTTGATTCTAAATTTTTTTAAGCAATTTCATTTTTTTATGATGGAATACTAAAAGATGAATGATATAAATATCCTGATTATCAAACCCAGTGAGAATATTTCCCCAAATTAATTTAGCATTGATAATCCTAAGATGCACTATTTTGGCCTTAAAATAGTATATATGAAGGTATGTACATACACATGTTGAGCAGTGGTTTGCCATTCGATCTTTATCAAGGTGAGCTGACAAATCTATGTGCCAATCTAACACGTCATTTGAGCTTATTCATGCATGACTCATCTATGTGAATTCTTCTTTGAGTTAAGAGTCTAGCTGAAACACACTTTAGATATTGGAATCATTGAACACACATGCATTCTGAATGTCCAATTTTTTTTTTCCTGCTCGTTGGTTATTGGTTTTAATCTAGCTTCTTTCATTTGGTTGGCATTTCCGATCACTTTTGTGCTGAATATGTTTTCCATCTGTTGCTGGCAGGGGGACAAGCAGGACGACACCTTGCGGCGGTTACTCCTCCTTAGAGAAACATTGAATGGTTAGCTCTATAATTTTTCGTATTTCCTCATTCCTAAACTATATCTCCTCTCAGCGCTGCCTCTCATCCATCTTTCCACAAAACGTGCATAGCAGGTGGTACAAAAGCTCAATTCAACTGAAAACATTGGTTTGGAATTGTCTGGCATATTTTATTCCTCTAGGTATTCCTACACATTTCTAGATCTCCAAACCTCACCGAATTAGGTATATCAGGGG
Source organism: Viscum album (assembly GCA_963277665.1). Taxonomy (NCBI): domain Eukaryota; kingdom Viridiplantae; phylum Streptophyta; class Magnoliopsida; order Santalales; family Viscaceae; genus Viscum; species Viscum album. The sequence goes on along the minus strand of OY728138.1, from coordinate 1,774,831,962 downwards.
TCATCCAATCCTCTATTCATCACAGATTACCATTCATTTCTTTAAATCTTCTGAGAAAACATCCTCTCATGTTGTCCATATCATCCTATTTGAAACTAAGTGGAAGATGTTGCCCCGCTGATGTCGCTGGACCGGGCCAACACGCTGCGGTCACACTGCGGTCACGCCGCGGTCACGCCGCGGTCACGCCGCGGTCACGCCGCGGTCACGCCGCGGTCACGCCGCGGTCACGCCGCGGTCACGCCGCGGTCACGCCGCGGTCACGCCGCGGTCACGCCGCGATTTGGCCCTGCTCCAGGACGACACCCTGCGGCGGTTACTCCTCCTTAGAGAAACATTGAATGGTTAGCTCTATAATTTTTCGTATTTCCTCATTCCTAAAATATATCTCCTCTCAGCGCTGCCTCTCATCCATCTTTCCACAAAACGTGCATAGCAGGTGGTACAAAAGCTCAATTCAACTGAAAACATTGGTTTGGAATTGTCTGGCATATTTTATTCCTCTAGGTATTCCTACACATTTCTAGATCTCCAAACCTCACCGAATTAGGTATATCAGGGGTCATCCAATCCTCTATTCATCACAGATTACCATTCATTTCTTTAAATCTTCTGAGAAAACATCCTCTCATGTTGTCCATATCATCCTATTTGAAACTAAGTGGAAGATGTTGCCCCGCGGATGTCGCTGGACCGGGCCAACACGCTGCGGTCACGCCGCGGTCACGCCGCGGTCACGCCGCGGTCACGCCGCGGTCACGCCGCGGTCACGCCGCGGTCACGCCGTGGTCACGCCGCGGTCACGCCGCGGTCACGCCGCGGTCACGCCGCGGTCACGCCGCGGTCACGCCGCGGTCACGCCGCGGTCACGCCGCGGTCACGCCGCGATTTGGCCCTGCTCCAGGACGACACCCTGCGGCGGTTACTCCTCCTTAGAGAAACATTGAATGGTTAGCTCTATAATTTTTCGTATTTCCTCATTCCTAAAATATATCTCCTCTCAGCGCTGCCTCTCATCCATCTTTCCACAAAACGTGCATAGCAGGTGGTACAAAAGCTCAATTCAACTGAAAACATTGGTTTGGAATTGTCTGGCATATTTTATTCCTCTAGGTATTCCTACACATTTCTAGATCTCCAAACCTCACCGAATTAGGTATATCAGGGGTCATCCAATCCTCTATTCATCACAGATTACCATTCATTTCTTTAAATCTTCTGAGAAAACATCCTCTCATGTTGTCCGAACCAGATCATCCTCATCCTCTGCACATGTCGTCTGAACCGGATCAGCCTGTTGTGATAGAAATTCAATGTCTGCTTTTGACTGAATTTCACACCAAACCAAGAGATAATAAATGAGTCAAACAATCAGACAAATGGTTTAGGTTCTTTTTCCTCTGCTCACTACACCTATGACTCTAAAACTCTGGATGCCACTGGCACTGCTATAAAAACCAGAAAACTCTCCACTAATCTAAACGTCATTCATACCACTGGTTGTCCTATAAAAAATAGGAATCCTCATATTAGTCTAAAGTCTCTTTAGGCTAAGGCACAAACAAAACACACTAACATCGATAAACAAGGTACCTTGACACTGGAACCTATAAAACATACAAAAGGAAGCAGGGGGAAGGGGGGGGGGGGGGGCTGGCAGGGGCAGGGGCAGGGGGGGGCTGGTAGGGGGCTGGCAGGGGGACAAGCAGGGGGAAGGGGGGGGGCTGGCAGGGGCAGGGGCAGGGGGGGCTGGTAGGGGGCTGGCAGGGGGACAAGCAGGGGGAAGGGGGGGGGGGGCTGGCAGGGGCAGGGGCAGGGGGGGGCTGGTAGGGGGCTGGCAGGGGGACAAGCAGGGGGAAGGGGGGGGGGCTGGCAGGGGCAGGGGGGGGGCTGGTGGGGGACAAGCAGGGGGAAGGGGGGGCTGGCAGGGGGACAAGCAGGGGGGAGTGGGGGGGCTGGCAGGGGGACAAGCAGGGGGGAGGGGGGCTGGCAGGGGGAAGGGGGGGGGGGGGCTGGGCAGTGGGGAGGGGGGGGGCTGGGCAGTGGGGAGGGGGGGGGGGGCTGGGCAGTGGGGAGGGTGGGGGGTGCTGGGGAGGGGGGGGGTGCTGGGCAGTGGGGAGGGGTGCTGGGCAGTGGGGAGGGGGGGTGCTGGCAGGGGGACAAGCAGGACGACACCTTGCGGCGGTCACGCCGCGGTCACGCCGCGGTCACGCCGCGGTCACGCCGCGGTCACGCCGCGGTCACGCCGCGGTCACGCCGCGGTCACGCCGCGGTCACGCCGCGGTCACGCCGCGGTCACGCCGCGGTCACGCCGCGGTCACGCCGCGGTCACGCCGCGGTTTGGCCCTGCTCCAGGACGACACCCTGCGGCGGTTACTCCTCCTTAGAGAAACATTGAATGGTTAGCTCTATAATTTTTCGTATTTCCTCATTCCTAAAATATATCTCCTCTCAGTGCTGCCTCTCATCCATCTTTCCACAAAACGTGCATAGCAGGTGGTACAAAAGCTCAATTCAACTGAAAACATTGGTTTGGAATTGTCTGGCATATTTTATTCCTCTAGGTATTCCTACACATTTCTAGATCTCCAAACCTCACCGAATTAGGTATATCAGGGGTCATCCAATCCTCTATTCATCACAGATTACCATTCATTTCTTTAAATCTTCTGAGAAAACATCCTTTCATGTTGTCCGAACCAGATCATCCTCATCCTCTGCACATGTCGTCTGAACCGGATCAGCCTGTTGTGATAGAAATTCAATGTCTGCTTTTGACTGAATTTCACACCAAACCAAGAGATAATAAATGAGTCAAACAATCAGACAAATGGTTTAGGTTCTTTTTCCTCTGCTCACTACACCTATGACTCTAAAACTCTGGATGCCACTGGCACTGCTATAAAAACCAGAAAACTCTCCACTAATCTAAACGTCATTCATACCACTGGTTGTCCTATAAAAAATAGGAATCCTCATATTAGTCTAAAGTCTCTTTAGGCTAAGGCACAAACAAAACACACTAACATCGACAAACAAGGTACCTTGACACTGGAACCTATAAAACATACAAAAGGAAGCAGGGGGAAGGGGGGGGGGGGCTGGCAGGGGCAGGGGCAGGGGGGGCTGGTAGGGGGCTGGCAGGGGGACAAGCAGGGGGAAGGGGGGGGGGGGGGGGGCTGGCAGGGGCAGGGGCAGGGGGGGGCTGGTAGGGGGCTGGCAGGGGGACAAGCAGGGGGAAGGGGGGGGGGCTGGCAGGGGCAGGGGGGACAAGAAGGACGACACCTTGCGGCGGTCAGGGGGGGCTGGCAGGGGGGGGGCAGGGGGGGCTGGTAGGGTGCTGGGCAGTGGGGAGGGGGGGTGCTGGCAGGGGGACAAGCAGGACGACACCTTGCGGCGGTCACGCCGCGGTCACGCCGCGGTCACGCCGCGGTCACGCCGCGGTCACGCCGCGGTCACGCCGCGGTCACGCCGCAGGGGGGGCTGGCAGGGGGGGCAGGGGGGCTGGTAGGGTGCTGGGCAGTGGGGGGAGGGGGGGGGTGCTGGCAGGGGGACAAGCAGGACGACACCTTGCGGCGGTCACGCCGCGGTCACGCCGCGGTCACGGCCGCGGTCACGCCGCGGTCACGCCGCGGTCACGCCGCGGTCACGCCGCGGTCACGCCGCGGTCACGCCGCGGTCACGCCGCGGTCACGCCGCGGTCACGCCGCGGTCACGCCGCGGTCACGCCGCGGTCACGCCGCGGTCACGCCGCGGTCATGCCGCGATTTGGCCCTGCTCCAGGACGACACCCTGCGGCGGTTACTCCTCCTTAGAGAAACATTGAATGGTTTAGCTCTATAATTTTTCGTATTTCCTCATTCCTAAAATATATCTCCTCTCAGCGCTGCCTCTCATCCATCTTTCCACAAAACGTGCATAGCAGGTGGTACAAAAGCTCAATTCAACTGAAAACATTGGTTTGGAATTGTCTGGCATATTTTATTCCTCTAGGTATTCCTACACATTTCTAGATCTCCAAACCTCACCGAATTAGGTATATCAGGGGTCATCCAATCCTCTATTCATCACAGATTACCATTCATTTCTTTAAATCTTCTGAGAAAACATCCTTTCATGTTGTCCGAACCAGATCATCCTCATCCTCTGCACATGTCGTCTGAACCGGATCAGCCTGTTGTGATAGAAATTCAATGTCTGCTTTTGACTGAATTTCACACCAAACCAAGAGATAATAAATGAGTCAAACAATCAGACAAATGGTTTAGGTTCTTTTTCCTCTGCTCACTACACCTATGACTCTAAAACTCTGGATGCAACTGGCACTGCTATAAAAACCAGAAAACTCTCCACTAATCTAAACGTCATTCATACCACTGGTTGTCCTATAAAAAATAGGAATCCTCATATTAGTCTGAAGTCTCTTTAGGCTAAGGCACAAACAAAACACACTAACATGGATAAACAAGGTACCTTGACACTGGAACCTATAAAACATACAAAAGGAAGCAGGGGGAAGGGGGGGGGGGGGGCTGGCAGGGGCAGGGGCAGGGGGGGGCTGGTAGGGGGCTGGCAGGGGGACAAGCAGGGGGAAGGGGGGGGGGGGCTGGCAGGGGCAGGGGCAGGGGGGGCTGGTAGGGGGCTGGCAGGGTGACAGGCAGGGGGACAAGCAGGGGAAGGGGGGGGGGGGCTGGCAGGGGCAGGGGCAGGGGGGGGCTGGTAGGGGGGCTGGCAGGGGTGACAGGCAGGGGGAAGGGGGGGGGGGGGGGGGCTGGTAGGGGGACAAGCAGGGGGAAGGGGGGGGGGCTGGCAGGGGGACAAGCAGGGGGAGGGGGGGGGGCTGGCAGGGGCAGGGGGGGGGCTGGTAGGGGGACAAGCAGGGGGAAGGGGGGGGGGGCTGGCAGGGGGGACAAGCAGGGGGGAGTGGGGGGGGCTGGCAGGGGGACAAGCAGGGGGGAGGGGGGGGCTGGCAGGGGGGAAGGGGGGGCTGGCAGGGGGGGCTGGCAGGGGCAGGGGGGGCTGGCAGGGGCAGGGGGGGCTGGTAGGGGCAGGGGGGGGCTGGCAGGGGCAGGGGGGGGCTGGCAGGGGCAGGGGGGGGCTGGCAGGGGGCTGGCAGGGGGCAGGGGGGACAAGCAGGGGGGGTGGCAGGGGGGACAAGCGGGGGGGGGGGGGGCTGGCAGGGGGGACAAGCAAGGGGCAGGGGGGGGGGGGCTGGCAGGGGGACAAGCAAGGGGCAGGGGGGGGATGGCAGGGGGACAAGCAAGGGGCAGGGGGGGGGATGGCAGGGGGACAAGCAGGTGGCAGGGGGGGGCTGGTAGGGGGACAAGCAGGGGGGGGCTGGCAGGGGGGGGGGGCTGGCACAAATTTTTGCTAGATGTTTTTATTTCCATGGCTTTTATTGATGTTTTAATGCATTTTAATTTATGTTGTGCAGCTTGAAAGTTTCTTTTATTATTAAATTCCTGTCTCCAAATCACTATTCTTGGTTGAACATCTTTAATGCAATATCCATTATTCCCATTGTGCTGGTAGTATCTGTATTGCTTCATTTTTTCCCTGCGGTTTCAAGCTATAGCCATGTAATGTTTTCAATGCCTATAATTAGACTTATTTTTAACTTGCACATTGTTCCATGTAGGATGATCAGAAATTTGTTAAGCGGAAAACAGAACTTGGCGGAACTTTCTCAATTGCAAGCTGCATACTTTTTGTTCTTATATTTTGTTCTTATATTTTGTCTTCAGGTAGAATTGTAGAGCCTGCTGCCAGGCCTGTGTTGATGCTGCCAGGCCTGTGTTGATGTAGGGGACATTGCAAATACCCACGGTTCATTTGAACCGTGGAAATATCCTGGCGCTGGAAACATCTGTACCCACGGTTCACTTGAACCGTGGGTATATTCTGCAGCTGCAAAACAGTATACCCACGGTTATAAAACCGTGGGAATACATATATACCCACGGTTCAAGTAAACCGTGGGTATATTCTGGAGCTGCAAAAACTATACCCACGGTTTTATAACCGTGGGTATACATATATACCGGAGCTGCAAACTATACCCACGGTTATAAAACCGTGGGTATACATATATACCTACGGTTTAATGAACCGTAGGTAATATAAAAATTTCTGGGTCTATACCCACGGTTTTTTAAAAAACCGTGGGTATAGGGCTATTGCGACGGCATTCCAGCCCGCGGTTGGCGAAACCGTGGGTATAACCTATACCCACGGTTTCAAGGGCTATACCCACGGTTTCAAACCGTGGGTATAGGTGCAATTTCCAGTAGTGAATATAGAGAGAAATTTTATTTGCAATAAATTGATTTACCAGGTTATAGTATTTTGAGAAAATAAAATGGTTTTAGAAGCAACATATGATTCATAAAATGATATAAAGGAAATATATCCCCGCTTGTTTAAGTATTGAATAAAATTATGAGGATGAAACTTCTAAAAGGTGAAACAATTTGACAACCCAAGTAACTATAAGATAAATAATTTAAATAAATTACTAATATTCATCACTTATATTTTATATATTTTTATTCATTATTATAATATTATGTATTTTCTAGTCAAAAAGAAAAATCATAATTTATAACCAAATTAGATTATCATTCGTTATATTTTTTATTTAAAAGTTGGATTTCAATATTATATAATTATAATTTTAAAAAATAAATTTCATTCTTTAATTATTCATTTAAAAATTATATTATGAATAATATTTTATAATTTTTATATAATGTTTTATTTTTCAATAAATAGTGAAAAATATAGATTTTTAAAGAAAACTATATTTTTATTTCAAGTATTTAAAAATTAAAATTATACCAAAAATTATTTTTAATATTTAATTAGTTCCATTTGAATAAAAATAATCTAATAAATTTTTTTAATTGATTTCATACATGAACTTAGAATAAAACATTATTATACTTAAAATACATTTTTTTGAAAAAAATCTATTATTAATCGTGTTTTTAAGGATTAATTTTAAATTAAAATCTATAACTTGTTTGAATTGAATTTGTATAAATTTATTTAATATTTGGAGTAATAATTATTAATATTTTTTAATTTTTTCAAGTGATTTTTTTCATAATAAATTGTAAAAATAGTAAAAAATTGTTACCATGATTAAAGAGGAAAACATGTTTATCGGGTATTATACATGAGAGATAATAATGAAAACAAAATATAAACTTGAATTAATTATATTTTATGGAAACATTTAGATCCATTATCATTTAAGATTTTTTAATGGTCTATTTTGGAGCCATTTTTATTGAGTAATACATTAATATATTTTGATCTTTGTAAAAATTCCAAGTATGTCATCTCTCCCACTTGTAAAATGACACCCCCTATCATATCTTTTCCACACTTCAACAGAATTATGATTTATCAATTCCCTTAAAAATTCTATTATTAACATCACTAACCATATCCAATAGTCCAATTATTTATTATAAAACCAACCTTGGAATTATTGAGGTATAAACCTAAAGAGGTTGTCTGATGAAGAGGTATAGTTATTGATTGAATTTTTTTTTAATTTTCTACCTCCATCGAATATTCTCCAACCATGATGAGATAATAATACCTTAAATATCTTATATATACTTAGATGATATTATGATAATTTAATAACATATATCCATATCCTCTTACATCAAATGGGAAATAGTACCACTGTTCATGACTTTGGTGGACTACCACCCCATGAACTGATGTATTTCATTTTTCATCACTTCCACTAACTGATGGTTATAATTATAGATTGAATTTATATTAGTTATATTAATGAAATAATTATAATTTTTTATTTAAAATATATAATCAATTTTTCATACAATTATTTCCATAAAAAACTTTTTAACATCATTTATTAGTATGTGTAAATTTCCACCTCCACGAAGCGATATGGTTCATTTTTCATCAATGCTTCACATGAAGGGTTAATATAATAATATTTAAATTTATAATAATATATTTATTATATGATCATAAATTTTTAAAGATAAAATTATACTCACCTTGTTTCCCTTAACCATTTTCAGAATAGAAAATGTTACTCATGCCTGACGCACGACCCTACCATCTCTATGATTCTAATGTAATTAATTTTTCATTTCCATATTTCATGTTTTTCATTAAAAATTGTATTTTATGTATATAAATGGTAATTATTTCATTATTATTATTTTGGATGTGATGGAATAATTACATCTTCAAACACATTCGAACCAATCAAGGTTATGTTTGACATATGATCTAAATATATATAAAAACCTCTAATGTGAAACTTAATTGACTAAGAAATTGTATATAACATGGTAATAAATAAAATAAAAGGAATAATAATCTTAAAAATTTTAAAATCATATAAATAATTAACATGTTTTTATTTCTAAGCAATATAAATAATGTACTAAAAGATTCGTACTTGAGGTAAGGGACACTTTACTTTTAATGACATCATTTTAAAAAAATTATTCATTTATTATCTAAATATATTTCTTCTATGTACATATTCATAAAATTATATTATATATATATTTATATTGATAAAAACAAATTATAAAGGGAATCTATTAAATATTTATTCTTTATATCGATGGTTTTCAAAAGGAATATTTTTTATATTTTGTATGGAATATTTTGAAAAAATGAAATATAGAATATACGATTTTAATATATACAGTGTAAATAGATTTTCCCATATCAATAATAGTTATTTAAATTTGGATTCCATTATGATATTCTATTATTTATTTACTAAAATCACTCATTCCTTCCATCTAGGTATTTTAATAAAGTGTCTTAAAATGGAATGGATATTTCAATATCTATAAATATTTTTTTCTTATAGGTGGAAAAATAATTTTTATATTTATGATAATTGAAATGAAATCATTCATGTGTTATGATTATGTTATGGTTCTTAGGAATAATTTATGATAATTTGTGAGCCCAATACAACTCATGAT